>OZ023240.1:27799219-28413141 GCA_964006365.1 Trididemnum miniatum
CACCTAGCGGAGTTAGTCAGCAATCACTCGTTTTGCTTCGTTGCTGGCACTGCCAAACAACGATGATATCACGCTTTCTTCCACAAGATACCATGCATGCATGTTGACGCTTTGTTAAAGCATGTGGATGCATGCATGCTTGTGGAAGAAAGCGTGACATGCATGCATGGTATGTTGTGGAAGAAAGCGTGATATCATCGTTGTTTGGCAGTGCCAGCAACGAAGCAAAATGAGTGATTGCTGACTAACTCCGCTAGGTGCCTCATCCTGAACTGTTTCGACAGGAAAGCCAGTTTTGCGACAGAGAATTGATGAAAACACAACTGTTGTTGATATAGTTGGTCCGGATTCTTGGTTTATATTCGAAGCTCTGTCTATGGATTAGGATCGGCTGAGCGAACCTGTAACCACCTGGAACATGTCGAGCTCCTTCCAAGAAATGGAGTCGATTGTAAAGACTCTAAAGTTGTAAATGATGCTGCAGAAAAGGGGGATAAAGCTTCATTCTGATTATGTCGCTATACTGACCGACAATCCTTGTCAGCGTGCGAGCATATTACATGCTGTAGAAGAGCACAGGCAAAAATTTCCAGGCTTTTCCAAAGCTGTACTTGCTAAGCCAATGTGATGCGGTTTCTTCACTATTCACTGCCTTTGGCCCTCTGCGATATTAATTACGCTGCATGCCTAGCATACGCCTATCTGACAGATTTTTTTGCTATTTGAATATGCCTTGTTATTACTGTTTTATATTTTGCTTCTTTAGTTCTTTACAAAGATTTATATTTCTGTTTTTGCCCAACTATGATTCTAATACAGCACAGCCTTCGAAGCAAATGGCTAATTGGGTGATATCGTTCTTTACTGTAAAATAGTATTTCAAAATTGCATTATTAGTAACAGTAGCACAAAATAATCAAAAATTTCAAGGCATGGGAAATCCCCTAAACAAAATATGACGTCACACATCGGCATAACTACATCAGTCAATATAAACGTAAAAGTGCTCAACCAGAGTAACAGTAATACAGGTTTTAGGCCAATAATTGAATTTTAAATTTGGGAAAATCCCTAATTAACGTAATTTTTATGTGCAAAACTTTAGGCTTTTAGAGGAGGGCCTAAACATTAACCGATTTCAAAAATTTTTTTGCAAAATCATTTTTTCGGCTAACCGCACGGGATTAGGGTGTTTAAACCTAACGTTTCCACCATGACCCAAATATGGACACCCCCCTACCGCGCACGCTAGAAAGTTGAAATCCATGAGTCCACCACACCACCATGGAAATCTCGCTTAGTGCCTTTTATGGGACGCCGTTTGGAAAAAATAATTTATGTTTTTCACATGTTTTTTCGGCAAATTTAAGCAACAGTTTGTTCAACATATTTTAAAGGAAATTTCCTGGATGTATATAGGGCAAATAAGTGGTTGAAAACAGCCGAAAACACTGACGCAAAATATATAGGAAATTTCCATTTGAATAAGCCACCTGAAGATCGTGTTTTAGCGTGAAACACATTATAGTGGCTAGTGTTTGCTGCGAGTTCGAAGTTGATTAAATTAGGAAATTTCCTATATTTTATATAAGACAAATTATTTATTTACTTATTTTCATTTGCGCCAAGAACAACAGCACGATGAGGAAAGACAGCAAAACACTCAGTGTTATGGCTTGCACGGATGTAAACAAAAACAAGATCTATTGGCAGTTAGACGGCAAGGCTGTCTCACCCAAAAGTTATAAAGAAAAAAAGAGTAACGCAGTGAAAAACGAAACTAAGCACAAATGTACACCACCTCATTCCCCTATATATACACGCCTCGTACGGTCATTCACCACTTGCATACAGTCATCCATTCATATTCACACACATACATAATCTATTTATACACATACGTCATCCGGTCATCCATTCATACTCCGCCTCGTATACCCAAACACCACATACACCCAGTCATCCATTTATATTCACGCACCGCCTCGTACACATATACATCATCTATTCATACATCAATCATTCATTTATCATCCAGCCAACCATTCATACACCGCCTCGTACACCCAGTCATCCATTCATATTCAGTATCTACACAATTTCAGTTCATGTAAGCTCTGCTGTATTACCCTGAAGGTCTAGGTTGCTATTAAATCTCAATTGCATCATTAGGAGTGTTTAATGCCTACGTAATTAATCCTTTATTAAAATTTTTAACAGTCTTGCAATTTCTGATAGATGTAGGAAGAATATTTCATGTCTTTGGACCCAAGTAGCTGATTGATTGCAGTCGAGTATTTGTTAAACAGCTGATGGGCATAATATCACTGTTGCTTCTTGTAGCTGTCTTTTTTGAATGACATGTATCAAAAATATGCTCAAATGTTTTTGGTGGTAAATTCTTTTTGTGTTTAAACACGAAATTTGCAACATCTTTTATGAATATTTGTATGATATTGAAAGAAATTTGCTACACTCGTCAACATCATGGGTTTTGGTTTTCTTCTGTCTCATTTTTATAAATTTATCACAAATTTTTTGAAGTTTGATTAAAATTGTTGTATGTCCATGACACCAATTAGTTATGCAATACAAAAATTTGCTCTAAATTGAAGAAGTAGGCTATAAAGAAGTTTCAATGATTGCCTGCTGAGGCATCCTTGTATTTTTCTAACCGCACCAAATATTGAACTAATCTGCTTCAGTAAACTTTGCATATGAATTTTCCATGATAAATTTTCACTTAAAGTTAGTCCTAAAAATTTAATGCGATTTACCTTCTGAATTTTGTCGATCGTCCCGAATTTGATTTGGTGATCTTTGTTTCAAATGTCATGTAATTTGTTTTCTGGATATTCAGAGATAACTTGTTTGATGCTAGCCAGATGTCAATATTTTGAAGGTCTGCATTACTCATAGATATCGAATTGGATACACTTTTACCTCAAACGAAAACACTGGTGTTATCTGCATACATAATGGATGAACAGTGGTTTAAACATTTATGGAAATCATTTACGTAAATTGAAAAAAGTGATGGGCCTCATACTAATCCTTGAGGAATTCCTCTGTTTCTAGAGCAGATGTTGGAAGACTAAGTCGTTCCAAATTCAACTTGTCATAGTCTTAGTTTGGGTTATGTTGAAATTCAATTGTGTGCGTTGCCTCTGACACCATATTTTTCAAGCTTATTCAGGAGTATTTCATGATCTATTCTACAGTATCAAAAACCTTCCGCAAGTCATGGAATATTCAAAGTACTTTTTCATTACTATCTAAAGCATTAGCTATTTTATTGATAAGATACGTAGCAGCATGACTTGTGGAATGGTGTTTCCTAAATCCATATTGATTTGGCAACAATAAGCTGTAGGCATTTAAGAATGAAGACAACCTTAACCAGGCGGACGCTCTTACCACTCGTACATCTGAGCAGTTGAAAAGCACTGCTGGAAGCAAAACGTCCAAGCTGGGAAACTAAAAACTAATTATATTGTCCTTAGAAATTCATGGGTCCAAAAATCTAGAATGGCATACCACACGAACTTTAACAAATTTAAAGTAAACTATAAAAAATAACTATCTTTAGAAATACACCTGACCGCCAACTTCTTGATACCCAGCCAATTCTTGTCTTTAATTGTTGTTACCCTTTCAATATCACAGTGCCAATGAAAATCAAATAAAATGCAACATTGTTTTTTTTTTTTTCTTTGCTACGTAAAAATATCTTAACTTCATCGAACGCTGCTATGCTTCTGCTAACCTTTGTCTTGAAACATTAATGTCTTCTGATTGCTTTAATTCATCACGATACTATAGGTTTATGATATACAATGTAATCGATTTTTTGCGGTCTCGAACTTAGGCTGATGGTCTTGGTCTCGACATGGTGCGGTATTGGTCTCGTGCTTTCAAATTTGGTCTCGAGACCGATCATTTTTAGGTTTATGATATACAACGTAATTGTTGTTTTTGCAGTGTCAGAGCTGTAGACTCGGGTTTGATTCCGAATCGGGTCAAGGGTCAAACCCATGACTTTAAAATTGGTATTCACAGCTTCCCTGCTTGACGCTCAGCATTAAAGGGACAGTGTGGAAAACAAGTCGGCAAGTTTACTTGTTGTGCCGTAGGTAAAGACACTTAGCGGGATTCCGCCATCTTGGTGTGGTAGACAGATGGCTGGCAACTCCTAAGCGAGCTCGTATAGCGCATTGATCGCTTTCTCGTGATAGGAGAATAAATATGCAACTAATTAGCTATGATCATTATTGCAGTGTGCTATATGTTCATGATTAAGTAGAAAGGAAGCATTACTAGAAGGATAAAACAGCACTGATTTTTCTGATATTATTTTTTTTTTTTTTTGCTTTTTTTTTTTGTCTGTTTGTAAATCGGTTGGTGTGTTTTTTTTACATGCTAGTCTAAAATAAACATTGAATTGAATATTAATAGTTTTCTTCTATAAATTGTCATAAGCTATAAACTTTATACGAATTTTTTTGCTAGTCCAAAAACTTTCATTAGCTTCTTAGATAGCTGTAGACTATTTGACCGCAAAAGACCCCTTGCAGCTTTCAGTGTCAATCAATTCAATATATAAGTGTTATTTTCCTATGTGTTGTAGTAGAATATCTCGCTATTCTTTCATTGAATTGTTGCAATAAACTACCTTTTCGGAGGCAGACGCTCTTAATACCGCTGGATCTACCTTACGTGCACAGAGTAACCAATGAGTTACGATTCTGCAACACACGAATCAACTCACTTTGTATTTAAACAACACACCGCGAGATTACGTCACAATCAGGTCAAACGTCACAACGATGAGAGTTATGAGAAGAATGACGTCATTGATCAGGCGTCCTTAAAAAATGAGAGTTTTGTTGTATCACCGGATTTGCTTTATTTCACTGACTTTTCCATACTTACCAGCCGAACCTGGGGCCTCAATTCTTCTTTCGACCAGGGGAATTCCCTGTGAACAAGCATTATTGTGCGGCCGTTGAAAGAACGATTAAGTTTCACTTCAGTCGGAGAGCCTAGCGGAGACATCGCTGTCGCCGCGGTTTGGGTTCGATTCCTGAGCCAGTCTAATCGGTCACTGCTGCGACGTTTCTGTGTTGTTCAATGTCCAGGCGAGGAGATGGATCCCACCACTGGTTACACACTGCGGCGCAATACTGCAACGATAATGAAGACTTGATTTTGAAGTTACGCTATTCATCCACCATGCCTGCGCTGGGGAAGCGCGAAAATCCCACCGTTTCCACACAAGAAATTATTGATATTGTAAAGTTGACAGATTGTCTGATGGGCTCAAACTCAAGAAGGAAAAATATTAACCATAATTTATGAAGAACAAGCTGAATTTGCATCAAAGTCTAAATAAATGCGCGAAAGTTTATTGTTTCCATCGACTTGCAGGTAAGAAAAAGTTGTTCGAGACTGTGACGTAATCACTGGTTGCAATTAGGGTTGAATCCATCCATTGTTTTTCAATTTTTAGAATTCAAATTCATTGGTTTTGAAAAAACAAAATTAAAATTCATTGAGTTTGAGAAAACAAAATTCAGATTTAAATTTCTGAAGAATTCGCGAGCGGAATCAAATTCATGCGTTGCGAAAGCTTCAACTTTAATTTCTCTTGTTTAGAAAGGACCAATGCAGAATTTAAATTTATAGTGGAGAATCTCAACACTTTCAAATTCGTAAAACTTGCTAATTTTGACTTGATTAGTTGATATTTGATATACAAAACTAGACTATCAAATAAGCTTTAAAAAACATAAATGCCGATAACAAAAGCTGAACCCGTGATTGAACCACGCGCGTTTCACACAGGAGTTGTACAAACGTACAGTATAAGCCCTTCATATGTTTTAGGGGGGTGATTACAGGATTTTATGTGTCAGCGAGTGATTTCTCTCGCTAATTCTCCTCGGAGAAATTCTCCGAGCGGCAGCCGAGATAACGTGCTCGCAAAGTTGGGATTAGGCCTACAGGTTGCGCTCGCACAAAGAGCAGTTACTCGGTAAAGCCGAGTGTCTCGTTAACTGCTCGGTATGTATGGGCTTGTAGGGTGCTAGATTGGCAGCTGCTGTTTGCTGGCTAGCGCCTAGTTTAGTGCTAAAACTGTGCTAGTATTACAAAGTTGGGATGGTTTTGACTTGGTTATAGGTAAAGAGTGTATGCAGTAATGGTGTCCACTGATGCATAGGCTTGTCGTGAGGTGCGAGACCAGCAGTTGCTGGCCATGGCCTCATACAGTTAATGGTGGAAGATACCATTACTACATACTCTCTAAGTCTGCAGCCAACGCATGTTTGCAATAGGCGTAATAGCACAGTTTTAGCACCAGACTAGGTGCCAGCCAGCAAAGAGCAGCTGCTAGTCTAGCACCTCACAGCAAGCCTATACCGGTATGTCTGTAGACACCATTACTACATACACTCTTACCTGAAATCAAGTTAAAACCATCCCAACTTTATAATAAGTCACTAGCACAGTTTTAGCACTGGACTAGGCGCTAGCTTGTACCGGTGATCAGCAGCTGGCCTTCCAATCTTAGCTTGATGTGTATGTATTTGTATGTAGACTATGCTTTGCATTTTTCTTGTTTGTTTTGTTTTTTATTTTTGAAAATCTGATTTTTTCTGCCGACACGTGTCATGTTTGAGATAGAGTGTGGCGACTTGATGAGATTAGCCGCTTTCCCATGAATGAATAAACTTGAACTTGAGTCTACCATCTCACAACAAGCGTGAGAGTTGCGTAAAGCTCTAGTTGTGTCATATACTAGGTACTAGCTATTGTGCATAAACTATGACCTAAAAAAACGCGCTCTGCCATGGCTAGTTGTGTATGAAATTGTCGCTCGGCAACTTAACGTGCTCATTTTTTTTCTCGCTACTTGCCGAGCGAGTTCGCCAGCTCGGAAAATCCTATAATGCCGAAAAGCGCGTTAGCGAGAAAAAATTTTTTACCGAGCAGTTTGCGAGCTCGCAAACCGCTTAACGAGCATCCTGTAATAACCCCCCAGATTTCATCAGTTCATCCATTGTTATGTAATAACAATAACATAACTCGCGTGATCTGTTGCATCTGCAATATACTGTAGTGCAGTAAACGAGTGACTACTGGAGTGAGAGCTTAGCTTGCCTTACAGTAATAGGAATTACGTAAGTTTGCAGGAATGAATAGGTGAGCTTGCAGTACTATATTATGCAAATTTTAGGCTGCAGCTTTTTTAAGGTATTTGTTATTCTGTTTTTCAGCCAATATTTCACTAGCCGTTTGCTTCGATGTCTTCAGCAAAGAAACGAAGTATTGTGGATAAAAAAAGGATATTTGAAAACGATTGGACCGATACAGGGCCGGCGCCAAAGGGGGCCAGGGGGGCCTGCCCCCCCCCAATCGACATGCTCGCCCCCCCCCAATTAACAAGATTGCTCTTTTGAAAACAGTGGCTTTTGTGCTTAATTTTAAATTTTGGCCCCCTCTGATAAACGCTTGGCCCCCCCTAAGTCAACTGTTCTGGCGCCGGCTCTGGAGCGATATGTTTATGACTAAAAAGTTATGCGGCCCGCTTGCTCATTGGTAAGTGACAAAGTGGCCCGCGAGAGCAAATAGGTTCGTCACCCCTGTTCTAAGTCAAAAAAATCCAAATTTGTCGAATGTTTAATCAAGATATTTAAGTTTATTGACTTTGAAAAAACGAAATTCAAATTCAAATTCATGAAGAATTCGATCCAACCCTAGCTGCAGTAGCTCGGCGAAAGAAGTAACGTTATGACACGGACATCTCACTTACTCTGGGTGCATTGTGACGAGAGAATCGGCATTCAAGCGAAATTAAGATATGGTTGGGGCTAAGGAGGTTTTCCTGGGCCAACAAACGAACAGAATTTCGAAAAGAAATTTTTTCATCGGAGATCACCTGAAAATCAAGAGCGCAGCAATCTGGCTACCTCACTTGAATAATAGAAGCTTGCTTGGTTGCTACAATCTTTAATTATCTGCAATTCAGGGGGGAAATGAAGCATTAGAATACTAGCGTTCGAGTAATCAGATGAGTTTCCAGGGCCAGGCAATGAGAGGTCCTGGGATGTTTTGATCTCACGCTCACCGCTAGTAATCAATGATCGGATCATCTCGAAATAAATAGAAGCCTTCGTGGTCGATCCCAGAGCCGGGTTAAGCAATGGGCAAACTGGACAGTTTACCCGGGCCCCGCACTTTGAGGGGTACCGTGCTTTAGCTTATTTTTAGTGCTATTAAAAATTGAATTGAATTGAAATATATTTACAGCCTTATAATCTACATTGCTGACAAACTTGACTTGAGAAATCAAAATATTTGCCTACCGGTACAGAGATGATTTGTACGAAAAAAATTTAAAACCGACTTCCAATGACAAAGTGACTGCTGCAAGTCAAACAAAACGAGTCGTTTTGTTTTGTTTGCAAAAAAAACACGTTTTTTGAATCTAAAAAAACAACAACAAACGCGTTATTTTTTTATTCTTTGGCTTTTTGTTATACTCGTATGTTTAACAGGTATATTTTAATGAAGAGCTACGTAATTTTGCTGCGTATTGCTATTGCGAACATTTGGGGTTGAGTAAAATGCTGAAAAACACGTTTATGGGGAGAGTATTGCGGTCACACACTTTTTGAAATTGTAAGTTAATGCGAATTAGGGTTTGATTTTAATACTCTTTTTATTTACTGCGCCAACAACATGGGTACGCTTCGTACTATCGGAAAATAAGTAACCTTCCAATAAAATGACCCATTCTTTGCTGATTTTAATATCAAATCGGGAGAAACAGTTTGCTTTTTAACAAGTATTTTAACCTAGAGCTACGACTTTACCAGTTATCGCAATAAGAGATGAACGACGAAGGTGATTAATTTATTGTGTCAGCTGTCAGCAGCGGTACACACAAAAGATTTTTAATTTTTTACTACGAAATGTCAATATGATGATAGCGAGCCACAGAAACCTTGCACAAATTGATACGTTTAAAGATCAAACCCAAATCTACATTGAGCCAGTCAAACGGCTTGCATTCGCTGCACCTAACCTCGAGTTGCAGAGCAAAAATTAAACTCAAGTTACACAACAAAGGAAGCTTTTGATTGCAAAATTAAATCGCTTGAGCGCATCATTAAAAATAAATAAATGTAAAGGGTTTTCAATTATGGTCTTGCGAGTCGTTAGTGGACCAATGCTGGAAAAAAGCAACAGGACTGGACCGTTAGTGGACCGACAAAAAGTCCTGCTAACGCCTAGGCTTGGGATTTTCCCTTTTTCTCGGATTTTCAACTAACCGGTAAACGAGAAAAATTTCAAAAAATTTCCGGGGAATTCCGGGAAATTCCCGGATAATTTTTGGGGTAAATTTTTTTGAGTTTGATTATTTTGACATTTTTTCTGATTTTCAGCATTTCATGTTTAATTTTTAGCATTTTGTTGTTTTGACAAACTCAGCTTGAGTTTTTCATTGTTTTGACAAATTGAAGAAAAACCGGCCGTTAGCTCAGTTGCTCAGCGCACACGCTATCGGTCGGAAGGTCTGGGGTTGAAGTCCCAGATTGGTCTAATCGACACAGTGTCGCAACCGCTGAGACGTTCCTCCGGAGCTAAGTAGCCCAGGCGCTAAGCCGCGGAGATGGGCCCTCCACTCGTTACACGCTTCGGCGTACTACCGCAAGTATAATGAAGATTAGATTTCAAATTGATTTGATTGAAAAAAAATTTTGATCTTACAAGCATTTCGTCTTAAAAAATTTTGCGAATTTTAAAAGATAATTTATAGCAAGCAAAAAAAATTTTAATTTGCAGTAACGCAAAACTAACGCATTTTTTGTGTAGGGATGATAGATATCAGCACCACTGAAATCCTTACTAATGTAAAGACATTTCCTGGGATCCCAACATAAACTTTCCGGGAAACGGAAAATTTTAAAACCCAAATTTCTTGTACCGACTTCCCGGGAGAAAACACTAGCGAGGCTAGTCAAACTAGCACTTAAAGGCACCCGAAATGGCTCATGGTTATCCCATAAAAATGCCATCTTTAGTTCCGCGCAATAAGTGCAGGCTATATTTCTGTTGTCAATGGTAACTTGACATTGCAAATAACTTATCGGTATTATTAAAAACAACCTCGTTTGGCCTCAATCTCGAGCTGATAACAAGCCAAAATGGGGTACACTACTCTATTAGCTATGAAATGGTCAACAACATAAAAAAAAACGAAGCAAAAAAACGGTTTTTTTATTTTTTAACAACGCTACTGCTGTTGCGTGTCACAGTGCGGACTGGTGTAAGAGCACTTACTTTAATGGCTGCGAACGACTATCAAATGTTTAAAAAACCTTAGGACCAGTGGCGCACCCAAGGGGGAGGTTGGGGGTTCGGACCCCCTCCTTTTGAAACCGAACCCTTGTTTTTAAGGTGAAGTGTCCAACTGTGCAAGTACAGAACGTGCTGTTATTTCAAAACAGCTTTGACAGAATTTCCCTCACATCATACTGAAGCAAAATCAGCTGTTTGGAATAGTGGTAAGAGACTAGGAGGCATTGTTATTAGTGCGGGCAGGGGCGGATCCAGGGTGGAAAATGCATCCCCCACCAGCCATTTTCAAACATGCTTTTGATGAATACAATTTTTCCATTATTTGGAATCTTTTCAATAACAATAAGCCTTAGGCCCTAAGCACGCATAAGCAAAACGGGGGAGCATGCCCCCGGACCCCCGTAGAGCCTTTTTTATTCTCAATATGCTTCAAAGTAATTCTTCCGGAAAAATATACTCTTGAAAAATATGTCAAAATTTTGGTGTCCTCTCCCTGAAAAAATTTCTGAATACGCGGCAGATATGAAGACATTTTTCAAAGGGTTTTACGCCTTTTTGGGGTCTAACGTCTTTGTATTTAATTAACTTTCAACCTTATTCAAAATTTTATTCCCTTCCACCAAAATTTTCTGGATCCGCTTCTGAGTGCGAGATTGAGTTTTTTTTAACCCCTCCCTTTTGAAATATGCTGGGTGCACCCTTGCTTAGGACTTCTGGCCTATATCTAGCAGCGCGCAAACTGCAGACTATTCTAAGTTCGTGGAATTTTACGAGCTATATTTTCATTTAAAAAATATTAAAAAATTAGAGTGATAACTTGAAAGGATTCGAGGTGTCGGATCTTCGCACTTAACCCAAAATTAGCCAAATTTTGTATTCACAGAAACTTACCGGTATTTAGCAATACTTGAAGTTTATTGAAGAGATTGAGATAGTTGAGTTTCCGTGACTACTGCACAGAGCGTTTCATATTTAAAAGTACTCATGACTGGAAGAATTCGTGACTTAGGCCGAAAATATGAGAGTGGAAGTCAAAAACGTAAAAGAAAAGATGAAAGAGATACAAAATCAGAAAAGGTTGAAAGTAAGTGTAAGAAAATAAGTCAGTTCTTTCCTAATGTAAACAAGCAGGTAGGCGCCTTGATCCCGTTGCCGACTCATAACTATCCAAGGACCATTTTTGGTCACAAAAATTACAATTTTTTTTCTGGCACCAATTAACGGAAAAAGCGCGGAAGTATAAGTTCACAGGTGCGGGGTCAGTATTTGAGAAGTTATGAGGTAACAAAAAGTTACACTTCGTGTTTCTCGGTATGTTTTTTTTTTAGGTAACAACGTTTTTGAGCTATTTTTGCCAAACAATCAGGGCATGCTATATGGAATTGAATGGAAGACGTTTTTTCATATTCCATTCTGCAAAATTTCTTCCATTCCATATACATTCCATACTAAAAATTTTCCATTCCATATTTCCTTCCATACATTTTTTTTTTCCATATCCCATTCCATTCTTCCATATTAACATAATTTAACGTAGTGGTATATACACCATCGGCAAATTATGCGGCATGCGCGTTTACGGCATAGGATAAGCTTTCCTATCTAAAACTAGGCATGCTTATTCGTTGAACTATACTACATTGCAAAAAAACATTAATAAATGAACACATGCATAAAAAAAATAGATGCAATCAATGTATTGATGCTTAACGCAAAAGAACAAGACAGTCACAATATGCTAAAAACTTACATTTCAGAACGAAAAAGTTAAAAATTATCCTCATTCTAGTTCAACTCAAATCAACTTTCAAATTGGTATATTTTACGGAAAATGAAACATCCAATTTACACTTTTTGTTCACGTGAATTTCTAAAAGTGCGGGAATAAAAGTTGAATTGAATTGAACTAGAATGATGATGCCAACGAACTTTAGCAACCATGTGAATAAGGTGAATGTATATACGCACCTTGAAAGCAGAGTTAAATTTACTGGGCAACAGACTAAAACAGCGTCTAAATTGATAACCTATCTCGCAGCTCCTGCAATGGTACTCCTGCTTTGTACCCCCAGGGGGTACAGGTACCCCACTTCAAAAACCTCTACCATAGATCTTCTGAATGGTGGCAGTAAACCCTATTTACTATGAAAAAAGAAACGCGAGTCAAAATAGTAAATAAAACGCAACAATACAGTGTAAATACTAATTAATTTACTAAGTATATTCAAAGTTTTTTATCCAACGATATTAAATAAAAGCTGATAGCTTTAGAAACCTACGTATTAGGATATCAATAAAAATTACCAACTAAAGAAAATATTAAATTGATTAAGTTTCGGGAAATTATCCCGAAAATTTTCTGAATTTTGGGAATCTCGAGGAATTTGGGGATTCCCGAGAAATTTTTGAAAAATTTCCCGTTTCCCAGTAAGTTGACAATTCGGGAAAAAGAGAAACCCTTCTAAAAACAATGAACCTGAGCTCCAGCTTCATTATAGTTATAGGCTTCTGACTTGATTAACTTCTCTTGTCAAAAACTTATCGTACTGCTCGCTGCCACTTCGAGCTCAGTCCACAGTCCACACTCCACAGCGCTTGCACCAAAGCAAAGGCCTTATAGACGAGATTTGATTAACGTTAAAGCAAAAAGCAGACTACTGGGCTTTAACACCTCTGAGAGGCTCTAGCAATCACAGATTATACTTTTCACAAAACTTTGTTGATTATGACGCAATTCTGGTTTTCGTTCCGGATATTGAGCACAGCAAGTGGTTCGATTGTTAACAATATAAGAACACACCGTGATCTTACCATAGATACTACATGCGTGTGCATAATCTATGTCATTACTTTGTAATTTGCTGTAAGTTTGAATATAGCCATTGTATGTAGTTAGTATGGAAGTATGGAAGACGATCTTCCATTTTATTTTTCAAATCTTCCATTCCATTTTAAGCACCTTCCATATTCAATACCAAAGTTCTCCTTCCAGTCCATACCATTTTCCATTCCATTTCATTCCATAGCATGCCCTGCTAATAATCCAACTTTTTTATCGTTTATGCTGGGTTTACAACCTGCATACTGCATCAAGGTGTTTATGTGCTAAATATAAAGCCCACAAAGTTCTACACCAGCATTTCCCAAACTGTGGTACACGTACCACTTGTGGTACGCAAAGGATTCGCAAGTGGTACGCCTACCATCCAGAAATTTGATATATTTTTTTATCAATATTGATGAATGTAAAATACAGTCATTTTCATTAAACTTCATAAAAATAAAAATTTTGCATAACAATTTTAATTTATTATGTTTGTTTTTGTACTGTTACCACACACTGCTCCTTGTGTCACGCAGCATGTGGGTGCTTGATGTACTGCATCTTCTTCATCAGCTGCGAGCACCAGTTCAGGTGAACAGAAAATGTGCAAAAAAATGCAAGTCACAGCCCATTCGAAACCAAATTTACTGGTCAAAACACGTCATACAGCACGGTAAAGTGTGTCATGGTCCAATTGCGTTGGTGCACAGATCAGCTCATGTGATCAAACTTAACATTTATATTAATGAAGTAAAATTAAACATTTTTTTCCTGATGACTTTTTCCACTTATGAAAAGAATTCTTTTTCTGATCTTTCTTGTGAGGTTACATTGAAAAATTAATTTGAAACAACAACCCAGTCCAGTTTCTGGCTTCACTGCCAAAGTGACTTCCCAAAAATTTCTACTCGAGCCATAAAGTTTCTTTTGCCTTTTTACAAGTCTTATTTGTGTGAATGCGGTTTCTTAGTGGTGCGTGCCATCAAATCTAAATATCGATACAGAAGCCATTTGGAACTGGAATCACATCTTTGTCTCAAATCTGACAAAAATTTGCAGTAGTGTAGCCTAACATTGACAAGCTTGTTGCGCAGAAGCAAGCGCAACCATCTCTTTGAATACAAAATGGAAATGATAATTTAATAAATTGCCTTTTTTCTTTCATTAAACAAACACGTCATAAATAGGCTACATTGCGCGAGTGTTATTGCAGTTGAGGGTTTTTTCATAAGCATCTTTAATTTTTATGCTGAAGTGGTACGGTGAGCTTTTGAAATTGTTTTAGTGGTACGTTCATAAAAAAGTTTGGGAAACCCTGTTCTACACCTTACACTAACGCACAAGCATCAGGGCCGCTGAGGTAGTTTTGAAGCCGTAAGCTAAAAACTTAAACAGGTGTAATCAAAACACATCCTCCAAAAACATTAAACAAATCTTTAATAGGCACCTTCTTTTAAAAAAAGTCACTCACCCCCCCTCCGGTTTGAGCCTCCGAACATTTGCGCCGGCTTTCCCCTTCTCAGTGGTACTAGCTGCAGTAGTAAGCAGTTTTTCCTTTGAAGTTACTTGCTAAGGCCAGGAACTTTTTAACCAAAGAATGTTAAATACTATTATGTTCATGCACCATAATTTTATTGCTTTTTAGCTCAAACCGCTGCTCCTTTTTGTTGTCAGTAGTTTTTTTAAATAAAGCCTCACTTTGGTTACGTTTTTGTAAAAATAAAGTCACATTTTCAAGTTTTTTAGGTCACAAAAAATCGACCTATGAGTCGTAACCTTCGTATCACCGGTACGTCACAATGCTCACCGATTCTGTTCCGCACTCGTCTAATCGAGTCCAAGCAATCAAATGCGTCGAATTCTGCTGCGCCCGACACGATGCGTCGTTTAAAACCGCGTCAGAAATAGAAGCAGCCAATGAGCAAATGACGCGTAAAGACGAAGAAAGACAATGCAGTTCACAGGGAAAAACCTTTTCCTGGAAATCTAGAAAATATGGCGCGAAGAATTCAAACCTTACTTCGAGTCTTCAACCAACTTTTTACTCCTGATGACGTATCACATGAGTTATTGCACTCAACCATAAGGATTCAAGCCATAATAACCTTGGTGATTGGACTTATACCTCTTCTAGTGCCGTGACAAAAAGCAGAGGCTTATGGATTTTTTACTACAGGAGCCGTGTGCTAATGCGTGAGAACCCTTCTATATCAGCAGTTGTTTTGTTAATTTGCGATTAATTTTTGCTTTTTTTACTGCTCTGGTTCTAGGCAATGCGCAGCGTACACCAGCGATACAGCGAGGCACATAAATAATTTGTCATCTGTGGCGGTGGCACTTGTAGAATCTAAATTGCAAGTTTCCCCAACGCTATTTCTTGACTGAAACTTTTGATAAAAAAAATCTCTCCGTAACTTTCCATCGCTTTCCATTGAGCTTGCATTGTGTTATCTTTTTTTGTATTACTGTAGTTGCATATTTATCCTCCTATCACGAGAAAGCGATCAATGCACTATACGAGCTCGCTTAGGAGTTGCCGACCATTTGTTTACCGCATCAAGATGGCGGAATCCCGCTAAGTGCCTTTCCCAACGGCACAATAAGTAAACTTACCGGATTGTTCTCCACACTGTCCCTTTAATGCTGAACGTCAAGCAAGAGAGCAGTGAATAGCAGTATTTAAGTCATTGGTTTGACCCGAATCGGAATCAAATCCGAGTCTACACAGAGGCGGCAAGCTTCAGCTATTGGCTACGTGGCACACAACGCAAGTTCCTCAGCAACGATTATAACATGTAACAGGTTGTCGCCTGGTAGTTGAACAGGAAAAATACATCACGCAAGGAGCGAGAGTGTCGTTATTAGCGCCACTACCTGTCAGGTTCGATTCACCAGAAGAAGTCCTATCACCAGATGGCTCATTCATTGTTCCAATCAAAGAAAGTTGAAAACCTGAATAAATACTTTAAATTGTGACGTCATAGTTGGCAACTTCAAACTCATTGTTGTACCTTGTGTCGTCGAAGCAGTGCCATTGTGACGCATGAATTGTTTCTCCTGTGACAACATGTAGCAAAATCACCTAGAGTAACATGAAATGAAGGTAAAATTTTTACTTTTTGTGTGGGAAGTTGAGTCTCAGAACTGGTTCCGCTTGCTTCATCCTCATCAGGATGAGATTCAGAACCTGCAGAATACACATGAAGTGTTGTGGACCTCGGGTTTTACTCCTCGCTAACACAACTTCTCGTGTAGCGTGTGGGCCTAATTGCGATCATATCCTATAGGCACTAGCGTAGCCAGGATTTTGCAATGGGAGGGGTTTTGAGAATGACGTCACATTTGACTAGACGTTGTAAGCAGGAGCGGATCCAGAAAGTTTTGGTGAGGGGGGTGTAATTTTGAATTAGGTTGGATGTTAAATAAATACAAAGACGTTTAGACGCGGAAACAGGCGTAATTTAGCCTTTTAAAAATGTGTTCATGTCAGGGGCGTATTCAGAATTTTTTCAGGGCGGGGGCACCAATTTTCGTCGCTTATTCAAGCGCATTTTTTTCGGCAGAGTTAATTTTAAGCAACTTTAGTACCACGACTCTAGGGGGTTCGGAGGCATGCTCTCCCAGAAAAATTTTAAAATTTGTATACTGTAATGGCCATTTTAGTGCTTTTCAAACAATTTTTGGGGAAAGTTGGTCACATTTTTGGCCCCTAACTTTGAGTACTTCACCAATGATGCATTTTGTTCGCAGAGTTTCAATTATGCGTGCTTAAGGCGACTACGGCATATTGTTATGAAGAGATTCAAAATCATGGAAAATTTTTATTCATCCAAAACATTGTTGAAAATGGCTGGTGGGGGGATGCATACGCAGCATACCCCACATCCCCCCTATGTTTTAAACTAAAAATACCGAAGGCAGTTTATAAAGCACGATTGTTGTAAGGAAGTCAAAGGCAGTGCCGCGGCAGCTCAACTTTGGGTCCCCCCAAAAAAACCTTTCAAGGGCCCCAATACTTAGCTTTCGATATGAATTGTTTTAGGTTTTTCCAGGGGTAACAACTCAGTTTCTCACCACAATGCGAATACTGTGGTAAAATCGAAACATATAACGCGTTATCACTGTGTAAAAATAAAAGGTGTAATTTTAAGACAAGTTTGTTACACCCAATTCACTTTCCATTAAAATCGTCAATGCTCAGGGTTTTTCTACCTTTTTTTGCTCATGGCCCACTAAAATGATATAATATGATGGTGGCCCAATAACTTTTGCTAAAAGGTACAAAGTCAACGTGATGGCATGATTAGGGAATGCTGATGTCGCTTTCTAGTCTAGCTCTGTGGCCCTCTGAAAACCATGCTGTGGCCCATTGATGGGCCATGGCCAATAGGTTGAAATCCTCCGGTCTAGCTAGAGCGTACTTTTTCGTACACAGATGCTCTTTTGACAGCATCATAATCTGGAAATCGGGCGCATTAACTTTCGATTGACAACATGGCCAGCGAAAAACCAATCGGATGGCCGAGTGGATAGAGCGTGTGCTTCTGATCCAGAAGGAGTGAATAGACTGAGGGTTTGATCACTAGTCAAGTCAAATCAATGACTTAAAAATTGGTATTCACAGCTTTCCTACTAGACATTCAGCATTAAAGGGATAGTGTTAAGAAAGCCGTCAAGTTTGCTTGTGCCGTTGGGAAAAACACTTAACGAGATTCCCCCATCTAAGTGCGGTAGGTAGAAAGATGGCCGGCAACTCCCAAGGGAGCTCGTGTAGCGCCCCATTGCTTTCTATGATAGATGGATAAAAATGCCAACAAATGGAAAGAAAAAATATGGTCTGCTGTTTGCCATATTACATGTAATAAACGTTTTAATAAGTTTCAGTTTTCTGAAGCTTTGTTCAGCACTGGTAACAGTAACAACGCATTTTGTAAACTCGAGGAGCAAGGCAAGCGAGCACTTACAGGTATTATTATTGAATTAAATGTTCAACGGTATTGAAGGGAGACTGCCAAACGAGCTTGTGCCGTTCTAATCAGCAACCATCTGATATATATATCAAATGCAATAGACTTCAGCCGCGAATCGAACCCGTCGCAAAGAATCTGAACCTGAGTGAGGTGCTGCCAGATCATATTGCTGACAATGGCTGTTCATGCACGAAGCTGCTGGGTGTAAACAGCAATACAAAGACAGAAGCGACATCACATGTCAGCTTAAAACTTTCTAGTATCGACATAATAGCCAGGTCCACCAGTTGTTTCGAAGAGTTTGCTTTGAATCTCTTCCTCAGAAGCTGTACGACATAGATTTGCATCGTAACTGAACATTCTCTTTTTCTATTTTCATTCTCTTTTTTTTACTTTTTGATTGAGGAAGACCGGACCAATGTCCAATTCCTGCGCTATTTCAAAAGCACACGTTTTCAAACTAGCAAATCCTTTTTCAATGGACTTTTGTATTCGGTGTTAGATTATGGTTGCTGACGCAGAAATAGGGTAGGATTGAATTTAATTTCCCGATCGGATGGCCGAGTGGATAGAGCATCTGCTTCTAGAGTGGTGGACTCCGGGGTTCAATTCCGAGTCCTGTCAAACCAATGACTTGAAAATTGGTATTCACAGCTTTTTTGGTTGACGTTCAGCATAATGGATAGTGCAAAACAAGCCGGCAAGTTCGCTTGTTGTGCTGTTGGGAAAGACACTAAACGGAATTACCCCATCTAAGTGTGGTAGACCGATGGTCGGCAACTCCTAAGCGAGCTCGTACAGCGCCCCGTCGCTTTTTCGTGATAGGAGAATAAAACTGCGAATGAATAAATAAATAGATAAAATTTTAAATCTGCTCACAAAGTGTTAATGAATTTAAATTTCATTTTTTCAAAAGGAATGAATTTGAATTTAAGCTTTGAAAAATGATTGCATCCAACTCTGCACCGGCCTCCTTTTTCAAGTCCTACGCGCACTCTTACACACAGTATATTGCTTATGACATCATTACGCAGTTTATGACGCTATTTGAAAGGAAACGATAGCGAAAAATTTTAAAACTGAAATATATAGAATCTGAGCGCAAAAAATCCCATTCAACGCGATTCGCAAAGCAAATTTTTGTTTTTGAATTGATGCAACTTTGGGTCCTTCAAGACAATTTTTGGCCCCTTTTGGCAGTGTGGTCCCCCCCCAATTGGGGGCTTTGGGGGGGCGGCTGCTACGGCTCTGGTCAAAGGAGTGCTTTCTGGTGAAACTGGTAAAACGATATTCAAATGTTAGCGATTTAGTTCTTTTTTGAGCTACAGTACGTACAAGTAGATCATTTTTGATTAAAATCGTTAGCCTTTTATCTACGAAAGGTTTGGGGGGCTGAGGGCAGTTGCGTGTAGGTTACAGGAGCGGTACTGCCTTGCTAATAAAATTGTGTCATGGCTTCATAAGCGTTACGGCAAACAACAAGATTCAGGAAACAACGCAACGTAATTTTTGTTATTATGACAATTACAAAATCAAATTATCAATGACAAAGTATCTAGCACTTCAAAATAAATATCAGAAAAAGAAGTATTATGACGTCATTTGAGGCTCAATGGAGGGGTTGTAACCACCAACCCCTCCACCACTCCCCGTGGCTGCACCGCTGCATGTAGGCATAGCTTGTCTGGTGCAACTGCCATCAGTCTCGGTTCGGCCTGGTTAATCCCAAAAAATACGCCTGTTCCGCAGTACATGTTAGGAAAATGTCCAAGAATTTTACTCGCAAGGGGGAAGATATTTCCTTTCAGCTTTTCCAGCTGAACTCGGGGCCAACGAGGCGTGGATACTTTTGCATTTTAAGGGGGTTTCGATTTGTAGCCTAGAAATAATAAGGGGCTTGTCTGGTGAAGTGATGATTCCGACTTTCAGAGTTGGTTCTCCTCAAACCTCTGCTGTAATCGTACCATGACGCAATCATTTTTAAAATATTTTTTCTTGTGTAGGCGTTGTTGAAATTGTTTGTGTGCCGCTGGTGAGTTTCATAAACACGTCATTATTTTCATCAATCCTCGCAATTATCACCTTGAACTTGAATGTTGGTAGCTGCGCGAGAATCAAATGAAATCATGGAATGAATTGATTGTTCGCAAATAAAACCTTCTTTGTGACCACACAATTGATCAAACCACTTTGCTGAATATTTTCTACCGTAAACCTGGAGACAACAACACCACAATGACACAACCACTTACGTATTTAGGGGGGGAATAAAGAGCAATGCCCCCCCAAACAACCTTACAAAAAAATACGTATAACTTAGATACAGTATATTTGAAAGTTATTGTTACAATAGAGTATCAGAGGGGATGGGGGGGTCGGTTGAAAATAACAATAAAATACAAATATTATTACAGCAACCTAACTTTAAAAAGTCTATAGAGATGTTAGCGGTCGGCGTTAGGGTATCGTGAAATAAAGAGAATAATCGCGTAAGCGCCCATAATGTGCTTGTTATGCCTTGTTCGTTACTTATTGCAGTTTGAAAGTGTTTGATACCGATTTATGTATCCTAGCTCAGATGAGCAAAATAAAATAGTGCGAGGATATAAACAGATAACGCGATCGTAACATGAGGCAAAATTTAATCTGAATCGGTTTAGGGTGCTTTTTTTGTACCGGTGCCTTTACCTCATCCAAATCCGAACTGGCACGAATTTCAAAGCAAAAGTTTGTCATTGGTTTTGAGTTTTGTTTTATTTCTAAAGTGAGAATGATTATCTTGATAAAGTTATTTGATTTTGCTTGTCATGGCGAAGCCCACTGCTGCTAATTTGCCTTTAATTGCCTAACGTAAAAGTTGGTGCTTTTTTCAATTTCAAGGCCGGCCACTCGTCAATGGCTATTTTTATTGCATGAATAAGCGGCTTGCTAACTCAACCAGCTATGGATGAAAACGATAAGATCCAAACGTAAATCAAGTTCTTGTTGCAATGACTTGAAGTAACAAAATTTAAATCTAAATTAGGATTTTATAGCGGCTATGCAACCGTGCTAAGTCAGTCTTGACTTGCATGGTTCAACGATAGCGACTATGCAACCGTGCTAAGTCAGTCTTGACTTGCATGGTTCAACGATAGCGACTATGCAACCGAGCTAAGTCAGTCTTGACTTGCATGGTTCAACGATAGCGACTATGCAACCGTGCTAAGTCAGTCTTGACTTGCATGGTTCAACGATAGCGACTATGCAACTGTGCTAAGTCAGTCTTGACTTGCATGGTTCAACGATAGCGACTATGCAACCGTGCTAAGTCAGTCTTGACTTGCATGGTTCAACGATAGCGACTATGCAACTGTGCTAAGTCAGTCTTGACTTGCATGGTTCAACGATAGCGACTATGCAACCGTGCTAAGTCAGTCTTGACTTGCATGGTTCAACGATAGCGACTATGCAACCGAGCTAAGTCAGTCTTGACTTGCATGGTTCAACGATAGCGACTATGCAACTGTGCTAAGTCAGTCTTGACTTGCATGGTTCAACGATAGCGACTATGCAACCGTGCTAAGTCAGTCTTGACTTGCATGGTTCAACGATAGCGACTATGCAACCGTGCTAAGTCAGTCTTGACTTGCATGGTTCAACGATAGCGACTATGCAACTGTGCTAAGTCAATCTTGACTTGCATGGTTCAACGATAGCGACTATGCAACCGTGCTAAGTCAGTCTTGACTTGCATGGTTCAACGATAGCGACTATGCAACTGTGCTAAGTCAATCTTGACTTGCATGGTTCAACGATAGCGACTATGCAACCGTGCTAAGTCAGTCTTGACTTGCATGGTTCAACGATAGCGACTATGCAACCGAGCTAAGTCAGTCTTGACTTGCATGGTTCAACGATAGCGACTATGCAACCGTGCTAAGTCAGTCTTGACTTGCATGGTTCAACGATAGCGACTATGCAACTGTGCTAAGTCAGTCTTGACTTGCATGGTTCAACGATAGCGACTATGCAACCGGGCTAAGTCAGTCTTGACTTGCATGGTTCAACGATAGCGACTATGCAACCGTGCTAAGTCAGTCTTGACTTGCATGGTTCAACGATAGCGACTATGCAACCGTGCTAAGTCAGTCTTGACTTGCATGGTTCAACGATAGCGACTATGCAACCGAGCTAAGTCAGTCTTGACTTGCATGGTTCAACGATAGCGACTATGCAACCGTGCTAAGTCAGTCTTGACTTGCATGGTTCAACGATAGCGACTATGCAACCGGGCTAAGTCAGTCTTGACTTGCATGGTTCAACGATAGCGACTATGCAACTGTGCTAAGTCAGTCTTGACTTGCATGGTTCAACGATAGCGACTATGCAACCGAGCTAAGTCAGTCTTGACTTGCATGGTTCAACGATAGCGACTATGCAACTGTGCTAAGTCAGTCTTGACTTGCATGGTTCAACGATAGCGACTATGCAACCGTGCTAAGTCAGTCTTGACTTGCATGGTTCAACGATAGCGACTATGCAACCGGGCTAAGTCAGTCTTGACTTGCATGGTTCAACGATAGCGACTATGCAACCGTGCTAAGTCAGTCTTGACTTGCATGGTTCAACGATAGCGACTATGCAACCGGGCTAAGTCAGTCTTGACTTGCATGGTTCAACGATAGCGACTATGCAACCGGGCTAAGTCAGTCTTGACTTGCATGGTTCAACGATAGCGACTATGCAACCGAGCTAAGTCAGTCTTGACTTGCATGGTTCAACGATAGCGACTATGCAACCGTGCTAAGTCAGTCTTGACTTGCATGGTTCAACGATAGCGACTATGCAACTGTGCTAAGTCAGTCTTGACTTGCATGGTTCAACGATAGCGACTATGCAACCGTGCTAAGTCAGTCTTGACTTGCATGGTTCAACGATAGCGACTATGCAACCGGGCTAAGTCAGTCTTGACTTGCATGGTTCAACGATAGCGACTATGCAACCGAGCTAAGTCAGTCTTGACTTGCATGGTTCAACGATAGCGACTATGCAACCGGGCTAAGTCAGTCTTGACTTGCATGGTTCAACGATAGCGACTATGCAACCGGGCTAAGTCAGTCTTGACTTGCATGGTTCAACGATAGCGACTATGCAACTGTGCTAAGTCAGTCTTGACTTGCATGGTTTAACGATAGCGACTATGCAACTGTGCTAAGTCAGTCTTGACTTGCATGGTTCAACGATAGCGACTATGCAACCGTGCTAAGTCAGTCTTGACTTGCATGGTTCAACGATAGCGACTATGCAACCGTGCTAAGTCAGTCTTGACTTGCATGGTTTAACGATAGCGACTATGCAACCGAGCTAAGTCAGTCTTGACTTGCATGGTTCAACGATAGCGACTATGCAACTGTGCTAAGTCAGTCTTGACTTGCATGGTTCAACGATAGCGACTATGCAACTGTGCTAAGTCAGTCTTGACTTGCATGGTTCAACGATAGCGACTATGCAACCGTGCTAAGTCAGTCTTGACTTGCATGGTTCAACGATAGCGACTATGCAACCGTGCTAAGTCAGTCTTGACTTGCATGGTTCAACGATAGCGACTATGCAACCGTGCTAAGTCAGTCTTGACTTGCATGGTTCAACGATAGCGACTATGCAACCGAGCTAAGTCAGTCTTGACTTGCATGGTTCAACGATAGCGACTATGCAACCGGGCTAAGTCAGTCTTGACTTGCATGGTTCAACGATAGCGACTATGCAACCGGGCTAAGTCAGTCTTGACTTGCATGGTTCAACGATAGCGACTATGCAACCGGGCTAAGTCAGTCTTGACTTGCATGGTTCAACGATAGCGACTATGCAACCGGGCTAAGTCAGTCTTGACTTGCATGGTTCAACGATAGCGACTATGCAACCGAGCTAAGTCAGTCTTGACTTGCATGGTTCAACGATAGCGACTATGCAACCGGGCTAAGTCAGTCTTGACTTGCATGGTTCAACGATAGCGACTATGCAACCGAGCTAAGTCAGTCTTGACTTGCATGGTTCAACGATAGCGACTATGCAACCGAGCTAAGTCAGTCTTGACTTGCATGGTTCAACGATAGCGACTATGCAACTGTGCTAAGTCAGTCTTGACTTGCATGGTTCAACGATAGCGACTATGCAACTGTGCTAAGTCAGTCTTGACTTGCATGGTTCAACGATAGCGACTATGCAACCGTGCTAAGTCAGTCTTGACTTGCATGGTTCAACGATAGCGACTATGCAACCGTGCTAAGTCAGTCTTGACTTGCATGGTTCAACGATAGCGACTATGCAACCGTGCTAAGTCAGTCTTGACTTGCATGGTTCAACGATAGCGACTATGCAACCGAGCTAAGTCAGTCTTGACTTGCATGGTTCAACGATAGCGACTATGCAACCGGGCTAAGTCAGTCTTGACTTGCATGGTTCAACGATAGCGACTATGCAACCGGGCTAAGTCAGTCTTGACTTGCATGGTTCAACGATAGCGACTATGCAACCGGGCTAAGTCAGTCTTGACTTGCATGGTTCAACGATAGCGACTATGCAACCGGGCTAAGTCAGTCTTGACTTGCATGGTTCAACGATAGCGACTATGCAACCGAGCTAAGTCAGTCTTGACTTGCATGGTTCAACGATAGCGACTATGCAACCGAGCTAAGTCAGTCTTGACTTGCATGGTTCAACGCCTCCTTGTTTTGTTGCGCGCGCTCTTTTCTACTTCTTCATCAATTTTAGTGTGAAATTTGTGCGCTTGTGCTATCATTACTTTTCAGCGTGTTGGCGTTTAGAAATAAAATGATTGATTGATTATAGGCCAAGAAAAAAGTATTGTAGCCATTGTGGCTGCTGGGTAAAACAAAAAAATTGGAGTTAACAAGTTTTCCAAAGCAAGAAATATGCGACCGTTTTGGTAAAATTTTGATGAGGGGTTCCTACTTCTAGCTATAGAAATAATATGACAACCAAGTGCGTAGGCAAGGGGGATTTTTGGGTTCAAAGCCTCCTCTCCTATTGGTTCGTCAACTTTTTAGCTTTACAGATTAACCTTGGTCCTTGATCTGCGGCTGCAGTAACGTTGTAGCCTGAGCCCACAAGAACCACAAGCGTTGCTCAATTCTGGAATGATATTTATTGCGTCATAATTTCGAGTTCCACTCTTGCCACAATCGCAATCACGAAAAAAGTTGGCCACTCCCGTGTTCATAGCAGTTTGACTTAATTTCGAACTTCTGACTGTTCCGAGATGGTCAGGTGCTTATAAGTTGAGAACAACAGGTACTGCCCTTATTAGTGAAATGCTCTGTGTTTTTATATTTAATGAACTAATTGTAAAAAGTTCTAATTAGCATAGTTAAGGATAGAAAAAGACTTCCGCCTTACATACGACGGTAATACTTCGAAGGAAGGGACTAGCATAGAGGGCAGTGGCGGCTCGTGAGTCCAAAACTAGGAGGTGCTGCCAATGTTTAGAAGGGGCACGTGATCTTGCTCTTGCGGCTCTTTATGATAACGTTGTGGCCTGGCTGAGAGACAAGACGTGCTTTAGTAGCATGTAGTTTGGTCCAAGAGCTTTGAATCAAATCAAATCTGCTCCAAACGAAGCAGCTGATAGCCTGCAGGTTTAGTTTAGACAACGAGGATTATGGATGTGTTGTTCTGCAATCTGTATAGGTTTTTTATTCATTGTGAGTTTGATTGTCACTTTACACATAGTTTATTTTGCGCGACGCACGAAAAGCGACGAAGGCAACAAAGCGACGAAGGCGTTACCCACAATAGGAATCCAGAGTTTAGGTTCAAGGTGGTGCCATTTGTTTCCAAGTTTTTTGGTTGAATTTTGCTTCTTGATGCTTTAATTTGTTGCTTGTAAAGAAACCATTAAGCAGAGATAACCATCGTGAAGTATCTTATCCAAGGACTCTACTACAAAGCTTATGTGAGAGTCGAATCAGTCACCACCTTTAACGATGGTCGTCGAGTAACGCCGACATCGTAACGATGTCGGCAGCGTGGCGTAGTGGTTCGGAGTGTCGTTTTTACGACGACCATGATCGCAAGGTTGATGGTTCACCTCCCAACCTAGTCTCGTTGTTGCGTCCTTGGATAAGATGCTTCACGATGATTATCTCTGCTTGGTGGAATCTGGCAAGCAGCAAATTAAAGAAGTCAGAAGAAAATTCATCCGAAAAACTTAGAAACAAAGGCAACTCCTAAGCGAGTCTGGATTCGTCCTACGCATAGCGCCTCCGTCGCTTTCTCGTGATAGGAGGTTAAAGTTGAAGAAATCAATCATCAAATCGTGGAGACAACGCTCCACCCACTGCGTCACGCTTACTTTGCTCGGGCGTTGCATCGTTATAACTAGGGCAACCAAAAGTCGCTTACGGACCGTCCGCAAACCAAGTTTCAGAGTGATTTTTCAGAAAGCTTTCAATGCATTGTTTCAAATCGTTGTTTGATAAGTCAAAAAAAGCCAAAATTTAGCGTTTGCGCAAAAATATTTTTACGAAGCTTTCTTTTTTTTTTTTCGTGAAATCATTCATTCATGTATTTTTTTTATTTTTGACAAGTCGTGCTTTACACTGCAACGGTGCAAAACATGGGAGCGTTTTCCGAACTGAGAGGCGTGGAATAATTTAAAGGGAGGCGCAAATGTTAGTCATAATTATTTAAAAGTATAGGCTTATGTATTATTTTATGAATGGGAGCGTCATGATTAATATTTTGTGAGGGAGGCGTAGTAACACAAAGTTTGAAAACCACTGCTCTAATGCGTACGCTTACGGGTGATATTGCAAAGCTCGCAATCTTAAAACATGCTAGAATTGTGCTACAGAAAAATATTTTTAATGAAAGACTTCTACACGTCCGCAAAATCTCAACACATCATAAAGAACAGGGCTTTCTAACTGGGGATGCTTGCACAACTATCCTATACCTTGCATTAGCCACACTTTCAAAAAGGCTAAAAACTCTAAAATTGATAGCTTCGCTGGAGGAGCTTACAGCGTTCTCCCAGACCCCCCAGCTGAACACCTGCTGGGTTTTTGACGCAAAGTCATTGCAGGAAAATGTTTAAGGGGAATAACACTCATGAATTCATTTCAGCCCTAACCATTACGAAAATTTGGTTTACGCAGCTGATTACAGTTGCATATTTTGTGAGGAGTGCAAGAACATATCAAAAATTTTAAAAGGGCGCGGAGTATGAAAATGGTTTGGAACCGCTCTATTATAAGATAATACAGAACAAGGAAAAAGAGAGTTCCTAAAATGCTTAAATGTGAACCAAATATATCAAGTTACGACAGACAATGATTAATTACCAGAACCTGACTTTCACGTTGTCCCCTCCTTTTATGAATTCTAAATACGCCACTGGACACAACAACACGAAACTGATACAATAACACGACAATGACACAACAACACGACAATGACACAACAACACGAAACTGACGCAACAACACGACAATGACACAACATCACGACAATGACACAACAACACGAAACTGACGCAACGACACGACAATGACACAACAACACGACAATGACACAACAACACGAAACTGACACAACAACGCGACGATGACACAACAACACAAAACTGACACAACAACACGACAATGACACAACAACACGACAATGACACAATAACACAAAACTGACACAACAACACGACAATGACACAATAACACGACAATGACACAACAACACGACAATGACACAATAACACAAAACTGACACAACAACACGACAATGACACAACAACACGACAATGACACAATAACAAGACACTGACCCAATGGCGCAATAACTCGACGATGACGGAAAAACAACAAGGCGACAGTGACGGGCAGCAGCCGGATTGACACAACCTAGGCTGGTTTGATTTCACGTTTGACGCTAGTTATTAATGATCGGAACATAGGTGCCGGAACCAGGGGTACCGGATGGGAAGCCTCTTCCCATATTTTTAGAAGGGCCCGGGGGGGCCTAATTTACGCCTACGTTTTTTAATGAAACCGCTGAATGAATGCATTTGCAACTGCTTAATGCCAGGACTAGAAGGGCCCAAATTCATTTTTTGCTGCAATGCTGTCAGTTATCATTCTTATCCCCACCCGAGCTGGGCCCCGCACGATCGGTTTTGCGCAGTCCCGCAACGGCAGCGGCCGGTCTCGGATACTACGACTGGTAACAAAAATACAACGGAAATAAGATCAGCCTCAATGACAAGAAAAGTACAGACGCTCTGTGACGTAACAAACGAAGAAGCACTATTCCGCATTTCTTCAATATTACAATTTTATGTTCATGTCGTTGTATCTGAGCTTAGCTCGTTTATAATGGCCTACCAAGTCAGAAATAAAATCAAAACGATAACATCGATTTGTCGTAAACGATCGTTAGAATATTGTCAAGTTTAGAAACTCCATTTAAGCAGCCGATAATAATAAACCAGTGGAACGATAGCGACGAAACTTGGGGTGCTGGCCATGCCAGTGAGTTAAGTTCAAGCTTTAATAGTGGAAGAGGTACTTCCACAATCATATAAGAGTAGCAAATTTAGCTAAACCTGGAGTTGAAGACTTGAAGATTTCGTAAAATAACCCATGTAATCGTGCTGTCGCTAAATTGCAGTTGTGATGATAATAAATTACCCTTGGAATGATTTTGACGTGCACTCTGTCACAACGAAATGCATTTTTTGTAATTGTAAGTGACACATTTTCAATAGATGGTGATGCTAACTAAAACTTAGAAAATCGCGATGAGTTTTATCTATAAAATCTGCGATGTAGGCAAAGAAAAAACATGGTCTCTACATTTGAGCCCCTACACTTTAAAATTTATTCCGTCATCGCTGAATCGGACTCATCTCTACATAAATAAAGGTCGTGAAGCTCCATCTCCAAAATAAAAAAAGTTACGAGATCTGTGTCTTCATACTCACCCAAACTGCGTACTTGTTGCAGTTGCTCTGTTCAGCACCAAGGGAGGGAGCGCTCTGAACATCTGAAGTAGAATGAAGCCACGGAGGAAATAATCCAGCAGAATCAATCCAGTTTATAAAATCGTCTCGATTCTGTGTAAACAAAATGGAGAAATTCAATTGTGGTCGGGCTCCCACCAGAAAGCAGATCTACATGCCTAGTGACATGAACTGGGGGGCTGAAACATTGGCCCAGATGGAACAGTGGCCCTGATGGAACAGTGGCCCTGGTGGAATGGTATCGCTGATGGAACAGTTGGTCCTGGTATTTAAAACAAAAAAGTGCAAACTCAAATGAAGCTCAACTGGCTCTCTCAAGTCACTTGCTTCTCAGAAGTGTCAGAGTGAAAAAAATCCGATATCTGGTCGTAACTTCGCCACCAGACGACAATTTGTCGCATTGCAAATGGACGCTATCAAATCAAAGTCAATTTGCCGCGTTATCTTGTTTTAAACCAGATCCAGTCTCTCAGCTAGCAACGTATTTGGGGAGAATGGGAATTGTGCCATGCTCCTCATTTTAACTTTGCATTTGAGTAAAAAAATAACACATGTTGCCATGTGACTAAAATATGCCGGAGTCTTTTGATGCTTTCGTAGAGTAAGTCCCTCACTTGATTTCTCGCTCCACCATTGCTCTCAGCATCACAACGATGGCAGGATCGATCATTGGTTACTCGCGTTGTATTTCGTTCATGCTTCTATAAGCGGTTACTTCTCCAAGTTGCTTTTTCGCGTCCTTTAATTACAAACATGAGCAACTGTCTGGGCATTCAATTGAAGATCGCGATGCTGCGAAAGATCGCGCGATCTATTGTTTTCACAATAATGACGTCATGTGAATCTGAATCAAGGTCAGGGTTCAACTGAGGGAAATCCCCACTTACCTCGTCAGTAAAAGCGATCCAATATCTGCGAAGGGGAAGGGAATTCCCCGTGATGAAATGAACGAGACCCCACGCGGATGAAGGTGTGCTTGGGTTTGCAAGAGACGTATTTATCCGCCAACAAGTGTGCTTAGCTTCCTGAAAGTATCAATCTGCGATTAATGACCGATGCACTCGTCATTATTATGTTCTCTCTCCAAATTCTAAAACTCGAGTTCACATTTCCGCTGGGCAGCGATGAGGTGATTAAATGAGGCGAAGTAATTGAACGTTACATTGATTCCTTAATTACTGAATAACCCCCCTCCCCAAAATCTTTACCTCAAACGTGACAGACTTGTTGATGAACTTGTAGCACGTTGGTTGTTCCGGTGCGGAGTTGCCTCGGTGCAATGGATAAACTAAATGAAAATGATCCGGACAGGAAGGAATTTTGTCAGTAACTAGCGATCCTGACGATATCGATGCAGTGAGAAGCAGAGTAGCAGCAATTTGCGACAATGCAACGTAATTCGCAATATGGGAGAACATCGCTAAAAATACGTGAATTTCTTCCTGTAAACAACGTTGTTTGTAACCAAACTTTTGTTTTCTTTTTTTGTTATTTCAAGCCACTTAAATGCAGCTTAGGGTTTTTGTAGTAGTGAAGTACATACACCATGGAGATGACCTAGTTGAGCATCGAACCCGCGAAGCCAACTTCGGAGCCCAATGCACCAACCACTCGGCCAACTCCATGTGCTTAACCAAACTTTTTCCTGACGTCGCAATAAACAAACAAACTCTTTCTTGATGTCGCAATACTAACAAATTGACAACTGTGATCAGAGAAGAAACTTTGCCATTCTCACCGGTCTAGCTTCGATATAAGTTTCTTCATCTATTCAAACTGCCGATGGTTCTCGATGCAATGACGTCATAGCTGCGTTACTTCGAGACAGTTTTCATCAAATTGCTCATAAAATATTTATAGCAATAAACAAATTCATCGATGACGCAATGCATCGACCACAAATTTACAAACCGAACTTCAAGAAAAATTTGTCGCATTTACAATACAAATTAAAAAAAAAAAAGAAATGGAAGCATGTAAATTTCGATTTGGAGACATTTCTATTGTATTTAAGTAAATTTTGATTTGAAGCATGTAAATTTCGAGACAGTTCAATAAACACAGAAATCATTTGTAGTTGTATTTTATTGGATATTTATCCTCCTAACGCGAGAAAGCGATCAATGCGCTATACGAGCTCGCTTAGGAGTTGCCAGCCATCTGTCTACCACACCAAGATGGGGGAATCCCGCTAAGTGCTTTTCGAACGGCACAACAAGTAAACTTGCCGACTTGTTCTCCACACTGTCTCTTTAATGCTGAGCGTCAAGCAGGGAAGCTGTGAATACCCATGTTAAAGTCATTGGTTTGACCCCACTTGGAAGCAAACCCAAGTTTACAACTCCCCAGGCGGACGCTCGCGCCATTCTGCCATCAATATTTTCATGCATATTTTTTGAAAGCTATTTTTTTGCTTTTTGCAATTTTGACCCAACACACAGGAAGATTAAATTGGTTAAGAGTGGCTGGAAATATTTGAAAGAGTGGCTGGAAATATTTCAAAGAGTGGCTGGAAATATTTCAAAAGTAACTTCTGGACCTTGTCTCCTGCTGACGCTGTACTGGTCCGAATCCTCGAAGGAGATCGGAATCTCGCAAACTCGTAATCAGTCTTTTTTGATTTCGTTTAATTGACGCAGATCTTGTGATTTAAATTCAAGAGTAAATTCGTTGAAAATTTTGGTGTTGATGCAATCTTGAATCACTTTCTTAGTTTTGATCTAAACTGAATAGATTAGGCCTATTTAATAGAAGTTGGTAATTTTAAAATAGTTGATTGATGGAAAAGTTGCTTAGTTGTTCATAATATGTTGTAATCAAAGGGTCTATTTTTTCGGTGGGCCTGGGACTGCAGCCCCATCAGCCCCCATCTTTATCGTCCCTGGCGGTGCCACGGGTCCCACCTCAGTGGTTTAGCGCCTGGGCAACGCAGCTCTGAAGAAACATCGCGGAGGTGGCGAGCGGTTGGCGACACTGTGTCCGATTTTACGTGTCTGGGAATCGAACCCAGATCTCCCGCACCGATAGTGATGTGCCGGTAGATTGACAACGATCAGATGGCCGAGCAAAAATATGCATGAAAATATTGTGATGCAATGTGCTTGCTCTACCGTATACAGGGCCGGATTAAGCTAGTGCGGGGCCTGTAGCAACGTTTTTGCGGGGCTCTAGTTTTGGGAGACCCGTCCGGAGGGCAATCAAACTTCATTTCATTTTTAGTCTCATTGTTTCATACCAAGGGCTCTTCCCGGAAATCACTGAAAATGCGTAGATGGCTTAAATTCGCTGTAAAACTCTTGTGGTTTTTTTAACGAAAACAATTTTTTAAAGACACGAGACTCAAGTTTTGGGAAAAGTTGAGAACAAAGGAGGAACAACGCAAGCATTGACTCAGCAAAACGAAATTAAGATCAAACTTTTTGTTGTAGGCACTAATAGTAAAGGTCTTTACCGTTCATATCAAAATCCAAGATGCAACAGAACACTAATAGGGAATATAGCTCTTCATGCTTGTTCACTGTTCCGTTAATTGCTTAGCCACTTGCATTTTTACCGTGCCGTACTTCTATCGTATCGACTCACTGTGATCTACTGTATACACTAAAATGCCATAAACATTAGCAATTATATGCGCGACTGAAAGTTGACTTTTTATTTTCTTGCAACGAACGCGATGTGCGGTCAGAAATCATTTTGCGGCCAGACTCAGAAATACTGTAAGTTTTATTTTGAGGAAGCTTGTGATTTAAAAACATTATAGAAAAAGTGAGGCTAACAATCCGCAAATATTTTATAAGCCAGTCCTAGCCAACACTTTTTTACAAAAGTGTAGCCTAATTTTTTTGTAATTTAAATCATAATTTTGAAAAGTGCGGGGCCCTAAAAGGCGCGGGGCCCGCAGCAAATGCTACTTCTGCTGAGTGGTTAATCCGGCACTGATCGTATATCATACTACGATTTTGACGGTTTTCGAAACAGAATTCAAACTGGATAAATAAAATGATTATTGATAGAAATGTTCATTGCTCTGTAAATTTTGCAATTATAAACATAATCAAATACTATCAATAACCTAGCATCAGTTGTAGTGTGTTACCGGTACGTAACGTTCTATTCTGAAACTAAAATCTTTTTTTTTTTTTTTTTTTTTTTTTTTTTTCAGCCACATAATTGTAGCTTTGGTTTTTATATTAGTGAATTACATGCATCATAGAAGATGGCCTAGCTGCCCATCGAACCCGCGAATCTAGTTCCGGAGCCCAATGCACCAACCACTCGGCCAACTCCATGTACAAAAACTAAAATCTTCATTAACTCAAGATTTCCCTGAAGCGTGATAGCCTACATGTGGCGCGTCCATCTCCGTGGCATAGCGCCTGCTAAGCAACACGGCTCCGAAAAAACGTTGCCGTTTTCGCGAGTCATTGAAATTTATCATTATTTTGTGGTAACAATACATACGGAGAAGCGTAATTTAAAGATAGTTTCACACAAGATGCCGCACGATTTTTCGTACCGGTACACAAAGGGATATTAAGATACGAAATAGAGGCTATGAAGGAGGTTGACGTAAACTTTGCATGGCTTGGAGGAAACTAATCGTAAAATCATTTACAAAACAACAAATAGAAAAGTTGAAAACACATTCGCAGGAATTAGGGCTCTGTGGTACGTGCTTACGTGGTATGTGGTACGTGCATACGTGGTATGTGGTACGTGCTTACGTGGTATCTGGTACGTGCATACGTGGTATGTGGTACGTGCATACGTGGTATGTGGTTCGTGCATACGTGGTATGTGGTACGTATATACGTGGTATGTGGTTCGTGCATACGTGGTATGTGGTACGTGCATACGTGGTATGTGATACGTGTATACGTGGTATGTGATACGTGTATACGTGGTATGTGGTACGTGCATACTTGGTATGTGGTACGTGCGTAGGTGGTATGTGGTACATACGTACGTGGTATGTGGTACGTGCATACGTGGTATGTGGTACGTGCGTACGTGGTATGTGGTACGTGCCTACGTGGTATGTGGTACGTGCATACGTGGTATGTGGTACGTACATCTTCTAAAACTTTGTACGTGCAAAATAGAGCGTTCTGTTTAAATTCAGAAAATATGTTTTTTGAATGTGTTTAATACTGGTATGTAGGTTACATATTTCAGCAGATCTTCAACTGACGGGGACAAAATAGGCCCCTGACTACCAGATAGTCCCAGGCCTCACAAACCTTTATCCGGCCCTGCGCCCCGCCACTCGTTACACGCTTCTGTATAATACCGCGAGTATAATGAAGATTTGATTTTTTTTATCGTCATTATAGAAATTGCGTGAAGTAAATCAGCCTGCGATCATAACGAACAGTTTATGCTCAGACCAGGTATGTATCGCTGTGGCTCTGTCCACGTTGACGCAAGCACACTTGACACAAATATACTTTCACAAAATTAAGCAAAAACAAAAAGTAACCAAAAAGAAGCAGAAACCTACGTCCACTTGTGTATTTGTTCGATACGTCACTTCCTTTTTATCACTAAATGTTGACAATTAGCGAATTCAGCATAGACTCTACAAATATAGTCACTGTTTTGCAATAAACCATCCATAAGTCAGTGAAATTACCGGAAGGGCATATCTCTGTCAAGACTTATCTCAGCATAAAACCGCGATCGCGCGATGGGAATGCTACATATTGTTCGCAAAAGATGTCGAAAGGAAACAGCAGATCCTAAACATTTTAGTTGTTTTTTTTTTTCGAGTTATAATATTGAAAGACAACCAACGAGTGCCGATGTTTGCAAAGACCAAATCGTGTTTTTGAAATATTGTTGATAAAACTGAGCAATAACTGCAAAGTGCGCTCTTCGAGTCAGCAGCCACCCGGCGATTACCTTGGGCAGCGAATCGAAACCGTTGGCAAGCGTCTGTAACTGTCGCGCACCACGCCGCCAACATGATCCTGTCTAAAACTGTGACCAGGTTTGACTGGTAGCGAGCCAAGTGCATGAGTACTCATCAAAGTGGAAAATTTACAGAAAAGATCAAAGCATTTTTAACTCGCATTTTTACGGGTAGTTGGAGAAAAAATAATTAAACTATCATTGTGTACAGCTTCGAGTTTTGCTCATAACATGATATAGCAGGCACGAAGAGTTTAAAAGCATTCGAATTATAAAACTTTTTTTAAAAAAAAATCAATATTCGCCCAAATTGGGGGACTTAATAAACTATAAAAAATTTTAGCAAAGTTTAAACGAACGAGAAAAGAAGCGATGAAGATCCAGATTCTCGTTTTGCTGCTGGGAATTTCTCTTCTTGCTCCAACCATGGCTTGGTGAGTTGCTTGGTGAAGCGTCGTTTAAGTTGTTATTCATAAAACGGCACTTGGTGTGAGTCAGAATCGAACCATGTTCTAACTATTTAACTTTTCATGCAACGCACACGTGAGTTACCAATGAACGCTGCAAAGATGCGCAGCTTTAAGTGAGTTGAGAACAACCCTGTCTAGTTCGTTTTTTATATCGACAACTTGGTTGAAATTTGCTCGTAATTTTTGTAGTCATTTGTATTTCCTGCTTACAAGCAAAGCTGAAGCTCTTTTGAGCGAGGCAGTGAGCTTGGTCACTAAAAGGTTTGGACGGACCATCGCATTTCAGCGATTGTCGGACATGACTGGGTGATTTCAAGGAAGGCATCTTGGTTAAAATTTACACCAGTTTTTAGTGAAGTCAGCTGGAGTGGATTTGAGCCGCTACTCCCGCTCCAATATTACAGCGTGGCCACTGCCACTGCCCTTTGGTTACTTGAACTTACTGCTTGCCCAATAAAGCGTGGCCACTACCTCACCCTTTGTTAAGTTGGGCCACAGCTCCCTTTCCCGACGTGGTCACTGCCACGCCCTTCGTATATCTGAGCCACTTCTCCCACAAAATTTTCCGAGTTAGCGCAGCTAGAGGGCTTTCAGGATTTACTGATACGTGAATGTTTTTTGGTTGTAAGCGGAATATTGCTTGCTAGAAGGAAAATTCTTTTGGTAAGTGCAAACTGTTTTTCAAAAGTTTACGCTTTGGAATATTTACAGTATAACCGGCCCTTCGATCAGTTGCTAAGCGCACGCTATCGGTGCGGGAGGTCTGGGGTTCGATTCCCGGGCCGGTCAAATCGTCACAGTGTCGCAAACGACTCGCCACCGTTGCGACGATTCTTCGGAGCTGTGTTGCCCAGCGCTAAGCCGCGGAGATGGGCCCCGCAACTCGTTACACGCTTCGGCGTAATACGGCGAGTATAATGAAGATTTAATTTTTGATATTTACAGTATGTTAAAGTTTACGTAGAAAATCGTTGTCACGCCTACATCCGACTTATTAGTATAATACCACCGGCTGACAATCGCGTGACGCGTGTTTGATTACGCAAGCGAGCAACTTATAGTTTTTGCAAACACCATTACATTCTGATCAAGATTACGAGGAAGACGATCTTGTTGCTCCGTGGAGGAACTCTTTGTCGGGTCATCATTCGAGCCTCACCTTTTGTTAGTTGTTTGTTTTCGCAGGCGCCGACGACGACGACGACGATGCGATAGCTCGAGTTGTCTGTGGACTTGGGCCAGTTGCTCGCGATCGTGCGGAGGAGGTAGACAAGCCCCCCGGATTACTCGGCAGCGTGGTAGTTGTGGGACGTGCAATCTTCCACAAGCAAGAACCTGCAATAATCGATGCTGTCCTGTTAATTGTCAGTGGGGTTCGTGGGGGTCGTGGAGCTCTTGTTCGGTGAGCTGCGGGGGTGGGGTGTCGGAACGGCGGAGATTACCTTCACCTAGCGCAATCTGTGGGGGTGCGGGATGCACGGGCTCCCCGTCCGCAACGAAACCTTGCAACACTGGTTGCTGTCCTGTTGATTGTCAGTGGGGCACATGGGGGTCATGGGGATTATGTTCAGTTTCATGTGGGGGTGGGGGGAGGAGCAGAAATAGGTTAGTTAGTGTCCCAGAACGTTGCGGAGGGCAGGACTGTGGTGGTCCATCAGATCAGAACGAGAAATGCAACAGCGAGTGCTGTGCGGTTGATTGCGCTTGGGGGCCATGGGGCGCATACGGAGCGTGTTCTACAAGTTGTGGTGGGGGGATAATGCAAAAAACCAGAAGGGTAGCGACCCCAAACAGTTGTGGGGGTTTACCGTGTTACGAGGCTAGCTCAATTGCTTCCCCCTGCAACCAACATCATTGTCCAGTGGACTGTCTGTGGTCGGTGTGGTCAGGTTGGGAACAATGTTCGAGTTCATGTGGTGGAGGGACACAGAATAAAACCAGACAAATGGTGGTTTCCCCTCAATATGGGGGGAAGATATGCAAGGAAGGAAACACTGAAAGCAGGTAAATACTTTTCGGCGTTGCGTCACTAATTTGCTTCTACTGATCGAGTCACTCTAAACAAATTTGTGTGGTGTAGGCCTATCGTACTGCAATATGTTAAGTTGAAGGATTCATCCGTTTTTTTTACTAATTCTAGTTTTCATTTCAGAGTTTGCGGAACCGAATGCTGTCCGGTCGATTGTGTGTGGGAAAATTGGGGCGAATGGGGAAAATGTTCAAGCACCTGTGGGAGAGGTAGATATTATGTGCACGTCCAGGGCCTTCGAGAGCCAACAGAGGCCTGGGGCCACATAGCCAAAAAAGGCCCTTCGATGAGGTCATTGTTAACTTAAGCCGCGAAAACGATAGAGTCAGTATACTGTAAAAGTGTATACTCTTCTTTAAAGCCTGACCCCGTTTCTGCCTTTTGAAGTTAATCTATTACCGCAAGGCGCATGGTGATTTGATGCGGCATGCGATGGCACAATGTTCAGAATTTTTAATTTAGTATTTCACTACTGCAGTCCACTTGCTTTTCAATGTGCAGCTACTGCAATATTGCTTTGTTCGTATTCACTATAGAAGGCTAAGACGGAAGGACTCAGCACGGTGAAACGTCGTTTTATTGGAACAGCAAATAACACGTAGCTATTAACTTAGACCTGTAACTCATGTTACTTTTACGCAGTTTTCCCCTACGCTCACGATTAATATAATAAAATAAGGTGATAATATGTACTTGTAGACGCAAAATGGGGCCCCTCGAAAGTATGGGGCCCGGGTAAAATGGCCTCCATGCCCCCTCCCCCCTCTCGACGGGCCTGCGTACGTCGCATTGGTGTAGAATAGATCAGTCCCATGAAATCTTCAAATGAAATTTCAAACCAATTAGAGCTCGAATGACGTCACTATTCATTTATCGTGTTCAGGATCGCACTCACGTAGCCGCGCGATTTCAACTTCGAGTTCATGTTTCGGGTCCGATTGTGACGGAGAGTTTGTTGAGGAGCGATTCTGTAATGACGTATGCTGCCCAGTTGATTGCGTCATATCCGGTTGGTCAAAATGGGAGAAGTGAGTGAGAGGAAGAAGCTGTTGAGATTTTTGTTGATTGATTGTTTGTTTACATAGCTGTAGCGTCGTTTGCGGTGGAGGAACACAAACAAGAAATCGTCACGTGATCAAAAAAGCTTATTGCGGAGGAAGCGAATGCAATGACGTAACAATGGAAAATCGCGCTTGCAACACCCAGTGTTGTCCAGGTAGGATGGGCAGGATCCGCTTCGTCAAGGCGAGAATTGGGCAAATAAAATTGTCACAATCTGTGAAATCGTTGACTAAATTTGTGTCAACTGATTTGATTTGTGCGAACCCCCCCCCCCCCCCCCCGATCTTTGTTTCCACCTTAAACATGATGTCTTTAAGGCAATTGGGCAAACCGTAACAAAGCGGACGAAAGTGCTCGTTTTCGATGCGCTTTTCATATGAACTACTCGCTCTATTCGCTAGTCTTGAATTAGACTGGGTCATCACGGCTAGTAGATTGCATGGCCCCAATGGAAATATTATTTTTTCTTTTTGCGAAAGAGCTGCGGATGTTGTGTGACGAGCTCGCTTAGGAGTTGCCAGCCTCCTGTCTACCACACCAAGATGGGGGAATCCCGCTAAGTGCCTTTCCCAACGGTACAGCAAGTAAACTTGCCGACTTGTTCTCCACACTGTCCCTTTAATGCTGAGCGTCAAGCTGTGAAGACCGATTTTAAAGTGATTGGTTTGGCCCGACTCGGAATTAAATCCTAGTCTACAGCTCTAAAGGCAGACGCTCTTACCACTCGGCCATTTGATTGATCGGTTTTGCATTTGCGCTGAGCAATCATCTGCGTTGCTTCGTCGCGACAAAAAATTCGAATGAAAGACGATCATCATATTGTTAAGAATTGAGGGAAATGTAGTCGGACAAGCCTGACCCCATTGGACATCTCCAAAACTATAACACGATACCATCGTAAGTCATGTGCTAGATCGCCTGACACTGAAAACTTTGATTTTTGCCAGATTTGAAGTTAACACCCGATTAAATTCTGCTGTTTTTCTTACAGTTGATTGTAGGCTTGAAGAATGGGGGCTGTGGGGAGATTGTTCTGCGTCATGTGGTCCTAGCGGGTTTTCAGGAAGAGTGCGGTCGGTGGAAAGAGAAGCTGAATGTGGGGGGACAGATTGTTTGGAAGAGTTGAGGGAATTGCGGTCATGCAACCGCATTTGCATGAATGGGGCATCACTGGTCAACATGACGTGTGTGTGCGGACACGGCTGGACTGGCGCGTGCTGCGAAAGAGGTGGGTGTGCATGCGCATGAACGCGCGGTTATCTGAAGTTTGAAATATTACGAGTATATTGCTCTAGACACTGTTACGTCATAGGCACTTTTTTAACCTAGGTTCTTTTCTGCGATATTTGCGCCAGAATTCGCCCGATTGATCGAGCCCATAGATTTCGGAATTGGTAATATCGGGAAAACAGTGACACCGAGATCAGCTTAATATCGGAAAATCGACTTTGGCAAACGACTAATGTGATTTCCCTGATGAAGCCTTGCATCAGTCTGCCTTGGAACGTCTAAAATTTTTGAAAATTTTGGATAAACAAAAATTATGACGTCGATATTTTGGTGCTAAATCTAAAAACAAAATATATTATGAGAATAAATTACGTCAAGTCACATTTTCAAAGCAAGGACGAATTAAACCGTTACTTTTTGATCAGTTTAAACGTTTTGACAAATTGGAAGTTTATAGGTGTCTTCATCAGGAGATAGGGTGGCATCTACTTTAATCACTTTTTTTATCACTAACGAATTTCACTGAATGAATTTACCTTGAATCTAACCCTCCAAAATTTGAGGCTAAAACGTAATAAAAAAAATTCGAACCCACGCCCGCACCGACCAGTGACGTATCACCAGCCCCATGGTTGCGGCGAGTCTTTATCGGAGACGCGGCTTTAATCACTCGGCCATCGTAATCTGATGCCGTAACTGCCGTGTTTCTCTAAGACCATGATTCCAAACTGGTGAGGAATTACTCACTAGTCAGGAATTTAAGGTTTTCAGGTGAGGAATTGAACACCTGAAGAATTAAGTACAGTCCTGTCCTTTAGAGAAATGACCTTTTTTTTCTATTTTGCTCCGCACTGATTATTTCAAAGGAAAATAGGACATCTGCGGACGTGAAGACCTTTTTTTCGCTCTTCGACAAAAGTTCTGGTTTAAAACATCCATTCATGTTGTGGGTAATTGAGGGTCCGTCACATCAAATGTGGGTAATGAAGAAAAAAAGGTTGGGAACCGCTGCTCTAAGAACTTATGTTAAGACTGATTCATCATCTCACTGTAAGCTTGGGTTGGTGATAGGTCACTTGGCGGTGCAGGCGTGGGTTCGAATCCCACTCGGTATCAGATTTTTCTGATTACGTGTACTGTAATTTAGCCTAAGATCTTGGAGGGTTAGATTCAAGTTGAATTAATTAAGTGAAATTCTTTATATCGATTTGCAACCTTGAATCACTCTCTTCGCCTTGTAGCTATACTGGTTAGACTTCGGTACAAGCCTTCATTGCTCATTTTTTTTGTCAAGTAAGAAAATTAGATATTAAGTGAAAATGCTATCGGTGTATTGCGATCCAACCCAAAGGACGATGTGGGGGGAATTCAGAATCTCAGTTCTATTACTAAATTTTAGATTTGGATGAATGCGCTTTGAAGAGTGACAATTGCCATCTGGCGGCGCGATGCACAAACACTTTGGGAGGATTTTCGTGTTTTTGCGGCGAGGGATTCACTGGGAACGGAAGCAGTTGCGAAAGTTGGTTGAAATAAATTCAAGAACTAGTTAGTTAGTTGCATATTTATCCTCCTATCACGAGAAAGCAATCAATGCGCTATACGAGCTCGCTTAGGAGTGTCCAGCCATCTGTCTACCACACCAAGATGGGATAATCCCGCTAAGTGCTTTTCGAACGGCACAACAAGTAAACTTGCCGACTTGTTCTCCACACTGTCCCTTAAATGTAAGCGTCAAGCAGGGAAGCTGTGAATACCAATTTTAAAGTCATTGGTATGACCCGACTCGGAATCAAACGCGAGTCTACAGCTCAAGAGACAGACGCTCTATACCACTCGGCCATCTGAGCTGTTAAACTCGATTATAGTTTGCAACAAAGTTGTTAATCGGGGAATTCCCGCCCAACCAGAGGTTAGGTCAGGGGTGGGCAATGATTTCACGCAAAGCTCCAGATTTGGAAAAACTGTTGAAGCCGCGGGCCGCACGCTAATTGGAAAACAAGGTGAAGAACTTTTTTTTGGAGATCACGGTCCACGTACGAATGTGATCTCATCTCCAAAAACAGAGGTTTTCACCTCGTTTTTTATTCCAATTTTGCACCGTTGAGGCTTATTTTTTGAAAATCACTGCCATCCATGATCTCTAAAGGAAAAAAAGGTCTTCCGCTAAATTCACGGTGAGAATTTAAGTTTGTGTAAGTGCCGGCGGGCCAAAATAAAAGGACCGGCGGGCCGGACGTAGCCGCGGGCCGTAGTTTGCCCATGTCTGGGTTAGGTGGACGTATGGAAAGTTGAAAGGGGGAGTGATGACGTATATGCTGGGCCGATTTAATCAACTCGAGGTAAAAACCTACTTAATAAGCAAATGAGCCTCATCGAAATAAATTGTTACGTCATCAGTAAAATAACCAATTGAAATTTAAACCAGAATCAAGGTGAATGTGACGTTATCTAACTCATTAACACACCAATTGCTTGCTATGATCGAATTAAAGAATCGTGTTTCAGATATAAATGAGTGCGTTACTCTTACACACAACTGCGATGTGAATGCAAAATGCACAGATACAGGTGGAAGCTACACATGCAAGTGTGTAGATGGATACACCGGAAACGGAACTCAATGCATCAGTGAGTGCTTTGCGAGTTTTGTGGAATTCGTCAAGAGTTTTGAAGAGTTTGAAAATAAGACGATGTGTAATGATGTGTTGCAGATATCAACGAGTGCGATGAATTAACACATAATTGTGCTCAAATGGCACAATGTGTGGACACAGAGGGTGATTACTTGTGCTCGTGTGTTGCGGGATACAGCGGAAATGGAAGGGAGTGTTTTAGTAAGCTTTGTGATTCTGACACACACTTCAATCGAGTGAACACAGAGCTCCATTTCAGACGTAGATGAATGTGTTACATTGGAACACACGTGCCACCAAAATGCAGAGTGTTTGGATACCGAAGGAAACTACACATGCACGTGTTCAGATGGATACGTAGGAAACGGATTTGAATGCACAAGTGAGTAAAACTAGTTGCAATAAAAATCACTACTTGTGTCCAGCAAACTCTGCACACAGCAGTCGAGTTTGCATCTTGTTTCGAGAAGTTTGTGCTTTGCGGATGTGAACGAGTGCACACTCACTTCACACGAGTACGACCTACACGCAGAGTGCCTGGGTACTGATAGAAACTACACGTGCTCGTGTATAAGTGGATACACTGGCAATGGAACGGTGTGTCAAGGTTTGCGTTTAGTGTTAGTGTAACAAGCGACACATATCAGCGTTTGTATGTTGAAATCTAAATGTGAATGAATGCGTTTCGGCTTCACACACCTGTGATGTAAACGCAAAGTGTTTGAATGAAAATGTGAGTTACACGTGTGAGTGTTTACACCAGGGGTTCTCAACCCGTGGCCCATGAGGTACGTTTTTGTGGCCCGCAAACTCTTCCCCAAATTCTAAGAATATTATAGAATGCAGGTCTGAAATGTCAAGTCAATATCCGTATCAGAAATCTTTATCGCATCAGCAGCGGTGCTTCAAAACTCCGCCTCCTTAGGCTGTTCTAGCGTTTTATAATGTAACAAGATTATACATAAAACAAGTCAAGTTAAAAAAACAATGAAGCAATTATTGCTTCGTGACAATAAAGCAGTTATGACTTGCAGCCAAGATTAGACAATTTGGTGAAGCCCGTGCAGCCCCAAGGCTCGCATTAAAAGAACCAAGATTAAAAATGGAAAGAATAAACATTTCTTGTTTTTGTGTGTTTTTTCTGTAATGAACTATAATGAAAGTTGTTGGCACTCGACCGCGACCGTCATCTCCGAATAAAAATTGTGGCCCGCGACCGTCATCCCCGAATAAAATTGGCCCGCTGATCAAAAAAGTTGAAAATTGCTGGTTTATACGGATTTCATGGAAGCGGAGTCGAATGCCATAGTAAACAACTCATATAACTCGTTGATGGTGGATACATACTAGTTTACACTTTGGTTTTAGACACAGACGAGTGTTCTACACAGCAACACGATTGTGATACTAACGCAAAGTGTTCCGATACCGAAGGAAGCTACGAGTGTAATTGCTTGGTTGGATACAGCGGAACAGGAAAAGAGTGTTCAGGTGGAGAATATTTAAAACTCAAGCGGTTAATAGACTTTTTGCTTGAACTCGACAACTCATGTTGGCAACATGGCAAAATGGTTCGAAGCGACGGCCATGATCGCAAGGTTGATACTTGGTGGTTCAACTCTCACTTAAACCTCCTTGTTGCGTTCTTGGGTAAGATGCTTCACAATAAATATCCCTGCATTCCTGCTTGATGGCGTGGAATCTAACAAGCAGCATATCAAAGAAGTCAGAAGCACAACACAACCAAAAACTCGGAAACAATGACAAATCCTGTGCGAGTTTGGATTCGCCTATGTGTAGCGCCTCCGTCGCTTTCTCGTTACAGGAAAATGAAGAATTTAATCAATGTAGCCAAGTCATGTTCATGAACATAAATAACGTCATTCAACAGCAGAGTCACTAACATTCTGTGTTCATCCTGAATTCTAATTGTGAGACAAGATGGCTCAGATGATATGCATCTCCACTAACATTATTATCATTTGCTGCCTCCTCTGCGCATGGTTGACTGCACCAGTTGGATGTTCGGATTATTTCAATCTAATTAGTGGCTTAATCAGATTAGATTATAAATGAAAGTGTGGATGGAGATATAGTGTTTTGCTGGGTGTGTGTTCTGAGTTGCTTACCTCAGTGTGTTGAGGGTCCTGTCACTGGTATGAGTATTCCCGTGTCCACTAGCATTGGTCGAAAACACCCTGACGCTTTCCGCAAGACATCATGAAATACTTGTCATTTGTCAATCACGCAAGTACGCGTTTACGTGTTTTGTGTTGACAGGCCAATTGTTTCGAGCGTGAATACGTGTGAGCGTTACACACGAATTCTTCGAACTCGGAAATATTTTATTTTCAGATATTGACGAATGCTTGACATCACAAAGCGATTGCCATGTGCAAGCCTCGTGTGCAAATCTGATTGGTTCTTACAAATGTCAATGTAAACCCGGCTTTACTGGAAACGGTCGAGAATGTTCGAGTAAGAAATGAATGGGATGGACTTGGGGTGTGTAGCGTATTCCTATAACTGTTTCGTGTTGTTTCATCTTACGCATGAGAATGAGATGTTCGGATGTATCTGTTTTCGGTGTCAGAGTGTCCTAGTGTATCTTACCCATGTAAATGAGGAGTAGAAATAATCTAATGAAAACGAATGAGGTGTTTGGGGTGTGTATTGTGTATTCATGTTTGGTTCCTCCAATTACTTAGGGTCTTTTCCACATTAAAATTGTTTCTTAGATTTGGATGAGTGTTTCTTCGCAACACACGAGTGCGACGTCAACGCTCACTGTGTAGACAAACATGGAAACTACACTTGTGTTTGCGCCAATGGATACACAGGAAACGGGTTCGTGTGCAGCGGTGAGTGAGGGTGTTGTACTTTAACACGCAATGATTCCATAGATTTCAGCAAATCTGTGACTCTGCTTTTCGAAACTTTATGCTTCAGCTGACCAGGAAGGATGACCTCGTTTGTACGTTGACCAAACGAGAAATTTGACTGGAGTGTGGTGTAGTTTCTGTTCCACAAAGGTTAAATTTTCTTTGGTATTTAAACCCGAAGGGGTGTTTGCCTCGCTTAAGATCAATCATGTTCAAAGATAAACGTACTTTTTACTTGAGTGCTGCTGATGAGAGCTAATAGTCCGATACAGCGCAGTCTTGCTCAACGGTGTTCAAAATTTTTCTTCATGGTGCAAAACTCGGTTCATAAATTTTGAGAATTTTATGTTTTTTACTCGGAAACACTTTTTGCACACCTTGAAAAACCATCCACACTCCCAAGCACGATTAATTCAGTATGAAATGTGTTCTTCCTCTGATGTGAATATTCTCGCAGATTGGGATGAGTGCTCCACTGACCCATGCGGAAACAACACGCAGTGTTTCAATGTTCAGGGCAGTTTTGTGTGTCGCTGTGTTGACGGATTCGTAGAAGATGAGTCGTCTGGGTCAGAATCATTAGGAGAGAACACTTCTTGCTCAGGTGCACTCGTGTTGAATAAGTTGTCGCAAGAATCTAGTTCGTGTCCTCAACTTTGTGTTCACACCAATTGTAATTCGTTGTGTTGCAGATATTAATGAGTGTTTGTCGGGTTCGGGTTCGGCAAGTATTTGTCATGACAGAGCGGATTGCGTCAACACCAATGGTGGTTTTAATTGCTCCTGTGTCATTGGTTACAGGGGGGATGGTTTCGAATCCTGCGTAGGTAAGTTTGATGCAGACAATGAAACGTTGACGATTTGCAGCGGCGAAAAAAATTCAAAGAAGAGTTTTTCTTTTTTTGTTGATCTTTCTTTACTGCGGACAGCTTTCTCTTCGGCAATACTTGCGACAAACAGCAAAGAAAAAATTGAGAATGATGTGTGAGGAAGGAGCCGAACCCAAGTTTTTTTCAAAATGGAAACCCGATCGATATGCAGACATTAATGACGTGTATTATTGCGTAGATACAAATGAATGCATTGATGATGACATATGTGTTCCACACAGCACGTGTAGAAACACGGAAGGCAGCTACACGTGCGAGTGCAAGGAAGGATACACCAAGATCGATGGAAAATGTGAAAGTAAGTGTAACAACTCGATCATGAATAGGGGAAGCCCCACTAGGCGGAGGTCACTTTTAGATCTGTCCTGTTCGAAATAAATATTGTGTTTCAAAGTCTGCAAATATGCTGGCTTAGCAGATTGCTGACTCAATTTCACGATCAATCGACTTCCTGGTTTGGTTGCATCATATTTCTCTGCTATTTTGTTCATTCATCAATCTATTCAACTTTGCTCAGTTCTTAAGCACATCGGTATTGGTGCAGGAGGTCTGCAGTTCGATCCTCGGTTCGGTTAAATCAAACACAACTGCTACGAAGTTTCTTCGGTGCTGTGTTGTCCACATGGTAAGCCGTGGAGACGGATACCGCCACTCGTTGCACGCTTCGGCGTGATAGCGCGACCGGTCGTTGCACGCTTCGGCGTGATAGCGCGACCGGTCGTTGCACGTTCCGGCGTGATAGCCCGAGTACAATGAAGATTTGATCTTTCTATTTAACTGATGTTGATGGAAACGTGCAAACCTATAATCAGAGGTGGGCATTCCGCAATTTAAAGCGCAAAGCGTAACTTACTCAAGTTTAACGTATTATCTTTGGTCGTTGCGCAACTTGCGCTGCGCTTCAAACAAAGTAATGATGCGTGCGTATTTTGCGTTGCAAACTGAAAAACATTCAACAGGTTACGCTTTATTGCGTTGCGAACTGTAAAAAGTTGGTTGTACTTTCTAAGCGCAAGTTTCTCAAGTTAGAAAAAGCAAGGATTGTTTGAATAAAATATTGGTTCATTTACTGAATAAAGGTTAAATGACAGTAAATTTAAATTTTAAGGGATTTGTTGTCCAATAAAATTTCGTGCGATTTTTGACGTATGCAGTAAGTTGACGAAAATATTTTCCACAGAGTTCGAATCCCAACGGTTTCTTGGATGTTCGGATGAATCCGGTCATCTTACATAGTTGCTTCCTAGAATGCCGTGTAAAGTGACGGAGCTTTACGTCATAACCTCCAACTGTTTCAAAGCCTACCTCCGCGCTAACCGTCTCTTTCGTGCGAAAAATCGTATCGCATTCGGTGTAAGCGCACCTTAATACCGAAACAGCATTTTTGAGGACAGGTTGTGCTAGCTTCGACTCCTAAAATTTTTGGAAGATCATTTGTATTGATTCATTCAAGAAAAATTGTACTGCAAATGCTTAAAAAGAAGATCACTTCTAATTTTTAAATAAATTTTATTGGATTAACTTGATATTCATCGTATTTGCGAATAGTTAGCTGCAATGTAGTGCTGTAATTTCAACCAGATCTAATACTTACAATGTTGTTGCACCATATATATTTTTTTTTTCGTCGACCAAGCGAACCATGCTATATATGTTTACTAAATTAATCGGATTCGCATTGCCGCTTACAGCGTGCAGGAAAAAGCACTCTTAACTCCATGAAAAAAATTGCTTATTATTTTATGCATTGCTCTTTTTTAAAAAGTTCTTGTTGCGGAAGTTGCGCACAATGCGCAGCGCTTTAACTTTTGTGAAAGGTTAATTGCAAAAGTTGCACTGCGCTTCAGCGCTCAAAAAAGTTTGATTAGAAAAGTTGCGTTGCACTTTTATTTCTTTAAAATATTAATCGCAAAAGTTGCGCTGCCCTTCAACGCTCCACAATAAAATTCACATTGCGCTAGTTGCGTCGCGTTTCAGTGGTTTTAAAAAGTTTTGCACTTTCTTGCGCTGCGTTTCAGTCTATTCAGAAAAAATGCCCTCCTTTGCCAATAATTGCATGCATGCGACCTGTATTGTTGCTAGATTACAATGAGTGTGCTCGGGACGCAGAGATTTGCCACAAAGACGCAACTTGTACGGATACACAAGGGAGTTACACGTGTAGCTGTAATGAGGGATTCGTTGACCATGGAACACAGTGCGTAGGTACGAGTCTGCGTGGATATTTGGTTTGTTTAAATGTTTTTTTCGTGGCAAAGCTTTTCGTGTCATGGACTATTGAGATTACAAAAAAATCACCTTGAACGATTCGAGATTCCAACCAGGTACCTTCATCTCGGTGGGATGATGACGTAATGCGTTGATATTTGCAGATATGGACGAGTGCGGTTCTGGAACTTGTGGTGAAAACATGATTTGTGAAAACCTCCCTGGAACATACCGATGCGTGTGCGTCAAAGCTTACGTCTTCAAAAATGGCGAATGTGTGAAACAAGGTGGGCGGTAACTAGGGTTGCCAACTCAACTCGAATAAAAATGTTTGGTGGTTGGTTGCCAGGTTGTTCCAAACGGCTCATTGTCAGAAAGAAACATCTCGCGTCGGTCAGTTTGTTTTTTATTTGTTGCAAAGATTTGTGTGATTTCTAATCGAATGGTTCCATAGTTATGTAGGCCTATTGGGAGTCAAAACTGGCAAACTTCGCGTTAATCAAAACTGCTAATTGTTGCGCAGATCAGATATCCCAATCGGTCTCTCACAATGACAATTATGTCAATGATGACGTAGATGTGTTTGATTGGAGGATTTTAGTGTTTGTGGTGCTCAGCTTAACACTAGTCGCGATGATGACATTTTTGCTTGTGAGGGTGAGTAAATTAAATTTGCGTATTTGTTGCGACAGCCTATACTGTTTTGTGAGAGTTTTCAAGGATTTCTCGGCGAGTTGTCGGCGTTGGCCGCTTAAAGTATTTCATGAAAAATTCCTCAACGTTGGGGAAAAGGATTCAACGTTGATGGGGTTTTAGCCTACTCTTTGTTCTTTTTTTTTTTTATTGCTTTTAAGCAAAGATAGTGAAGCAAAACTTTCACCCACACAACTTGTGGCCAGTGGGCCCCACGCCGTTGATGGGAGCTCACTTTTTATAAGCACCACTGACCAAGGAGCAATCATGACGTTTTTGTGTCGGGACCAAAAAATTCCCTCTTCGGCACTGAACTCTTCAAAATGTTTCAAGCAAAAACTACCGTGCTATCAACAGATTCACAAGAAGCGATCTTCCAAGTATCGTGTCGCATTGTCGCCCTTTCACAACCACAATTTTACACCGAAGTTTAACGAGAATGGCGAGATCCGAGATGAAGATCTTTGAACTTCCTTCCGTATTGCTGTTAAAACAGCAGCAAATTTCCTTCTGACGTTGATTTTAAACTACGCTTTGTCCATAGAGTTACATCATTGTTTCTACTGATTGAAGTTTTGTTGCAATATTCTGTTTTGAGTTGTAACCAATCCCTATTGGGTTATGTATGTTTTGCTGTTAATTTGTGGTAAACAAATAACAAATAAACAAATACGATGATCATTAGGCCTAACCCAAACCGGAATACTGCATATTGTACTAATCGCAATGTTTTGTTACCGCACCTCGAACGTAAAACATAGGGTCTGTAGTAAAATTTCGACTGCAAGAGGTTGCAGAACCGTTGTCGGTGACCGAATGTCCGAATGTGTTGCTGTTCATTCAGCATCATAGGCGAGTGCGAATATAAGGATACAGTGTATCTATGATTACTAACAGTAGAACCACTCTCCGTGTTCACTGCTACAGCGTCTCTATGATTACTAACGGTGGAACCACTCTCTGTGCTCAGTGTCCGGAACGAAAATCACAGCTTAGATGTAATGTTGCTATATATTATTTTTATTTAAAAAAATTTTTTTTAATGTAGGCTCTAATGTTTTTATATTTTTCTGCCATAAAATAATAATTAACACGAACACATAAAATAGAGGGGCTAAAAAACAAGGAAACTGCGACAAAACGAAATACGTTGAGACGCTCACAACAACAATGAAAAAAACAACATGTTCAACAATTAACACGGTCGCTGCACCTGAAAAACAACAAAATAGAAAATACACACATTACAATAACCTAAGCATACAAAAATTTTCATGCCATCTAACCAAAATGCTGTGACTTTTAATTTAGAACAGCAGGAATGACAAAAGCACAGAGAATTAACGTAAAAGCATTTTATCGAATAGGGTAAGATTTTTGGAATAATAATCTTTTTCTTTATTCAAACAATTTCTAGTTCAAGATCAAGTTGAATTTCTCTTCGGAATTATGAGATAGCGATGATATTACTATTCTTAACTTTCTTCCTGTGATTTCAGGTTTCTGGTTGTCCGATGATTCGAGGTAGAGATGGCATGGGCCGTTAAGAGACCGCAAACGAGCCGTTAACCGGTCTTTTTACTGGTCCGCTAACGGCCCGGTTCTATCTATGTTTATTTCTGGGCCGCTAATGAGCCGCTAACACTTTTTGAAATCCCTTTAAGTTTGATTAATATGATTAAAGATTCATAAAAAGAATGGGTTTTGGGCGGGCTGGGCTGTATTTTTAGTATGAGTCGTCGGGTCGGTTACGGTTACTGGGCTGTAGAGATTCCGGGCCGTGGGCGGTCCGGGCCTCAAAAAAGTCAGCCCGAGCCATCTCTAATTCGAGGTTAGGGTTTCGACTCCGCACAGAGAGAGGGATTTGTCTACAACAAAAACAAACGGAGCAGTAAAAGGTCTAAAAATAATAATGATAAAACAGCTGTACTACGAGCAGGAATTAATCCAGGGATGAAGAGATAATATGTGAGCGAAGATGGTTGCGGAATTTTTCACAGACAGCTCAGATGGCCGAGTGGTATAGAGCGTCTGTCTCTTGAGCTGTAGACTCGGGTTCGATTCCGAGTCGGGTCAAACCAATGACTTTAAAATTGGTATTCACAGCTTTCCTGCTTGACGCTCAGCATTGAAGGGACAGTGTGGAGAACAAGTCGGCAAGTTTACTTGTTGTGCCGTTGGAAAAGGCACTTAGCGGGATTCCCCCATCTTGGTGTGGTAGACGGATGGCTGGCAACTCCTAAGCGAGCTCGTATAGCGCATTGATTGCTTTCTCGTGATAGGAGGATAAATATGCAACTAACTAACTGACTAACTTTGTTGTTTAATATCAAGAGGAATTTTATTCCAAATTAAAGGTGCGTTTACCGATACGCAACAAAAATTTTTCGCACCTTGTTTGTTTTATTTTACTGTTGACCGATCAGGCGAAAACCTGCGAAATCCTTCCACATTTACTTAATATAATTTTTGGCGCGTCATCGCGTTGCCGCTTGTTGCGTATCGGTAAACACACTTTTAGGGTTCTCTATACTTTAGGTAAAGGTACGGGACAGCGGGTACCAGCACACATTGTTTAGGCCATTTTCAATTGGCGGCCCATTACAATTATCAATCACGAATGATTGAACGCTGTTAAGGGACATACATGACGAACAACACATACACAAAACTCTTTGCTCTTCCGCTTGTGCCGAGCGCCTGGCGCGAAAGCTGCAAATACTGTTTTTAAAGTCTTTAGTGTGACCCGACCGGGAATAAAACCCCAGTCTCCGGGCTACCAAGCGGACGTTCTTAACCGATACATCAAGCGCCGGTTTAACAACACCCAACCTCATGCGAAGTTTCTTTAGCACGTAGTTCACAAGAGGTTTCCAGCTTAAATTTTCATGAAGAATTACGCCTAAAAATTTGCTCGTGGTTTGTCGTTACCCTGTTATTTCGTTTATTTTTCAGAAGTAATGCCAAGTTATCGGAAGGGGAATTAGAATTCGGAGTTTTAAATATAACATGGGTAATGCCGCAGTGCTTCAATTTATGTGAGAGTATTTTGTGGTCTATGGTATCAAATGCTTTGGAAAGATCTAGAAATACCCCCAAAACTGATTTCTGATTTTCAAATGCTTCAACTATGTACTCAATAAGAGCGGTATCAGCTAGGCTTGTGGAATGATTTTTTTGAAACCCAACTGAAATTTAAAAAAGAAATTACGCTGGGTCAAGAACGAAGTCACGCGACGATGCATAATTTTTTTAAAAACTTTCGACATTACTGGAAGTAAGCTAATAGGCCTATAAACTATTCACATCAAAAATGTTTTTATGAAATTTACAAGGAGTTTCTAGTCTAGTTTATTTGATTGTTAAGGTGTGATCACACTAACACGTTGAGACCTTGAAGACATTGTGCAGGTTTATCTTATTATGACATCCAGCGATGGCGGAAGCATTTCTAAAGTGGGGGGGCCAAAATCGAAGAACAGATTTTCTTCACCTATAATCAAGGTCGGCAGTGGCGTAGCGAGAAATTTTAAAAAGGGGGGGAGCATAATTTCCACATTTTTTGTCGAGCGGATTTTTTCGGCAGAACTAATTTGAACCTGATTAAGAAACAAGAAAGACTCTAGGGGGGTCCAGGGGCATGCTCCCCCGGAAAATTTTTCAAAATTTACATACTGTGACGACTATTTTATTGCTTTTTAATCAATTTTCAGGCAAATTTTGTTGAAATGTTTGACCCTAATTCTGAGTGCTTCGCCAAATATGATACATTTTGTTCGCACATTTTCGATTATGCGTGCTTAAGGTGTATAAGGCTTATAGCTATCGAAGTGGTTCGAAATTATGGAAAAATTATATGCATCAAAAACATTTTTGAAAATGGCTGGTAGGAGGATGCATATCCCCCATCCTACCCCTCTGGATTCGCCCCTAACCATGAGCTACAGAAACCTTCAAAAGAATCTGGTATATTTCAGTCATTTGGCACCATCAGTATTGTTCTTTTTACTAAAAGGCAGAGTCAAAAGGTGGGGGGGGCGTGGCACAATAGCCCCCTCTCTAAATACTCTCCTTTGGGGCCAAATTTAGACAAGGAGAGGCCCTAGGCTGTTTGATCACACTGATTGGAAGAACAAAAAAAAAAGTATACACGTTCTTACATGTTCTGTTTTGCACTGAAAGCATCAGTGAAGAGAAAAAAAAAATCTTCATAGTTCGTGATGAAGCTCCCCATTTTCTCCAAGGCCCTAGGTTTCAGCCTGCTTAGCCTCTACGTAAATCCGGCCCTATGCCTACAATCCATATTTAGCCTGTCCACGTGTGACATGTCCAATTGACGTGGGCTTCAGACCCACGGTTCTTTCTTCTAGTTGGTGTTCTCTCCACCCCATAAACAAAATTTTAAAGGAGACATCTCTGGATTTAAGCTCTTTCCTGGGTTTTAGTCTCGATGGTAGGCCTATTAAGTTTCAAATACATTCATGTTGAGGCAATATTGTAGTAATAATTTGGGCCCCCCGTAAATTAGGGCCCCCCCTGAAAAAAAAAGTGGGGGGGGCCAGGGACCCCCGGTTCCGCCACCTATGATGACAGCACATCCGCACAAAGTCATGTCACATTAAGAAAAACCTGCACAGTGTCTCAAAGGTCTCAACGTCTCAGTAAGTGTGATTTGCACTTTTACAATAATAGCGAGCAACATCACTGCAGTATCTATTAGACCAGCGCTTGCCAAACTCTTCGTGGATATTGCCCCCTTGAGCGACTTACCAACTATCAGACGCCCCCTTGACACGAAAGCAAAAGCGAATTCATTTTTTATTTTCGACATTCACAATTGAAAGCGGCGTTTAACTTTAGTGGGAAGGATGAGCTAGGTGCAATTTCATCAGATTCTTGATATCCGGTTCGATTTTAGTCAGAAACAGTCGTAAATCTCTCCGTCTCACTATGTCGAGGCGATTTCTTCTGCCATCCAGAAGCGCTGTGACGGCACTGAATGCGCGCTCTACTGATTATGAGCTGGGAAATGCAACAAAAAATTTGTACCCGATCCCACCCGTAAGGATATTTCACTTTAATTCCGCTTTGTAACCAATATGGTTGATAAGAGACGCTGAATTTCGGTTCGAAATCAAAATCTTTTTGCAAGGTTATAAGTTCCTCAGCAAGAATCCCTTGCTCAGAAATATTAATGAATGGATCGATCACCCAGTCATATAATAGCGATGTACCAGTTTTGGCAGTTTCGTGTTAATAAGTTTGGTAATTTTAATATTATATTACCTCCTTCCCCCCGTAAACTTTGCCCCCCCCCCCCCCATTCCAGTAACGTGTTTTGAAATTTACTGTAATAGCTGGTTCAATGGATTTTATTATACTTTTAAACTTTTACGGCAATTGCAAATAGTGAAGCGTTGATCTCGTGATGATTAGTAGGCCTACTCGAATAACATCAGATTGATCTTAGGTTGAATACGTTCTGACTCTCACCCAAAGTAACCTACGATTTGAACTCGCCGAGGCAACTGGTCTATGTCGTAATAATCTTTTAATCAGGTTGTCCCATTGGCCAACCACTAAGCCCTCAACAGTCACATTTCACTAGTTCATTGCAAAGTCTAGTCTAGCAGAAGAGAGTAATGGAGTGTAGCTAGATAGGGCATAAAAAACAGTTTGCTACATTTCAAAAAATGAGAGTTATGTAAGTAAAGTAAACATTAAGCACTAAAGTTGTGGGTTTAGCGAGATTACGTAGGTTTGAAATGGTATGCTATTTTCATATGCTTGTATCGCGTGCAAGATGGTGCAGGACTAAGGTTAAGGTTTCGATTCAGCTTGTTTATTTGCCAAGTTGCCTTGGCCAGGAAACAGCGAAATTAGTGGCTTAATGTAGTAGTAGTAGTAGTAGTTTATTTCATTTAACGACCAAACCAACACAAACAAAAACAGCTAACAAAAGCGATGGTCGAAAAATAGGTAACAGCGACAAAACGATATACGTTGAAACATGCTTCAGTTAACAAAAAATTATTTCATAAAATAAAAGAAATGCATGGTCGCTGCACTTTAGCATAACCTCTTGCAAGCGCCGTATTTTTGAAATCAACCAATGTAATGCACACATACAAAAAACAAAAAAGAAAAAAAAAAAAGAAATTTTTTATGCCAACAACTTCTAGTAACTTCGAACCTGTAATCCCAGATAGGGAGGCTAACAGATGCTACACCTAGCCCAAGGGTGATCCGGAAGCAGCAACAGTTAAGAGATAGCTCCATTACGTCTCAAGGAACGAATCCCTGTCGCCGGATGTCGTTTTAAGTCAGTACCCAAGACAAGTTCATTTTGCAAAGCCACAGCGACATCAATCAATTTTAACCTATACTTTTGAGCGGCTACTGATGAGTAACACAACTCTACTCCGTGAAATTATTCAAATGCTTATGATTATGCGCCAAGCAAAACTGATTTTGTTTTTAAAAAATACTAATATCGATTAAAAAAACGATGGAAAGTCCACTAATTGACATGGAAGTGAACAATAGGATCTTGAAATGCTCTTGGAGCAGGATACTTGAAGAGTTGGAACCTGTAACAACAAAAACTAACAGCAGAAATCTGTATTGGCTAAATCATCTCATTTAACGTTTTTATTAAATCGGCTCTATACTAAAGGTATTACATGAAATCGCAATTTAACTGGATGGTTGGCAAACCTGTTTTTTATCTCTTTTTTAAATGAATTGTACGATTTAATTTTCCGTATGGGTGTTGGAATGGAATTCCAAGTCAGCGGGCCACGATATTTTAGCGACTGTTTTGTTAATTCGATTCGGCAAAAGCGAGGGAAAAGTTTAGACTGACTTCTAGTTGGCGAGAGTTGCTACCGTCCAAAAAGTTATCATCAAGATTTTAAAAGTTTCGGGCAAGTCACCGTGCAAATATTTATACATAAAGCTGGCCGTTTCTAATACTTCTAACTGATTTATAGAAAAAATACGATGCTTTTGCATCACATCTTTTACACTATCTCTGCCGTTTAGCCCAAATATTAAGCTAATAAACTTATTAACAGCAGTTTGAAGGTGTTTAATCATCGTTTTATTTCCATTACACCAAGTCATTATGCAATACTGAAGATGGCTTTTTATCATTGAATTATACAGCAACAGTAAGATGCGTTGACTTAGATGATTTCGAATCTTGTTTACTTCTTTACAACACTAAAGTAATTCTAATTTTTTTCAACAACGCTTCCATGTGAGGTTTCCAGGATAAATGTTCATGCACTATAATGCCCAAAAAATTTAGAGAAGCGACTCTCTTGATATCTTTTTTTCGCAATTGAAGAGTATGTTGATCAGGGAGTTTGCTATGCGTAGTGCGGAACACAATGCAATTAGTTTTATTAATATTAAGCGAAAGTTTTTTTGCTGTAAGCCAGTTATCAACACTTTTCAACTCAGCGTTTGCGACTTGAAACACTCTCTCATAGCAGTTTTCACTAAAAAACAAATTTGTATCATCAGCAAACATTATGGTCTTACCTTTACTTATACATGAACGGAAATCATTTACGTAAATTAGAAACGGTAACGGTCCAAGAATAGAGCCTTGTGGTTAACCACAGTTTATGTTGAAAGTACCGGACAGTTGGTTGTTGCATAAAACTTGTGGCGTGCGATCATTTAAATAGCTCGAAAACCATTCCAAAGGCAGTCCTCTTACCCCGTAATGCATCAATTTTTGTAAAAGTATTTTATGATCAATAGTATCAAACGCTTTTGATAAATCTAAAAATACTCCAACCATACATTGCTTTTTTTCAAATGCAGCTGTAATATTTTGAACTAACAACATAGTAGCATGACTGGTCGAATATTTTTTCCTAAAACCAAATTGATTTTTGTGGAAGAAATTCTGTCTAATCAAGAAGCTAACACGACGTTTATATACTATCTTTTTCAAAATTTTTGACGATACTGACAACAGACTTATGGGTCTGTAGTTATTAACATCATAAGTGGAACCTTTTTTAAACACAGGTATTACTTTAGCTACTTTAAAAGCATCAATAAATTTACCACTACTTAAGGAGATATTAAATATATGAGCAAGGGCTAGCAGTATGTTTTCAGGGGTAGATTTTAAAACTTTGGAGGGAATTCCATCCATTCTACAACTATTTTTTGACTTTAAATCTGATACGATTCTTTTAATTTTAAGAGTAGTAGTGGGGTTAAAGTATAAAGAATTTGGAATTGGAAAAGGCAAGAATTCCTTGAAGTTATGGGAAGTAGGAGGAAGCTTGTTAACCAGCTTGGTGCCAACTTCAACAATGTGAAGATTAAAGTGATTAGCGATAGTGACCGCATCACTGGTCAACTGATTGTCAATTTTAAGAGTAGAGCAATCTCTTTCTCAAATAGCATTTTACAAAGCTAACCCAAAAAGTGTTTTTCAAGACTACCCATCGATATAAGGGTGATGACGCCGATACTATACCCAAATCTAAACAGTGTACTTTATTGTGTGGACTTCTTTTCATGTTATACTGGCTTAGCGTGGTTAGTATGGCGCTGAATCTAATTTCTGCTGCATTATTTAATTCCATTGAATTAGTCATATTTACATTTTATAAGCACCAGATTATTGTATTAAGAATTAAAAAAGTAATATTTCATTTTATGAAGAGTACAGTTTTCATGAATATACAGTTCTACAAAAGATGCAAGCGCAGTTGACATTGACAAGCACAATTCTATTTTACATCGTTTCCGTCAAATTCGATTGTGGCCCAATGACGTTGGCAATACGCACCTAAGGATTTTAAAGCCTTTTTAATCGCTTTAGCATTACTTGCTACTTTTTAATCACTTCAGCATTACTTTATCACTACGAAATTGCCCCCCTCCCAGCAAAAACTTCTTAAAAAATGGCCTGTCAAAGTCAAAATTTTGTTTCAAATCGAAATTTTACCCAAAATGTCAACTCAGAAGCGCAAGCGAACTGACTTAAACCAAGCGAGAAAACGACCCCCACTTTCATTTCATAATGCTTCTGACTGAGTGACAAGTAAACAAATTCTTGGTTTCTACGGTTATGGTTACGCAACTACAATTTTCAAAGTTCGGTAACCGTAACTTCCGGTGAAATAGACACTTCTTAACATATAACATCCAACCAAGTTTTGAATCGGAGTGTGGAACTACGACGTAATTAAAACTAAAATTTGTCTTTAGGGAGTTGATCTTAACAAGACCCATGTTAGACCAACCTTTCTTGAATAGGCTACATCGGTATGCATTTTGGGTGAATAGGCTACATAATTAAAAATACAATGTTGTTCTCACAGTCATGTAAAAAATCTTTAAGTGATGGAATGGAGAGTAATAGTCTAAAGAGAAAATATTTACTGTACAAATACCGGTACATACACCGTAACCGGTAATTAGATAGAGCAAAAACAAAACTCAAAAAGTATGCTATCTGTCACATAAAACATCCTAAGAATTGACTATAATCAGCCAGCTCGAGAAATGATCTCATACCGGTATTGTACCTGCCATGCATGAAAACATTCTCACAAAAGTATTGACATTACTAGCTGACCAGCTAGCTTAAAATTGCAGAGTATGATATGTATTTACTGATATATGACCTACAGTCAGTGATGGGCACGATAAACCATTTTGTACTAAAGCGATAACGATAATCGATAACTTCAAAAAAGCTCTGGGCGATACCGATATTCGATAAATCTCAATTTCTTCGAGCGATATCGATAATCGATAAATTATCGCCGATAAATTTTTACGATAAATGTTGCGGTAAATTTTCGATGAGTTTGACGAAGTTTTTTTTTTGTAAGTCGAATTGCAAAAATGTTTTTTCTAGATTTTTCAAGAAAACAGAGCAGTTCACGGACTCTGCCCAGAAATTAAGCCAAACGAAGAAATAATTTTTAAAAATTACAATAGGTCTTAATGGACACCGTGTTTTTTCCATAGCGCCAACTCACCAACTTTGAAGTTTAAACACTGCGTACATAAAAAATCGTTTATCGCGATAATTTATCGGCGATAACAAAATATATAACAAAAGCGATAACGGTAATCGATAAATCCAAACTATTTTGAGCGATAACGATAATCGATAAAAAGTTATCGCCGATAACTATCGCCGATAAATTATCGCGATAAATGCCCATGTCTGCCTACAGTCAGACAGTCCATACGATACTGTAGCTAGCTAGCTCAAAATCAAAAAACACATTTTGCATCTGCCACATGAAAATATGCTCATAAAAGTATTTACTGATATATACATAACTAGCGAGCTAAAAATTTAAAACACATTGTATCTGCCACATGAAAATATGCTTAGTTGCTTACAAAAGTATAGACTATTGCATGAGCTATAACCTGACCCTAAGCGAATCTAATCCTAACTGAACTTAACAATAACCAAATCTAATCCTTACCAAACCTGGGGGCTAATACTAGACGTTACCAGCCTCAGGTTTAGCCTATGACCTCGAACAGATAAGTGATTCAATGAACTACCGATAGTCCGGTACCGGAACCGTATTACCCTAAAATACCGGAAACGAAGAAATGGACAGTGCAAATAATGTTTCATGCTTTCGGCGAGGTATTTATTTTTCCCTCCTATTTTTTGCGGTGAAAGTATTCGAAAATAAAAATATACTTTGCGCGGCACGCCTCAACTAAGCGGCAAATGTTTTGAAAAGACTGCGCTGCGCTGTAACTACGCTGTAACAAAAAAAAAAAAAACGATAAAAGCGGCAGCGCAAGCGTCGTTGCGCGGTTGGCATCTCTAATTTGTACATCAGCAACAGCGAATTATCTTGCCATAAATTTTAAAACCTTCATTTTGCTTTCATTTCTTATGACATTCTTTTGTTTGAACAGGTATATATAGGGAAGGTTACCATTTCGTGATTATATTCAAGGGCATTGTCTTAGAAAACGTGAATGTGCTTATTTCTAAGAAACGTGCTTATTGTTGAATTTTTAGCGGAGAAAATAGGATTCTGTGGTCGTGAAGACCCTTTTGTGGTCTTTACCGAAACTTGGAATACATAGTCGCCCCGCGGGTTACCCTACCCTCCCTCCCCACACACTTTACCATACCCTCCACACTCACTCCATACACTCTCCCACACTTCTTCACCCCTCATCTTCCTTGACCTTCCCCCACACCCCTCATACCTCTGTCCTTACCTCCCCCACACCCCAACATACTTTCCCACACTCACCCCATACACTTTCCCACACCTCCCCCACATTTCTTCACACCCCCCATTTCTCCTTACCTTACTTCCCCCATACCTCTACTCTCACTTATCCCCCACACCCCAACACACTTTCCCACACTCTCTCACACTTCTTTACACCTCCATCTCTCCTTACCTTCCCCAAACCCCCCATACCTTTCCCCACTCCTCTTCTCACCTCCCCGTACGCCCCAGCATACTTCCCCACGCTCACCTCATACACTCTCCCACATCCTAACACACTTCCCCACGCCCCCTGCACCTCCCCTCTCACTTCCTTTCACACTTCCCCCACCCCAAACACTATTCCCCATTCCTCCCCCACACTTACCCTTAAAAATTGTCTGTTGCTTACAGTACAGTTGCACCTGAATTCTCCGCATAACGAATTTTGAGTCATCTCATTGAAGCGTGTCGGTTAAATAAAGAAACAAAAATGAGAAAGAGTTTGCTAATCCTCATAGAGAACTCTGGTGGTAAAGTAAATTCAAATTTTAGCGGATTTCATCTGTACATTCAACGGATTTTCAAGTATGATTTAGAGGATTTTTGTCTTATAAGATTGGCAACACTAGGTTAGTGGTTTGGTATAGAGATGGCATGGGCCGCTAAGAGACCAGCTAACGAGCCGCTAACCGGTCTTTTTACTGGTCCGCTAACGGCCCAGTTCTATTTGAGTTTGTCACTGGCCCGTTTACGAGCAGCTAACAATTTTTGAAATCCCTTAAGTTTGATTAATATGATTAAAGGCTCATAAAAAAAAGGCTTTGGGCGGGCTAGGCTTTTACTTTTGGTATGAGTTACCAGATCGGTTACACAACTAAAAAGCAACGTCCTTCCTGGCCTACCGGACGGGAAGTTATGACGACTTCCTCTTGTTATATATATCAGAAATATTCATCTTTCAGGATCAAAGTTTCTTAAAGAATGTAACCTTTGTGGTACGCATATTCACTCGTGTGGCTACGTCACCATTCCAATCAAACTCTTTACGTGGCCAGGGTGAAGATCAACAACTAAAAAACACTGTCCTTCCTGGCCTACCGGACGGGATGTCATGACGACTTTCTCTCGTTGGGTCAGAGGCTATAACAGCACTCCATCGCCAATAGTACAAAAGCACTCCAGTAAATCGTACCGTAGAGCGAGACAGGTCGGTTACAGTTACTGGGCTAAAGGTTCCAAGCCATGGGCGGTCTGGGCCTCAAAAAAGTCAGCCCGAGCCATCTCTAGTTTGGTACTTTGGTTATTGTAGAGAATGAGATGGCATGGGCCGCTAAGAGACCCGCTAACGAGCCGTTAACCGGTTTTTTTACTGGTCCGCTAACTGCCCAGTTCAATCGGTGCTTTTTACTGGGCCGCTAATGAGCCGCTAACAATTTTTGAAACACCCTAAGTTTGAATAATGTGATTAAAAGTTCATAAAAAGAATGGGCTCTGGGCGTGCTGGGCTTTATTTTTGGTACGAGTTGCCGGGTCGGTTACAGTACAGTGTACTTATAGTTATTACAGTGGGCCCACTTAACGAAAAAGCATTGTTACGGATGTCCACAAAAATGCTGTGATGCAATAATTGCTTTTTGAAGAAGTTAGTTTAGTTATAAATGAAGAGGAGCCGATGTAAGTCTATAATATATGAAATACAACTGGATAAATGGTAGGCCTTGAAGACTTACTAAATAAACGCTGTAAAAATCAATTCTACGACTAGTTTTGCGGATTGACCGCTCATCAGTTAGACTCAGGTTTTGAACCCAGGACCTTGTGGTTGGAGAGGTAAAACTCTCAATCATAAGGTCCTGCGTTCAAAACCTGAGTCTACCTGATGAGCGGTCAAACCGCAAAACTAGTCGTAGAACTGGTTTTTACAGCGTTTATTTAGTAAGACTTCAAAGCCTACCATTTATCCAGTTGTATTTAGTTTAGTTAGTTAGTGTCCTTTATTTCCGTACCGTCAACACAAGAATAATATGCATAAATAGCATTCAGTATAAGTGGACAGCACGAGAAAAGGGAAGAAGCAACAAAACGATAAACGTTGTAACATGCAAGGGGAGAATAGAAGATCAAGAAAAGTAACATGAGAAGCATGGATGCAGCACCCGAGTTCATTTGTATTGTCGTTTCCGAAATTTTCTGTTATTATTTTCTGTTTTTAAAATTTTCAAGGAGTCATTGCAGATTGTTTAAGTGGTAGAATAAATGAAAAAAAAAGTGACAAGCTGTTCATAGTCTAATAAATATACCGTAATGAAATTGCTCGCTATTATTTTTTTCATTTCTCAGTATAGGAATGGGCAACACGATTTGAACGAATGAACCAGAGGTGTACAACGGAGCCGGATTTAAAAAACCGGATTATCCGGCTGTTGCTTCGAATCGGGATTGTGATTTTTTGCTTTTTCCGGATCTGGATTTAATTTTGGATGATAACCAATGATTTTAATAAGCTACTAGGGGCCTATTGGGTATATATGTAATTTGTATATAACTTAATGCCAATACAGGATTTGGATTCGGAGTCGGATTCTGTTTCCTGAATTTTTTAGGATTCGGAGTCGGATCCGGATTTTAATGATTCGGTATCGGATTGAAATTTTTAAACTCCGGAAACCTCCGAGGCGAACTCTTAATTCCGACTTTCGTTCCGGACACTGAACACAGAGAGTGGTTACACTGTTAGTAATAGTGGATACACTGTGGTTACAGTTACTGGGCAAGAGGTTCCGGGCCGTAGGCGGTCTGAGTGAGCCTCAAAAATGTCAGCCCGAGCCATCTCTAGGTTATTGCTTGCATGCTGGACTTCCAATATGATTATTAAAATTTCAAGTAATTGAAAATGTCTGCACTGGTTAAAGCTTAAATTAGAGAACTGACTAGTGATTGTTCACAGAATGAGCTCCATAAATACCAAAATGTGCAGTTTAGGTTTGCAGTCTCGTATTTGCATTTGTCGTTTTTAAGCTGATAAAATCTCTAGTTTCAGGATTTTAATTGTTAGGACTCTTAAGATGTACTTGGACAGTCTGACAGTAGCAATACGAGTATACTACTGTAGCTAGCCTACCAGCTGACCAGGATAAGGTGTAAGGAGCAGTACCGGTTCCGGTAATAATTTTACGATCCAAGATTTTACCTAGTACGAACTTGCCCAAATCTAAATTTCAATTAAAACATGCCTAAACAATTAAAGAATGTACGAGGTTGTAGTGGTACCTATTCAAAGTCTGGAATAATTTGGTCCAAAATATGAGTTTCTATGGTAAAACAGGTAACTGGGTACTGGTATTGAGGAAGGCCTATATAAAACGCTTGACCCAAAAAACTTTAAGCACTTCTCAACTTATTTACTTTTGAATCGTTATAGCAATTGGCATTCTGCTGCAAAAATTAAATAATTCTGCTTTCAATTTTTCTCAAATTTTGCGCCTTAGCAGCTTTGATGGAACTAGTGATGTAAATTATTTTTTTGCCATCGTTTTTTTGAAAAAAAACGTGTTTCTTTTACAAAAAAAACATAGCCAAAAAAAATCTTGTTTTTTTGAAAACAAACTTGTGTATTTTGAAAACAAACTTGTTTTTGAAAACAAATTCGATTCCCATTTTAAACTAAATATGAGTATTGGCCGCCATAATGTATTTTGTTAAGTCTTCTTGCAGTGATGGATCTAATGGGGAGTACAAGGAGCGACCTTTCCGTCCCCTAAATCCATCATGGATTGCATGCTTGTTGTTACCGATTACCAGAAAGGTGTTGCCAGTTTTAATTTCACAATGCAAAGAATAAGAAAGAAAAAAGAACAATCGCAATAGATACCGGTAGATTAAAAAAATTATGGATAAGCGAAGGTTGACAGTACACATTAATGCACTGTATTTCCCCGTTTATCTAAATTAGTGTCTGTATTTTTTCCAGTTTTTGTAGAGAAGATAGGCTCCGGCCTAGTTTACATTTGTTGTTTTTGATCCTAACCCTAACTCTTCCATAGCCCAAAGCGCAAGCAAACTAAGTAGGTCAAATGAAGGCCTAAACTAGGGGGGGGGCTTAATTGCAACTTTTTTTTTAAACGCCAATGAGTCCCTATTCAAATTATGCTATGACTCTGTACCATCACAAAAATACAAAAAATTTTGTTATATACTTTAAAAACCTTTGTTCAAATGAAACATGAAGATACCTTGGTATTAAACAAACTCATCGCATTGGATGCAGCTTAATACGTCCGTAAGCATGGTGGTATACGGTAATAACAGCAATTAATACACTGGTTAGTTAGTGTTCACTTTATTTCTAAGTATGTCAGGGGCAAATTTCTATCTTTTTTCTTTGAATTGCTGTAATAGTTTGTTGCTTTCTACTAATTTCGCACGTATAAGGTGATGACAGCGCAAAACCAACCAGCATCGTTACTATGCCAATTCATCATCAGCTTTATCAAAGTCTTCCATGTTGCAGTAGATTTCTTTGCTTCAGTACGTTTTCAAGTTCTTGGCACACACAGCTGTTTCTAAGCGGAGGTGCTTTTACATCAAACGAAAAACTTCATTAGATTTTGAAAGAAATACCGGTAAACAATTGTCTTGAGCAAAGCGAACTTGGTGGTACATGACTTTTCTTTTGGTATCAGCTGTCACATCGTTGTTAAGAAATAAAACGATGTACATCTTCTGCTTAGAAAATGCTTATCCAAAGTTTTAAAGAAACAGTAAGTTTGTTGATTATCGATTAATGATTAACTTTCTTTGGACGAAAGTCCCTGTGTCAAGAGATCATCTGCGTTTCATTTCATATTCTAGCAATTTTTGAAATGAGTTTAGAATTTTTGTAATGCTTTCTAAATCCGTCTTTTGATTGAAGTTCTGCCAGATCAACTAGCTGGGCTTGCGCCAAGAGGGGGCCAGGGGGGGCCTGGCCCCTCAATCGACATGCTTGGCCCCCAATCAACAAGCTTACACTTTTGAAAACAGTGCCTTTTGTGCTGAATTTCAAACTTTGGCCCCCCCGATAAACGCTTGGTCTCCTTAAGTCGACTGCTCTGGCGCCGGCTCTGTCAGCTAGTTTAGCTTTCACATAAAACTTGCTGCTGCACGATCAACAGCTTTGCGCCAGGGATCTTAACTTGTACTTGATTGTGCCAACATCTCTTTCGTTATCCAAGTTGCATGCTGGTGCCAAATCCAAAACAGGATCCGAAAAATCGAGCTGATGAATACCTTCATCATTTCCAAACAATATGCAGATGATGTTTAAGGAAAATCGAGACGGCAATCTTAAGAAGAATGGAAAGAGCCTTGGTGAAATCACTGTGTGGAGCACTGTTCTCTCTAAGTTTTTAGAAAGTGCGAATTTGCCCAAATATGAAAACTTTGATTTAAGTTTTTGGGAGATTAAGGGAAGATTGATCAAATTTATGCCTCAAAGTTGTGTTTCCAGAGTATCAAATGTTTGTTTTGCTTCAAAATATTAAACGCATTAATTCAAATTCGGCTAAAAATCACAATTCTAGTTGGCAAGCTAAAAGAAAATTTTAAAAAATGTGCCCCAAATTTCTCATTTTTCTCAAATTTCGCATCTTAGAGGCAACAGTGGTGTGGAGTGAAATTTGTGGATAGAAGGAATGATGAGGAGTTGATGGAAATACTGGATTTGAAGGAAACATTTGATAAAATGGCAAAGGTGAATGGAGTATTGTGGTATGAACATGTGGTTAGGAAAGATGATGGCAACGTTCTAAAGAAGGCATTGATGCTTGAAGTGAATGGGCAGCGAAATCGAGAAAGGCTAAAGCAGATATGGAGGAGGCAACTTGAAAAGAATGCAAATAAAATTAGGTTGGAGGTGGACGAGGCTGCAAATCGCACATGATGTGAAGAGGGAGAGAGCGATCGCTAAGGGAATGAGGTGCATCCAGCCACCCTTGATCTAGACCAACCACACCGAATTGAAACTGGATGATGATGATAATGCCCTCTTTGTTTAACAAAGCCTTCTACCATTCGGTGAAGAGTTGCTTGCAAGATTGGAACAACTCTGGTGGTGCAGTTGAACGAATACCTGAACTATCACAAGAACTTCCTCAGGCAAAGAATTGTATTGACCAAATCTATGATTGCTGATGTAGCTGAAAGCAGGTTGAATAAAATCTAGCAAATTTATTGGGTTGCAGTGGAGTAAATTATCATAATGTTGTGTCCAACATGACATTTCCATTTTTAATCCACGATCCGCTATCCGCTTTTCGTTAATTCAGTGTCCTTTGTTTGCTGTCTCGCCATGTGACTGAGTTAAGTTGAAGTTAGTGTGCTAAGCTGTTTATACCCAAGTTCATCGTGTTATCAAGGTACTGTTAATGTGTTTTTTCTTTCTATTTGAATAAAGGACAAAACTGTTCTCAATCTAATTATCTAATAACTTAGTAAGCTGTTTATTGTTAACCTGTGAGCTAGTTATCTGTGAACTAGCTATCTGTAAGCTAGTTATCGGTGAATCTGTGAACTAGCTATCTGTGAACTAGCTATCTGTAAACTAGCTATCTGTGAACTAGCTGTCTGTAAGCTAGTTATCTGTGAACCTGTGAGCTAGTTATCCTTTGAATATGTTGTCCTTGATGGAAATCTGTGATTCAAGTTGTTGAATTTATCTGTAAATCTGTAACCGAACCTGTGGATTATCTGTGATTCAAGTTGTGAATTTATCTATTTGATTAAACTTGTTCTTCTTGAGCTTGTTTTGAACCTAACACATAAAGCACATATATAGTTAGAATCAACTCCCATTATCCCATTGGGTCAAAGTAACTAATGTTCAGATAAAGGTAAATGAGATGGGCGGCCCCAACACCACAAAAAATGGAAAGAACCTCAAACTAGCAAAATATCTTACTACACAAGTCCGTGTATTGTTGGTAAGTGATGCTGATGATGATTTCTTATCCTTCTGTGACGTGAAAGCGATGGAGGCACTAAACGTAAGAAGAATCCAGACTCGTTTAAGAGTTGCCTTTGTTTTCTAGTTGACTTTTGCTTCTGATTTCTTTAATTTGCTGCTTGTTAGATTCCACCAAGCAGAAATAATCAGGAAATATCTTATCCAAGGACGCAACAATGACACTTGTGTGGGAGTTAACCATCAACTTTGCAATTATGGTCGTAGCATCAACGACGCTCCTAACCAGTGTAACCACTGTGCCATGCTGTCAACAATGTGCATGAGCAGTTTATTGTACTCTTCTCATTGTATGCTTCCCAGAACTCTTGTGGTCTTAGAACGAGTAACATAACCTGGAACCCTCTGGTCCACCAGTACTCACTTCACTACAGCCTGTTTCATGTTTATAATAAAATATGTCATCATTTGTAACGTACTAACTTAATTGTAAGTTATATGTGGCCTTCTTCAGCTTGTACACTGCACCAATATGACGTCATAATCCTTCAATAATGCTCAAATGATTTTTGAATAGCACCTTCAAATATTGATAAATGAATCATTTTAGAGTTGACCCAGGAATTTCAGTGTGGATTTAAACAAGGGTTTTTGAGTTGCAAACACTTTAGATCAGAAGTGTTAGTTATAGCTTGTAGCATACTTCTGAAGGGGATTCACTTGGAACTAAATTTTAAGCCCCCCTCTACCTAAACCCTAATTTAACCTGATTTAGCTTTCAATAGCACAACGTTGTGGTTGGGTTATATTTTGGGGAAACTCAAAATTTAGTACGGCAGAACTGTGCAAATCGCAAAATAGGCCCAGATGATAAACTTTAAGCTAGATACGCACTACTCCACAAGCTTTAATGAAGCAATATCACTATACGACGTACAGTCATGTTCAATGTGTTAACACAATTTGACGCTGCTTGCTAAACTTGATATTAAAAACAAACTTGTTTTAATTTTTCAAGAAGAAATGAATAAAAAAAACAAAAAAAAACATAAAAAAAAAACAAAAAAAAACAAGTGCAAAAAAAACTTTTTTTTACATCACTAGATGGAACACTAATTGTCTAGGAACCGTACATTTTTATTACGATTTAAACTCAATCATTTCTCTTAGAAAAGTTGATAATTTGACTACCGGTATTAACTATCCAGTGGTGGGCAGTAATCAGTTACAATTGTAATTCGTTACTGTAACGAGGTACTTTTTAAGTAACGGTAACGCTGTTACATTTGAAAAGAAGTAACGAATTGCGTAACGAAATTACTTTATTGGCGATATTTCAAAGTTACTTGTTACTAATTTACAATGCGCTTTATTGTACGTATTAAATAAAAAAGTTAAAAGAATAAAAATTAAGCAAATGTCATTTTTCAGTGGATTTTCGGAACGATTTGACTTTACGCAAATGAGTTTGAGTTGTAAACAAAACAGTTTTGCGATTGATGGAGAGAAAGTCCAGACCAGACTCCAGCAGTCTAGCACCTTTTGAAAATCTTTATTCGAAGTGACCTGCAGCTGCTGGAAGATAAGAGTTTCACACTTTGCAATGAAACGAAGAAACAAAAAATACAACAAAGTGAGAAAGCGATAGAGCGCCAGATTTTTTTAATGTCTTTCATGCAAAGCAGAGATTTTTTTGAAGCCCTTTCAGAGTTGCCAGATGCGCTACTTTTCCGCCAGATATGTTCTTTTTTGAATTTTTTCGGCGGACAAAATATGCTTTGTGCGGATGAGAAAATTATTGGAAGGGTTTGAAAAAACTCTTCGTCGATTTTAATGATTCACAAGGCTTGATTGATGAAAAATATATGAGCAAGCTCAAGCAAACTTGTTTTTTCACCTGTTCAAAATGACTTGTGTTTGCATACTGTTAATTGTTAGTTTAAAATCTTTGGGTAGATCTTTTACATTATAAGAAAAAAGCTATATGTTTTTCTAGTTGGTAGAAGTGGGTTTTTAAGTTGCTCTCGCGATTTATTGTTATTTTTTGCAAAGGCAACAATGTGGCATTTAATTTTGTGAATACAAACGTAGCTATGATATTATCTTTTTAACTGTAGGCATTGTTAGTTAAATTAGTTGAAACATATTTAGTTCTTAATAGCGGTATTTATTTTGGCAAAACAGCTGCTATCGATAAATGTGCATTTGTATGGTTAGGTATGGCTGGTCTTTTTGTGAGTTTTGGTTGTGTCTTTCAAAATATGGCAACACTGAAGCCCTTATGCGACCGATTTTCAACAAAAAGATAACATCAAAATTGTTGCATTTAAATTATAAAACATCTGCCAAAAAAGAACCTTTCAATGTCAAAGTTTTTCTGCAGCAAAGTTAAGAGAAACGTTAAATAAAACACTGCCCTACCATATAGCGCCGCTGTAAAAGGTTAATTTCACTTGGAAAAGACGTTTTAAAACCGAAACCTTCAGGCCTGATTGACTGGCATTTCAAAACGCTGGTGTATTTATGAAGAATCGTTGCGGTGTGTTGTTATTTGAAAGGCTTTTGCGTAGCCTACTGGTTTTACCATTCGTAATTTCCTTCAAAAAATATGCTCTTCATTATACTCGCCATATTATGCCGAAGCGTGTAAGCAGTGGCGAGGCCCATCTCCACAAGTTAGCGCCTGGGCAACACCCGCTCGTACTCCCAAGAAACGTCGCTGCAGTTACGAGCCGTTGGCGACGCTGTGTCCCATCTGACCGGCTGAAGGAACAAACCCCAGACCTGCTGCACCGACAGCCACTGTCGCTGTATTGTAATGTCAACCGGCCGGCTCGTTATTAACTTTTCAGTATTAAAATTCGTTCCTACTACCGGTGTTTTTTTAAGGCGTTTTAAGGAACCAAAACAGTCTCTCACATTTTTATAATGGTCTCTCCAATTTGCTTCTTTTCCATGTTTTCTAAATAGGCACACTTACAAGTACAACATATTTAATCGCAATAGTTTTTGGTCTTTTAAAACTTGTAATCGTTTTTTTTAAAGGTCGAATTAAAAAAAAAAAACACTGTCTGCTCCCCGTAGTCACAAGTCTATGCTGCCACGCATTGCAGCTGCTTTGGATTTAGCGTAAGCCAAATCTAATAAAAGAAATCTTCATCATGCTCGCAGTTTTACGCCGAAGCGTGTAACAAATGGCGGGGCCGATCTCCCCGGCTTAGCGTTTGGCAACACAGTTCTGAAGAAACGTCACAGCAATGGCGAGCCGTTGGTGACTGCCGACTGTCCGAGTTAGCCGACCCGGGAATCAAACCCAAGACCTACCGCACCGGTAGCGATGTATTTAATGACTACACCAACCAGCCGGTTTTAGCGTAAACTAAAATTGAAAAATTTTGGAAAGTAATGAGTAACGAAAAGTCACAAGTTACATTTTCTAAAAGTAGCGGTAACTTAGTTACAATTTTTTACAAGTAATTGTAACGGTAACTTCACTACTTTAGAAGTAACAAGAACCCACCACTGCAACTATCATTAGGTAGAGCTTGTACCAGTATTTGAATAAAATCACTACAGCACTATCAGTACAGGTATATAGCCTACACTATCAGACCATAATCTACATAAAACCTTTATCAAAGAGGCATGATTTTATTCCAATACAATACCGGTATATTATTTACCGGTAATCCTAATTTTAGGATCCTTAGCAAGGCTGCGAACTCGCTTGAACTCGATCGTTTTTGCCGAACTAGAACTCAAAAATAAAATTTTTTGAACTTAAACTCGAACTCGAAAAATAAACAATCAAGTTCGAGTTTACTAGCCTAATTGAGTGCTATAATTTTATTGATGCAAAACTCTCAAAACAAAGTTTAGCCTACTTTTGATTTTTTGTTATACTGTAGATTGAATGATTGTAAATTTGCAATGTTGATACCGATACTGCACTGGCTTTTCATTTTGCGTTGTCTCACTACAACTTATTTATTGCATCATAATCGGTGTTCCACGAAATTTTAATGATAACGCAGCTGCACTGCAGCAACTGTTACCTGTTGTTTGTGCGGTGCTGCAATCTCTGTTCCAACTGTTACTAAGTGGATCCAGGGGTGGGGGATCTTTTTCAACAATGCTTTTGATGAATACGATTTTTCCATAATTTCGAACCTCTTCGCAAACAATAATTCCTACGCTTCATACTGGTACACAGAAATTGAAGACGTGCAAAAAAATTGCATCATACGATACCAGTATATATTTGGTGAAGACCTCAAAATTAAGGGCAAAAAATTCAAATACAGTTTACCTTAAAACTTATTGAAGAAGCACTAAAATCGCCATCATAGAATGCATATTTTCAAAAATTTTCCGGGAGAGCATGCCCCTGGACCCCTCCTAAAACCGTTACTGTCCTCATTTTGCTTCAAACCAAGTTAACCAAGCAATCAATGAAATATAGAGGTCCACGTACTTGGAATGCTATCCCGATATCGGTTAGAGAAAGTAAATCACTCAAATCTTTCAACAAGCTGACTAAAGCTCATTTAATGTCTCTTAAGTAGCGACTATTGTTTCTAAAGCTCATGATACGTATGCAATCAAGGCCTCTCTCTGCTCTTTGCTTTTGTATACTGCAGATTAAGAAATTTCTGAAGGGTTGAAGAGCAGTGTCGAAGAAATCGGAACGTGATCAAAGTGTGAAGTATTCCAAATTGACGAAGCTACAATCTTAAAAGGAATGAAGCAAATCAACTGACTTTTTCCACAAAAATCTGTTACACACTAGGCCTAATTGCATTGCGTTTGCAGTTTCTTGTTAGAGTAAAACGTGAATTATGAAATTTTGAAGTGCTGGCAGTTTGGCCTAGCCCATCCTCGCTTGGGAAATGTGTAAATTTGTCTCAAATGCTTGCACGTGTTGCTTGCTTTCTCCAAATTCGTCTTTATTACACAATTTTCTTTGATTTCTTTTTGGCTCATAAGCTACATTATGCTTTAGGTGCAGTGACCATGCTTCTTTTAGTTTTTAAATTTATTGTAGGGTTGTATATTGCATGCTTTAACGGTTCGCGTTTTGTCGCTGTTACCTTTTTTTCGGCCGAATGTCGTGATATGCGTTGTTTCTATGTACTTTGATGGTCGTTGAATAAAACACACTACTACTAAAAAAAAAAAACCAACTCGGCCAGAAAATCTACGCTCGAAAATGTCAAACTTTGGTGCCCTCCCCTTAAAAACATTCTGATTACGCCCCTGGCTTGAAAACATTAATTTTAAATAGCTTAAACGCCCTTTCTCGGATTAAAACGTCTCTGTAATTGGTTAACTTTCAAACTAAATCAAAACTATATCCCCCTACTAAAAGTTTCTGGATCCGGTCCTGGTTAGGGTATGTTTGTTTATGAGATATTTTGAACAGGGCTCTGAGCTAGAACTCGATCATTTTTATTAACTCTAACTTAAACTTGAAAGATAAAAATCTTTGAACTCGAACTTGCAAATGTCTCTTGAACTTGATTAAAAATCAATCGAGTTCGCAGCCCTGATCTTTAGCATTCTGTAGCAAGCGCTTCCCTTGTAGTTCACGCTTTGCCGTACATTAACTTACAACCTTTTGTTTACAAGACTAGAAACGTTCGATAATAGCATTTTTGCGTCATAAACGCACCTTAATGACATCACTATCGCTCCGGCTTGGTATCGGACAAGGTGAAGTTACGGTTCATTCTTTTTCCTCTTAGAACCTCGCTTAGACTAGACATACTGTACAGCGTTAAGTTCTGCGTTCAGTCATTGTGTGCTGTACTCAATCTTTCGATTCAACAAGGCTAATTGTTATCAGAATACCGAGTGTTGTACGGAAGTCAATGAGGAGTACAGAAAAATCAGGCTTACCAAACACCTTGCCGAAGAACTCGTGAAGACCGAGAGATTATTTTTGTGTAGGAAGCCTCTTTAATACTAGCCCCTACAATTCTAAAAAAAAGGACTACCAGGAGGAGTAATCTTATTTTTAGGATCTTGTAAATGATTTGCTTTTTCGAGCATTTTTTAGCTTTGTTAACTTTTTTTTAAGCTTTGTTAACTTTTTTTTAAGCTTTGTTAACTCAGTTACGGATTATAACAAGTAATAACCAACAAATACTAGAAATGATGATTTTTTTATAACCGCAATGTAATCTTAATCCTATTTTTAGGATCTTGTAAACGGCTTGCTGTTTCGATTATTTTTTTGGTTTACAGGATCCTAAAAATAGGATTATCCTTCCTGGTAGTCCTTTTTTAAGGATGCTAAGGATTTTGTGGATGCAGTCGCGAAATTCTCAAAATAGGATGACCCCATTTTTACAGTAATCCACTATTTCAAATCGTTATTTTTTAAGCTGTATCAGATAACAGTATTTTGGGACCAATATCAAGGAGAACATGCAAATTGGAGGTTACAAAGGGGTATGTTAAAGTTGTTATCACACTCTGGTGCTGCAATTATTGTCTATTAGCTTTAACATATTGGTAGGGATAAGTAGGGATTTTTTAAACTTCTCTCTACGGGAGAACTAACATTATGAGTGGCAGCACTTGTACAAGTAGCGATTTTGTGGATATACGCAACAAAGCTTTTTTGTTGAGTGGGTCTACTGTAAAAAATAAAATTACCTTGCATAATTATGTACACTGTGGTACTTGGGTCATCCGTATAGTATGACAGTACGGTTGGGCGGTTTGCACTTTTCAACTTTAGGAACGGTCGGATTTGCATTCAAACGCAGTGATCTTGCAAAAACTTATTAACAGTAAGTAGTCCCTTTGCACAGTTGCTTGGTGTGCATTTGTGTCAAAGTGATGAACAGATGAAGTAGAAGTTACCATACTTTAAGACTAGACTAGTAGATTACTAAGCCATGGTTGCAAACCGATACTCAAAAAAATACCGATGACATGTTTTGAAAAAATAATTGATGGTTCACCAAAAATTAAAGAAATAGTCTAGGCAGTGTCTATTTTGCAGTAAACAGCAAAATATCGGTACTGATCTGCTGATTCGTTAGCTTCTATTCGCATGACCAGTGACTGTTGTCGGTAATTGGCTTGGATCTAGCCTACTAGTTTTTAGAAAATTGGTAGCTAATCAGTACTGATATGTGTTTTGTCTTTAACTTCAAAATGGACACTTTCAAAGAAATAATCAATTTTAATGGTTGTTTAAATAAGTAAAGAATATTGTGATCGATCTTCAATATTACACTGACTGTCAGGAGCGGATTCAGAAAACTTTGGTTGGGGGGATGCAGTCTTCCGTTAAGTTTAATGTTAACTAAACGCGATTGGGCGGTTGGTGCAATGGTCAAACCCATTGCTATTAGCGCGAGAAGTCTTGGCCTCTTCTCGAGCGATTCAATTGAACACTGTCACCACCAGCCCTCCGCTTTGGCGTTTCAGTGTGACAAAAGCACTATTCCACAGAGATAGACCTTGCCACTTGTTGCACGCTTCTGCGTAATACTGCAAGTATAATGAAAAATTGATATTTTCTTGTCAGTCCTACTAAACACTGCAAAGGACGACAAAGAAGCTGAAATTCATGTACTAAACACCCAAAAAAATGACAAAGAACCCTAAGTTGATATACTAAACACTACAAAGAACAAAAAAGGGTTTGGTAATCATACCGTAACGAAGAATGACAAAGGATTTTAAATTAGGGGTAAGGTTAGGTTAGGGTTAGATTAGGGTTAAGATTAGGGTTATCAAGTCCTTTGTTGTACTTAGTGGTGTTTAGTACATAAATTTGATGTCCTTTGTCATCCTTCTGATCCTTTGCGATGTTTAGACGGACTCATTTCTTGTTCACTCAATGCAAAGATGTTTTAAATGAGCACTCTGAAAATGTGTTCAAATGTATTCAGAAATTTTTTGAGGGAAGAGAAACTAATTTTTGAAATTTTTTCAGGTGTATTTTGTTTTGGCAGAATAAATTTGGAGAAAATTGAAAAACAAAAACGGTTTTAGGGGGCCTAAGGGATATTGGTATGGCTATTTTAGTGTTTTTTTACAAATTTTAGGCAATTTTTTTTAGATCTTTGTCCCTAATTTTGATGTGCTTTACCAGATCTGAAATATTGATTATTAGACTACCAGCAGTCCTACTAAACACTGCAAGGTACTGAAAACAGTGCAAAGAACTACAAGGAACTACAAGATACCTTCAAACAAAGTACAAAGTTGCTAAAAACACTACAAGGAACTACAAGGTACTTTTAAACCAACGACAAGGTACTTGAAAACACTACAAGGTACTTTTAAATCTACAAAACGCTTAAAAACACTACAAGGTACTTTTAAACCAACCACAAGGTAATTGAAAACACCGCTAAGGGCTGCAACGTTCTTTTAAACCAACTACAAAGTACTTGAAAAGGTTGCCAGTAACTTCGCCACATGGTAACTTCGCCACAGTAACTTCGCCACACAAACTTCGTCACATGGTAACTTCGCCACACTTTGAGAAGGTGAAGGGAGATGTGGGGATAGTAGGAAAATGTGTTGGGGTGTGGGGGGAGGAAGAAGGGATGTGGGAAGAGGTATGAAAGGAGGTGTAGGAAAGTGTGATGGGGTGTGGGGGAGGTAAGGGGAGATGTAGGGAAAGGTGAGGGTAGGGAGATGTGGGGAATTAAAAGTGTGTTGGGGCCCCAGACCTCAACACATTTCCCTACATCTTCCCCATTACCCTCCCCACATCCTTTCCCCACACGCCAACACACTTCCCCACTCACCCCATACACTTTCCCACACCCTCCCCACACTTCTCCACTCCCCACACATCTTTCCTTACCTCCCCCACACCCCAACACATTTCCCTACATCTCCCCCCACACCCCCCCTAATCTCTTCCCACAGCTCCCCTGACCTCCCCCTGCACCCCAACACTCTTCCTTATTCACCCCATGCACTCTCCCACACCTCTCTCCCCACATCTTACCCTACAGTTTCGATTATGTGGCGAAGTTACCAAGTAACTCGAAAAGCCCGATAAAATTTTTTACGGCAACCGGGAATTTAAAGTCTTGTTTCGGTGTAGGCAATGTAAATTTTCGATGTATGAAAGTGTGGCGAAGTTACCATGTGGCGAAGTTACTGTGGCGAAGTTACCATGTGGCGAAGTTACTGGCAACCCTTGAAAACACTACAAGGTACTTAGGAACATCCCAAGGGTTGGAGTTGGGGGGGTGGAGTCGGAAGGGTTGGAGTCGGGGGGTTGAAGTCGGAGGGGGGTGGGGTTGGGGTCGGGCTATTGGGGTCGGGGGGGGTTGGAGTCAGGGGTTTGGGGTTGGTTGGAGTCGGGGGTTGGGGTCTGGGGTTTGTAGTTGGTTTGAAATTACCTTAAAAGTCTTGTAGTTCCTTGCATTGTTTTCAACTACCTTGTAGTTGGTTTAAAAGCATCTTGTAGTTCCTTGTAGTGTTTTCAACTACCTTGTAGTTGGCTTAAAAGTACCTTGTAGTTCCTTGTAGTGTATTCAGCTACTTAGTAATTGGTTTAAAAGTACCTTGTAGTTCCTTGTGCTGTTTTCAACTACCTTGTACTTGGTTTATAAGTACCTTGTAGTGTTTTCAACTACCTTGTAATAGCTATAAAAGTACCTTGTAGTGCAGTGGTTCTCAAACTTGTCGGAAGTATCGAACCCAACAGGTGTCATGCAAGCATACATCGAACCCTTAATTATAACCAGGAGCGGATCCAGAAAATTTTAGAGGGGGGATGCAGTTTTGAATTAGGTTGAATGTTAAATGAGTGCAAAGACGTTAGACGTCTAAACCGGAAAAAAGCATAAGCTCTTGGAAAATGTTTCACATCAGGAGCGTATTTAGAATATTCTTAAGGCAGTGGAGGGTGGCATAAAATTTTTACATTTTTTAAGCGTATTTTTTTTCCGGAAAGTTAATTTGAAGCAAATTGAGGAACAAAATTATGGCTCTAGGGGGGTCCAGGGGTATGCTTCCCCGGAAAGTTTTCAAAAATTTAGACACTGTAATGGCCATTTTAGCGCTTTTTGAACAATTTTTATGGCAAATTCTGTTTAATTATTTTGCCTCTAACTCTAAGTCCTTCACCAAATATGATACATTTTGTTCGCACATTTTTGATTTATGCATGCTTAAGGCGTAAAGATGATTGTTATCAAATAGGTTTGAAATTATGGAAAAATTGTATTCATCAAAAACAGCGTTGAAAGAGTATGGTGGTGGAATGCATCATTCCACGCAGAGATAGTCATTTACTACAACTGTATGCCTTTTTGCAAAAACTTATTCTGATCTTAGCCGAACCCCTGCTACAGCCTCACCGAACCCCTGGGGTTCGGTCGAACCCAGTTTAAGAACCACTGTTGTAGTGTTTTCAACTCCCTTGTAGTTGGTTTAAAAGTTCCTTGTAGTGTTTTCAGCTACTTTGTACTTGGTTTAAAAGTACCTTGTAGTTCCTTGTGCTGTTTTCATCTACCTTGTAGTAGCTATAAAAGTATCTGGTCCTTGTAGTTTCTTGTGGTGTTTTCAAGCATTTTGTAGGTTTAAAAGTACCTTGTAGTTCCTTGTGCTGTTTTCAACTACCTTGTAGTAGCTGTAAAAGTACCTTGTAGTTCCTTGTGGTGTTTTCAAGCATTTTGAAGGTTTAAAAGTACCTTGTAGTTCCTTGTAGTGTTTTCAACTACCTTTGGTTGGTTTAAAAGTTCCTTGTAGTGTTTTCAGCTGCTTTGTACTTGGTTTAAAAGAACCTTGTAGTTCCTTGTGGTGTTTTCAAGCATTTTTTGGGTTTAAAAGTACCTTGTAGTTCCTTGTAGTGTTTTCAACTACCTTGTAGTTGGTTTAAAAGTTCCTTGTAGTGTTTTCAGCTACTTTGTGCTTGGTTTAAAAGTACCTTGTAGTTCCTTGTGCTGTTTTCAACTACCTTGTAGTAGCTATAAAAGTACCTTGTAGTTCCTTGTAGTGTTTTCAAGCATTTTGAAGGTTTAAAAGTACCTTGTAGTTCCTTGCGGTGTTTAGTAGGACCCGACTACCAGTACGGGTATGCAATCTGACCATTTGTTCAAACATTTTCCATTTATGTGTACTTAACTGGGGGAACTGTAACGAATTTCATTGATAGGTGCAAATAACAATGAGGTGTTGTAAAGCCTTTTGAAAAAAACTCGGTGTTATTGAAGAAGGTTCAAAATTCCAGAAATATTTTCCAACAACATTATTGATAATGTCTCCGCCCCTGTACACGAAGCATTAGCAGTAGGTATATATGTGCCAAGCACTTTCTGTGATGTGCTCACATAAGTCACGTTTAGCTATGTTTAACCAGGAATGGCAATCGCATTGAAAAGGTTCTGCCATGTTAGTAATAACTGTCATACTGCTATGTGATGTGATACTTCACATAAACTGCGGATGCGATTTTTGTAAATATTTTTGACGTGATTTTTCGGTACACGACATTTGGGCACAAGGACAATTGTTTAATTAACTTTTCATTATTTTTTTTGCTAGTAACTACTTTTTATCGCCATGTTTTTGAGTACTGGGAAGTTGTGATGTCGACATCTCAATATTCTATGTATACTCTGCAGTGCTCCTGGAGTCCTGGCTAAATGAATGAGAATTATTTCTGGCACTTCCGTCAGCCTTATTTAAACGATGAAGATGAGAAATTTGTTTGTTTGCAATTCGTACTTCACTTTTTTTAGAATGTGTAATCGTCACTTCTGATGATGGGAATTGCATGCCCACCTTGATAAATGATAGGTGTAAAAGTTGTAGCGCAACTGCTTCCACAGAGTTGGAGAACCATAATTTTCGAAAGGCCACCCGTCAAGATTAAAGATTAAAATTGGGCGCTCGCAAGGCCTTAAATTATAGGCTCTAGAAAACAAGAAATCTAAAAATTAAAACATTTTTATTGCAATGTTCTCGAACGACGTAAACGAGTGAGAATAAGACAATTGCAACAACACGGTAATGCGTGATTAATACGTATCAAATTTTTAACAAAAACGCAAGAAAAGTAAGTTCACGTTCAAAATAATAACACGATTTTGAAAAGGTACTTGATCAATTTAATATACGAATGAAATGGATCATACTTTTTGTGTGTAAATAATAGCTGACTCTTAATCAGTGTTCCCTCTAGGATTTTGACTAGTGTAAATTTGCCCAAATGATAAATTCATTAAAATTTTTGTCCAAAGATTTCACTGCTATGAGGACCCCTTTTACAAATTTTTTGCATTAAATTTGCTTTTGAAAGATAAAAGCTACAGTCTTGCATTAAATACTCAAGTTTTTTGTGTAAGTTTTTCAGTTTTGCATTTTATAATATTAATTTCTAGTTCAAAATCAGTAAAATTTACCCAAAAATTTCGCATTTTTCTCAAACTTCTTACTCTAGAGGGACACACTGCTCATAATATATTTTATCAAACATGATTCCAAAATCACAACTGCGTTAAGCATCTTATTAATTTTTGAACTTTTTATATTTCGCTGTCCTATATTGCATGGACATTTTCCTTGATCCAAAACTTTTAATCACTCTCTTAGGTTGCTAGACAATTGGTCGTAAAAATGAGTCTTTATCTGTCACTCACTTGACCAATACTTTGCTCCATCTTTTTTGATATACGTTACTGTTAATTAACACATCTTAGTTTCTTTTATGAGATCGTTGCAAACAGAAAATTAAGTAGGATATTGGATAAGATCGTTGCAGACACAAACTAGTTTTCATTAATTAAAATAAAACTAACAAAAAGTTGATTAAAAATGTGTTTGCACGTATTTTGCGCCCAATTGTCCTTGCGCCCAGATGGCACTGCTCCCAAATGTCCTCGCACCCATACGACACAGCGCCCAAATGTCCCCGCGCCCAAATGTCGGGTTTCGTGATTTTTTGTGTTTGTATTTGCAATTTTTCATTATTTGAAATTTTTTAAGCAATTTTGAACTCTCATATTTTACAATTTTTTTGACGGTAAGACTCAGTATCATCAAGCAAGTTTTATTTAACAACTTTAGACATGGAAAAGTTCATGTAGATAACACTAGTTGCTCTATCTTAATTATTAGCTGGAAGAACCAGAATGGCATCAACTACATCATCCTCTAAACGCATCCTTAAATCATTTAGCACATACTTCAAGCTCAAAAGACTCTCTGGAAAGAAACTTGTGTCACTGGCAATTGCAGCGCTATTGAAGCAATCTCGGCGAGGTCCTCGTCCATAGGCTAAAATCATTCTTCTTGTTGCCAAAGGACTCTACCTACCTAAAATAATATCGCAGCATCTGCGATGCATAGCAAACCTTACAATTTATGTGCATCTTAAGTTAACTGATGCAGAAAAATGTTTTTTAACTGATTGTCTTGCTGAACCACAACTTTTTCTAAGGACTACTGGTTGTCTACTAACTGACACTGACCCCATCATTTTATTTTTTTACGTTTTGAGAATAATTTTTAGATCTTGGGTGACATACTGCTCAAAATTGCTTAGCCAATAGTCCTGTCTGCGCAAGCTGTGTAGATGCATTGCATACTAGGCTAGAGTGAAAACGTTTCAAATCAATTTCCCCAGAGACAAAAAAGTGGGCATTTGGTCTGAAAACATGTTTAAAAATGGTTTTGCATGGTTGCAGACAAAAATGATTGTGCCACCTCCCTCTAGTGTTTGTCAGACCCAAATTTTGCAAAATCTGTCATAACTTCTTAATTTCAAACAGTAGAAAGCTGAAAGTTACATCAAAAGTTGCAGAACACCCTGGTATATATCTGCTCTTCAGAGGACTTTCGCTTTAATTTTGGTCAGAAAAAGAGTTATATATTAGCGAAAAACACATTTCTATCAATTTTTTTGATTTCAAACAGATTAATTTAGCAATGAGGGGTATTTAGTAGTACTGTGCTGCTACAGGTTTTGATCAACAAGGAACAGACAATTAATTGCAAGCGAATTCTATACGATATTTACCTGCAAAAGTATAACCACGAAACTCATTTAAAAGATTGCAATTAAAAAATGATACTACATGGGGAAGAATAAATGTCATAAATGTGACATTTTAAATCCAATGTAAAACAAAACCCTTCTTCAAAGCAAAGGTACTTTTTCGTTGCTCATTTTCTTCAATCCATTCGTTAATGACTTGGGAAAAGCTAGTTTTCCCTTTCTGCATGGCTTCATCTTGTGACATTTCACGCAAAGAATCAATTTCATTTTGATGAATATAAAATCAAGTAACCGCAGTCGTTAGCTCAGTTGCTAAGCGCATGCTTTCGGTGCGAGAAGTCTGGGGTTTGATTCCCGGACCAGTCAAATTGGCACAGTGTCGCCAACGGCTTGCCACCGCTGCAACGTTTCTTCGGAGCTGTGTAGCTCTGGCACTATGCTGCGAAGATGATCCCTGCCACTCGTTACACGCTTCAGCGTAATACCGCGAGTATAATGAAGATTTGATTTGCAAAATCATGACAGAATTAACGCGTTCTTGCGTCATTGTGGAGCGCAAATACGTTTTCAACCGTCTTAATTCACTGAAAAATCTTTCACATTCACATGTTGTGCAAGGCAAGGAACAATAAATTTTGATAAAATTTACAACTGATGGGATGAAGTCAAAAATGTTTGCATGCTCACGCAGATAGTTGCACAGTTCCATCACGAAATTTATGTTTGGTTTGTCCTTTGCAATTTTCCTGTACAGTTGTTTCAATTCATCTCCTAATCTTGGAGCTACATCTCCACCATAAAAGTCCTGAACAGCGGAAATTGAACTTACGTCCTTTTTTGTCAAAGCATTTTTGACGTGATGCACACTCGTTAAATCGCGAAGTAAGTTGCACCGAATCATCTCTTCCACAAACTTCTCGAAAACGCCCTTGCACTTGCCTTTAAAATAGGATTTGCAGCTTTTCCTGTGAAGACCTGAAGTTTTGTTGTATCTGCTGCTTCATAGTGTTGTTGCTTCTATTAAGTAGAATTGAAGTTTAGTGAGTAATTTGTAAATCCAGGGCTATCATATATTGGTACGTTTTTTCTGGCATTTTATTAAAATATTTTCGACCCCATATTAGTAGCTAGGTAACTTTTGCATTTTAAAATTATCATTGACAATCGTTCTACTCCAGTAAATGTATAGCGTTTTAACGTACCAGCTTGAGGTTCCTGAGATTCAAAAAGTCCAATTGTACACACCTGGGAGAATATGCATTCCACAAATGAGGAAAGTGATTCATCATCACAGGCATCTTGAGATACATTCGCAACCGGCTCTTGAAACAAGGCCTCGTATTCACCAATAGTAATGCCTGGTTTTTGCACTTTGACATGTACAGGATTGGCATGCCACAGCAACTTTTGAAAAGCTCGCAGCATAAAAAATATGTAGGTTAAAGTTTCCCATGGACTTCAGCAATGAACAAGCTTTTGCTTTTTAAGTCGCTGGATAATCATGATCTGTAGCGATTGCCGGAAGAAAATCCATAACGTCACCATAGTTTAGCAAAAAACTATCAATAGCTGGCAACGTCATGGTCCATCAGGTTGGACAAAGTGGACAAATTTTGCATGAAATTCTTTGAGTAGCTGAGCCATCATCTTGACTTGAGATTTTTCATAAACTGTTCAAAAGCGCTCTTAGGTGAGTTACTAATAAAATTGCATACTTCTCTAACCACACTTACTGCAGTAGCTACAACAGAAAAACAAAGCATTGTTTCTTTCACAACCAAATTCAAATCGTGCCCAGCGCAATATACGTAGACCATACGAGGATATAATTCCTTAAATTTTGATTGCGTACCACCAAACCTGCCACTCATTGTTGCTGCACCATTGTACCCTTAACCGTGACACTTCTTAATATTTAATCCAAGTGACACAAGAAAATTTTCAATTTTGGTTTCAAGAGTTTCAGCATCAGTTTTTTCCACATTAGCAATGCCAACAAATATTTCATGTGACATCAGCTCATGATCAATATACCTAACACATATTCAAACTTGTTCCTTGTTTGTTATGTCTAATGTTTTATCTACCATCACTCTAAAATAATTGACCTTGGTGTATCCACAAGTAAATTTTGTAAAACGACGTGGGCTAAATTTTTAATCATTCCTTCTAGAACCTGGTAACTTGTCCATGCATAAAGCCTTTGCTGGCGACGATCAAGCCAATACATACAGGTTTATGCTTGCCAATAAGTTGAAGAAGTCGAAGAAAATTAGACCTCGTCTGTGTGACCTCTAAATCCAAAACCTTGTCGGCCTAAAAATATCAAAGCATCCCAAATTCCTTCCAAAGCATCACGGTTTTCCAAAAGTTTCTGTATGTTTTAGCATCAACAAATCTAGACGAGGTTCCTGAAACCAAATCAATGTCGATCATTACTAAAGAAGCACTTTCTCTGTGTAATGTGGATTGTTGGTGCCGTTCTATGCCTCATTTTCCACGCTTGTAACCCCTCCTCCCTTCATAAGCAAATACACTATATATTGGCAGATTTTTGGCCAGTGATTGATTGCTTTTCCAGGTGAAGAAATTTTTCATCAAACGCCTTGCCACAGATTTTACAAAAAATTAAGTCGCGAATTTTTTCGTGTTTGAGCCACGGAAATTTGTTCTACCATTTGTTGTTGAATTGACAACCTGATCGTTTATCGATGCTGGAAGAAGGAGTCACATTGTCTTGCGACTCGGCCTCAGCAGATTGACTGTTGGAGGGTGAAGATTCGTCAATAAGATTGGACATCAATTGCACTCGCATTTTCTGAATTGTGTTCAGATTGAGTTGTGTTGCTACTGTTAGTACTAGTACTTTTCTGAAAATACTCTTATTGTTGGTTGGACTTTTCGTGTCTTTGCGCTGTCCATTTTAATTTAAAAGCTTCACTTCTTTAAAGTATAACTTCTTCAAACTTTAACATATGAATGGGAGAGATTCTTACCGGGAGGTTTCAGAAAGTACAATATTTTCGGTGTCATTAATACACTATTCATCTGGTGTATCAGCTAGCTTGATTGTTGTGTGGGATATATCTATGGCGTTGGTAATATCATTCAATAAAATGTTTTGGAGTTGAGTTTTGCTCACAATTTCATAAATTTCAGAGTCAGTGAATAGAAAAAGAACTTTTTTGCAACTACGTTTTGTGAGAACAAAATAGAAGTGACTTCCCCTACGACAGTATTTTGTGGCCTTACTTTTGATTTAGGTGAAAAGTTCCAGCACGGCGCTGCTATTAAAAAATAAAATATCACTTCACGCTTAACTTCGGGGAGCCTCGAACTCACACTGTTTGTTTGTTGTTTGATACTCGACTGTGGAGCTGTAAGTTGTTGATTTCAACCGAAGATGCCAAATGTATTGCGCTGCAGTGTAATTTACTCAGTTTTCTCCTCGTTTTTAACTTTGTGAAGCCAGTAGATGACTGAAACCTGATTTGTGACGCAAACAACAACAATCTGAAACCAAATTGAACTGGCACTTGGTTAATTGTTGAGTCCTACCTTTTTTGAGTTGATGTAAGCATCACTTATTTGAGTTTCGTTACTTATCAATTTTATTGGAAGTTTTATTTTTGGAGTCAACCTCGGCAAATTTTTGCTACTGATCCTAACCTTTTATGCTATTAAATCCAGTTATCTTTTATCTCAAGAAGTTGTTGATTGAAATTGAGGAAGATCTAGTGAAGATTTTTGAGTTCCCCCTGAGCAATAATTTCTTTTGTGTTGCGAAACTTAGCTTACTTCCCGTGACACTATTAGTTACGCACTCAAAGGCGGTTTCGTAACAGCAGTATGGAAATGCTATGAAGTTAAAAGTTTTTTTCAATCATAACAAGATACACAATGGTTTTTAACACATTTGGAAGGTCAAAGACAAAAATATTTGTTTAATTGCCATCATAACAAGTTAACAACTGCATAATATCTAAAAATAAAAAATTTGCTAAAAATGTGTTTTTTGCTAATATCATAACTCTTTTTTTGACCAAAATTGAAGTAAAAATCCTGTTAGGAGCAGACATAAACTAGGGTGTTCTGCAACTTTTGATGTAACTTTCAGCTTTCCACTGTTTTTTTTCGTCTGCCATGATGCAGAAGCAATGCTAGAACTTTAAGTCATGCTAAACTATAACTTCAGAATCTTCGTAGCTACTGAGAGCAAACAATTTACTCACTGCGTTAAGTAAATTGCATTGTGATAAGAAGCATTTTACTTACAGCTTTAAGGCATTAACGTCGTAGCTTCAACAAAACTTATGACTTTTAAGCATTTTTGTGTACGTAAAAGCACTACTATGAACCGGCCTTAACAGTGGCAAAAATTTTGTCTAAGTGAGTGAGCTGCAGAATAATTGTGGTATTTAGCTGGGTGCTTATCGTATTTCCTTGAATAGAAGCCGCAGCAGCGATTTGTTTATTTTAAACATTTTGTGTGGTTTCCATTCTCGCCCCCCTACCATTTGCTTTTTGAGAAAATCGTCGCCTATGGGTATTTGCAGCAGGTTCCTCAGCGATGCACTCTTGAATGTGGATTTAGCAAAAACTTCAACATTTAACCTGAGAGAGCCACTGCTTATGGCTGAGATAACTGAGCCTAATTCCAGTCTACAAATGCTAAAACCACCGGCGTCAAATGCAATTTCAAAAAATAATTTCAACTCAATCTGTTTCATGAACGAGTAATAAATGAATATTAGACCGACCCAAGTTTAGGAAAATTTTTAGTTTTCTTTTGTATTGTGACTCGTCTGCTTGGATTTTTCGTGCTGAATTTAAAAATGTGCATAAAAAATTTTTTCGGTAAAAAACTTGGCAGTTATTTGCAGCTGCCTAGCAACAACTTTTGTTAAAAAAAACAAAAATCATTTTTATCGGTCTTTCTTATGAAACGTGCATTTTTATATTTAAATTTTGTAATAGCACATTTTCAGCTGAACAATTTGAAAAAATATTTTTCAAATCCATTGATTGGTTCCAGAGTTATGGTTATTCAAAATAAATATTTTGCCTTATTCAAAATAAATATTTTGCATCCAGCATGAATGATTTTTTAACATAACTTGACACATAGCCTTAGGCAAGCAGCGAAAATTGCTATTGTGGGGTTTTTGGAGGTAAGGAATTCAAAAAAGTCAATGGCAAATATGTCAGAAAAACAGAAAAAAAATTTTCAAAAAAACAATGTGGCAAACGTCACGTGTGATTGATTTTGTTTGTTTGTGGCATCTAGGTTATGTCATGAACTTTGAAGCTTCCCACGTTTCGAAGGGTAAACAACAACATGATCAGTGCTGACATACAATGCACAATTGAGATGCATAAGCCAATGGATGAATAGACGATCAGCTGCTTCTCGTAAAATACAAAGTAGCTTTGAGCTGGTACAACAACAATTAATATAGCGCTATGGCAACAAGAAGAATGAAAACTTCTGTCAGGCGTTGTATTGATGTGGTTAAATGTCATTTGTGAGCCTAAAAAAGTTCTTCGAAGATGTTGGCTAGGCATGGCGTACTGCTTCTACCTGCTGTAAAATATTTAGCTGCGTGGTTTCATCTTTTGTGATCACATTCGTGTAATCACTTCCGAATTTGATGCAGCGTTCAGCAGGGTCATTAATAACTTTCAAGTTGGAAACAATCCTTTGCAACTGCTGAAAAGAACTATAAAGTTGTCATTTATCAGGTGCGGCACTTTCAAAAAATGTAGGTTGAACATCCAACAATTCAAAAAATAACCACAACTCAAAAGGTACAAAGCTTTCCAACGTGCTGTCTTTGTAAACTCGAGGTCGTTCTGGTTTACCCAGTTGCTGTTGCAATTGGGTAGGAAGATTTTCCTGTATTGCACGCACTATGGCAAGTTTTGTTTTGCTGTTGACTTTCTTCGAAAATTAGGCCAATGGTATGTGCCTTGGTGAAAGATACCAAGTGGGCATATTTAGTTTCTGCAAGCAAGCAGCTGATAAAGCTGGGTCACGCATTGCCCCATTCATTCAAGTTTTTCCAAAGCATTAGAGCAAGGTGAGGAGCATCAGAAGCAACTGGAATGACAAACCAGTATCTGGTATAAGTATAAATGATAAAAAAAGCAAGTTTAATCGCACTATAAGTCTTTGAGACCCTATTTTATAATGATTACTCTTAACAATCACCATTTTTAAGACATAATTGCTCCACCCATCCATCTCGCATGATGAATTGCTCCTGCTCTCTTTGACCACGAAAGCTCTGAAGTCATTCCAAGTGAAAACTAAAAGCAAATGCGACTGGGTGAGACAGCATGCCCATTCACATGCCTGCCATACATGCAGGACTATAATAACAAAACGTTTACCACTTAGCTTCTAGATTATTTAGAAACGGGTTATTAAAATGGGCTAACTCTTATATAACTTGAAAACTCGCAGTATAGCAAAATGATATTTAACAACTCACTCGAACCAGTTTTGCCAGTTCCAAATAATCTCCTCTTTGAAATGAATGTAGAGAATTCAAGACTTCCATCATGTCGCAAGTTTGTTTGTGGAACTTGTGTGTTACTTCATCCTCGGGGGCTAATAATCTAATTTTCTCTGCAGCTTTTTGTAAAATTGATTTTATTTCACTCTCATTTAATCCATTAAAATAATCTTAAAATTCGGAAAAAAAGTGGTCACTTGGACTTGAAGTTAGGCCGAGCTTGCATCGTACAGCTGCTGACAAGCGAACCAAAAAATGGTATTTCCAAAAACATCTCCAAGTAAACATTAGCACCGTTTTCACAGCCTGCATTTGCACTTGTGGCATCAAAGGAGAGTCTTATAATCTTCTTTCCGATATTCCAATCTTGTAATAGCTGAAAAATATTCTCTGCTATTTGCTTTCCAGTACCATGTGAAATCGGAAGATCACCTAGCAGTTTTTCTTTATCCATGTCACAGCCTGTAACACAGACTGCCAAAAAGTCTTTCAGCTCCCCTCCTTGCTTTCTTCGTTTGCCATCAAAGTGTGCTACTACTGTAGATGCTGCGGAAAGATGAATTGATCTTTTATGGAACTTGCAGTTTCATCTTCAACTTTAGATCTCACACGTCGAATGGTTTCTTTTGAAAGTAGGATATCATCCACGCTTGCACCTCCTGCTTGAACAGTAGCACAAAAGTAGAAAATATATTTGCATTTGACAATCTTCCTTTATTAGCATGTGGTACCAATGCCTCAACCCATTCGTCTCTATCAAGTTTCAAAATCAACTGATTGGACTTCATTAGGCCTTCATTCACATCAGCTGCTATAAATTCTTCATATGTGGAGCTTGAATTTGCTTCTTCAGATGATGAAGAAAGCACATCATGCAATTTTGAGGTTGATGGTTGAGAATCTGCATGTACCTGTAAAGAAATAAAAACAAATTTTAATGCAGCCAAAGCTGAAAGTTTTGGCTTCTATTTTAAACAAAGGTGTAGTTTACAAATTCCAAGAAAAGTTAAAGTTAACAAATGAGTGAAAGTTAATGATTTTTGGAAAAGCTTATCTTTAGCAGAAACGTAAGATAATTCATTTACCTTTTTTTGATTCCTTGAAGCTGCATTTTTGAATCGTCTCCATCTTTTTCGATCAAGAGGTCCAAGAGATGCTGGTTGATTATTTTGGAGCAAATTAAAAAACTCTACATCTTCAACTATTTCTTCCGGCAGCAGTGTTTTATTTTTTTGTGATTAGATTCTCTGCATTTTTCGCTGATATCAAAAATCGTGTTTTAAGCAACTCACAAAATTTTGTCAAAGCACCCGATTCTTTTTTGGCATATGCTATCTGTGCTTTTTAAATTCATCAACCATGCATAGAATTTTGTTTTGGATATTTTGTTTGGTCATTAATGGAATGCATGCGAGCTTCCAAACCTTAATAAGACAATCGACAGTATTCCAAGCCTCGAGCTTAGCATTGCGATGTTTACGGAAAGACAGTTCAATGTGATGCAAGTAATTTTGAAGCACATCTCTTGAAGTTGGTCCAAACTGTCCTTGTTTGAAATTTTGCAAAGGCTGCAGATTTTCAAGCTATTGCTGAAGTTTGTTTTACTCTTCCGTAGCTCCATTACTTGTGATATAAATTTATTACAATATTGCAACAAGTACCGATACGTTATAGGCCCTATGCACTAAAGCTATGCAAATACAAATAAATCTTACCAGTGCTTTACTTGTGATCAGGAAACAGAAAGGCTTAATAACTACAGTTGTAACTGTTATGAGCAATGATGAAAGCTTAACAATGCAACTTCTAGCTTAATACCCAGTTGCTTGTAAAATCATTCTTGCGTGACGTTTGCCACATTGTTTTTTAGAAAATTTTTTCTGTTTTTCTGACATGTTTGCCATTGACTTTTTTGAATTCCTTACTTCCAAACACCCCACAATAGCAATTTATACTGCTTTCCTAAGGCTATGTGTCAAGTTATGTTAAAAAATCATTCATGCGTGATGCAAAATATTTAGTTTGAATAACCATAACTCTGGAACCAATCAATGGATTTGAAAAATATTTTTTCAAATTGTTCAGCTGAAAATGTGCTATTACAAAATTTAAATATAAAAATGCAAGTTTCATAAGAAAGACCGATAAAAATGATTTTTGTTTTTTTTAACAAAAGTTGTTGCTAGGCAGCTGCAAATAACTGCCAAGTTTTTTACCGAAAAAAATTTTTATGCACATTTTTGAATTTAGCACAAAAAATCCAAGCAGAAAAGTCACAATACAAAAGGAAACCAAAAATTTTCCTAAATGTGGGTCGATCTAATGAATATCCATTCTTCAGCAGTTTTTATTTCTAAACTAGATAGCTTTTACTTCAAAAAAGACCCCGTAAACAGCGGTTTTTTATAGTTTAACCATACCAACTGGAGTTGATGGCAACTTTTTGCAATGCGGTTTTGTTACGCTTGATTGAACGTTAGTGTGCTAAGCTTCTATTTTTAAATTCGTGACGAAGCAGCAGTGCCTAGTACAACCAAAAAATTTGGGGGGCTCGAGTAGAAAGTAGGACTAACTTTTGAACACAGCCCTTGCCAGAGCCGTCGTGCAGCCAAAAAATTTAGAGAGGCGGGGTCCGAGTAACAACTCAAACAAGATAATTACTGATCACACGCAACCTCTGTAAAAGCCGTATTTAGCATCAAGTAACATAACGAAAAAAAGAAGTTAAGGAAAAGATATTAAAATAAGTCGTTATACCCCAATTTTTGGAAAATAAATCGAAATTTATTTTGTTACCTCAAACCGCTCTTTAATCATGGACAATTATGCAAAATCAGTGTGGAGACGATTTAACAAAAGGAAAGGACATTGCTGGGGTGTTGAAAAAAAAAAAGCCTCAGCCCTCGGAGGCAAAGGGGGATCTGGGGGCGGAGTTCCCTGCCGCCAAAGAATTTTTACGGTTTTCACATAAAAACACTCGTTTCAGCACACTTTCTTGTCGAAAAAAGACATGCCGGTGCTTGCAGTGAGTGCAGTTGTTATCGTAGTGTCAGACCAGTGACGTAGTGAGAAGTTTTCAAAGAGGGAGGGAGGCATAATTTTCCACATTTTTTTAGCGTATTTTTTTGGTACAATTTATTTGAAGCTGATTAGAAACAAGAAAGACTCTAGGGGGGTCCGGGGGCATGCCCCCCCGAAAATTTTAAATATTTACATGCTGTAATGGCTATTTTAGTGCTTTTTGAATAATTTTCACGCAAATTTTGTTAAACCATGGCACAATGCCCCCCTAAATACTCTCCTGTGTCAGACAATACAAAAGTGTTTCGGTAGCCCATGTCCACAAGCAGAAACAGGGTTAGAAAAAATGAAAGGAGGCTGCAATGATTACACTGTGTAACACAATTTTTGTTTCCGGCTTCTAAGTGTTATTTCCTAATTGGTTACGTCTAGAAACCAGGGAAAACGCACATAATTTCATCTAAACTTTGCTTTTGTGGATATGAGAGTGACTTTCGAAATTCAGATTTTTGGCTAACATCGTGTAATCTAGCGTGTATAATCTGGTGTTATTTCTTGATTATTTACGCTATCGGGGAGGTTTACATCTTGCACTCATAGTTTATGCTTGTTTGAGCAACAAATCAGGACAAAATTTCATCCCGTTTACAAAGTTGGCTATCTAAACCGCTTATAGCAATGCTATAGTACACTTAGATACAATAGCAAACTGTAAATGAATCAATTAGAAATGCACGGTTTATCTAGATTTCCGACATTACTCTTAAGTCACTTTCATGGATCAGCCTCCATATGTAATCACCCATACGCTTATTATACTGTCCTGGGTAGCGACGTTCAAAATCTAATATATTCTGATGGAAACGTTCGCCAAGTTCCTCTGAGTATACACCCATGTTTTTCATAAACTGATCAAGATTAGCATGAAGCATATGAACTTTGAAGGACATTCTGCAGTCCCTTTTGCTGCAGGTCTTCACTACTTAGGCTGCCAGTTTCACATAATTTTCAGCTTTCTGATTGCCCAAAAATGCACGAACCACTGGAGCAAAGCTATTCCAAGCTGCCCTCTCTGTTGTCAATTGTTCAAGAAATTCGTTGCAGTCTAGGATCTTTCTCATCTGTGGGCCAACAAAAATACCAGCTACTATCTTTGCTTCAGAAATCTTGGTAAAAAAGATTTGTAGATGCTTGAATGCGTCTGAATTCTTGTCTAATGCTTTAACAAATTGTTTGATAAGGCCCAAATTGATGTGCAGCGGAGGCAACAATATTTTGGTGGAGTCAATTAAAGGGTCCCATTCGATGTTGCTGTACCCAACAAAATATTCAGTTCGTTTTGGCCATATTCGTCTATGGTAGTTTGCAATTGTGTCTCGACTATCCCAATGGCAAAGTTAACCTGTAAATATCGTGAATCCACCTGGGATACCCACCAAGAATGCCACCATTCTGAAATCTCCAATTACTTGCCAGTTGAACTGGTCACTCATTAGAGCAATCAGAAGGGTTTTGACATTTGTATAGTTTTCTTCAAGATGTATTGAGTGGGCCAGAGGGATAGATGGATATCTATTTCCATTCTGATGCAGTACGCCTTTTATGACTCCTGCTTGAACTAACGATAAAAAGGCGCCAGTCGTTTGGAATAGAAGGAATCTCAGTCGAGTCAAAAAGACCATTTACATTATGCCAAAAGCAAAGTCCATCTGCTGAGGCAAAAAACTCGAGAAGTCTTGGTGACGTTTGCACTGGTCAGTGACTCAAACAAACACATGAATCAAGCAAGTTTCATTGTTTGAGTCTGGATGTCTACCAAACCAACCAAATTAGACAAACTTTTTTGTTGTCTGTAAACTCTCTTAAAGCTGGTCACCAGAAATTCCTGTTGGTGATGGTAACAACTAACAACTCAGGTGGCCGAGTGCTAAGAGCGCCTGCCTTTGCAGTCGTATAGGCCTACTTAGGTTTGATTTCTAGTCAGGTCAAACCAATGACTTTCAAATTGGCATTCACAGCTTCCCTGCTTGACGCTCAGCACTAAAGGGACAGTGTGAAGAACAAGCCGGCAAGTTTACTTGTGGTGCCGTTGGGAAAGGCACTTTGCGGGATTACCCCATCTTGATGTGGTAGACAGATGGCAACTTTTAAGCGAGCTCGTTGTAGCACTTTGATCGCTTTCTATTGGTAAGAGAATAAATATACAACAATACAAACGCTATATCACACGATTTTAGCCAAAAATCTGAATTTCGAAAAATCACTCCCAAAACCACAAAAGCAAAGTTTGAAAAGAAAAAACGCGATTTTCCAACCCTTCTGGTCGTAAGTGGCCAGGAAATCTTGGTTAGAACCCGGGAACAAACAAATTTTTTTTTTGTTACACAGTGTTATTAGTTTTGACACATTTGATGGGATGACGTGTATTGATTAGCTCTAGCTATAATCTGTAACAGCGCATGCAAAATGTTTTCTAAATTCTAACTACAGGTCAAGAAACTAACTTTACTCTTGAATCGAAGCGATTGATGGAAGCAAAAAAGAAAAGAATGGAATTTATACCATAAGAAAGAGGGGAGGGTATGGGGTTAGTTTGAAGGATGAAAACAAAATGGCACTGGCTAAATTTTTTATTTTCAATTTTTTTAGTTATAAAAAGTAACACACCTCAGAAAATTGGGGGGGGGCCAGGCCTCAGTGGCACGACGCCACTGTGACGAGGCACTAAGGTAGGTAGCCTATTCTAATGAAAGTTGTAACTCAGAATATCTTTGACACTTGCCTAGATGCTGCCCAAAACTGTCCATTTACTCTGTTCACATGTCAAAGTTTCCTAGGCCAAAATTGGAAAAGCCGCTGGCTTCATGACAATCAAATTGTTAATGTCATAATTTAAAAAAAGCAATTATGAAATCAGAAAGTTAATTATAAAGCATAAAGCTTGTGGGTTTTTTCCTCCATGAACACTGGACGTGTGAAATCCCTATTTCTCATTTTCAATTTCAGGGAATCTGTTATAAATTTGTTTTGAATTCTAATAAACGATTATAAAGTAGTAATCACTAATTGCATGATAGGAATGGAGTAAGCTGGTTAGATTGCCTGGTTACCCATAGACGATTACCGTTGCTATACATGATGATGCGATTGTAATTGTTTATGTTGACAATGGATCTTCCTCATTCCTCGTATTTTACTCTGTCCACATTTTCGTGTGCCTTAAGCTCGCGGTTCTTGAGTTGCTACCTGCCAAGAACCACGAGGCCTACAAAAATTGACAGGGTCAACAAAATTGGACTAGTGGACACTGGACAGGGCAAATACAGAATATATATACGAGCAAATGAAATTCCTCTTGTATTAACCGAAAAGCTCGTTGATTATTTTTCTGAATTAGATCCGCGTTTCCTTTTGCTCATTGAGTTTTCTTGCAGTTTGTGCATCCAGAGGAGAGACTCGCTTAGATTTTAAATACCAGTTGTAAGATTTTATTGGTGGGATAATGACGAGTGCCGATCATGTTTGTCATGGAGGAAAGAAGAGGAAGCGAAAAGAAAGTGGCGATGGGGATTATCCTGACGTTGCTCTGGAACATTTGCAAATGAACACTTTGAGGTTGGAAAGTTTGAGATTTTTTTTTTTATTATTATTGGCATATTTATCCTCCTATCACGAGAAAGCGACGAAGCGCTGTACGAGCTCGCTTAGGAGTTGCCGGCCATCTGTCTACCACACTAAAATGGGGGAATTCCGTTAAGTGCCTTTCCCAACGGCACCACAAGTAAACTTGCCGGCTTTCTTCACACTGTCCCTTAAATGCTGAGCGTCAAGCAGGGAAGCTGTGAATACCAATTTTAAAGTCATTGGTTTGACCCGACTCGGAATCAAACCCAAGTCTACCGATCCAGAAGCAGACGCTCCATACCACTCGGCCGCGTCTGTGAAAATTTAAATAGCAACCAAACAAATACATGCGTCTGAAAATCTGAATAGCAATCAAACAAATATATGCGTCTGTGAAAATCTGAATAGCAACCAAACAAATACATGCGTCTGTGAAAACCTGAATAGCAATCAAACAAATATATGCGTCTGTGACAATTTAAATCAACCAAACAAATACATGCGTCTGAAAATCTGAATAGCAATCAAACAAATATATGCGTCTGTGAAAATCTGAATAGCAATCAAACAAATACATGCGTCTGTGAAAACCTGAATAGCAATCAAACAAATATATGCGTCTGTGAAAATTTAAATCAACCAAACAAATACATGCGTCTGTGAAAACCTGAATAGCAATCAAACAAATATATGCGTCTGTGAAAATTTAAATAGCAACCAAACAAATACATGCGTCTGTGAAAACCTGAATAGCAATCAAACAAATATATGCGTCTGTGAAAATCTGAATAGCAACCAAACAAATACATGCGTCTGTGAAAATCTGAATAGCAATCAAACAAATATATGCATCCGTGAAAATCTGAATAGCAGCCAAACAAATAAATGCGTCTGTGAAAATCTGAATAACAATAAAACAAATAAATGCGTCTGTGAAGACCTGAATAGCAACCAAACAAATAATCCATGCTTCGTGAAAATCTGAATAACAACCAAACAAGTACATGCGTCTTGTGAAAATCTTAATGACAATCATACAACTACATGCGTCTGTGAAAATCTAAATAACAACAAAACAAATACTTAAAGAATTGGTACAATCTACAAAATTCTTTAAAACCAACTTTTTTTATTGATTTTCCATTGATTCCATTGATTTTCCACAAATTTTCCATTGATTGATTTCCAAACATGTGAGATTTGGATGATCGCAGCAGAATGCTATAAGAGCTGTTTTTTGTTCCAAAATTCGGTAAAGCATAAAATATAAACTGTTCCACCTGGTTTCAACATCTTGAATAAATCCATGTCGTAGCAACTGAAATTGGGATTGGTACTTTTGATAGCTAGCAAAAGCTGATGGGGAGCGATTAAAATGACCAACTGTACTTCTGCATGTTGTTATGATATCATATACATATCTTTGTTCAAAGATGGCATCTTCAAGTACCAATTGCAGCGTATGAATGAAGCAAGACAAAGATTGATATCCTGCTTAAGTTACTCCAGCAACCATGTTTGCTGCATTATCTCGCACTATAACGTGCACTTTACTGGCTTGTGTTCAATGTACTTCCATGACATTCTGCAGGCACTCACTGATGTTGAATGCAGTATGCTTTTGATGGAAAGGTGTCACACGAAGAACTGCATTTTTCTGATCAAACTCGTGGTTGATTCCATGAGCAGTCAGGCTTGAAAACGAAGATTTATTACTGGATGCCCAACCGTCACTAGTGAACAAAAGATATTCTGCTAGAAGCATATCTTGGTAAATTGATCCTTTTACAGAGGTGTAAGTACCTTGGACAATGTTTTCTTTAATGAACTTTCGGGAAGGGATTGGATAGCTTGGGCATAAATGATGCAATAATCTTTGAAACCCAATATCTTTTACAATGGAAAAGGGTTGCAAATCAAACAGCAATCATTTTTCCAATCAGTCGGTGAATCTTTTGTGCTCTTTGGTCATTTATATCCCAAATTTTTGTTTTACTAAAAGCTTCATGAATGTTTGGTTGAGATATTTGCAAACGAATCTTTTTATGTGTTACTGAGACATTCAAATTTTGGGTTTTTCTTTTTACTTTTTCATTATTTTCTTTCACTTTCTTTTGCTTTTCTAACTCCTTTTTATGCGTGATAGTTAAGTGCTTCAGCATATTAGTTGTGGTGTAAAAAGCTGGTTGTGGTTTAGGTCCACGAGATATTTTTATGTTGCAAATACTGCAAATAGCTTTTGATTGGCCATCTTCGTCAATTTTAAATAGCTTCCACACAATACTTTTACTTCTTTTTGTTGAAAAAGCTGGTGCTACTTCTTTGCTGCTGTAGGGTTGATTGCTAGTCATTGCAAAAATAGAAATACTATTGCTCACTGTCAGACTTTAAAGACTAAAGAATAATCCTTGTTTAACAACTCGTAAATATACACTAGGCCCTTGCAACACCTTCTACGTATTATCACTCCGTGGTTAATACTACTTAGCCAACAGACACCAGAATATGGGTCAAATCATTTTCAGTTGAATGCCTTTACTTGCGCATGTAGTTAAAACACCAAACCCTTAAGCAATCAAAGACGTTTGTGCTTATGCTCAATTAGTTGCTCTACTCAGAACCTACCAATCACGATCAGATAATCTCACTACATTGCTGACGCAAAAGCAACGTTAAGTTTTGCAATCTCAGTAGGCAAATATTGTTAGTTTTACCACTACACTTCAACTAATGAATTTGGCAGATAGTCTTGTGTTACTAATTTTTTTAATTATTTTTGAATGTTTGTTGCTGGTTACTACCATTTTCATTGTCAAATCTGCTTTAAAAGAATCGGATCGGTAATTACAGGCATTTTTGACCGATACGATACCGATGCCGATTCCCGAAAAAAACACCGATTATACCGATTTCCAATTCCGATTAATTCGTAAATCACTAAAAAGTCTATTTCACTTTTATTAATACGATTACTACACCTTGTCCAAAACACTGTCAAAAACAAGATAAACATCTTTCATCTGTTTGTTTACCAAGTTTTAAGCAATAATAAACTTCTTTAACATTGGTGTAGCGTTTTCAAAATTTCCTTTAAATTCTTGTTGTTTTTTAGGCGATACAAACGTCACTTCAAGCTACAAACGCGGCAAGGTCTTACTAAGCAACAACTTGTCGATTCTATCAATCGACATTTCCGGTCTATCCATGTCAGTGAGAAAGAATCTCTTGCTTATTTCATTTACATGGTGAAGATGAAAAAGAATAAAGTAGATAAAGATGGAGGAGCACAGAGTGATGAGGAGAAGAAAGAAAGATGACCTCTTCACGAGGTTGATGATGCTCGGCATGTCGCTCGATCGTGTCGAAAATGGTCACCCTGAGCCTTGAACTTCCAATTTTCTCCTCATTAATTTGAGAAACAGCTTCGTGTGAGTTTAGTGGTGAAATAAGGAAATCGCAACTGACCACCTTGTCCGACCAATGTGTCTGTTAAAAGTTTTAGCTGATTTGGTTGAAGACATTTTTGATGTGCCACAGCAGTGCCCTTAAGAGGATCAACGCTCAGTCATGTCAAACCAACAACTTGAGATTGTGTCAACGCTAGCTAGCTAATTGGTGCCGGTACCAGAAGCGCTTCGCATAAATTATGAACGTCGTGTTGTTTGACAACTGGCTGCATTAATGACCCTGGCGTGATGTATAAGGAAATGATTTTTATTCTGTAGCGCAACGGTCAAACGGACGTTTTGTGGTCGAAATACTTCTGGCATTTCTCAAGAAGCTTGTAACTGTAGAATTTGCCGCCATAGGCGAAATGGGCTGTAGTGGTTTTTACGTTTTTTATAGTGATTTCGTGCTAGTGTATATTCGATTGATACATAACGCAATGATTTTTGAATTATTTCTCACTTGTGGTACCTACGGCGTGCTTGCTGACGATTGAACGTCGTGCTTGCGTTGTAGTCCCGGCTGAGCTAGCGCGTGCGCTACAAAACTGCTTAGTGTTAGGTTTTGTTCTTAGCGAATGATCCCAAGCTAAGGCTTCGATTCCTTTTTTTTTTTCAAGTTTTGCGACTCATTGAGACGTCTGATACTGGTTTCAAACGACTATGTAGCCAGTAGCCACTGAAGTAGCAATAGCAAAGTGGATTGAGAGAGACTGGTTAAAAGTGGTTTGCTATTCTGCAAGATTAAGTATGCTCCACCTTATAGCTGGTTTGCTTTTGTTTGTATATCCAGTTAATAAAAGTTGCTTCACCAGTGATAATTTCAAATTATCATCGTAATTATCATTGAGGTTTTCAAAATCTCCACTGGTGGAGCAGAGCAGTGAGAATTTCACCAGTAAGAATTATGAAATGATAAAATTATCGCTGTGTAGCGGCCGCGGTCCCTCATATAGTGCGTTCGGCCAAGTGGAGGGGGGGACAGCCCAGCGGCAAGGGTAGCCTACACTTTCTTGGGCTGTCGCGTGTTCGCCATCCAGAGAGCACGTGGGTGGTCTTCTTGACTTTCGACTAACTCTTCTGTCGGGAAACAGACGTTGACTTGCAGTTTCTGAGTGTATTCACTTTTGCCAAGTGAATAAATAGGCACCGACAGGCAACCAATTACAATAATTCACTATACAAGACGCCGAGACTTACTCCAATCTTATTCAAATAGAATACAAAAATGTAAAATTACACACAAAACAAAAGTAGCGAAATAATACAAAAATAAAATTGACTTAATTTGAATCAACTTTAACAGTGATTTCTTAAACATTCCTTTTCTACAAACTCATATCAAACCTTGAATAAGAATAAAATACGATTTCCTAACATTAACTCCCACAGGAGAGAAAGAAAAGTAATAAATTCCAAGTTAATGAGGTGGAAATTCAAAATCAGCAAAGTTTGGACAGTATAATATTTTCTAAATACACGGCGTCGGTAGACTTTGACCAAACAGCGGAAATTTAAAAATCGAAGCGAAAATTAAAGCATATGCTCAGAGGATTTTCATAGTAAAAACCAGAGATGGGCGCGATACTCAAATTTTGCTTTAAGCGATACCGATATTCGATACTTAAAGAAACAGTTAATCGATACCGATATCGTTACTTGTATCGCCGATACAAGTATCTCGAAACATATTGAAAGAATCCATTTCTAAAAAAATGCTTTTTCAGTTTACTAAATAATAAAAATATATCCGTAAATTATCTTGCTATGAGCCACCGTTTTAGCGATTGGTGAAAAATCTAAGCTGTTATCGATTGTAGGCACTGACATTTCGTTTTTAAAATTTCTATCTCGTATAAGAACATTGCTGGTTAAAGTTTAGCTTCGTGAGTTCGCATGAAGGTGTCATACTCTGTGCAAAACTGACAACTGGTTAATCAGTTGTAGCTTTTTTTTTTTTTTTTGAGAACACTGATCATGAAGGGCGAAAGCAATTTTTAAAAAAAGGACAGCACGATATAAAAAAGTAAAATTAATAAAAACAGAAGCCACGACAAAACGAAAAACATTATTTTACTGATCAAAACATACGCAGTATGCTATAGGCCTATGCAAAGTGACACCCGCAATAGGTCAAAGTAGCGTGGCATTACCTTTCAAAAAAATCAAATTTTCGAACTGTTTGTCGGACAACCTTCCCCGACGAGGTGAAAAAATGTGCCCGGCCAAACTGAATAAGCGCTCGACAGGTGCTGAAGAAGGCAAAGGGATGTTATATTTTAGAAACACTTGTTTTCACGCCAGGATAATCATCTAAAGAGCTTATCGTGTTTCGACTGTCGCTCAAGTAACGAAGCGCTTCCATTTCATCTTAAGATTGAGAACCGTCCAAATGAACAGAGGCGTTGCTTCTATCTTCATAGCCAAAAAAAGCATCAAAACTGCTGTTTGATTCGTTTGATAGGTCAGCTCCAACAACGCTTGACCCTACTTTCTTATTGCCGTAGCAAGCATTTCTTGCATCATCTTTTTCATGGATGCAGTGTTGTTTGCAGATTTTACGGTAAGCCATTTAAGCTTAAATTGCTAATTAGAGATGGCAGTAAGAACGGCAGCTTTGCATTCAGATACAGCCGGAAGGTCAAGATGTAAAAATATACTAAATCAACGTTCATACCCTTCCAAAACAGCGTTTGAAAGGTGCTGGCAATGTCGCAGTTCGTTTGTGTTCAATCGGCCCAACTTTTTCGACAGCTAAAAGGGTGGGAAGCAAGTGTAGCGACAAATGCCTCGGAATGTCACTACATATACGTTAGAAGTTCTGCTACTGACTAAACAAATAGATAACACAAATTGTACTCACTTAAAAAGCTTATAATTTAAATTCAAAATTCGGTTCCAAAAAGCACGTGGTAGATTCGCCTTTTAAATCATCGTCATTCTCTCCGATCACCACAAACAAAGGAGAAAAGGCAAAAAAAAAAGGAACGAAAACTAGTTCGTCGCTGCTTATATAGGCCTACAGTCGAGGATCGGTTATTACGTAACAATGCATGCAATAGTAGTGCTGCCACACAAGCATCCATGCAAGCAAATTTGATCAGACTGAAGTCTATCGAGTGCCACAGCAATTGGCTGTAAAATCATGGCATATTCTTTTATAAATTCCACTTCAGCTTCACGAAAACTCGGTAGAGCTAAAGCTATCATGAGGTCATTTAACTTCTTGTGTTTAAGTAAAGCCATGAGACTGTCGTAAAGAGAGTTCCACCGAGTAGAACAAGGAAGTCTCAGTTGACAGTCTAAAATCCTTTTAATCACTTCTGACGATTTTGGTCTACCAGCGCAATTCCACAGAGATGAGCATTTAGCAAAAACACCGTGGTGCAGCTTGCCATAAGCTCCCATTATGGCAGTTTTTGGGTCCGATGTGGCGACAAGGCTAAGAGTGTGAAAGCAGCATCGCAAGTGTGATGACAGAGCAATTTCGTCCTTAACGTTTGTAGTATCGATATCAACACACTCCAAATCATCGTCCGTGTTGTTGCTTGATTCGCCATTATCAGGTTCTAAGGTCGAAGGAGAGAAACAGACCTAGTAGCAATCCAATGCTGTAGCTAAATGGAAAGTTGTACTAACAATATTCATGCTGCATCGGACGGCGCGCAGGATAAAAAGGGTCGACGTTCGAGTTTTAGACAAAGGACTCGTTCCAAAAATAAGCTACAGTCTCCTCCACAAGCTGACCGTCACCGTTAACCCACCAACGCAGTCGCTAAGCGTTTGGGGAGGCAAATGGGGGCAGCGCACAGAAAACGTACTCGAGTTGGACCAAACTGCCGGGATCTAACTATCGGGAACTGGAACGTTTCGTCACTGACAGGAAAAGAGCTGGAGCTCGTTTGCGAAGCCCAACAGTATCGCCTTGATGTTGTGGGAATTTCATCAACAAAGCGCCGGGGTTCTGGAACTGTCGAGTTGAACGGTGGGTGATTATTAGGGCCCGCTAAAGTCAATGTAGTCAAAATTTTTTCAGGACCTTATTACATAATCAAACATGTAGGCCTACTAACGTTCGTTTCAGGCGTTCAAGAATCTGTTTTGGTAGATTTTATAAGTCAAAATTTTGTATACAGTCAAAATTGTCTTCGTCAAAAATTTCCTAACCTTAACCCTTACAAAAATGAAAAAACTTACATTTTTTTATTTTGCACCAGACGGGATACGTTTCGACTATTAAACAAAGTCTCTTCAGTTGTGCTTAAAACTTCAAATCCATGAAGTTGTTTGGGGCCAAAAACTTGAGTTTGATATGGAAGTAACCTTTAAAGGTGCTAGAAAAATGCATTGTATGTTGATGGATTTACTTCATGGATTTGAAGTTTTAAGCACCACTGAAGAGACTTTATTACATTTTTTTGATTTCTTTTTTTTTTTTTTTTGAATTTTTGAGCTGCTACTAAAATTTTATGCACAGTTTTCTTTGATTACTCCGAAGTAATCATAGTTGCCACTTTTTCTTGATTAAAATACTCCAGTTTGACCTCAAAAATCATCTAGATTCATCTAAATCAGAAAATAAAATATCCAAAAAATTCATCTCAATGTAAAATTATATTATGCTTTAATAAACATTGACAAAACAAGAGCACGCAAAATACAGTAAATTTGCATTTAAACGTAGTTTATAGAATTTTTATAGAACAACCTACAAAATCCCTTTAAAAAATAAATGTGAATATTATAAAGCATTGCGCCGTATTATAAAGTTGTATCAATTAATACGTTATCGGTATCTAAAATGAATATGTTATTGGTATCAGATAAGGTTCTACACGAGTAAATTAAATTTTCATGTTAAAAAAAACAGTTTAAATTAGTTGTTCAATAAAAAAAATCATTTATTATTTAGAAGACTGAAATTCGGAAGTTTTTAAACATATAGTTCAGTTCAGTTTATTATTTCAGCGCACGAAAAAAAAGGCACACTGGGTATAACAGCGAAAGAGCAGAGCTTATGAGGCGCCAACTGTTCACTTTATTTGCAGTATGTTTTTTTGTATATTTATACCAACGCAAAAACATACAACTGAACGCAAAAGCAAATAAGCAAACGCAAAAATAAACAGTCAAACGCAAAAATATACAGTCAAACGCAAAAATATACAGTCAAACGCAAAAATATAGAATCAAACGCAATAATAAACAGTCAAACGCAAAAATAAACAGTCAAACGCAAAAATAAATAAGCAAACGCAATAATAAACAGTCAAACGCAAAAATATAGAATCAAACGCAAAAATAAACAGTCAAACGCAAAAATAAACAGTCAAACGCAAAAATAAAGAATCAAACGCAAAAATAAACACTCAAACGCAAAAATAAACAATCAAAACGTTTGTGCATTTGGTTCAGTCCCATTGTTTTTCTTCAAAAAGGCAAACGCAAAAATAAATAGTCAAACGCAAAATAAATAAGCAAAAAGATTGCACAGATTTGTATATTTAATGCTTGGTTGGTCAATGGCCACGTGATTTAGTTTATGTTGTGTTGCCATTTTATATTTTTGTTTAGTTTACGACCGTCGCACAATATATCTGTACTACTAACAGTGGAACCATGTGGAACCACTCTCTGTGCTCAGTCACAGTCCGAAACAAAAATCAGAGCTTAGACGCTGTGTTGCCATTTTTTATTTTTGTTTTTAAATTATTTTTTATGAAATTTACAAGAAGTTTCTAGAGCATTTGATTGCTGAACTAATTTGGCAATAAATGAAAAAAGTGAGAAGTTCTGATGTGGGGTAAATGATAAAGTAACAATGGTAGTACGGGGGGAAGGAGTATGGGGAAGAATAGGGGGTTATAAAGAATTTGGGGGAGTTTGGAGGAGTATGGATGGTGGGGTAATAGGGGAATTTTTGGTAGTTTGGGGGGTTGGGTCAATGGGGGGAATATGGAAGGAGTGGGGAAGTGTGGGACTAGGAGTTGAAAAGTGTGGGGAAAGGTGTGGGGGAGATGTGGGGAAGTGTGTTGGAGAAGTGAGGGGAGATATAGGGGATATGGGATCCTCTACCCATTTTTTCCCACACCTCCCTCCACATTTCCCTCACCTCCCCTTTCCTCCCCCCACACTTCTCCACACCCCAACACATTTCTCCACATCTCCTTTCACACTTTCAACTCCCTTAAATTAAACTCCCCCAAATTCTTTATACTCCCTCATTCTTCCCCATACTCCTTCCCCCGTACTCCCCCATAGTTACTTTATCATTTACCCCACATCAGAACTTCTCACTTTTCTCAGTTATTGCCAAATTAGTTCAGCAATCAAATGCACTAGAAACTTCTTGTAAATTTCATAAAAAATAATTTAAAAACAAAAAACAAAAATAAAAAATGGCAACACAGCGTCTAAGCTCTGATTTTTGTTTCGGACTGTGACTGAGCACAGAGAGTGGTTCCACATGGTTCCACTGTTAGTAGTACAGATATATTGTGCGACGGTCGTAAACTAAACAAAAATAAAAAATGGCAACACAACATAAACTAAATCACGTGGCCATTGACCAACCAAGCATTAAATATACAAATCTGTGCAATCTTTTTGCTTATTTATTTTGCGTTTGACTATTTATTTTTGCGTTTGCCTTTTTGAAGAAAAACAATGGGACTGAACCAAATGCACAAACGTTTTGATTGTTTATTTTTGCGTTTGAGTGTTTATTTTTGCGTTTGATTCTTTATTTTTGCGTTTGACTGTTTATTTTTGCGTTTGACTGTTTATTTTTGCGTTTGATTCTATATTTTTGCGTTTGACTGTTTATTTTTGCGTTTGCTTATTTATTTTTGCGTTTGACTGTATATTATTGCGTTTGACTGTTTATTTCTGCGTTTGCTTATTTGCTTTTGCGTTCAGTTGTATGCTTTTGCGTTGGTATAAATGTACAAAAAAACATACTGCAAATAGAGTGAACAGTTGGCGCACCAAGTCTACTGCTACCACAATAGTGACAAATGAAATTGGCGTTTCCATAGATAACTGCACACTGACACAAAAAAGCAAAGAAAAAGTTGGTGAAAGGAAACACACTTTGTGCAAATTGTATACAATTATACACACTCTTTTCTAACCATACTGTGGTCCAGCCGGTTGCTATATTCGGAGCAAATAAGTTTTTTATTCAGCTAAGAGACTGCAAAACAACAAACTTCGAAATCAATTCACAGATTAAAAAGCACTACACATTCTTCTTTGGCCGTGGGGTGCAGCAGAGCTCATCGTAACTAAAGCTGAACCCACATGACCTCAAGACAATTTAATTATGCTAGCCTTTACTTGAAAATTTAAATCTACACATACACGCACACACATCGGCAAGGATACAATATCAACAATCGCGGAGAGAATATTCTTTTTATAATCATAAAATACTTTAGGCATACACAAAACTAAAAATTAATTGCTTTCATTTACTTGTAATTGTTAAGTAAAATCTTTTTATACTCCTTTTTAAAACGATAGAACGAATATGACTTTATTTCTAGAGGAATCAAATTCCATAACTGAACGCCATAAAATTTGATGGAGTTCTTACCGCTGTTTGAATTTACGAAATTGAGAAAGTAATTTTGGTTGGATTTGCTTCTTGTATTATAATTATGAGCTTCTGCAATTGGTAAAAAGTATGAATCAAAAATTGCAGGGAGGGCTTTTACATGATAGCTGTACATAAATTTGCTTAATTCAAATTTATATATATCTGAAATTTTTAATATGTGACACTTATGGAATAACTTGTTGTTATCAATATGATCCTTCCATGTAGACTTATTTATTATTTTTAGAACTTTATTTTGAAGGGTTTGTAGAGGTCTAATCGCACTTTTTGTTGCGCTACCCCAACCAACGTATAAAATATGAGAAAAGAAAAAACTGTAATATAAAGCTACAAGGTTTGTATTATCTAGATATTTCTCATTTTAGCAATTATCCCGACACTTTGAGATAACTTTTTTTGTAGATATTCAATATGTGGTTTCCAACTTAAGTTTTCATCTAATAAAACCCCGAGATATTTTGTTGCGAAACATCTGTCAATTTTAATTCCTCTTACATTTACTTTGAAATCATCAGACTTAACGGTTCTCTTGCCGAAGGGTTTTATAAGTAGGTATTTCGTTTTTGAGTAATTTAACGAAAGTTTATTCGCATTTAACCAACTTTCAACTTTGCTTAGCTCTTTGTTTACACTTTTGTTCAGATCATTTAGCTCCATTCCACTTAGCATCAAAGCGGTGTCATCGGCATACAACCGAGTTTCAAATTTTGAGGCACTGGGTAGATCATTGGTGTAAATTGAAAATAATAATGGTCCTAAAATGGACCCCTGTGGTACACCACAGATTATTTTAAGTTCTGTAGAATACGTCCTGTTTAAATTAACCATTTGCTTCCTGTTGCTTAAATAGTTTTTAATTAATTTTAAAGAGTTGCCCCTGATGCCATATTTTTCTAATTTGTCAAGAAGAATACTGTGATTCACCGTGTCAAACGCTTTTGACAGATCTAATAATATTAAGCATGAGGTGTGATGATTGTCACGCAAATTTTGAAGTTTGTTTATTACATCAGAAATGACGTGGCTTGTCGAGTGTTTTGCTCTAAAACCAAATTGTTGTTTTGCTAAAATGTTGTGAGTGATAAAGTAATTATTCAATCGATGATAGATAATTTTTTCGAATACTTTCGAGAAAGGTGAGAGAATAGAGATTGGGCGATAGTTTGCACTTTTGTAGCTGTAGCCACTTGTATTATTTTTTTATCAAGTAATATTATTTTTTTATCAAGCAATCATATTTATTCATAATGAAGTCGTGTGTCATCATCAGCATTTTTATTACTGATGTTGTTTTTCATTATATTAACTAACTTATCACAATTTGCAATGCCACGCTAAAAATTTTAAAACATACCTATTGAGACTTCATTTTTTGATCATGTAATGTTGCCTAAGCATTCAAAAATATCAGTCAATGGTGTAATGTTTCTAGCAAACAATGCAGCTACATGCTTTTTACTTTTAACGTGATTCTTCAAGTCTTGGTACTTTGCTTTCAACTCACAATTACAATAAGTATAAGAACTTTTATTATAATTTTCAAGAACTTGCATTATTTAGCCAGTTTTTTAAAAAAACATCATTAACCATTCTTTTCTAAATTTCTGTTGATACTTTTTAACTTTCAACATATTGAAGAGTCAAGAATTATAAAAAATCAAATGAATTGTAGCAAGTTATTGCTTAGCTGTCAATGCCGTATAATTCCCAAGTTCATAAGTTAAGTCTATACAAATAAATACGGTACTATTTTTAATCACTAGTAATAATTTGTACAAAAATTATGCTTGTTCTAAATTCTTTTCAGAAAGCATGCCTATAAATACAGTAGAAACATCCAAAAAAAATATAGATTTTTTTTACTGTAATTCAAAAAAATATCTAACATCTAGATTGTGTAATCTTATGCGTGAAATGTATGTAAATTGCGGATTATAAACCATTTTAACTAAAAAAGTGCAACAAGACATAAATAATTAGGCGAAAGCGGTTATGTCAAAATAAAGTCAAAATTTTGCTAAAATGAAGTCAAAAATAGTGGTATTTTTTTTTAATTTTAGTATTTAGTGGCATATTCATCCTCCTATCACGAGAAAGCGATCAGAGCGCTATACGAGCTCGGTTAGGAGTTGCCAGCCATCTGTCTACCACACCAACATGGGGGAATCCCGCTAAGTGCCTTTCTCAACGGCACAATAAGTAAACTTACCGGTTTGTTCTCCACACTGTCTCTTTAATGCTGAGCGTCAAGCAGGGAAGCTGTGAATAGCAATTTCAAAGCCATTGGTTTGACCCGATTCGGAATCAAACCCGAGTCTACAGCTCAAGAGACAGACGCTCTATACCACTCGGCCATCTGAGCTGTCAATATTTTTTCAAGTCAAAAAAGTGAGTCCTAGTGATTATACGATATAAACAATGTAAGGATCAATGATTTAATTATTGGTGGTAATACTGTAGTTTCAGTATAACGAAATAGTTTACTACAAACAAAATGATAGAAATTGCATAAACAAGAATTATAAGGCCGCACACGAACGAACTATCTTTATAAAAATGTTAGCATTTAACGAAGAGGTAAATATGCGAATACTGTACTTCGTAACAAAAGTAATTTGGTTCTAATTGGCTAAATGGATCTACCGCTACCAGGCTGCAATTTTGATCTGAAATAAAATCAAATAATCGCCTGTATTGCAGCTTTGTGTCCCCAAAGACATGACAAAAGAAAAAAGCAGGAGGTTTTGGGTTTGATTTCTAGCCCGGTCAAATCGGACACAGTCGCCACCGCTGTGACAGTAAATCTAAACAAATAATTTGCTTTATGAAAATATTTAATTGCTCACTTCTGTTGTGCGTATCCCAAACTCTTTGAACGCCTTTACAAAATTAGACCCATTGTCGGTGACCGTCGCTACAATTTTTCGTTCACTTATTCCGAATTCGCGTTGAATAGCATCGAGTTTTTCAGCTACTTTATCGAAAGTATGACTCCCTTGAAAACGAAAACATCCAAGAACTCCACTTTGTCGCAGCAGGGTATCAGCGTCAATCCAATGTACTGATACCCCCATATAACTCCTATGCTTATTCGACCATATGTCGGCAGTTGTGCATTGATACGATGGTTCATAAAGTTGTTCTTTTAACTTGGCCTTCACATTGTTCATTGATTCTGAAATTTGTCGACTGATGGTTCTCCTTAATGGAACGTTGATGGAAGGGCAAAGTCCAGTAAACATTTCAATAAACATTTAGTTTTCCACAATGGAAAGGGGAATCATTGCGTCGACAACAAACACCACTAGAGATTTTTCAAATTTTTCTTGTTTTTTCTCATATCAACGCTTGTACCACTATTACCTAACGGTAGAGTTGACTGCTTCAGTTTTTCGGACGAGCCAGTATGAACTGTGGATGAACTCATAGTTGCGTTTGCTCGTTTTTTAGGCCGATTTTTTCTGAGTTCGTCAAAGTCACGGAGATGCTTGGCATGTTTACGTAAAATATGCATTCTTAGATTTTCAGATGACGAAGCATCTGCACTAATGTGAACTCCGGGATTAGAAGGGCAAAGAACACATAAAAAACTGAGTTTTTGGTTTTTATCACAACCAGATAGGTGAAAATACTTCCCACAATTAATAAAATTAGATTTGAACTAGTTTGTGGTCTTGACGCAACTAAAATTTTGAATTGTGTCATGCGAGAGGTAAGGTGGCAAGGCATTGTCCGCTTCGTTCGGCAGAGTTACGATGTTAGCTTCAACTGGATCGGAGGTTGTGGCACTGGCAGCCATAAATTAGAGCAAAATTTGTTAAAAAAAAAGTTAGAGTTGAAAATCAGAATCTATGAAGAGACAAAGCGAAAATTATCAATCTGCACGTATTTTTAAAAGAAGCTTTAAAAAAATCACATCATACCTTCTATTTTTTATTCAAATTTTTGCTACACCATCGTAGTGACAAAACTGCATATAGGCACTAGGCAGCCTAGTTCTTCAAACTTAAAATTTTGTCAGATAGGCCTATTCCCGTTTCATTTTTGAGCTCTGGTATATAATTATTAAACCTTAGAGCTTTGCTGACGAAGATAAAAAGAAAAAACTTTGATCACGCTCTGCTCATACGCTAGCTCAACCCTATTGCTCAAAAGCAAAAATTTTCTTAATCACCACAGAGAATTGCAGTTTTGGTGCTACAAGACTTTAAATTGCCATTAACATACGTAGGAATCCTTCGTTTACAAATATATCGAATAAATAATCAAGAGGATGTGTTATGGTCTATCGTTATCGCTGCTTAAAAGACAATTTCAAACAAAATAACCTGCGTAGTGATAAGTAAAAGTCTGAAACAATAGCTCTAGTCATTTTACGTCAAATTTTTGGATTAAATACTACAGCTTACGCCACTGACATTGCCAATATCTAACTATCAGTCTGCTTATTATCTAGTCTGAAATAGATTGTCCAGCTAAATGTTTTTCTACCAGTGCACTTCTCTGTGGCTCATTTGTGCCTTATAGAAAGTTATAAAAAGCTTTCTCTCTTCTTGTGAGCATTCCTGAAACAGCTGCTTCCTGACACAAATTCGCATCTAAAAGGCGTCAAAATGTCTGGGAAGTTAGCAACTCTACGATTGAAAAACAAAAGACGCCCAAGCGTTCCCGACCAATTCGTTTATTCGACGAGTTTATTGATGGGCTAGTGAAATGGTATAATCAAGGCATCAAAGACATTTAATGGCGATATAGAACACTACTCGAGCAGATAAAAAAACTTGCCGCCAATGCGTCAAATTAACACCTAATGCAGCTGGACATAACAAAAGCGTCATCTGTTTGTATTTATCTATTTACTTGTTTCGCTGGGAAAACACCGATGCGCGACTAAAAGCTTATTAATAGATCGTTCTTGAAAAAAACAGTATCGAGATACTTGTATCGGCGATGCACAAAAACACGCTTAAGCGATGCCGATACGCGATACTTGGATGAAGCACTTAATCGATACCGATATCGATACAAAAGTATCGCGCGATACGTATCGCCGACACAAGTATCTCGATACTGCCCATCTCTGGCAAAAACGAGATCACTGAACGCTTTTACACTAAGAACATTATTATTGTGACACTCCTACCTTGAACAGTCGCTTGTGTGTGCTTCCCTTAAAAAACTGTCTAACTACTCATTCAAGGTAAACTACAGCTGCGCGTTTTTGGAAGATACTGTAGCAGCGACGTAAAATGCTGTTTGTTTACTAACTACACTATAATAACACATAAAACCGCACTAATGTTAAATTAACTGCAATGAGTCGGCCACAGAACTAGCCTCGCCTTGCCTTTCTCGGTGTAAAGGAACTCAAAGTCTCAACTGTAATTTTGATCTTCAAAAACTCAGACGTATCAATCGGTTCCGCTTCTTTCTTCGGTAAAATAATGGGGTGATAGTTTTGTGAAGAACCGGCCGTTAGCTCAGTTGCTAAGCGCACGCTATCGGTGCGGGAGGTCTAGGGTTCGATTCCCGGGCCGGTCAAATCGGCACAGTGTCGCCAACGACTCGCCACCGTTGCGACGTTTCTTCGGAGCTGTGTAGCCCAGGCGCCAAGCCGCGGAGATGGGCCCCGCAACTCGTTACACGCTTCGGCGTAATACGGCGAGTATAATGAAGATTTGATTTTTGATTTTTTTAGTTTTGTGAAAAGCCATCGTCCAAATCCAGTGAAGCGAATCGGCTTGTTATTTGTGGTCTGCTTCAAGCAAAACCACAGTTAATGTCGTATACAGTCCGCCGACGCTTCCTCCACTCAAATTCATTCCACTCGTCTTTTTAGCACCAATGTATATTCGGATTAATGTAGATAATTATAACCACGTTGTCCACAATCACGATCCCCTAAATCAGCTCGTTTACAAAGCGAAATCCACATCGAAAGAGACAGAAACAATGACGCACGAGCTTTAAGGCTCGCACGTGCAAATACGTCATAGAGCCCGAAATACACCCGGATGTAACCACGTAAAGACTAAAACAAAGTGATATAATTAAACTTGCCCTTACGGATGAAGGATAAATAACAACGTAAATATATATAAACAAGTAAACCTATTGCGTCCAAAAACAGTCCCAAAGTCCATATGGAGATAAATAGCTTGTAGAGCTTGCACAAATAATTCATTCGCTTCTATGATGTAGTGTATAGTTGCGCACATTCCTGCCATAGATTTCCATGCAATAAAGGCAAGGTCAAGTATGAAGCTTCCTTGACAGGTCTGCATCTGAGTCTCCGTGTCGGGTGCTGGGGTTTGAACCGTAGGCGTAAGCTTCCAAAATTATCCGAAACAAGTGATAAAAGGAATGTAGCGAGTAAGAGCCGCTACACTGGAATGACAAGTATTGTGACGAGTTTATCATGCTTCGTGAGTGATAGAAATTGTGACGTATTTATTTTCACATGACGTGGGAAGACGGTAGGCAGGGCTAGTTACTCGAGTACCACGACTGAGTGAGAATTATAAATTATCAGAGGTGGAGTAATCAGTGATAATTTAATTTTCCGATTTCAGTGAGAATTATGGTGATAATTTCCGTGATAATTAGAGCGATTTTTTATTGATTTAAAAATCTTAAAAAATTGACCTTATTTTATCAAAAAATTGACTTTATTGACCTAACGAAACAATGAAATGAAAGAACCAGTCCATAAGAAAAAAAAACAACACCAAAGTCACTTCAGTTAGTGCTTAGATTATAATGTACGCACACATAATTCAAGTGTTTTGCTATTCGCTGCATTGCAATCTGTGTAACATCAAAGTAAGTTCGAATAACTAATGCATTGTCTTTTCAATTCTAATGTTTTTGACTACCGGCACGTAGCGACAAAAATATGTAACAAATGAAAACACATCGAAAAGCTAATTTCATCATAATCCAATTTTGCTAAGATTGCAATCTTGCAAAGCTGTCTGAACAGATCTTTACAATCGAAATCAATCAAATCACATTAAACATTACATGAATAAATTAAGCACGTGTAAAACTGTAATACCGGTAAGAGTTAGGCGACAGCATGCACCTCCCTGGTACCACCAACAGGTACGAACTTCCATCTCTAAATTATCTAAGTCATCTCTTTTTAAGTAGGCTATAAAGTAGAAACGCGCAAAAAAAGCAAAAATTGACCAAAAAAAAACAAAAAATTGACATTTATTGACTTTATAACTTTATAAACATTGATCCTTCGACCGTGAAATTTTGTTTCCACATTGTTAGAGTTATTTTCTACATCCAAAAAAAAATTTACTTTATTGACCGTGAATCGCCCTTGTGATAATATAATATATCAAAAAGTTTTGATATTTTAGGCTATAGCAAAACTGATTCGAGGTTTGCTACGTTAGCTTGATTTCCGTTAAATAGTCTGAATTTTCATTAATAGCAAAAAAAAATATGCTTCGAAGCAGGAGGTCAAAAAAGCAGTTGGTCAAAAGTCTAACAACCTAACCAACCAACTTGGTCTAACCGCAGGCCCCATAAGGTAACTAACTAAATTGTAGCTGCAGACGCGTTTCGACCTTTTTAGGTCTCATCAGTGCAGCATAGCACCATACCCCCACCATCTGAACTATTTATTTTAACCTTCAACTGAATTTCCAACCTCGATCTGTCTCCCTGCTAAACTTTACTTCCTAGTAAAACAAAAGTAAAAAGGATACGATAAATATGGGACGAAAATAGCTTAAGGAGGAAAAATAAAGCCGCAGTAAATCTCAAAACTGGACGTTTCGACAACATAAATTCAGCTGTCATCATCAGCAGTGTATGCAAGGCAGTACAAAACTGTAAGAACTAGAATTTAAAATTCTAACTACAAGTAATAGCATAACCCAGGCAACGGGTCAAAATAAGTATTATAATTATAACGTCATAAACCAAAAGCTAATAAAAAGACTGACGGAGTTAAATTAACAATTAAATAAGTAAAGAGGAGCGGATTTGGAGTCAACGTTAAGCAATGGCTCATATTTTTGAATAAAAAGTGACTCAAGAATTAATAAGCGTGCAGAATCACCAGAACTACTAAGAATGTTCGGTTTGGCAAAGTTCACTTTATGGTCAGGATTGTCCATTAAATGTCGGCACACCTCGGATTTATCCGAACTGGAATGCTCCTTAAGTCTGTTAATAAGATTACGTCTAGTCTGTCCTATATAGCTAGAACCACAAGAACACGTTAATTTATATACAACCCCATATTTCATCAAGGTCTTTTGCTGATCTTTCAGACGAAAGTTATGTCCGATGTTCCAGGTGGTGTCGATAATCCGTAGAATAACTCGGTTCCATGTATGCTTTTCCACTAAGGCGGACAGCTCTTTTTTGAGTTGCATTGACATGTCACCTAAAAAGGGCAACCGAGCAACAACTGTTCTACAATTTTTACGTTCTTCATGGTGAGACACAACTATCTAAAAAATAAGCAGAATAGTCATTGCGACCAAGCATAACCTTGATATTATCCACCTCTGAACAAATGCTTTCATAAGAACTACAGATCTTGCAAGCACGATCGAGCAAACAATTGACCAAGGTATATTTATAGCGGCGTGGTACAAAGCTGCTCCATTTGGAATATAATCCAGTGTTGGTCGGTTTGCGAAATGTACTGGTTGTAACTGTCGTTGAACTGTTATCTACTAAAACATCCAAAAAATTAATACATTTGTTATTTTGAATTTCAGTGGTAAACTTTAAGTTAGGATGTACTTCATTCAAACTGTCACAAAATATTTTGATGGAATCAAGGCTATCAAAAACAGCAAAGCAATCATCCACATACCGGTAAAAAATTGATGGCTTATGATTTGAAAGCGTTCTCGACAGAGCTTTGTCCACTAGATGGTTCATAAGGACATCAGCCATAAGACAAGATAAACTGCCACCCAAAGCCACACCGTCAGTTTGCTCAAAAAGTTCTCCACTGAATGAGAAGGCACCTCCTTGAACTGTCCATTTTAACAATTTCCTCATGTTATTTTTATCTATTCCTTTAAGAACAAAATCTGTGTCATTGTCGAATAATTTATCCAATATTAAATTAATAGTATAATCAACCGGTATGTTAGTAAAAAGGCTAATTACATCAAAGGAAACCATTACCTTATTGTGTAAAAACTTATCTTTCATGTTATTGACGAAGGTGAATGAATCTTTGAGATTCGTCGGATGTTCTCGAAGAAAACCGAGGTTTTGTGAGAGCCATTTCGCGCATTCCTGATTGTAACTTCCGGTTGCCGATAGAATGGGTCTAAGTGGAACTTATGTATTCTAGGTAGGCCATACATAGCCGGTAACGAGGTTGCTGATGGATAGATACGCCTGTAGTCATCTTCCTCAAGAAGCTTTTTAGATTTAAGGCGTCGCAGGAACCTTTGAAATCTGCTGAGATTAGACAAATTATTATCTGACTTAACGCGAGAGAACTTAGTCTTATCATCAAGAATATGAAGCATTTTAGCCTGATAGTCACTCTTATTCATAATTACTACTCCGTTTCCTTTGTCGGGTTTCGAGATCACTATCGAAGAATCATCACGTAATGACTGGAGAGCGTTTCGCTGCATTTCCGATAATGATGATGGGTGCCTGCCTTTTTGTTGAGAAAATGTAGTCACGTATCGTTCATATAAACCCATTAATTTCTGCTTAAATACAATACGGTTAGAGTTATTCAAATAATATCGGATTTGCTTATATATATATTCAAACTCGGTACGAACTTGAGAAATATTAAGTTTTTCGGGAAAGAAGGAATAGTTAAGTCCTTGATTAAGTAAATTGGTCTCAGCAGCCGAAAGGTTACGGCTCGACAAATTGACTACCACTTTAGGCTCATTATCCATAGCTAGACCCACGTCAATTCCCAAAGACTTAAGCTAGTGAGATACTGACTTAAGGGCTCTGCGTTCATCACGTGATTCAGCTCTGTCAAGAAACTTTTTAACATGATAAGTCGTAAGATAATTTAACTCCGTCAGTCTTTTTATTAGCTTTTCGTTTATGACGTTATAATTATAATACTTATTTTGACCCGTTGCCTGGGTTATGCTATTACTTGTAGTTAGAATTGTAAATTCTAGTTCTTACAGTTTTGTACTGCCTTGCATACACTGCTGATGATGACAGCTGAATTTATGTTGTCGAAACGTCCAGTTTTGAGATTTACTGCGGCTTTATTTTTCCTCCTTAAAATTTAGTGAGTTTTACTTTTGAAGAAAATAAACTTGAAGTTCTTTTTCGTCGGATTTGTACAGAAGAAAATCAACAACAATCACGCATGGAATTCCTTGATGTAGAACACCAAATCGACAGGAAATCAGTTGCTGGTTTTTTCACCCGAGATTATACTAAACCTACCGCAATGGAGCGTACTTTCCTTCATGGTCAATCCCATCACCCTCCTGCAGTATTTGAATCCATAGTCTTCGGCGAAGCTGTGAGACTCCGACGACTCAATGAACAAGATGAAACTTACCACGAAAGTCTTTTAAAACTTCGCAATAAATGTGCTCGTTCCTCTTGTAATATGAATATGGTAGACGATTTGCTCAGTTAAGCCTCCACATGGACGGAACGCTTTAAACCAAAAAATTTTCACAAAGTCAACAAGCCTTTGGTTTGGGCCTCCCCATACAGCACCATTCTTTCCCTCACACCCAAAGAAAAGGAACTAAACCCCAATGCTATGATTACTTACAAAAAGCCCTCTACCCTACAAACCATACTTACGAATTATGAACAAATCTCCCTCAACTTGTCGGGCAATATTGGACTGTCTGGACCATGTTCGAAATGTGCTTTATGCGGTAATTTTGCAAATCACAAAAACATGGTGGTTACCACTTCTTCGCTTTCTAACAAGGCAGGTCGTTTGTTTCATCTTAAGCAGCGTCTTGATTGTACAAATTTTGGGATATATGCCGCAAGGTGTCGTATTTGTGCCGAGTTTTATGTTGGTCAGACCAAAAATCGTTTTAGCGTACGTTGGTCTGGCCACCGTACTTCTTGGAGATCTCATTGTTTGGAGAATCGGAACAAAGCAGCGCTACTCATACATTTCAAATCCAAACATAGTAATTTCATTGATTTCAATACCAAAATTTACGAATGCTACGAAGTCATTTTTTTACAAGAACCTCCAGTCGATAAATTAGACTATTTTGAAAGTATATGGATTTCGAACTTGGATGCTAAAATCAACATTGCTAAGACCTCATTGCTTAAAATCAAATAGTTTCCGCTTGTTTTTCGCACTGTTTTCATGTTTCCGCTCTTAATTTGACACCTGCTGTTTGAACTGTGACACATCGAGATTACAGGCTTTACTGTGGTTAGATATTTTTTATCAAATTGAGTGTAACGTTTTGACCAGTCAGTGTATTCAGTTTTGAGTATAACATATTGTTCCAGTGTACTTAGTTATTGAGATATATATATATTTTTTAGATGACTGACGATGACCTTTGAGGTCGAAATCGATTTTATCTTTTACTAGTTTTTAATATACTTTTTACCAAATTTTATCTGAGGCTGGTTTCTTAGTTTTACTTGGTATAGATAGATTTATTCATGATACGAATCCTGAGAAACCGCTTCTATCTTATCATCACTTTTTTACTGTGGAGTTCTAAGTTGAGAGTGATTCAGGAAACCAACCAAAGTATTGGCACTTTGCGATGAGGTGGAATTGCTTGAAGCAAATCCTAACTTTGCTCACGTACGTATAAACGATGGACGCGAGACCACAGTAGCCCTTAAAAATCTAGCTCCTTGCCCTACAACTACTACAGCAACTGCGAATACTGATCCGAAAATTGCTCCTGCTTCATCTCCAATACCATCATCAGAAATTGCTCCTGCTTCATCAGACCCGACTACATCTAATACCTCCTCTTCACTTCCTCAACGTTTCCCTGCATCTCTGAATGATTCTTCTTTAATTAACAACAATGAAACATTTCCTTTACGACGTTCAACAAGGCAACGACGTCCTCCTGATCGCTATGGAGAAGGGATTCCCTATCAAAGCTATAATGCTCTAAATTTAGGTGCTGTTTTCTCTTCTTTTTTTTGGTGGGGGAAAATGTGATAAGTTTGTTTGTCATTTGTGTTCTTAAATCGTGTAATCGATCAATAGCCTTCCATGCAATTATTTACTGCGACACCGTGCACGCAGCTTGCTTGCTAATTATTGTACTTCGTGTCTCTACTGCTCGTTCCTAACCAACTTTAATTTAGTATCTGACTTGCTTCACTAGCTGAAGGTGCTTTTTAGTTTTCAGTGTAGTTTAGTTTCTTACCTACAATTTGTTTTAGAGTTTACAAGTGTTTTAAGTAGATTAAAACCGCGTGAGTCGGTGATAATTTCTATGTCACCTCCCACCAGCCATTTTGAAAAATGCTTTTGATGTATACAATTCCTTTATAATTTCAAGCCTCTTCGATAGCAATAAGCCATAAGCACGCATAATCAAAAATGTGTGAACAAAATGCATCATATTTGGTGAAGCACTCAGAACTAGGGTCAAAATATTTAAACAAAATTTGCCTAAACATTATTCAAAAAGCATTAAAGTAGTCATTACAGCATATACATTTTCAAAAATTTTTTTGGGGTCATGCCCCCGGACCTTTTACAGCCTTTCCTGTTTCTCAATCAGCTTCAAATTAGTTCTGCTAAAAAAATACGCTGGAAAACAATGTGAAACTATGGCTCCCCTCCTCTTTAAAATTTCTCGCTACGCTACTGAGTGCTATGTATCAACATTTTCCTAATGAATGAGTAAGTTTTGTTGCAAAGTTGCCATAAAAGATTTCCAGGGTTGAGACGCCATAAAAGACTTCCAGGGTTGAGACGCCATAAAAGACTTCCAGGGTTGAGACGCCATAAAAGACTTCCAGGGTTGAGACGCCATAAAAGACTTCCAGGGTTGAGCGAGAAATTTAAAAAAAGGGGGGGGGCATAATTTCAACATTTTTTTAAGCGTGTTTTTTTCGGCAGAGCTAATTTGAAGCAGATTAAGAAACACAAAAGGCTCTGTGGGGTCTGGGGGCATGCTTTCCTAGAAAAAATTTGAAAATTTACATGCTGTAACGGTTATGTTAGTGTTGTTTGAACATTTTTCAGGCAAATTTTGTTTAAATGTTTTAACCCTAATTCTGATTGCTTCGCCAAATAAGTTACAATGCATTTTGTTCGCACATTTTCGATTATGCGTCTTTAAGGCGTAAAACATTATTGTTATCAAAGAGGTTCAAAAATATGGAAAAATTGTATTTATTGAAACATTTTTGAAAATGTCTGGTGGGAGGATGCACACCTTTCATCCTATCCCTTGGATCCGCACCTGGCCGTAACCTACAAAAACCATTAAAGAGTCTTGGCATATTTCAGTCACGTGGCACTATTAGTTTAGTTTTTTTTTACTAAAAGACAAAGTCAAAAGTGGGGGCTATGGCACCATGCCCCCCTAAATACGCTCCTGTGTGACGCCATATTGTGACTCAATCAATTATCTTTAAAAAAACGCTTGCTAAAGCTTGACCAAGAGGTTTCAGCGTGTTAAAAAAGCTACTGTTTACGCTATCGGCTACCAACGCGCTGCTAGTATTTTACTTGCCAAATTTTGCTGAATTTGTTTGGAAGCGGAAGCGATAGGTGTGGAAGCGGAAGCTGTTTGCAAATATACCGCTTCCACATCCCTGGTAGTTACAGTAGTTGATTTGTTGTAGTGATTAGTCACACATGGGGCCCAGAAAGTTGTCTGTATTGAGCTCAACTGGGTCCCACTTACATTTGCTGCCTGGATCATTTATCCTGTTTCCATGTCCACTCAAAACGTAGGCTTTCTAAACGTGGGCCGAGTCCAAAATCGGCTTTTTCTGTCTCCTTTTCCCAAAACCCTTGCTTGTTAAAACCAGCTTTTTACTTGCGTCCAAGAAAGCCCACGATAATGCTAAAATTAGCTCCTATAAAGCTTGAATCCATATGACTAGAACAAAGCCCGCAGGTCAAAAGCCCAGGATTTTTGGAATATGGAAACAGGTAATTGTAGTTAATTTGGTATTGTAGTTAATTCAGTTCAGCAATAGTTCTGAAAAACTTTTGTGCTTTGCAACAAGCTCCCAGTGGAAGTCTGGATGTTTTTCTCATCTTATTTTTCTCAGTGTTGTTGACTAGAATCTTCGTAGCTGATTTACTAAAAAATCTTCATGAAAATTTTTTAACGAAAGAAACTTGCGCAGAACAAAAGTCTACATTTACTCGAAGGTATTGTAGCATTACATTGAGATAACCCTTCAAAGACCTCGTTCATGAAGACCTCGGTTCCAGTGCAGTTTTTATGCAAAAGCAACTAGTGTATTAGAAATGACGTGCTAGCGCTTAAACAATGGAGTAGGATCAAAGATAAAAAGTTCAATTCGATTCATCTTAGCTTGCCTAAACTGATATAGCACGTAATTCCGGTTGTGTGGGACGCATATTTTGAAACAGCAACATATGTCATCCATCGTCAATTGTTATCTTGCTCATTGAACGCGAATCTACTTGCAATATTGTGACGTCATTTCTGGTTTAACACTTTGATAGACTGAATATGTTGAAATTTTTAATCCAGTGTGAAAAGTCAGTTTGCAAAACGAGGAAGCAATAGCAAACGAGGAAACGCAGTGCTTACTAACTCATAAGAAAATAGAGAAAGGATAAAGCAGTGCTAACTAACTGGTTAAAAACAGCAATTACCGGTAACAGTCGGAAATTTCTCGCGACATCAAGGTGATAATGGCCTGGAACGTATTTCTCGTTCTCGCCTTGACTCTGTCTATTGTTGAGGGAAAGGGCAACGTAGATACGTCATCATTTCAACGATTGAATCCACCTAACCCGGTGAAGAAATCAGAATTTGGAGCAAGTTTGGCCATCCAGAGGTGAATACGTTATGCTCCGATTGAATGGGGTAGTGAGACACAACGTGGAAACGTCGACAGCAGCGACTTGAGTTCGAAACCCATGTGTAATAGCTTTCTGCTAAGGTACACCTGGTGTTTTCAACAAGGGCGAAAAATCGCAAAAAATTTTAACTTGTCGATAGTGGCGTAGGGTGGAGTGAAAAAAATTTTTTTTTGAAATCGAAAAAAGTGTAGTTCTCAAATCCTGGCAAATGGTCTAAAACTTCTTGAAAAGTTGGTTTTGGGGGGTTGCTCCCATTTTCCAGCCGGCTACCCCCCAAAATGTTATCGCAACTGTTGACGCAGGGGGTAATTCTTATATCTTGCTAACCACTGGTCGGAGAGTAATGATATATGGCTCAAAATCTGCGGATATACCATGTTCCTATCTGTGCTAAGAAGAAAGTTTTCTCTATTTTCACCACAAAAAAAGTTGCAGCCGAAAAACAAAAATTATGAGCATTTTTGATAAATTTTTCGGAAAATTCATTTATGAGTTATCGTGTAAGAAGCACAGTCGCTAAATTTTGATCTGTGAAAGTCATTCCTATCGTATAACTAACACTGTTTGTGATTTAATGCATTGATAAGGCGACGGATGGTGACATCCGCTATTGCTGAAATAGGATGAGTTGTAACAATAGCCTCAAATTAGCAAGGGCATATTAACCACAAGAGGAAGTCACTGAAATAGGCGTACAGCTAATTTAGTGATTTTATTAACTTGATTTTAATTCGATGCGAAATTGTTTTTAAATGAAACACGAAAAAAGTGTAACGTATGAAGGTTGGGTGGTGTCAAGAATGACTACACAACAAAACAATACAAGATGAAATAAATGGCTGCTTTTGGCAGCCAAACTTGCAGCTTCAAATAATTGGTGGAGATTGTTGCTGGAGGAATCAAAATTGGCTTATTCGTGTTAAGCATTTGCTTCAATGTTCAGCGATAGTAAATCGACAAGCGAATCAAACTGCTGTTCAGTGCATGGGGACACTCGTCATAATTTTGTACTTTCTTCAGCTACTAGTTTTCGATGTGCTAGCACTTTTGCTATTCCTACATTTCTTACACTTTCATTATCATCTCCTAACACCATCACATAATCAGATAACCCATGGATCCAGATCCAGTAACTTTTTCAACTTACTTCAGATGATCAAGAATTTTTCAAACAAACGTGTGTTGAAGAAATTACGGCGCTTTGAGTGATTAGTTATTTTGCACACCAAGTATATATGCTGTGATTACAATGTTAGAAGATTATAATAAAAATGTGAGAAATATAGGAGTGGCGAAAATGCTAGCACGCCGGAAACAAGTGGCTGAAGAAAGTGCAAATAACGATGAGTGCCCCCTTGCACCGAGCAGCAGTTTGATTCGCTTGTTCGATTTACCATCGCTGAACTTGAAAGCAAATGCTTACAACGAATTAGCCAATTTTGATTCTTACCAGCAAAAGCCTCCGGCAATTGCAAACCTTCAGATACAGAAATAGATGTGTGGAGGAAACTCTGGTATTACACTTCCTATATGTCTTAGCACATGGCCAATCTGTGGAGCAGCTCATCAAACTGGTTGCGGAAGCATCTGCACAAAGTGAAAGATTTGATCGACAAGATGAGTCATTCGACAAAAAAATCAAATCCCGCTAACTTACTAAAACATTTGGCAGCAAAAAGCAGTTTAAAATAGTGTTTTAGCAAACCCTGTGACCTCTTTTGCAAGCCGAATGGCCAAAATTGATCTCACTGCAGTTGTTTTTGTTCTAAGCTATTTACTTCACCGAATAGGTGCACCACCGCACCGAACTTCTGGAATTTGCCATAACTATCCCTATGAGGTTGACAGCATTTTTTGGCTGCTAAAAACAACCATTCCATCTTGTATTGTATTATTTTGCCGTGAAGTCAGTCTTGACACCACCCAACCTTCATACGTTACACTTTTTTCGTGTTTCATTTAAAAACAATTTCGCATCGAATTAAAATCAAGTTAATAAAATCACTAAATTAGCTGTACGCCTATTTCAGTGACTTCCTCTTGTGGTGAATATGCCCTTGCTAATTTGAGGCTATTGTTACTACTCATCCTATTTCAGCAATAGCGGATGTCACCATCCGTCCCCTTATCAATGCATTAAATCACAAACAGTGTTAGTTATACGATAGGAATGACTTTCACAGATCAAAATTTAGCGACTGTGCTTCTTACACGATAACTCATAAATGAATTTTCCGAAAAATTTATCAAAAATGCTCATAATTTTTGTTTTTCGGCTGCAACTTTTTTTGTGGTGAAAATAGAGAAAACTTTCTTCTTAGCACAGATAGGAACATGGTATATCCGCAGATTTTGAGCCATATATCATTACTCTCCGACCAGTGGTTAGCAAGATATAAGAATTACCCCCTGCGTCAACAGTTGCGATAACATTTTGGGGGGTAGCCGGCTGGAAAATGGGAGCAACCCCCCAAAACCAACTTTTCAAGAAGTTTTAGACCATTTGCCAGGATTTGAGAACTACACTTTTTTCGATTTCAAAAAAAAATTTTTTTCACTCCACCCAATAGTCTCTAAAATAATTCTAAAAGGCTAAGTAAGAACTTTTAACGCAGCTTCACATTTACTAATATATCTGAGGATAAGCTGCATTTAGCTTCAATTGCAGCTCAATAGGACAAGCCGACGCCAAAATAATGAATAAACCTTTGAACCGATCTCTCGATGTTGACCTCTTTAACTTCTCTGACTACAATCAGCTAACTTGATAACTTCGCACTTCCTGTATTCGTTGTAATGGCAACCTTTTTCAAATGTCGCATTTCTTTGCAGTTCTCCTCAAAGCAAGATATTGTTCGTTGGCGCTCCTCATTACAGCAGCAGCAATGCAACTGTTCCAGAAGGGACCGTTTTTTCATGTCTTCTTGACTCAAATCACGCCAACAGTTGCTCCCCAATGACGTTTGGTAAGCCACAATTTAGGGTTATTTGGCAAAACTGTGGGGAACCCCTTCATGAAGTGAGGCCAGTCATTAACATGGGGCTTCTTCGACAGATACCGATCAAGTAAACGGTTCCATGCATTCTGGTACCGATCAAGTAGACGGTTCCATGCATTCTGGTACCGATCAAGTAGACGGTTCCATGCATTCTGGTACCGATCAGGTAGACCAGGGGTCGTCAGCCCTGGCACGCGGGGGAAAAGTGGCACGCCGGAAGGTTTTGCATGGCACGCGAAGCGATTCCATGCGCTAGCAAATTTTAAGCATAAGCTCTAAAGATTTAGAAAATTTATTTTTGAATCCGTGAGCGCGTTTCAGTGATGTGGGTGCAAAAGTCACTCAATTAATCAGGTATTTGTTAGTAGATAAGACATCTACCGAAGACCTTTTTTTGGTCTGCACTGAAATTTTTAGAGGAAAGTAGGACATCTAACGGAGGTGAGAATCTTTTTTTGGTCTGCACTGATATTTTCAGAAGAAAGTAAGGCAACCGTTTGGCACGAGAAGAAGTTTCTATCTTGACACTATCAAAAATGGCACGCTGCACTCAAAAGGTTGCCGACCCATGAAGTAGACGGTTCCGTGCATTCTGATACCAATCAAGTAGACGGTTCCATGCTGGTTATAACAATTACTGCTGGTTATATGCAATTACGTCAACGGAAATAATGAAACGGTAGCTGCCGGCGAAAAGGCGGAGCTTTCTAGCTTCGCTTAAAAATAATGCAGAGCAGACAAGCAACTCTTTCGAACTAGAAAGCGTTTAGTAAATGAATATTCAACTATTCTTTTATTACAGACAAGCAATATTCAACAATTAAAAATAATGCAGAGCAGACAAGCAATGAATATTCATAATTGAATATTCATTTACTGATAATTGAATATTTGAATAATTGAATATTCATTTACTAATTGAATAATTGAATATAATTGAATATTCATTTACTGATAATGCAGATCAAAGCTGACCTATGGACCGGATAGTCTCCTTGAAAAAATGACGGCGCCGCAATCAAATACCATTCACGCTGCGAAAATTCAGCGAGATGCTTGGAATACTTGACAGTCCTGCATAAGCACTCATTGACAACTTTTGCTAACTCTTGGTTTGATAATGCAGCAATGAAATGCCGAAATCCTGCATCGCAAACTGACTTCTAAATCTATAACGAAATTCAATTTTGAAGATTAACACGCACATTATGGTAAATTAACACGCAAATTATGGTACCGGTAGATTAACATCCAAAATATGGTATGGATTAACTCGCAGATTATAGTAGATTAACACGCAAATTATGGTAAATTAACACGCAAAGTATGGTAGATTAACACGCAAATTATCGTAGATTAACACGCACATTACGATGGATTAATACTCAGATTATAGTGGATTAAAAAGCAAATTATGGTAGATTTACGCGCAAATTATGGTTGATTAACACGCAAATTACCGTAGATTAACACTCACATTAGGGTAGATTAACACGCAAACTATGGTTGATTAACACGCACATTAGGGTGGATTGACCCGCAATCGAACCCACAACAACAGTATTGGCCAATATTTCGTAAACATAGAGGAAAGCTTAAATTCTTATCATATAGATAAAAGAAACTAACATAATCTGCTTAGAGTTAGACTTGGTAAAAAGCTGATTAAACGTGTTGAGACCTCAATTTAGTGCTGGATTAACATAGTAGCAGCTGCTACGGGCCTCGCGCTTAATTCTGCTTCGGGCCCCGGACTTGGTTAATCCGACACTGTTTCATTACTGTCCTACTTACAGTGGTTGATATCTATGAGGCGCCGTTTAGAAAAAAATAATTTAGGTTTTTCACATGTTTTCTCGGCTAATTTAAGCTACATTTTGTCCAATATATTATATAGGAAATTTCCTATACGTATATAGGACAAATAAGTGGTTTAAAACAGCCAAAAACACTGACTCAAAATATATAGGAAATTTCCTATACAATATATAGAACAAATTACTGCTTAAATTTACCAAAAACTGCAGCGCAAAACATATAGGAAATATTTCCTATACAATATATAGAACAAATTACTGCTTAAATTTACCAAAAAATGCAGCGCAAAACATATAGGAAATTTCCTATATCATATGCAAGACAAATTATTACTCAAATTAGCCAAAACACGCAGCGCAAAACATATAGGGAATTTCCTATGCAATATATAAGCCAAATTATTGCATAAATTTGACAAAAAAACAGCGCAAAACAAATAGGAAATTTTCTATATAACATATAGGCCAAATTATTGCATAAATTTGATAAAAAAAGCTACGCAAAACGTATAGGAAATTTCCTGTATAACCGATCAGATGGCCGAGTGGTATGGAGCGTCTGCTTCTGGATCGGTAGACTTGGGGTTCGATTCCGAGTCAGGTCAAACCAATGACTTAAAAATTGGTATTCACAGCTTCCCTGCTTGACGTTCAGCATTTAAGGGACAGTGTGAAGAAAGCCGGCAAGTTTACTTGTTGTGCCGTTGGAAAAGGCACTTAACCGAATTCCCCCATTTTAGTGTTGTAGATTGATGGCCGGCAACTCCTAAGCGAGCTCGTACAGCGCTTCGTCGCTTTCTCGTGATAGGAGGATAAATATGCCAATAATAAGAATAATATCAGACATATTTTTGCGTAAATTTGCCGAAAAAAAGCAGCGCAAAACGTATTAGGCTTTGCGCTGCTTTTTTGGCAAATTTGTGCACGTTTTTTCAAACGGCGATTATTTTTTTCCCAGATGGCGACTCATAAATTTCCTATATATTTTGTGTCAGTTTTTCGGCTTTTTTGAGCCACATTTTTGTCTTATATATAAATAGGAAATATCCTATATAATATATTGGACAAAATGTAGCTTAAATTGGCCGAAAAAACATGTGGAAAAACCTAATTATTTTTTTCCAAACAGCGCCTCATAGGCATCGCTGCACGTGTCACACGTATTCACTGCGCACGTCACATAAGCATGAAATAAATGTTGTTTTTTAACTGCTGAAGTTTTAGAATGCAAGGAGCACCATTACATTGTGCCCAGGCGCATAACTCATTGTTTACAAATTAATTACTGTTTTGTACATTTTTGACCTTCCTGGCAATCAAGTCGCTTAAGATCACAGTGATTTTCAAGTGTCAGAGTTATAACCGGAGGATGTTATTTTATTAATGACAAATCGATCACATTTATTTTAATTCCAAATTATTTGATTTTTGCCACCAAATCCATTGACAAGCTGTTTAGATAAAAACGCTCGGTTTGATGAAAGGGTTCTTTCGGCCCGAAAAAGTTTAGAACATTCAATGCATAGATTAATTATTTACACTGTTAAAATTACTTTGTATCGTAAAAATTTAAAAGGGTAAGCATCAGCAAAACGCCAAACCAACACACAAAAAGAAAATTTGAAGTCCCAAGGTTTGTCAAGTCAGAATGAAGGAGGGTAGCGCTAATCAGTTTCTTTATAAACGTTCCCACAAATAAACTTTCACTTATTCTGACGACTTCCATTCTTTGGCAAAAACTTCTAGGAATATTACAGCTCTCTTTTTTGGTTAATTTAAGTGTAACTAAAAAACTGTTATCAATTATGTGATTTTTTTTACGTCTAAACCGGTTGAATGTGGTTTAGGTCGGAGCGGAAGTATGGGAATGTCGATGGGATTCGAACGTAGAACAAAGGAACTGACGGTGAGCTGCGAGTAAATTTGATCACAACCAGCAGTCAGTAAAACACGGGAAATATTTTGTACGATAATGACTGCGCTGGACTAATACAAAAGTTTAAGACCAATTTGATAAAAGTTGAATTTTTGTGGGAAAATGATAAAACTCCGGCTAATGCTACGTCACATTAGCCTTTTTCGTTCCATAAACATTGTTTTCTAACGAATAATACTTGCAAAGCCAATATGATAAGATTTTTTGTGCATTTTGGTTTTTGGAAGCAAAAAATATTCGTTTTTACTCAAATCTTAGTGCTGGAAATATTGGCAAAAAGAGGGGATTGTCGGTTTGCAGAAGAACAAAAATGTTACTTTGAATGAAGAAGGGTTATACTCAAAAAACAAGTTTCAAAAACCAAAACTTAGCAAAACAGTGATGCATCAGGCAATCAGGGCTGCAAACTCGAACTTGAACTCGAACTCAAAAGAACTCGATCATTTTGCCGAACTCGAACTTGAATTTGAACTCGAAAAAATACTTTTTCTGAACTCGAACTCCAACTTGACTCACATAAAACTCTTCGAGTTTATTAGAAAGATATATAAACTGTTAAAAAGAAATAAAAGATCATTACGAAATATAGTTTGTTGTTCGAGTAGTCACAATCCGAGTGAATTGAAGTTATGGTTTTACCAAAAGAAAAGCTGCTTGTCGTTTATTTGTTCATGCCATTGCGACCTATAAACTCCTCGGCTTCGAACTCGCTAAACTCGGTCATTTTTGCCGAACTCGAACTTGAACTCGAAAAATAAAATTTTTAGAACTCGAACTTGAACTCGGACTAGCAAATATCTCCTGAACTCAAACTCGTACTTGAACTCGGTTAAAAATCGATCGAGTTCGCAGCCCTGCAGGCAATTGTAAAATTTCGAATTTTTTTTTAGTTTTCAGGACTTACACAGGTCTGGAAGTCTCAGGGTTACCTCTTAAAGGGATGATCACCTAATAAAATGGATGGTAGTGCGTTTACTAATCAGTTCAAGCAAGAAAATTGGGTCGGCCTTGTAGCAACTGCACCTTGGAGCAGCAAGGCCGACCCAATTTTCTTGCTTGAACTGATTATTGAACGCACTATCATCGATTTTATTAGGTGATCATCCCTTTGGGAGGTAACCCTGGGACTTCCAGACCTGTGCAATTTCTGAAACCTGACAAAATATTGAAATTTTACAGTTGTTTAATGGGTCGCTGTTTTGCTAAGTTTTAGTTTTTTTTTTAATTTGTCTTCCTAAGTACCCTTTTTCATTTTAAGTAACAACTTTCTGAAATGGCAATAACATTAACCGTTTTGACTAGAAAAGAAAAACGTTTACAAAAGAAGTCATGGATAACCCCTGGTATTCTCGCATCGATTAAGACAAAAAATAATCTTTTCAAAAAGGTTTCAAAAAAAATTCCACTAGTTCTGAAAAAGAGCTCTATAAGAAATATTTGAACAAATTAACTCATATTAAAAATGTTTTCCAGTTAAATATGGGGTTCCTCAGGGTTCAGTTTTGGGGCCTTTACTCATTCTTTTATACGTAAATGACCTTCCCAACGTGTCCAAATTCGAAATGACGCTTTTTGCCGATGATACAACTTTGCATTTAGCACATCATGATTTCAACATACTTCAGCAACAAGTGAAGGAGGAAATTGATAAAATTGAAAATTGGGTTACCAGCAACAAATTAACTATCAATTACAATAAAAGCTGCTACATGATTATCTCGGGGTAACAAAAAGAAAATTGACACAAACGAATTTAACGTTAGTATTAGTGGCAATGTCATTGTAAAATCCGACTATGTCAAGTATCTTGGAGTATTTTTAGACGATTGTCTGTCATGGAAAATACATATTGATAAACTATCAAAAAAACTTTCCAGAGCTTGCGGTATGGTTTACAATCTAAGACGCTACGTTCCCCTATCCTCACTCAAGTTAGTCTATTACGGTCTTTTTCCCTTTCATCCCCATTATTCCTTATTAAACTGGGGTAGAGCCGCATCTTCTCACTTACAGAAATTGATAATTCTCCAAAACAAGTTCATAAGAGCAAGTCTTTTTTGTGCGAAAGAAAAACCTATAAACTTTCTTTACTCTAAGTTTAATACACTTATGCTTACTGACATGATTAAAATAGAGTTCGCTAAATTTATGTTTAAATATAATAACCGTCTGTTACCACCCTCTTTCAACAATTATTTCACGAAACTTGATGTAATACATCATTATAACACTAGACAAAAAGTAACTTCTGAATTTTTTCAACCTTTTATCGCTTCGGAAACTGGCAAAAAATCTCTTCAACACATTGGCCTGAAAATATGGAAAAACATTCCCGAAGAATTTAAGCACTGCTCCTTTTCTTCTTTCAAAAAATGCGTTAAATCTTCTGCCACCTCCAAATATATATGAAATCACCTTCTCACACAGTATTTTATCTTGCCTTCAGCAGATTATCAATTTTATACAAATGTCACCACTTAAATTGATATTGTAACTAAATAGTTGATATCTGTATCCCTTTAAACGTATTTCTACCTTCTCCAAAACCAAAGTTTTTGTTTTCTTGTGCTTTGTGTACATATTGATTTCTGAAGTTGTAATTTATGTTTTCTGAAGTATTGTAGGATGTTGGTATTTTAGCTATTATTTTTTTACCCTATTTTTTAAACACTGCTTTATATTAGGTTTGAATCCCAAGCTAAACTCCCCTTTCTAATCGTTGTAAAGTTATGCCGTCACTGACAATCTGCTCCACATTTTATTATTATTTTGTATGTGTGTGTGTTTGCGTTTGCGTTGTACTAACTAACGTCATAGTAAGATATGGCAAAAAGGTGCAGTTGACCTATAGATGACCGAGTAATGGTCTTTTCGCTGTTCCCTACCTGTGCTTTCTTGTGCGTTATGGTAAAACAAAACATATAAATAAATAAATTTTGCTTTTTCTGCAACTGATAATCCTCTTTTTTTGCCTTGCCAATATTTCCAGCACCAAAAAATCGAATAATTTTTGCTTCTAAAACCAGAAATGCGCAAAAAATCTTATTATTTGCGCTTCACAAGTATCATTTAATGCTTATGGAACATACAAAGCTAATGTGACACAACATTATTATGAGTTTTATCAGTTTCCAACAAAAATCAACTTTTATCTATGTGGTCTTAAATTTCTGAGTGCGACTGTATATCTCCACTCACACCAAGCTGCAAGCTTTTCTATTTGTTGGTTTTCCTCTAAACCTAACCCAGGATTGGCCAATGTAACAACCACTTCGAAGACGTCCGAAACCGATATTCATAAATCGCTAGACCTTAACAACCACAACGAAGACACAGCAACCACAATGTAGCCACGTTTTTACGACACAACCACAATGTAGCCACGTTTTTACGACACAACCACAATGTAGCCACGTTTTTAGGATACAACAACAACGTAGTCACATTCTTACGATACAACAACAACGGAGCCACATTCTTACGATACAACAACAACGTAGCCACGTTTTTACGACACAACCACAACGTAGCCACGTTTTTACGATGCACCCGCCACGTAACCACTTTTTTGCAACACAACCAGGGTTGGGAAAAATCGATCGTAATCGATATTCGATTGCGATATTCTTTACTTTTTGCTCATCGAATGCACTGGAGCCTTTACTTTTTTGAATGAGTATCGAATATGGCCTTAGTTTTACTTTTTTTTTGGCGCAATTCGATATTCTGTATTCGATTCTTATTGTCCAGGTTACTTTAACTCACTTTAGTAAATTTAAAATTATTGCCGGTATGCCATTACCTTGTTTTTGCTGATAAAATTTTTTATGCCAAAAAAAATAAAGATTTTTAATAGCAAAGTTGCTTCGCATCAGTAATGTGGTATGCGATGTCCGTCGTTTGTCTGTAAGTTACTGCATGAATGTGAGAACATCACAAAAAATGCTTGGCGTACACCGCTAAATGCTCAGTGTAATATCGAATATCGATTACAATATTCTTTATTCTTTACTTTTTTAAACTACCATCGAAATCGATTATTTCTTTACTTTTTGGTGAGCTATCGAATATCGATCATTTCTTTACTTTTTTGGGTATCGATTCCTAACCCTGAATACAACCACAGCGTAGCTAAGTTTTTTTAGATACAACCACAATATGGCCACATTTTTACGACACAACCACGACGTAGTCACGTTTTTACGATGTAACCACATCGTAGCCATGTTTCTACGATGCAACCACAACGTAGCCACGTTTTTACTATAAAACCACATCGTAGCCTCGTATCTGGGATGCAATCGCAACGTAGTCACGTTTTTACGGCACAACCACAACGTAGCTACGTTGTTACAATGTAACCACAGCGTATCCACGTTTATACGATGCAACCACAACATAGTCACGTTGTTACCACACAACCACTACGTAGCCACGTTTCTTTAATGTAACCACAGCGTATCCATGTTTATACGATGCAGCCACAACGTAGCCACGTTGCTACCACACAACCACAACGTAGCCACGTTGTTACCACACAACCACTACGTAGCCACGTTTTTTTAATGTAACCACAGCGTATCCACGTTTATACGATGCAGCCACAACGTAGCCACGTTGTTACCACACAACGCAGCCTCGTTTTTACGACACAACCATCATGTAGCCTCGTTTCTACGCTACAACCGCAACTTCATCACGTTTTTACGATACAACCGCAATGTAATCACGTTTTTACGACACAACCACAACGTAGCTACGTCTTTACGACAAAACCACAACTTAACCACGTTTTTACGATACAACCACAATGTAATCACGTTTTTACGACACAACCACAATGCAGCCACGTTTTTACGATAGAACCACAACGTATATAGCCACGTTTTTGCGATACAACCACAACGTAGCCACGTTTCTACGCTACAATCACAACGTAGCCACGTTTTTGCGATGCAAGCGCATTGTGGCCATGTTTTTACAACACCATCACAACGTATATAGACACGTTTTTACGATACAACCACACCGTAGCTTCGTTTCTACACTACAACCACAACTTAACCATGTTTTTGCGATGCTACCACAACGTAGTCAGATTTTTACGATACAACCACAACGTAGCCACGTTTTTACGACACAACCACAATGTAGCTAAGCTTTTTTAGACACAACCACAACGTAGTCACGTTTTTACGACACAACCGCAAAGTAGTGACTTTTTTACGACACAACCACAAAGTAGTCACGTTTCTACGACACAACCACAACGTAACCACGTTTTTATAATGCAACCACAAGTAGTCACGTTTCTACGACACAACCACAACGTAACCACGTTTTTATAATGCAACCACAAGTAGTCACGTTTCTACGACACAACCACAACGTAACCACGTTTTTATAATGCAACCACAAGTAGTCACGTTTCTCCGGTGCAACCATAACGTAGCCACGGTGTTAAGACACAACCACAACGTAGCCACGTTTTCGCAATGCAACCACAACGTAGCCACGTTTTCGCAATGCAACCACAACGTAGCCATGTTTTCGCAATGCAACCACAACGTAGCCATGTTTTATGATGCACCCGCAACGTCGTCGTCGTCGTTTGGCGGGACACCTCTTCCAAGACTGATGGAAGGACCAAGGCCGAGGGTTTATCCTTTTACCACCCTGGTCACCACACTGCTTGGGTCAGATGCTGACTGTAAGGGACTTCAGCCAGCATCTTGTTTCGTCATCCAAAACCGTTAGACCAAACATACCTCGGGGTACCCGATGTATGGGACACTGTGAGATGATGTGGTCTGCGGTTTGTTCACTGGCACCACACTCACAATACGTTAGAGGAGCGAGACCCCATTTGTACATGGACGAACAGAAACGTCCAACACCAGAACGCAGACGGTTGAGCTTGACCCAGGCTGCCGTGGGCAGACCCATACCCAAGGGTCTGGTGCTAGCCTTGGGAATGAAAGCGTGGAGTGACGATGCGTTAGCAGAGTACTCCTTGTCCCATTTCGTGTTTGTCCACTGGGCTGCACGGACGTCCATCTCAGAAAGACTGTCTAGTAATTTCCGTGCAGCAGGTACAAATGAGCGTTTAGATTTTAATCTCTCCCTACATACGTCCTGTGACTCATGAAGCTGGCCATATAAAATGTGGTCAGGGTCCAGGGAGCTGCGGTTGGCTAAGGAGAGTGTCGCTCCTTGGCGGCGAAGCTCGGCTGGCTGGATGCCTGAAAGAACCGGAAGGTAGACCGATGGAGTGGGACGCAGGCATCCAGTGACAATGCGCAAGACGTCATTTAATACACTGTCGATAAGGCGTGTGTGCGCGCTGCGGCACCGGACTGGTGCGCAGTACTCGGCAGTCGAGTAGACCAGAGACAGGGCAGCTGTGCGCAATGTTTTGGCGCTAGCACCCCAACCTGTTCCCGCAAGTCTCCTCAGCAGTGAGACGCGAGCACATAGCTTCTTACGCAATGCTTCCAGGTGAGGACAATATGTGAGCTATCTGTCCAGTTTGACCCCAAGATAAGTGGGAACTGGGCAGAAAGGTAAGGTCTTACCGATGTTACAGACCTTAAGCTCACGCTTGGTCTCTCGATTGTGGAGGTGAAAGGCCGCCGTCATCGTTTTAGTGTGACTAAGCTTCAGTCGCCAGGTCTGGAGATATTCCGAGAGTGTAGTCATATCCTGGCTTAGAGTCCTTTCCAACTCCTTCCAATCTCCAGATGTATGAAGTATCGCCAGGTCGTCGGCATAGGCGAACTTCTTGGGGGTTATGAAGGGGGCATTATATGTATAGATGTTGAAAAGGAGGTGGGCCAGGACCGATCCCCGGGGGACGCCGTTTCTCAGGCGTCGTAAGCTGCTAGGCTTGCTGTCGCCAGTTGTAAGGGTGAAGCTTCTGTTGCGGGTAAGCTCCATAATCATACGAACCATGTGCTTGTCCGGCAGAAGCCGCAACAGCTTGCAGGTAAGGCCACGGCGCCAGACAGTGTCATAGGCAGCTGTCAGGTCGATAAAGACGGCACCGGCCTTCTTTTTCGCTTCGAATGCATTCTCAATGCTTTGCGTTAGCAAAGTGACTTGATCCACGGTGGATCTTCCGCGTCGAAAACCCATCTGTTCCCGTGGGAGCAAAGGGTCAATAAGAAATTGGACGCAGGCATAGATAAGTCGATCGAGAATCTTGTAGGGAACACAAAGCAAGGAGATCGGACGATAGCTCCTTGGGTCCTCTACAGGTTTCGAAGGCTTTGGGACCGCTACGTCTAGCGCTCTTCTACAGATCTTAGGAATTTTGAGGTGGTGCAGGCAGGAAGATAGGAAGCCACGTGGCCAAGATTTTAAGCCGGCTCCAACATGGATTGTTAGCTTCGGGCAAATGGAATTAGGTCCACGAGCTTTGCCTGGTTTTAAATGTTGGAGGGCAGCAGCGAACTCCCGATGGGAGAAACTCCCGGTGACATTCGCAGGATGTAATGGCTCAGCCCTCCAAAGGTCAGACACTTCCTGTAAAACGAGCCGAGATGAGCGCCGATTCACACCTTCGTATTTCCCGTTTTTAACCAGCTGAGAAGCGATAGCATCAGCTGAAACGGGACATTGACGAGAGGACTGTCGTGACCAACCAGTCAAGCTGTTTATAGTATTCCATGCCAGCCGGCTGGAGTGTAAAAAGTCAATGTTGCGGATCGTCTCTGACCAGCGATTCCTCCGCTTCCCGTCGAGCTTTGTGATTAGGGCATTGACAACCCTATCCGAATCAGGGCCCCCAGGTGACTGCAGGAAATGCTGATAGAGGTCTTCACACTCCGCATCCCAGCAAGGTATGTGGTTTGATCGTCGACCACGAGGGATGCATTTCTTCGCCGCAGTGCTTATTACTTTGCAAAAGCACTGGTAAGCCTGATCGATATTATGAGATTCAGGTGGCGGTATACTCTTGGCCAGTTTGTTGGTTAGGTTAGAATAGGGTCCCAGTTGGCCTTGCGGAAGTTCTATCGTTTTACAGGCTTGCTCGGTTTTGGATGAGCAAGTTGGGGTGGATTTATCAGCCAGGGTCGGTGTTGCGACCTTGGGAACTTTCCTAAGATACGTCTGTCAGGTAAGCGACTGTCCAAATCGACACTGGCAAATGCAAGATCTGGGTTGGTGTCTGTTTTCCAGCGGCCAGAGAGGAAACTGGCGGCCTTCTTGGGGCTGTATAGCGAGATAAAATTGTTGGCCGAGCCCAGCCAGCCAGGCATTCACCATCTGGATTACTATTATCATAGCCCCAGTCAACATGGTGCCAGTTGAAGTCTCCAGCATAGAGGCAGGGATGTGGGAATGTTGGAAGATCAGATGCTTGCATCCGTGTTGGAGGGGGTTTGTAGACGTTGACTATTTTATGGTTATCAACATCCACGCACACCCACTCGATCTCCGATGTTGGTGGGGACTGGTCGATTAGGATCTACTTCAGACGCTCATGGACAAACGTAGCAAGACTATGCTTCCTGCTCAAGGAAAACCCAGCTAGATGGTAGCTCGGTAGAACTAACCTTTCTACCGAGGTGCAATGGGTTTCCTGTAAGAGGATGACGAGTGCCTCACACTGTACCGCATGATGCAACACGCTCATCTTGGTTGCAGTGAGGTCTTCGATGTTCAGTTGGAAAATGCTGGGCCTTTGGAACTTGTTGGCGGTGCGCCGAAGATGCGCATCGCCCCGTCCTGAAAAGGACGTTTGCCACTGCCCAGCTTGAACATCGTTAGGTGTCCCGCCGTTAAGGCAGATTCGGTTTCTGTCAGCCAGATTTAAATAGCGTACACAGAGTAACGCTCCGGGCTACGGGAAAGCATCTGCTATCCGGAGCCATCCCGCAACGTGGCCATGTTTTTACGATACAGCCACAACGTATAGCCACGTTTTTTTCTAGACGAGCAGTATTGCCGAGTTTTTGACGCAAGCAAATTCTGTGGCTAATATAACTAATAGCAATATCAACATTAACCAGTAAAACTCTGCAATTCCTGAAACTGAGTTCCAAAAGTTTAATAGGAAAAAGTTGTTCTTTGATGGAAAAAAAAATTTATTTGTTGACTTTTTGTCAATTGCTGAGAAAACTTCTATTTGTTCTAAATTTTAATTAACTGATAAATGCAACATATCCAAACAAACATAAGATAGTACTGCAAGATTGATCTAAGCCTTTCGTCTACAAACACATGCCACATTAAACTAATCGCACAAACCTCAACAATCGTGCAATCAACAAAGTTAGCTGTTACAATGTAAGCAACTGAAGATTACTTGAATACATCATGCGTTGAGAGTGATTTCTACTTCTACTGTTGCATTCAGCTGAAAAAACGAAGCATTTTGCGCTACATAATTATTTGTTGCGCCGTACTTAGTTCTATAAAATCGGGAGCAAATTATTTTTACCACTTCATTTTACTTTCCACCACAAAACAGCTAGATGTGACCTTTTTTCGTCTTTGTACAAGATAGTCGCCCACTCCATTGTCAACCAGACGAAGTGACACAGCAAAAATTTTGCTCGATTACTGTACATTTGATGGCAAGTAGCGTAATGCACCAGGCAAACATTTAAATCGATTGCATTGTATGAACAGGTATGTGGGAATCAATACGCATTCACGTGCGAGGAGGGTAACCAAACAACACAGCGATTGATTGGGTCATGCTTTGTTGGAACGAAACCTCTTTCCACACCGTGTGATACAGGTATTTGTTTGACAGCATGCTCGTAGCGTTATTTTTGGCCATGCAGTCAGTGCTGCAGCTAGAGTAGATAGAGCAAAACTACTAAAACTCAAAACATATGATGAAGAGAACATTTTTAGATTACAGCCTTAATTTTTGACTTGGAAAAGAAAACTTAACAACTTTAAACAAGCACTGCTTTTTACTGAATGAATAATGAGTGCCGAAACTGCACTATATGATCTACGGCAGTTTTCAGTGTTTGAATAAACTATAAACGATTTAGTGATTTAAGCAGAGAAAACAGCAGTCCTTACTGCTAGGGCTGGCTGCCGCGAGACTTGTCTGGGTGTCCCTAGTTTTATTGGAGTGTTATTATGAATATAAATGTGTTTGTGTATTGTAGAATGCGTCCGCCGCGAGGCAGTCTTGTCGGATCTTATCTTCTTGTTGGACGATTCAGGAAGCGTCACCGATCCAGAATTTAATCAGCAATTGAATTGGACAACAGAACTCCTACGAAATTTCACGTAAGCGCATTTTTTCGTTGAAAAGCAGGATTGGTGCACTTCTAGTATATGTCGCCAAGAGCTGATAGTGGGCCCGGAAACATGTTTCGGAATGGTTCAACGGAAATTTTTTTGTTTATTCCATTTCCACCACTCCACCCCATCCAGTGGTGGTCTTCGAAATGTGCAAACCTAGCGGTCGCGCAGACCCCCCTAAAAGGCAAGCCCCCCTCAAAAAGAATCATCGTGTTAAGTGTGAAAAAAATTTATATAAACTTGAACCATATCAATAAAATTAATTTTAGTTTTTTTCTTTTAAATTATTTCTATTTATTTTATTTTTCTTTATATATTCAAATTATAACTATTTTTTATTTTTACTTAATTTAAATACCGGCCGTTAGCTCAGTTGCTTAGCGAACGATCTCGGTGCAAGAGGTCTTGGGTTCCCCGACTGGTCAAATCGGCACAGTGTCGCCCACGGCTTGCCACCGCTGCGACGTTACTTCGGAGCTGTGTAGCCCAGGCGCTAAGTCGCGGAGATGGGCACCGCCTCTCGTTACACGCTTCGGCATAATACCGCGAGTATTATGAAGATTTGATTTAATTGAATTATTTTTTTGCTTTTTTAATATTTATTATTTAATCGTTTTTTTGATTTAAATTATTTTTTATTTTTATTATTATTTTTTTAATTAATTTTTTTTATTTAAGATTACTTCTAGTTTTTGGTTTAGTTAAAAAAAAAAAACACTTTTTTTGTAAACTTGAACCATTAGCCTATACATCATTAGAATTAGTTTCAGTTTTCCCGAATAGGAACTATCCCCTTGCCACCTTTAACAATACGGCCCCGCTTCAAAAAGAATCCCCTTTGAAAGTATAGCACCCCTCAAGAAGAATCAATGTAGAAACTCCAAAAAAAAGACACTTCTCTTTATGTTAACTTGAACCAAACCGTTAAAATTGATTTTAGTTATCCTGAACCATTTCTTTTATTTTTAATCTTTAATCGAAGCTGAACCACCTCACAGTAAAACTTCTCAATTTCTGTATATTATGGTTATTATATTATAATTGGCAATGTGTTTGATCACAGGTAAATTTATTGCAAAGTACATTTTGTTTATTATTTATCGTTATGAATTACCACAAACTGCGAAGAGTATTGCAAGTTGTCACTAGCAGATTGCAAGTTGATGTTGAAATTAATCAATGCGAGTATACCAAAACTGGTTTACCGTTAATATAGCCAACTAGTTCGTGGTTTACTCAAGCTACCAATATTGTATATTTATAGTAGAATAAGCAAATTATTCCATGTCTCTAATTTTTCCTAAGTTCTGGGAGATTTTTAATAAACCCTGGTCTTGCTATAGTCTACCAATTACTGGCAGTAAATGATGTTTCTACATTACATGCATTAAATGAGATTGCTTGATTGGCGCTTCTCAAGTAACTTCCTATGAAATACCTATTATAACATGCTTTACTACACACTAGAGCGTCATGGAATTTGGATCCCAAATGGCCCCCCCTACAATTGTTGCACAAGCCCCCCCCCCCCCCTTTGTCTAAAACCAACGCTGACCCCATCCCGAAATAGATATGAAAAAGTGCATAAACTCCAAACCTAGAGCATCATCGAACCCCGACCTTTTGCGTCGCTGTCCAGCATACTGACCGATACACCACGTTTCCTGTTTCTGAATTCAGTGCAACTTTTCTATTTATACTCATTTCGATCGAGCCCTATCTTTTTTTTGTAGAACCATTCGGAAATATGCGGCCCGAGGCTATTTTTGCAATGGACCTCCCTCTTCGGGCAAGAATTTTATTGCTTTTGTTATTAAACATTTCTATGGTAGACATGCGTGTAAAAGTTAGAGCCGAAACCGGTATTGCAGGCACGTCCCGAGTGTGTGTGTGAGGGGGGGCTCCAAATAAGTTGTTAAGAGGGCCTCATTCAAAAGATCGTCATCTAAAAAAGATTGCATACAACCGGCGTAAACTTCTACAGCCGTGCGCTCCATGTATGGAAACAAGCCAAACAATTTTGGGGGACAAAAAATTTTTTGGTGGTTGCACCCTTTCGGGACGGGCATGCGGTGTTGAATGGTTGAAGTATCACTGCGAGTTTTGAGCCAGCCTGTGAGCTTATAGGTTTTTGATTTGCAGCGACGCCCAAAAATTGGTGTTAAAAGATATTGAATTATTTTAACTCTGGGGCTAAAGGCTTCAGACCTAGATTTCTTTGTGACATGTATGAGTCTTTCCGCTTGAGGCTACCGCTTGCGATTTGAGGCTAACACCGCCTGTATACGCCAGGCTTAAATTACAGAATTGACCTAGGCTATTATTATGGAAAATGATCAGTGCAACAGTTATTACGATCCAGCAGACTGTCTATCCACGAATGAGTACAACCTGAGAAATGCAGTGTTAAAGAGAGGTCGGCAACAACCATTGTGGCAGCAGCAGGAGTATCCTCACTCACAGAGAAGCTGTAGGTTCGTAGTGAGATGGTACCAAGATCATTCATGGCTTGAATATTCAGAAAAGTTAAACGCTGCTCTTTGCTTTTTTTGCAGACTTTTCAATCCTGAGGTAAGGCCTGCAACAATACGACTGACGTAGGCCTATTACGTAGGCTACTTCAAATGTAGCCTATCTTTATCTTTATCCGAGTGCACAGGCCGGGCGACGGTTAGAGGCCTACTATTACAGGCCGGGGGATATTATAGGCCTACTACATGGCTATGCTGCCCGTATGAATTTTAAATGAAGCCTTTGCGCTGGAAAGTTTGCTTATCCCTGATCAAACGAGACGTGTACATTCTGTACAACTGCACATTAGTCCATTATGCGTCCAAATAAGCGTAACCACCAACCACTCACTCGTTGCTTTAAGCTTATCTGTATCACATTCAAAAATTTGGTTGGTGACGTTATAGATAACGACGTCACACTTTACCCCCTCCACAACATTTTTTTTCTGCGGCCGCCACTGGTTATAGACCATAACTCCCAAGTCATTTCTTGTAAGCTCATCAATCAGCAGACAGCCAGACGTGTAGCTGCAGACATTGGTAGATGTCAATGACAAAGACAATGAAGACTACGCGTAAATCGCTGACCCAGTTTCAAGAGTAAAATTGCAAAATCACGAATTTAGTAAAATGTAATATCACAGAGAACGCAAACCACCGTTAACTGATGATGCTACCCAATGATAAAAAAACAAGGAGCAATGCACTCAAAGGAATGGGGCGAACCCCCCCAAGTTTGTCATTTACCATATCAAACTTCATTTAGTTAATTAAAAAAACGCTACCCGGTCCATTTTGCTCAATCTTGATCAAAGGTCCATTGATTTTGCGAACGTATCTCAGGCCAATGCGAAAGCTAAGGCCCTACTTTGATGCAACTAAAAGGAAGTGTTATATGTTGCCTAACAAAAATATTAATGTCAGTCGAAGGGCTCCTAAATCAGCATGGGCCCCATGGTTATTAGCCCCTCTGCCCCCCCCCTCTATCTAGAGATGGGCATTTATTGAGATAATTTATCGGCGATAATTTTTTTCGCTCAGGGATCAAAGGCGTAACTAGAGTTAGCTGAGACTGAGAAGCTGAGGCGTAACTAGAGCAATGAGCTATGGTAAAATATGAAATATTGCATGGAGATATCATGTGTTTTTGGTAGTCAGCGACAAAATGATGTGATCAATGTAATTGCGTTGATTGACACCTTTCAACGTCCAAGTTTCGTAAAAAAGTGAAGCGAAGATGCTCTGCAAATCTTAACTCTACTGACCACATTGAGTGGCTGAGTGTAAGTTCATTTAAGTGGGTCTCAACAAAAAGAATTGACGACCCAAAGCAGGAGCGTATTTAGGGGGGAGGGGCGTTGTACCATGTCTGATTTAGACTAGAACTATTCGCTTGGTTCAAACAATAGTCTTTTAAAGTGAGTTCCAAAGAAACTAAAAAGCCCAGAAAACAACGAAACTTCACAAATATTCCCAATTTTTTTGTATTTAATGGCAAAATTATTTACGTACAGGCGGATATTGAAGTTCATCAAAACAAAGGAATTGTGTGCAAATTATCGCAAAATAGCTTTAACTATATCTTAGCTTGAAGGCATTACGAACACCTGGAAAAAAAACCCTGGACATTTTGAAAAAGACCCTGGGTTTTTCCTCCCCCCCCAAAAAAAACCTAGTTACGCCCCTGCCTTGAATTTTTTGAAATTATCGATTATCGTTATTGCTTTAGTACAGAAAGGTTTCTTTTGCCCATCCCTGCCCTTATCATGCGCCTTGGCATGGAGTATTTTGTTTTGTGATGCTAAAGTTTATCTAAGTTTAAGATAGTAGAACTTGTTTTTTTCGGCGATTATTTGTTTGCTTTCCTCATTTTTTTCTACATTTTTAGGGACGATATTAACAACGGGCGCGTAAAAGTCGGCATCCTTGTGTTCAATTCCGTAGTAAGAGTGGAAATATCGCTGAACAACTCGCTGGACTACTCACAATTGATTAGTAAGTACCTGTGTTTATCACACAGATATAAAAGCTAAAAGCATCACTCATCGCTGTTTGCAAAGTCGCTTATTGTTTAGTCGAGTTTATCAAGAAGCTGTTATTAAAAAGGTTTTCTCGGAGAACTTCAATCATCCCTCAATAGACTTCCCGGGGGATCCTTCAATCACCCCTCAAAGATTTTCAAGGGAAACTTCAATGACCTCTCCCTAGATTTCCTAAGGGTGCTGCAATCTCTTTTCCATTTCCAAGTGGCCAGGGCATTTTTTGCCAGGGTTATTTTGTCTCTTTGATTTTTATTTCTTAGCTCTTCTTTTCCCACTAAAACCAGTGGAAACTTGCCTGTAGTGTATACTAGACATAGCCAAGTTACAATGCATGCAGGAGCGGATTTAGGGGGGAAGGCATTGTGCCATGCCCCCTTTTTTGACTCGGCCTTTTAGTAAAAAAGAACAAAACCTATGGTGCCAAGTGACTGAAATATGCGAAACTCTTTCGATGGTTTCTGTAGCTTATGACCAGGGGCGGATCCAGGAGGGTAGGATGAGGGGTATGCATCTTCCCACCAGCCATTTTCAAAAATGTTTTTGATGTATGCAATTTTTGCATAATCTCAAACCTCCTTGATTGCAATAAGCCTTACGCCTTAAGCACGCATAATCGAAAATGTGCGAACAAAATGCATCATATTTGGCGCAGTACTCAAAAGTGGGGCCAAAAATTTAAACGAAATTTGCGAGAAAATTATTTAAAAAGCACTAAAATAGCCATTACAGCATGTAAATTTTCAAAATTTTTTCGGGGAAGCATGTCCCCGGAGCCCCAAGAACATTTTTTGTTTTTGAATCAGTTTTAACTTCGTTCGGCCGAAAAAAATAGGCTAGAAAAAAAATTGGAAATTATGCCCCCCCCCCCTTTTAAAATTTTTCGCTACGCCACTGAATGCATGCTATTATCATAGAGAAAGTAATAATTTACAGTACAATACAAAATCTTTAATCGACAGCATTGATTCTTGGAATTTTGAAAGAAGGAGGCAGTACGAATATTGGAAGAGCCATGGGTGTCGCAACTGGAGAGTTCTTTGAATACGGAAGAAAAAACGTTACCCAAGCTATGATTGTTTTGACCGACGGAGGCTCAAATGACAACGAAACATATTATTCTCAACAAGCGAGGTAAAGCAAAAGCTGTTATGTGAAAACATGCGTTTTTTACCAACCATAGATGTGCCGAAATGGCAGAAAGGTAACGAAGCACCATTGCGATTTACTGCAGTGTTTCTCAACGTGGGCCCGAGGATATCCGAAATGGGCCTGGAGTTTTCATTGGGCCTGCATTAAGTCCCAAGAAAAATGCATGGTTGAAATTTACGATTTATCTGCTAATAAAGTAAATTTATGATATTATAAACTTAGGCTCAAGTAGGTACAAACCAACCATACAACTAGGAGCATTAAGATGGGTTTTCGAACTCAACTTCAATAAAAAGATAACTGCCAGTATATTTGCAATCATACTCACAAATGTTTCGGTAAAAACTTATATCATCATCAGTGTGAAACTACATAGGCACTAGGCTAGAATAACCAGCACAAGAAAGAAATTATTTTAAATACAGCATATTATTACGTCATAAACAAGGTAGTTGGGATTTACGTAAAATGTAACTAAGGCTACGTTTACATGAGACTTCATTTCGCCCGAAACGAAAAAAACACATTTCGGTAAGGTCTGCAAACAATGGAAGTGTTCACACGAGCGCACCGAAATGAAATCTCTTTTTTTCCGATTTTCATTTCTGTCCTCTGTCTTCAGGACAGAAATGAAAATTCGTTTCGGGGGTGTGTAAAGCGTGTGAACGCAAGCGACATGGAAGTAATCCGAAAGGAAAGTATGTCAGCAATATAAAGACTATTACTAGTTATCATGATGCAGTAATGTGTGTAGGCTAGTAAGAAGGAGGTGACGTAGGCTATCTACATTATGCTGTGGCGTAACTACTAGGCAAGTTCATAGTCTAGTGTAAGCTATTAAAAGCTTATTGGGATTGCGCTTAACACCTAGCTGTTCATCACTTTTGCTGGCTGCTTGAGGTTAGACTACAAGTGCACTGTAGTAGTTTATTGGTATGGGTTTGGGGAAACCTTGGTTAGAGCGTGTGCAAATGAAGCGCTATAGATTTTCAACGTCAGGTGTTTAGTGACTAGTACTGTCACCTTGAGTTGATAGTCAGACAACAGGTTAATTCACTCTCGTTAAGCAACTGGTTACCGGTATGTATGAAATGGCTTCTGAAACTGAATTTTTAACTTCAACTAACCTAGTCATTGTTTTGAACCAGCACGTAAATTAAGCGTTGTTGTTCATAACGTACAACTCAACGAAATTAGGTCAACTACTCCACAAAATGAGATGCATCATGCACTTGCTGTAGTTTAAATGGTTTAATGGTAAAGGATGCTCCTATTAATTGCGCGTGCAATTGATGCAAAGCCAAATAAGCTGACATCATGCACGGTACAAGCGCTAGCAATTCTACGCTCTTTATCTCGTCTAATCAGAACTGAAATGATGACATCATAGAAGCAGACCGCAATATTTATAGTTCCGTTGCTTTCGGGGTGAAATGAAACACAAGGAAAAATCCCTCGCAAACCGGTTCAAACCAGTATTTTCATTTCGCCTTCTTTTCATTCCGGGCCTTATGTAAACGTAGCCTAAAGGGGCAAATTAAACAATTACGTGCAACTGGAGGGACTAGATTAGCAGTAGGATTATTAAGTACAAATACTGTAGAATTAATTACATCATAACTAAAAAAAGACGTTGAATATAAATGGAAATTAAACACGTTACTGATTGCGATTTAGGCCTACACGAATATTGCGCGAAGTGAGCTAAATGTTAAATAGGTAGATGGGGTTGGAAGAATCATCAATATTTAATTGTGGTTGAAGATTTTGGATGAGTAGAGTTTCTTTGATGCGGAGTTTTCGGATGTTATTGCTGTGAGCTAGTATTTCGGGGGAATGAAAGTTCATCGTATGGTCTGGGTTATTTTTCAAGTGTTGGGACACATCAGTTTCATTATTAGTTGAGTTTTTTGGCGTATGGTCATTGATTCTAATTTTCAAATTTCTTTTGGTTTGTCCAACGTATGATTGTCCGCATGAGCAATTGAGTTTATACACTACTCCTGAGCTGTGTAGCAGTGTTTGACGGTCCTTGTACCTGAATTTTTGGCCAATAGTTGTTGTTTCGTGTACCATAACAAATTTTGATTTTTGGGAAAGTTTTTTGAATAGATATTGCCGAATTTCTTTATCAATTTGTTGAGACATGTCTCCGATATACGGTAGTTTTAAAATCGAGAATATGGGTCTTGTTTTGCTTTCAGTATCTGGCTTTTCGACTTCTGGAGTTTTTACTTTTTCATGCATTTTGTTGAAAAAAATTCGAATTTGCTGATTAAGAAATCCAGTCGGATAGCCGTTTTTCTCTAGCATGGTGGAAATAATTTTGAAATCTTCGTGGATAAGTGAATAGGAATTGCAAATTTTGTAAGCTCTGTGCAAGAGGTTCCTCACCAAATTAATCTTGTATTTCAGAGGCACAAAGCTTTGCCACTTGATGTAAAGTCCGGTATGAGTGGGTTTACGGTACGTTTTTAAGGCTAGTTTTCCATCTTGATTGCTAATCCATACATACAAGAAAGCCAATTGGTTGTTCTGGGCCAGTTCATAGGTAAATTGTATGTTAGGGTGAATAGAATTAAGATGTTTGTAAAATTCGGTAATGTGGGCGCGTTTTTCAAATGTAACAAAGCAGTCATCGACGTATCTATAAAGTTGCACAGGCCGGGTTTCAATTTTTTGGCTTTGATCAATGAGTCAATTCATGCATACGTCTGAGAGCAATGGGGCAAGCGGGTACCCCATTGCTGCGCCATTAATTTGTTTGAAGTATCGATTGTTAAACTGTAGTGTTGTTTTTTTGGTGGTCCAAATTAATAGTTTTTTAAATTGAGAGTGAGTAAGACCATGAAATAAAGCTTTTTTGTCAGGGAATGACTTTTCCGGACTTTACATCAAGTGGCAAAGCTTTGTGCCTCTGAAACTCCGCATCAAAGAAACTCTACTCATCCAAAATCTTCAACCACAATTAAATATTGATGATTCTTCCAACCCCATCTACCTATTTAACATTTAGCTCACTTCGCGCAATATTCGTGTAGGCCTAAATCGCAATCAGTAACGTGTTTAATTTCCATTTATATTCAACGTCTTTTTTTAGTTATGATGTAATTAATTCTACAGTATTTGTACTTAATAATCCTACTGCTAATCTAGTCCCTCCAGTTGCACGTAATTGTTTAATTTGCCCCTTTAGTTACATTTTACGTAAATCCCAACTACCTTGTTTATGACGTAATAGTTATGCTGTATTTAAAATAATTTCTTTCTTGTGCTGGTTATTCTAGCCTAGTGCCTATGTAGTTTCACACTGATGATGATATAAGTTTTTACCGAAACGTTTGTGAGTATGATTGCAAATATACTGGCTGTTATCTTTTTATTCAACAAAACAACATAATTAGTTTTTTTGCAAATGTGTTTTTATAAATATAAATTTTATAATTTCTTATATTATTAGGTTAACGTTAAAGTGTCTTAATTCTTGATATCTCTTTGACGCTCATATTACTTTTATAATGTCATTGATCCGCGGTTGGTAGTTACAACTTACACGTCGCTAGAGAATAGACCAGATGGGATGACAGCTATAGTAAGCGAGTGCGAAAACGGAGGCGTTTTTTTTTGCAGAATTTAAATGATCTATAACGGAAGCAGATTCACTGTAGTTAAAGAAGCAATTAAATTGCTTTTTTAAACAAACAAGAGTAAGGTAGAAAGTAGAGAAGACGAGCGCTAAGTTACGACGAAGAGAAGAAGAAACAACCGCGAGCCAAGTTTACTAACTTGTAACGTTGTTAAAACATTTTATGATACTCGAAATTTGTGTTAAAGGTTTTGTGAGCCGAGTATTTTTTTTTGACTCTGAAAATGGGCCTCAAAAGAAGAAAGATTGAGAATTTACAGCAATAGTATAAGGCCCTACTCAGAAACGGTAGTAGTAGGATTTTTATTTTTTAACCATGAAATAACGCCACTGTCAACACAAAAGCAGCAGGATTAAAAATAAGGAAACAGCGACAAAACTATATAGGCTATTGTTGTTCATGCTCAAGATCAAAAACACAGAATCAAAGCGTTTAAAGAAAAATTAGCACGGTTGCTGCATCTAAAAGACCTAAAAGAAATACCCCGACCAACACTGCATTTAAGACAACTAAATTTGCAGTGATAATATACTGCCAAAGATGTGCAATGTGCATGAACCGTATCCAGATTGGGGCCGGACTAGGGTTGTAATTCCGGGAAATCCCGATCCCGAATTCCCGGGATTTGGGGTATTTTTTCCAATCCCAATCCCGGGATTATATGTCTAGAAATCCCGGGACTTAATAAATTTACTATACCCCTGATTGACCGTTTTATATCAGCCTACGGAAGTGAGCATCATGTAATGTTACAATTCTAAAGTACAGAATTAAGTTTTACGTACCCTAGCTCAGCGTTTCTCAAATGGTGCACCGCAAGGGTTAGCTAGGTGCGCCAAACTTGTATTTCGTAAATTTACGACCTGTTATTTGCACTATTCTTTATTTTCGGAATTTATACAATTGGATACGATGACCATCTTGAAGTTGTAAGATATCCGACATTGCAATTATTACAGTCATATTCTTGGCGCAAAACCCTTTTCCTGGCATGCTGCTCTACATGAGTGGAGTCAGAGAGAGACTAAATAAAGTTACTATTTTCTACACTCGATAAAGTTGTTGATGGAAACAGTATGATGTGCTCTAATGCCTCTAATACTTATAGCAGCTAACAGATAGCTCAGCTTCTGCCCAGAGAGATTTTTGTTCTTTCCATACTACTTTTTTTAATTATTTGCTCAATCCCGAATAATCCCGGGATTATAAGTCTAAAACACCGGGAAATCCCGATCCCGGGATTGTATAAACTGGTCCCAAATTTACAACCCTAGGCCGGACTAAACCAATTTCGAACATGCTCGGAGCCGGACTGCAGCCAGACCGAATGTTATGCGAAAAAATCGGTTTCTGTAGTGGCTTTGTATCAATTTATTTCTTTTTTACACAAATTTCGTGCATGTTACTAGTTTTTTCTCCAAAGATTGCTTTTCGTCGCTGAATTTTTTTGGTAGATTATGAATTATCGCGAGTCGTTTCGTTTTGTTTCGGACTCTGGACTTTCATTTTAGCTTGTTGTTTCGAAGTCGGAACGGATTTTCATTTGGAAAAGTGGGACTGGATACTGGAGCGAAAATAGGGAAAACATCGTTTTGCTTTGTAATAGCAATAAAAAGTTGCCATTTGACCAAAAAACATCTCACGCAAAAAATCAGTTTTATTGAATAAAGTTTAAAATCCCCGCAAATCAATTGAAATTTTCAGTCTTTGCCAAAAAAGAGCCCAAATCTGATTTTTAGTTGGCAATTTAAACATTGTTTATCAGAAACGTAATAATGAAATTAAATTGGGGTTTAGTCTGAAATCATCTCCTGTAAAATATAAACTCATTAGGCTAACGTTATAAATCGCCGCAACCCAGTTAAATTGCTTTAAAAATCAGAATATTACCTAATTTTGAGGCAATAAAACTAATAATAAGAAGAACATGTTCCGCTATTTAGAATAAGTGTAAATCTCAAATTCGGCTTCTTACAATATGTAAATACGCATGATTATTTGATTACAATATGTAAATACGTAAATGATTACAATATGTAAATACGCATAATTCTATTTGAATAAGATACCTTCTAAGGACCGCGCTTAGCGAGAAACAGGCTGTAGAAGTTTTTTGAAATTTTAAATTAAAAGTTGATCTGAACAATAGTAAATATGCATGACATTTTTATTAATATTTGGCGACCTTGTAGCTTCTGCAGCAGAGAGGGTGCGATGACTTAGTGAGAGCTTGTTATGTGAGATCACAACATTTCCTTAAGTAAAAGTTTAATTAACTAAGTATCAAGCTCATCTAAAGATAAACATAAGTACTGCAATTAAACCAAGTCAATAATAACGAAACAGATCTCTAAGCTACAGTATGTAACACAGGAAAACTACAGCAGTGCTCTGCTGAGAAATCTGCCTTTAAATAGGCAAAGAAAAGCGCTGATTACACTTTGCAGGAAACGCCAGAAAATTGCAAAATTACTGCAATTTAAATCAGTTGTCTACACGTAACACCCAGCAAGCAATTCAGGTCATTCACCCCCACCAAAAGTCAGTGATAATACACTAGTCTTTCTGGCGGTTTTCGAGTTCGGTTTGATCTTCGCAGAGGCCTATGTTGTTCGAAGTTTTCTTGAACATCTTGTTGAGTGTCATGAACTTGATCATCTTGTTGAGCGTCATGAACAGTAGCGTCACGTCTGGCCAACGAATCTTCATCACTTTTCGAAGTCTCTAATTGAGAAGTGTCTAGCCCGTTTTGCACAGCTTCAACATTGGGCGCGAGATCATCTTCGGGAATTGACTCGTCTGTGCAGGGATTGCTTTTTTCCATCGGAGGGATGGACAACTGTGGACTCTCGGGTCCGGGAAGGGGCGCCATGTCCTTCAAAGAAACAGTAGTTTCACGCCCATTTTTCAAACGAATGTGTGCGTACTGCGGAGTGGCGTGGATTAGATCTGCTTCTTCGACTAAAGGATCATACTTGCTTTGGCGAACATGTCTTCGAATTAATACACTCCCCGGAGAGTTAAGCCACGAGGGTACGGATATCCCGAGGACTGAACGTTTCGAGAAATTTAGAAAACGTTCATGGGGCGTGGTGTTTGTTGCCGTGCCTAGTAGAGAACGTATGGAGTGCAAGACTTGAGGCAAAACAACTTCCCACTTTGAAATGGGCAGATTTTGTTCTTTTAGGGCAAGTTTTACACCGGACCAAATTATGTCGTTGTACTTTTCACATTGTCCGTTAGATGTAGGGTTATAGACTGAAGTTTTGCTTGTAGGTATTCGCAAATTATTCATATAAGACACAAATTCTTTTGAAAGAAACGATTTGCCTCTGTCTGAGTGAATGTAAGCACACGCACCAAATAAATTGAAAATTTACATCAAACACGAAATAACCGTTTGTGATTCCATATTACCACACGGAAACGCAAATGGATACCGAGAAAATTCATCAATTACTGTAAGCAAATATTTGTTTTTACTAGCGGAAGGCAAAGGGCCTTTGAAGTCAATGCTTAGGCGCTCCATTGGCTGAGTCGCTTTGATTAAGTGCGATTCAGTAGGCTTGAAAAACTTAGGTTTGATCTCAGCACAAGTTTTACACGCATTTACAACTTTACGAACGTCATCTAGTGAGTATGGCAAATTTTTCGATTTTACAAAATGAGTCCGAGTTATTCCCGGATGACATAATCCGGCATGAATATCGTACAATGACGAGCAGAATAAATTAGCACAATAAGCACGAGACAATGTGTCAGCAGCAGTATTAAGTTTTCCAGTACGATAAACAATCTCATACTGATATTGCGATAATTCAATACGCCAACGTAAAATCTTAGCGTTTTTGATTTTACCATGATTTTTAGAATCATACATAAAACTAACAGATCTTTGATCCGTAACAAGCCGAAAACATCTACCAGTCAAAAAATGGTTCCACTTTCGCACGGCCTCAACAATAGCCATAGCCTCTTTTTCTACACTAGACAGTGCCAATTCGCTTTTATTAAATGATCTAGAATAAAAAGCAACAGGCCTACCACTTTGGCTTGGAGTGGCAGACAAAGCTACATTTGAGGCATCGGTTTCGACAACAAAGGGAACATTTTCTTCTATTGCGCCTAGTGAAACATTTACCAAATCAGATTTTAATTTCATAAAACAAGCCAATCTGCCTTTAAATAGGCAGAGAAAAGCGCTGATTACACTTTGCAGGAAACGCCAGAAAATTGCAAAATTACTGCAATTTAAATCAGTTGTCTACACGTAACACCCGAGCAAGCAATTCAGGTCAGAGTTGGTAATACAAATATCAGATCAACCGATTTAGCAACAAAACTGTTTTATTACAACCTCGACAGCCTGCTTCACGCTAAACGTGATCTTCAGGAGGTATCTGTGAATAAGAACCGGATAACAACTAAAATCTAAAAAAAAACACTAAAATCTCAAGTAAAATGCATCTGCGGAAGGAAGTAATAAATGATTCCAATTTGCCAACTAAGCATTTCAGATATGCTTGATTGCTGGGTATGGGGATGTTTTTCATGCCTTCCTTCCGCAGATGTATTTTACTTGAGATTTTAGTTTTTATCCAGTTCTTATTCGCAGCTACCTTCTAAAGATCGCGGTTAGCCTGAAACAGACTGTCGAGGTCGTAATAAAACAGTTTTAATGCTAAATTGGTTGATCTGATATTTGGTATGACATTTTTATTAAATAGTGATATGTCCACGGTAACACAAACTATTTCTACTCAAAATACCACTCTGTCAAACTTTGTCCTAAACAAACATATTTACGCGCTTCCCTTGCATTGCTTTGCAGGAAAGCGCGTAAATATGGTTTATTAGGTCAAAGTTTGCTTGAGTGGTGTTTTGAGTATTTAGTGCGTTAATTTTGATGTCATTCTGATGGTAAATCAGTGAGAATATTAAATGGCAGACTGAGTTCTTGAACAGCTCAGGCGAGTCACAGAGCATATGCCATAAGAATTACGAGCTAGCGATATCGATTCAAAGCTGGCTGTTACTTCAGCGGAGGCAAAAACGAGAGCTTGGTGTGCCTAAGAGGTTCAGCTCACAAATTTAATAAGACTTGAGAATTGCGGAGTATCATTACTGCAGGGGTGGGGACTGGGATTGGGGAACCGGCAAAGCATATCGGGCCGCATTGATTGCATGATACTTTCAAAGGGCCACATTCACTCTCAATTCGAAAATTTTGCCTTAAAAATAGACAATATTACGTCGCAAATTTATTAAGCATTCAGCTGAGTTGCTTTTTACCGCAAAAATCAGAGACTTTTGCGCGTTTTTTATGCCACGAAAACGGCATGTAGTTCAATGTGAAAGAGTTTTTGAGAAATCTTTATGTTTTTTATTCTACCAGTTTGTTGAATAATTAGCAAAGTTCTGACGCGGGCCACATTCAAAACTTAAGCGGGCCACATGTAACCCGCGGGTCGCAGGTTCCCGACCCTTGCACAAGTGCATTCCATTCACCACACAAAGCGGGATTTAGCTGCAAGCTTACTTCTGTGTTTATTGGCAAAATGAAGGTCTTCATCTATCTTTAGAAATTGTTCATTAAAAGACAGGTGTGTCGCAGCAACAGCAGGGTACAGTCAAAATGACACAGTACAGCACATTCATTACTTTGTCTAACCTTTTCTGCTTTGAAGTCCGAGTAATCACTGCCAGGTTTGAAACTACTGGCACACTGGCTGTAGCACACAGAGGCAATCAAAATCTAATCCTTATTATGCTCGCGGTAGTAGGCCGAAGCGTGTAACGAGTGGCGGGGCCCATCTCTACCACTTGGTGTCCGGACAACACAGCTCCGAAGAAACGTTGTAGCGGTGACTAGCCGTTACCGACACTGATTGATTTTGATTGATTGACTTCTTCATCTTTATCCTCCTATCACGAGAAAGCGGCGGAGACGCTATGCGTAGGACGAATCCAGACTCGCTTAGGAGTTGCCTTTGTTTACAAGTTTTCCGATTGAATTTTCTTCTGACTTCTTTAATTTGCTGCTTGCCAGATTCCACCAAGCAGAGATAATCATCGTAAAGCATCTTATCCAAGGACGCAACAACGAGACTAGGTTGGGAGTTGAATCATTAACCTTGCAATCATGACCGTCGTAAAAATAAAATCGTAAAAGCACTGCGCCACGCTGCCGACATTATCGACTGAGTCCGATTTGATCGTCCCGGGGAGTGCACCCCAGACTCAAGCACAATGCTGAATGGAATAATTTCAAAATCGTGTAGAGGAGGCGAAGGACTTATTGTAAGACCCCTTTCTTTCACACACCCACTTCCTCTGATTGCAAGTCTGAGACTATTGTTTATTCAACAATCTGTAACATTTTCTAGTGTAAACATGTACTGTAAGTCTTAGATTTGCAATCAGAGGAAGTGTGTGAGAGAGAAGGGGGTCCCGCAAAGAATCCTTCGCTTCATCGACATAATTTTTGAATTATTCCATTTATCATGGTGCTTGAGGTCTGGGGTTCACTCTCCGGGACGATCAAATCGGACTCAGTGTCGGCAACGGCTAGTCACCGCTGCAACGTTTCTTCGGAGCTGTGTTGTACGGACACCAAGTGGTAGAGATGGGCCCCGCCACTCGTTACACGCTTCGGCCTACTACCGCGAGCATAATAAGGATTAGATTTTGATTGCCTCTGTGTGCTACAGCCAGTGTGCCAGTAGTTTCAAACCTGGCAGTGATTACTCGGACTTCAAAGCAGAAAAGGTTAGACAAAGTAATGAATGTGCTGTACTGTGTCATTTTGACTGTACCCTGCTGTTGCTGCGACACACCTGTCTTTTAATGAACAATTTCTAAAGATAGATGAAGACCTTCATTTTGCCAATAAACACAGAAGTAAGCTTGCAGCTAAATCCCGCTTTGTGTGGTGAATGGAATGCACTAGTGATGCTCCGAAATTCTCAAACCTTATTAGACTTGTGAGCTGAACCTCTTGGGTACACCAAGCTCCCGCTATTGCCTCCGCTCATGTAACAGCCAACTTGATATGTTATTGCTTGCTCGTAATTCTTATGGCATATGTTCCGTGACTCGCCTGAGCTGTTCAAGAACTCAGTCTGCCATTTAATATTCTCACTGATTTACCGTCAGAATGGCATCAAAATTAACGCACTAAATACTCAAAACATCACTCAAGCAAACTTTGACCTAATAAACCATATTTACGCGCTTTCCTGCAAAGTAACGCAAGAGAAGCGCGTAAATATGTTTGTTTAGGTCAAAGTTTACTTGGATGCAGTGGCGTACGCAGAAAATTTTTAAGGGGGGGAGGGAGCTGTCCAGACGCTAAGCCGCGGAGATGGGCCCCGCCATTCAATCAATCAATTCAACTCTTATTCCCGCTCGCTAAAAAAAAGTCCATACAAACACAAAAGTATAAATTACGGAAAACGGAACATGCAGGAAAACGGTTTAACGTTAAGACATGCCAGTAGGTTCAGACGTGGCATGGCTGCATGTCAGGTAGCATCGAAATACACTTAGTCCTACACAAAAAAAAAGGAACAAAAACACTAGCACACAAAAAACGAACCAACACAGCCAAAAAGTAATAGCCTACTAGCAAAAAAGCAGTTTAATAATGACTTTTAATTTAAGGTAGCAGCCTGAGATCCTAATTAGCATATGGGAGGATAACTTGAAATCACACACCTTGTTAACTTAAATCACTCTGAATCATTTTTAAGGATTCTGCTCGATATTTAATAACAATAATAATCTGTTTGATCAAAGCTAAACAAATTCTTGTAGCAAACTTTCTCTTTATGAAGTTCGTAGTAAATTTAAGATCGTAGACGCAAGCAAATTCTTTTCAGCTGGTGAGCGGAGAATTCAATGTTCATCGGTGCTTTTTGAAAGATTTTCCGATTTCTGTCTTTTATCACCTGAGCAATCTGCAACAAAAATAGAAGAGCAGCAGCAACACCACAACAAATCAAAATAACAGTAATTTCGAAAGGTGTGGTAATAACGAATTGAGTCATTAACCGCGCCAAGGGTCACCTAGGGTTGGGCATTCTAGAATTTCGAATCCGAATCCTTAAAGATTCGAATTCAGAAAATCAGTTTATTTCGACTAGTTAGAACCGAAATGATAATTCTAATTAATGATATTTTGCAAACGAAGCAGCTTAATCTCTTTTTTTTTCCAGGTTTTTTTTTTAATAACAATGGGAACCAGTGTTTCAAAAAGTGCTCGATAACTGAGTTCAGCTAGAGCAAATGTACGAATTCACCACAGTTTAAAAACATCTATTGAAACCCGACAGTCTGTTTCACCCAAGACACCCCTGATGATCCCTCTTGTACACCTATTAGTCGAGTTGGATGGCGATATATATTTCTATTTATTTAGTTGCATATTTATCTTCCCATCACGAGAAAGCGATCAAAGCGCTATACGCTTAGGAGTTGCCAGCCATCTGTCTGCCACGCCAAGATGGGGGAATCCCGCTAAGTGCCTTTTCCCAACGGCACAACAAGTAAACTTGCCGGCTTGTTCTCCACACTGTCCCTTTAATGCTGAGCGTCAAGCAGGGAAGCTGTGAATACCAATTTTAAAGTCATGGGTTTGACCCGACTCGGAATCAAACGCGAGTCTACAGCTCAAGAGACAGACGCTCTATACCACTCGGCCATCTGAGCTCTTATGTGGCTTTATATCTAAATATTTTCAGACCTATACCAAGATCACAAACCTACACCAAGATCAATAAACAGCCTACTTCATGTCTGCGAGGCAAAGTAAGAAAAGAGCAGGGTTGGAAATCGATAATGAAAAAAAGTAAATAATTCGATATTCGATGCCTCAAAAAAAAGTAGCGAATTCCTACATTTAATAACAAAAATAAAAAGTAGAGAATATTGATCAATCGATAACGTCAAATCGATACTTTTCTCTGACTCAATTAACAGCGACAGCGTTAACATATTTTGATGTTAATGGGGAGGCTTCAGGTTAGGCAAAGTGGGGAATGTCGGTATGGAAGACATAGCATATTATCATGGGCAGTTTAAAACAGGAATACCAGAAGGCCTACTCTCTTTTCCTTTTTCATTATAAAGATGATCAAAGATCAGTTTTTTTCCTAAATACTTTCTACTTTTGATCTTGGCCTACTTTAGATGCTGTTGACTGTAAACCTTTTTCTACAATGTTCGAAACACATTAGTATTCCTACCAGTTTCAGATGCAATCTTTTAAATGAAAAAAGCTGGTTAACAAAAATTCAAAAAACACTGAACGTCAATACCGGTATCTGAATTTGGTACAAGTAACAAGCTATTGAAAAAAGAAAAAAACTCTTAGCGTATCGGTAACAAAATAATGAAAAAAACACACACATGACTCAGAAAGTATGGTGTTGTTCGCAAAAATTTTTGGTGATTGCAATGAAGAAGAAACACTGTAAAAAGAAAAAAAGCAGGAGAACAAAAATTCAAAAAACACAGTGAAAGCAGACCATATTCGGAATGAATAAGCACATTGTTCAGAAGTTATTCAGAAAAAAAAAGTATTGATTAATTAATATCGATTTACCACGCAAACAATTACGGAAAAGCCCCAATCGATAATAAAAAAAAAAGTTAAAGAGTTTTTGCATTCGATGACAAAAAAGTAGAGAATATCGATTATCGATTTCTAATCGATATTTCCAACCCTGGAAAAGAGTTGCATGGCAAGACAAGTCATTGAGACCAGATTTACAAGCGGTTACAATTAAATGTTTATCTTTGAGACAAGCGGAGAAAAAGTATGATGTTCCCAAAAGTAAGCTTGAGAGACGTGTTAACGGAAAAAATAAAGTAGCCACTGAATGGACAAGACATCTCGAAAAGTATACAGTAAAATTTTTCCAAGTGAAGAAGAGCATATGGTTGACCACATTTTGAAGAAAAATTCTTGCAAAAATGACTTGCAAAAATTTGCTAATGATTTTGCGAAAAAAAGATAAAATTTCTCACCAGTTTGATCGTTCGGTTGGCATGGTAGGCAAGAGGTAGCTCTATGCATTTCTTAAGCGCAACTCATCGATTTCGCTGAGAGCTCCAGAGCCTACATCTTTGGATAGAGCAATGGGATTCAACAAGCCTGCTGTATCCAAAATTTTGAAGTTATTTGAAAAAATAGTGGACACACAGCACTTTGATGGTTTTGACTGATACTAGGATCACGAAGACTGCATAGCTACGACTGCATAGCTTTGTGCCGGTAATAGACTAATGTAGGCCTATCTTATAAACAATTTTTCAATCTAAGTGACATTCATAACTTGGTATTTTGTTTCGTGTAGCCTATGTTTTTTTGTATTCATTATATTCTTCGTTTGTCTCATCGTTAAAGATTAGATTGTAATATGACTTCGTTAAACTTATGGTAATTGTCGCTTTTATTTGTAGTGGATATGAGGCAGACAAGTCCCAACTATTTTATAAAGTTTGATGGTGCCTAAACGTGTTCGCACTTTGCTCACTGAGTTTGTCCCATTCTGTGATTCCTCGTGTCCCATCTAATGAAACTATGTCTCCCCAAGTTGGGACAGAAGTAGAAAATTTGTTTTGTTTGCCAGATCACCCACAATGATTTAACAGCGATTTAGGTGTTTGCAAGCCTTACGGCCTTCGCATGGTAAAAAATTGTTAATCTACACATGAAGATGTAAAGAGTAGCTGCAGTTTGAAAAAACCTGTCCCATCATGAGCTACCTGCCCTAGTTTCTTTGGCTTCTTCGCAGAAACTTCACAATTACAGGGCAATTGTCAGTGCTTTTTGATGGGAGGGGATGGGCAATATTCACGACGTTTGCCTGCAATGGAGGATTTAGCTTTAAATTTTCGTTTAACACTTTGCAAACATACGATTCATGCTCCAAATACACCCCCCGTTTTGGCACATTTCACACTTGTGAAGTATGAGGCAGTTGGAACGGCCATACTGCTCCCGATCGTCCAATTTTTCCTCTTGTTCTTGCATTCTGTTTTGTAGACCATCAACCATTTTTTTCAAGTTATTAAAAGCTGACCTAATTTCATCCAGTTGGTTTCTTTGTTCTATCTGACCTGCGAAAGCAGTAGCAGCAGAAACAACAGCACCAGCAACAGGCTCACTGCCATTAGGTTCAGCAGCAAGCCTGTTGCTAGTGCAAGCAAATTCAGCCTCATACCTTTCCAGTCTTTCACCAAATTCTTCCATTCAATCAATCAACCAATCACAACTTTTATTTCTGGCCGCCAACAATAACCAATCAAAATAACGCATGAAAATAAAATGGCACAGAAAAAGGAATATGCAACAAAAACGAAAAACGTTGAAACATGCAAGTTAAGAATAACTGTGCATGGTTGCACAACCTAAACAGCAAAATTCTCCATTGTGCAAGGTGGTTGTATTATCAAGATTTATGTCTAGAGAAGAATTGAAGTATTGGAAAATCAAATCTTATCCTAGTCTAGCCTAATTTAAACAATATTTACACAATTTTTACGGCCTAATTTATTATACACCCTACTCCATATACCTTATTCAAATAGAATGAGTATAACAAATGAGTGTACATTCGGCGTAATACCGCGAGTATAGGCCTAATAAAGATTTAATTTTTTCGGAGCAAAAACAGTTCAGCAAATTAGCCAACCGGTACGTACAGGCATTCTGCTAGTTAGAAGCACTACTTACTGCTTTTATCTACCGCTAATGAACCTTTTTACTTGTAAATTGTTTCTTGTTGTTTCAGTTTCCCAGTTCTGTAGACTAACCGGCTTAGCCTAGGAATATATTTGCGTTCGTTTTCCGTGAGAGCGCTTGCCGTATATTCAGTAACGCAAACCTGTGATAGTCCCGCTTAAGCAGCAACTTTCTAAGCAAATGAAGACGCCACTTGAATGCATCATAGATTCTTTGCCATACCTACATAGTTCTATGTAATTTACTTTATGTGCGACTCATGTTGTCTAGAGACCTCGGGATAATCACGATCGCGGTTGGGGTTGGAGATGGCTACGAATACAGCAAGCTCTTGGAAGTGGCTGGAAACGAAAGTCAAATCTTCGAAGCGACAGATTACAGCTCGTTAGGCAATATCACGGAAGGATTGCTAAGCATAATTACGGATTCAGCAACCATTGTACTCGAAGGTTAGTGCTTGATCATTCAGCAACAATCGCGCTTGAAAATCAGTGCTTGATTATTCAGCAAAAATCGCGCTTAAAGATCAGTGCTTGATTATTCAGCAACAGTCGCGCTTGAAGATCAGTATGCGACTGCTTTGAGTGTTTTTTTATTGCGCACTGTTTATCAGTATCATGATGTCACTAGTTGATACACTTGCATTCTCAAGGTCATGCAACCAATCATTTTTAAAGCCGATATTTCATAAATCAATTTGAAGATGGCCTGAAGTATGGAAGATTAATCAGCAATAACTATCGTCAAATTCAGTACCACATAACGTCCCTATTCTTTAAATTAATTTCAAATTTTTTTCCTCGCAAAAAATTCAGTTTGATCTCAAAAGTTTTTTTGATTCAGTTTAATCTCAAAAGTTTTTTTGACTTTTTGCTCATTGGATCACTCTCTGCTCGTGTCAACAGAAATGCATAGAAATTTGAAAATGTTTTACATAAAACTGCCCCAATTTAAACAAATAAAAATGCGTAATAATTTAAATGTGTTGTGAGGGATTGTGAGAAAATGCTATGTTTTGTATTCGATTGTTATGATGATTCATTTTAAGCTTTTACTAATCTATTTAAGCTTTTAAAAGTGTTTGGTTCTTTAAAAGTCTTTGGTTCAAAAATTGTGTAGTTTGGAACTCAACTACAACCGCTAGATTCAAGTACACCTCCCTAGATTCCACAACTCCTTAGATTCACACAACTTGTTCTACTTCACTTTACCTACCTGAAATGGTTTAAACTTTTTTGCAATGATTTTTTTTGGAAATTCTTAGAGCACAACACTATTTTTAATGGAGTCTACAAATGGCAACGCTGCACTAACCATGTGCAAACTGCGCAAAAGTGCTTGCCTGGTGGTGAAGACTGCGATAAAGTTGTCGTGAATCATGGGTACAAGTCAATTTCTTGACTTGACACTTGATCAGACAGTGCAGTGCAACACTGTGCTAAATAATTGCGTACAAGTTCACAAGCAAAATGATCTTAGTTTATTTTAGGTCAAGTAACAAATACTTCGACTCTTCTCACTCAATGTCAAGCTGGGACTTCACTTCACATTTCAGAGGTGAGGATTAATTAACACATAAGTACTTACCATGGTACAATCTTACGCGACACAAGCGGGTACATCGGCTATTTCATCATCCAATGAAACCCTCTGTCATAACTCTTAGGGTAGCTTTGAGAAAAGCTGTTTGTCTCAGTAACTCTTTTGAGTAGCTTTGAAAAAAGCTGTTTGTCCCAGAAGCTTATCGTGACGCACTCGTCAGTGGGTAATCTAAGAGTTATGACAGAGGGTTTCTTGAAGCCTAACGCGAAAACAGCTTTTTTCAAAGCTCTTCTCAAGAATCTTATTCGTACGAACAAAAGTAATATTCGGCCGAAAAAAAAAATATTCGCCTGAACAAAAAATATTCGTACGAGTATAAAAAATCTTCGGCCTAAAACTTTTTCTTTGTACTAAGATTCTAAAATCTTCACCCGAATAAAAATCAGGTCGTACGAATATTCGGGAATTTTATTCGTTCCGAAGAGCATAGCATATCTATCAAATTTATAACCTACAAATATTCGTGTTTCTACGAAGAGCACAGTATGCCGCCCTAAGGCAGATTGCGCCCTGCATATTGCATTAATGCTACGGACACCTCTTACAGGCTTACACAATCAACTCATTTCTACTATTGTTCGGTTGGCAAAAATCTAACAAAGTTTAAAAAACTACAGAATTAATGCTTGTATTCCAATAAAAAAGCGAGTTAATATTGTATAGAACTACATGTACTGTTATTTTGTTAATTGCAGTTGTAAACAGTGTTTGTCTCTGCAGGATTCTTTGTATGTGGGAGCGGTGGGGGCGTACACGAGAGCTGGATCGGTGTTTGATTATGGAGAACCAGAGTTTGGGTTGCGCGGTTTCATCAATGAGACAGACCTGGAGCATCTCATTCAGCCTGTAAATATTTCAGATTTCCGAGAGTCATATCTAGGTAGATTTGTAGATAAGCTGATGATTAATCTAAGCTGTTGAATTTTTTGTATTTTGAAGGTTATTCAACAACATCGGGAAAGTTTAGCGCCTCAAACGTCTTAGTAGCCTCGGGAGCCCCAGGATATCGATCAAAAGGAATTGTAAGAATGCTTCATTGAGTCGATATAACGCCTTGGTGATGACTCCGTGATTGCAGGTACTCATATACGACCCAGACAATCTTCAATCCAACGCATTCATGCTTCACCCTCTCAAAGCGGAATTGTGGCAAATTGGGGCATACTTCGGACATTCTGTGGTCGGAGCAGACTTGAACAACGATTCGTACGACGATCTCATTGTTTCATCGCCTCTATATACAGATGGTTTCAACTCATTTGATCAAGGAAGAGTGTTTATATTTTGGAACAATCCCAATAACTCTGGAATGTTTGACTGGGTGAGTTGCAACTTTGAGATGTTGATGCATGCACATGTTTGCTCGGTAGCTGTCGATCTTGCGGTGTTGATTGCTAGATAGTTGAAGTATTTAAGTAGTTAATCCGTTGCTTAATGGCTTTAAGCTCTTGCTTGCAAGCTCTGTTGATTGCTTTGCAATTTGCAAACTTCCGTATTGATTACGCTGTAACTGCCAAACTTGCCGATTGCACATTCTTGTTAACTTGTCGAGCTTTGTCGGATTGTCTCACGCCATGGCCTAGTGGTTAAGAGCGTTCACTTTGGGAAGCTGGTAGGCTGGGTTCTATTCTCTGTCGGGTCAAACCAAAGACTTTAAAACTGGTATCTGGTGTTACATTTGCTAAACGCTCAGCAATTAAGTGTAGCGCGGAGGATGAAATGAACAGAGAATATAAATACGTCAGTGAATTCTTGACAAAATTTAGTCCTGGCGCTAAAGGACCTTAGTAGTTATAAAGCGCCATAAAACCACACAGCATTTCATTTCATTTCAGTTTGCATGTGTTTGTCGAAGGAGGGTTAGAATCTTCGCTCAGATCTAACTATTCTATTTGTTTAGATCAGGGGTGGGGAACCTGCGGCCCGCTTAAGTTTTGAATGCGGCCCGCGTCAGAACTTTGCTAATTATTGAACAAACTGGTAGAATAAAAAACATTAAGATTTCTTAAAAACTCTTTCACATTGAACTACATGCTGTTTTCGTGGCGTAAAAAACAACTTAGCATGAATGCTTAATAAATTTGCGACGTAATATTGTGTATTTTTAAGGCAAAATTTACAAATTAATAGTAAATGTGGCTCGCTGAAAATATGCAATCAATGTGGCCCGCTGTGCTTTACCGGTTCCCCACTCCTGGTTTAGATTGTGTCGCATTTTTCAGTTAGTTAAACTTTAGAATAAAGAGATGTATTTGTAACAGTAGTTGTCGATTTTGTGGTGTTAATTGTTCGGTAGTTGTCGATTTTGTGGCATCAATTCAAGAAACTTTGTTTTTCAGATGACCAGTGACTACTCTCCGACTATATTGATTGGTTCCAACAGAAATGCCGCTCGCTTTGGATACACTGTCGTCGTTGGCGGAGACATCGATCAAAACGGCTATGACGACATAATTATTGGCGCTCCTTATGAAGAATTGACAGCGGAAAGTAGCGGCGTTGTTTACGTTTATTTCCTCACAGAGCAAGGCGTAACAGATCAAAGAACGCAGGTTCGAAATAAAACAATGACTGTCACAAACAAATAGAAGGCAAAAGTTATTACTAGAGCGATTTTTTATTGACCTAAAACTCTCAAAAAATTGACTTTATTTTATCAAAAAATTGGCTTTATTGACCTAACGAAACAATGAAATGAAAGAACCAGTTCATAAGAAAAAAGCCACCTAAGTCACTTCAGTTAGTGCTTAGATTATAACGTACGCACATATAATGCCGCACGTTTTCTGGCAGAAAGTTTAACTGCTCTGCGTAATTGCGCAGAATCCAGAGTCGTATTCAAGTGTTTCGCTATTCGCTGTATTGCAATCTCTGTAACATCAAAGTATGTTCGAATAACTAATGCATTGTCTTTTCAATTCTAATGTTTTTGACTACCGCTACGTAGCGACAAAAATATGCAACAAATGAAACACGACGAAAAGCTTATTTTATCATACACGAATTTTGCCAAAATTGCAATCTTGCAAAGCTGTCTGAAAGGATCTTCACAATCGAAATCAATGAAATTACATCAAACATTATATTAATAAATTAAGCATGTGTAAAACTGTAATATCGATGACAGTCTGGCGACAGCATATACCTCCCTGGTACCACCAACAGTTACGAACTTCCATCTCTCAATTATCTGAGTCATCTCTTTTTGAGTACAAAGTAGAATCGCGCAAAAAAAGCAAGAACGCAAAAATTGACCTAATAACAAAAAAATTGATCTAAAAAACAAAAAATTGACGTTCATTGACTTTATAACTTCATCAATACTGATTCTACGACCGTGAAATTTTGTTTCCACATTGTTAGAGTTAATTTTTACTTCCAAAAAAAATTGACTTTGTTGACCGTGAATCGCCCTAGTTATTACGCTTCACAAAAAACTTAATCCATCAGCCAACTCCAGCCTCCACTCAGCTCAGCTGCGTCGCTTTTGTGACCACGATTTAACACCATCGCAATGTGTGACAGGCTGACAGCACGTTAACTTAGCACCGACACTTTCAGGAAACTACTAATTAAGCTTCACATATGCAAAATTTCTTTAAATAATCATGCAAAGCAGATTAAATTTTGCTCGATAATTGCTGATCCTTACAATAACCAAAGTCTCGTCAGCCTTGCTACGCACAGCCAATCCAGGCTAAACTCATTCCAGACTGTAAAGACTCTTTTTTGCATTGCTTTACCTGGACATCTCGACTTCACCTCTTTTCTAGGTTGTGCCCTATTTTTGGCAGGCGACTGGCCCCAAACAACGATACCCAATGAAAGAACCTATAACCACTAACCCACAACTAAGTTACCGGTTGCCTAACTAGCCCACATCACTAGAAGCCCCCATGGCAACCCACTCATTTGCAGCTGCAGACGCGTTTCGACCTTATTATGGTCTCATCAGTGCAGCATAGCAACCTCCCATCTTCCTGAAAAAAAACAAAAATTCTAACCTTCAAAAGAACTACACACCCCAAATCTAAGCCTCTACTCGTTCTGCTTAAGGTAGAAAATTTGAAATAAAACCTTCAAGAAAATAATACAGGCTGGATTATGATGTCACAGATTCCCTGTAAACAATCGATAAGAATAGAAATGACCGGTTGGTTTAAACATTATTTTCCCGGTAATCTGAGAAGGAATTTTTTGTTTGAGGTTTGTAACTATACCAGTTACCAAAACCTGCAAAAAACCTCTCTGCCCAACCCGTTACCAAAACCTGCAAAAATCTCTCTACCGGGATATTGATGTTTAAACCACCGATAAGCGCTGACGTTCACTGTGTTTTCTGGGCTGCATGCGCAGACACAGTGCCTGCCTTGTCCCCCGCTTTTTCACAGGCGAACGGGTTGGGCAGAGAGGTTTTTTGCAGGTTTTGGTAACTGGTATAGTTACAAACCTCAAACAAAAAATTCCTTCTCAGATTACCGGGAAAATAATGTTTAAACCAACCGGTCATTTCTATTCTTATCGATTGTTTACAGGGAACCTGTGACATCATAATCCAGCCTGTATTATTTTCTTGAAGGTTTTATTTCAAATTTTCTACCTTGAGCAGAACGAGTAGGGGCTTAGATTTGGGGTGTGTAGTTCTTTTGAAGGTTAGAATTTTTGTTTTTTTTTCAGGAAGATGGGAGGTTGCTATGCTGCACTGATGAGACCATAATAAGGTCGAAACGCGTCTGCAGCTGCAAATGAGTGGGTTGCCATGGGGGCTTCTAGTGATGTGGGCTAGTTAGGCAACCGGTAACTTAGTTGTGGGTTAGTGGTTATAGGTTCTTTCATTGGGTATCGTTGTTTGGGGCCAGTCGCCTGCCAAAAATAGGGCACAACCTAGAAAAGAGGTGAAGTCGAGACGTCCAGGTAAAGCAATGCAAAAAAGAGTCTTTACAGTCTGGAATGAGTTTAGCCTGGATTGGCTGTGCGTAGCAAGGCTGACGAGACTTTGGTTATAGTCGAAACATTAATTTGTCCTTTGCAAATTTCTGATCCTTACAAATTTTCACCTTATAAAACAGGGGTGGGGAACCTGCGGCCCGCCTTAGTTTTAAATGTGGCCCGCGTGTATATACGGCTCATGTAATGCTAGGCTTACCGTACGTCCTCCTTTTTTAACATTTCGGCATATTGAACCGTGAAAACATGTCAAAACGCAGTTACGCAGCTCAAACTACGGCCTGCGGACGTGATTGACCTTTTTTGCTCTTCATTTGATTTTGGGCCAAAAATTGAGGTTCTGCGGACGTGATGACCTTTTTTTGCTCTCCACTAATTTACTGAGGAACTTTTTTTTGCTCTTTACGCATGAAACGTAAATGCGGCCCGCTGAAAATGTCATGCGTGCAATGTGGCCCACTATGCCTGGAAGGTTCCCCACCCTTGTTATAAAATAAGCTCCGCTGTTTCTGTGAAAACTTGCCTTTACAGCCAGTGAAAAATTGCATCTGTATAAATGCACTTGAACTGTCTGCTACATAATTTGCAATGCTATTAGTCAACGAGGAAATGCATCCATTGGCGAGCGGCCATGTACGCGTGAGGCAAGAAAACAATTTGGCAAATTTTGATTTAGAACTTTTTAAAGCAAACGCAATGAAAGGGCTAGGGAGGGGCATACCAAGTTACTAACTGCCGAAATTTTCCCCGAACATTTACCGTAAAGTGTGCAATTGTTTGTAGAGCTCGTGCAAGACTTACGTCTCAGTAGCAGTTGCAAAGCAGCTAGCGAGTTTTAAAACATTTGTATTTTTGTTACAATGTTGTTTTCATAGAGAATTGTTGGAACCAGCGTCGCTAGCGGTCTGCAGCGATTTGGCACTGGATTGTTACATCATGAAAACAATGCTACAGACATTGATGGCAATGGTTACCCGGATGTAGTTGTTTCTGCCACGTTAAGCAATGACGTCATCGTTCTATTTTCTCGACCTGTTGTTGTGATAACAACTTTGTTTACGAACAACACGCCATCAATCGTTCACGTCATTGATTGCTTACGCAATCGAAACCAATCATGCGTAAGAGTGGAAATCTTGATGAGTGCAGAAGAAGCGAGCAGATCAATGAAGGCTGGAACAAATTTTGGTGAGTTTAATTTTGTGAACGTAGTCAGGGGGGAATCAACAGATTGCTTCAAAGAGGGGTGATACCATTGGCGAAAGAATTTTTTTGCAGTTTCTTGTAGATGAAGAAGAGCTGTATCAAGCAAAATAAGGAGCTTCACTATATTACTTGCTGAACTCCTGTTTTGCAAGAAAACAAGCGCACCAAGTGCCAAAGTGAGATTATTCTCTTGCCCAAGTTTGGTCGCAAGATTCACCCCCGCATTAAGCTTTCTACCTCACACACACACATTAAGTTTCCCCCCTCTCACCCACAAATGAACTTTTTCGGTAGAGTTTTGCAAAATATGTTGATTCTGCATTTTAGTAAACCACGAGCGAACACGTTTGGTGTAAAATGACAATGTCGAAAAAAATTGAAGTTGCATTGAAGATAGTGTGTGAACTGTGGAGTTGTCTATTGTCTGTGTATTGCTAAAAATGACATTAAACTACGTATAACATTTCTTAACGTATAGCAGCAAGCTGCGTACTGGCCTATGTCAAGCCCTGAACAACAGTCATGAAAAAGGAAGAAAACTTTGGCATTTAAGATAATAAATGGCCGCAATTTCTCCACTCGTATCTAAATATCCTGATAAGCTAGAGGAAAACTTATCCCATACCCTTAAATTACCGCTCTTGTTCTCGTTTAATAAAAGATAAATTTTAGCTGTCACCAGTGTATTTTGTGTTTTCATGTGAATAGGCGGCATCGAAAATAACAAAATAAAATTGGCTACACTGACTCTAGCATTGAAAGACAAACAGAACCAAAAATAACATTCTACTGTTAAACAGTGTAGTCCAAGAATCAAGATGAGACAAACACTTTGAAGCTAGGGAGGAATTTGTTGATAATGGAAGTGGTTGATTCTAAATTAAGGTTACTATTTGCTGCGCACCTATGCAATTCGCTCTGTTTGCTGGTTGCTCATAAAAATAATTTTTTCGCCGGAAAAAACAGAAAAAAATCAACAAAATTGCAAGCACTTTGAGAAATTGGGGCTTTTACGCCATATTAATTAAAAATGGCGTGTAAAAAGTGCTGGAGAGTTGCACGCGTGCTACACTTCGGACCAACAAGAATATTGAGAGTGTAAAACAGAAGTTGTTGTTCGATGACGAATTGATCTTTTTGTGTGAATCCAGGTTTAAAAATTCGAATTTCTCTCGACTCTCTGGTGACCGAAGAAGCGCAGAAGCGGCTTTTCTTCGCCGACAACTTGTCGTCCGAGAAGGATATTTCTCTTTCTTTGAATTCATCGTCAACGCTTTTGTCTTACGATGTCCTTCTTAATGTGAGTGGCTTATGGACCCTTTGCGTTCCAACTAAACGTCTGGGATGCACAAGCTTGGAACTAGGTTGATGGTGCTGTGGAGTGTATGCTTTAATGCCATGTGGGCAAGTTATCAAAACACTGTGAACTCAATGCACAGCTTGATCTATAACTTCATAAATTAAGCTGGTGACCACTTTATAAATAAAACGGAATGCTACTTCAATTAGTACTTTGCTTCGAAGTAAAATCACTCTGTGTTTACCGTCCAAGTTTATCTCTTATAAATTTAGGCGAACGTATTTAACAATTTGGACTCCAACCAACTCTTCGATGCTTCTTCGAGAATAAACGTATCTTGGGCGCTCTCGTCAAATGAAAGTGGCGTCGAAGCGCCTTTGCTTGACACGTTTGAGACTCCATGGCTTGACACTAACGTAACATTTCGTTACAATTGCACAGAAGCAAACCAAGTTTGTCTCATCGATCTTGTGGCCACTCCGAACTACTCGTGAGTATTGTTCTAACTAGCCTTTCTAGCCTAGTCCCCTTGTTTGGTTTAGTTGACAAAGTGTCGATACAAGCCATATGAATTGGATGAGAAATTTTAATGATTCTTGCAAACTAAAAAAAACATTTGAAAAAATGACAACTTTCGCAAGGTTGCTTCCTCAACTCGCTTTTAAGTGTCTTCTATTTTCATGTCAAGCATAACACTGCCGCGGACTACGTAACAATGCTCTTTTTTCTAAATGGGTACACTTAGTACGCTCTGAAATTGGTTTCTCGATTGGTACCAGGCCATTTTTTAAGAAGTTTTTACTGAGGGGCAATTTCGTAGTGATAAGGTAGCAATTAACAAGTTTTGCTAAAGCGATTAAAAAGGCTTTAAAATCCTTAGGTGCGTATTGCCAACGTCATTAGGCCACAATCGATTTTGACGAAAACGATGTAAAATAGAATTGTGCTTATCAATGTCAATTGCGCTTGTATCTTTTGTAGAACTGTATATTTATGAAAACTGTACTCATCATAAAATGCAATATTACTTTTTTAATTCTCAATACAATATTCTGGTGCTTATAAAATGTAAATATGACTAATTTAATGAAATTAAATAATGCAGCAGAAATTAGATTCAGCGCCATACTAACCACGCTAAGCCAGTAACATGAAAAGAAGTCCACACATTAAAGCACACTGTTTAGATTTGGGTATAGTATCGGCGTCATTACCCTTTTATCGATGGGCAGTCTTGAAAAACACTTTTTGGGTTAGCTTTGTAAAATGCTATTTGAGAAAGAGATTAAGACAGTTTTTGTCTGGCAGTTTGGGGATCAATTACTAGAATAAAAATGGCTTACCCAAAAAGCATTTTTCAAGGCTAGCTACCCATTGATAAAGAAGTGATGACGCAGGGATGGCTGCGGTGCCACAACCTTCCTCTCTGTGCATAAAGTCATATGCCATTGCAACATAAAAAAAATTTCTACGAGCAGTTTTTACAAACGGCCGGTAGTATGGTCAATATTTCTAGTCTGACTAATTATTACAGCTATTTATATGAAACAACAATTTGTCGAAATGTTTGACGTTGTACACGATATGAAAATTAAAGTCAAGAATGAGATTGGACGCTCATATTTTACACTGTCAGCAGCGTGAAATTTTCTAACTTGCTTGATCCATTTTATATTGTCTCTGAAAAGCTTACATAGTACAACGCCACAAATAATGTCAAAACTCAACGCAATTAACTTAAAAATACCCAAGCAAACGCTAAATTGTCTAGTGCCCGTTTGTATGCCAACGTGTCTGTGTGTATGCCAACGTGTCTAGCCTTGAGTCTAAACGTTTGCATCATTGTTTTTAAAACTTACTCACATGCAGGGTTGGGAATCAGTAACAAAATGATTGATATTCGATAGTTCACCAAAAAGTAAAGAAATAATCGATTTTGATGGTAGTTTAAAAAAGTAAAGAATGAAGAATATTGTAATCGATATTCGATATTACACTGAGCATTTAGCGGTGTACGCCAAGTATTTTTTGTGATGTCCTCACATTCATGCGGGAACTTACTATAGACAAACGACGGACATAGTATATGCGAAGCAACTTTGCCATTAAAGTAACCTGGACAAAAAGAATCGATTATGGAATATCGAATTGCGCCGAAAAAAAAGTAAAGATAAGGCGATATTCGATACTCATTCAAAAAAGTAAAGGCTCAAATGCATTCGATGAACAAAAAGTAAAGAATATCGCAATCGAATATCGATTACGATCGATTTTTCCCAACCCTGCTTACATGTTACGATGAGTGTAAAAAATGAAAATCGTTTTCATTAGATAGATTTTCATTAGATTCAACTGCTCAAATGGCCAAGTGGATAAAGCGGCTGTTTCTGTAGCAGCAGACTTTGGGTTTGATTCTGAGTTGGTTCAAACCAATGATTTAAGCATTGATATTCACAGCTTTTCCTTGCTTGACGTTCCGCATTAAAAGGAACAGTGTGGAGATTCAACAACAACAACAACAATCGTTTAGTTTTTTTTATGCTTGCATTTTTCTATGATTCCACCTTAAAATGGTAGACAGGTAGCAGCTAGATTCAAAGACCGAAAGGTCATTTCGCTGTCTCCTGGCCAAGGCAACTTGGCTAATAAACAAGCAGAATCGAAACCTTAACCTTAGTCTTGCACCATCTTGCACGCGATACAAGCATATGAAAATAGCATACCTTTTCAAACCTACGTATTCTCGCTAAACCTACAACTTTAGTGCTTTATGTTTACTTTACTTGCATAACTCTCATTTTTTTGAAAAGTAGCAAATTGTTTTTTATGCCCTATCTAGCTACACTCCATTACTCTCTTCTGCTAGACCAGACTTTGCAGTAAACTAGTGAAATGTGTCTGTTGAGGGCTTTGTCGTAGGCCAATGGGACAACCTGATTAAAAGATTATTACGACATAGACCAGTTGCATCGGCGCATTCAGATCGTAGGTTACTTTGAGTGAGAATCAGAACGTATTCATCCTAAGATCAATCTGATGTTATTCAAGTACTAATCATCACGAGATCAACGCTTCACAATTTGTAATTGCCATAAAAGTTTGAAAGTACAATATAATTCATTGAACAAGCTATTTCAGTAAATTTTAAAACACGTTACTGGGGGGGGGGGGGGGGCAAAAAAGTTCACTGGGGGGAGGCAATTGCCCCCCCCCCCCCCCCCAGTTATAATGTTAAAAAAAGGACTGATTGGTACTATGCTGTATGCCATTCAGGGATTATTGGAGATATGATGTCGCTTGTTGGAGACATCATGGGACACAACACAATTCGTGAGTGATTGGGGCAATCATAGGTCACAATTCAAGAGTAATTGGGGTTATCACTGGATAGAACACAATTCGTGAGTTAATGGAGTTATCATGGAACACAACACAATTCATGAGTTATTGGGGTTATTACAGGACACAACGCAATTTCAGGGTTATTTGGGCTATCACTGGACAGAACACAATTCTAGAATTATTGGGGTTATCATGGAACACAACACAATTCGTAAGTTATTGGGGTTATCATCAATGTTCCCTCTAATTTGTTGTAGTCTGTGTGCGCAGAAACTTTGGCTAGTGCGCACTTTTTCGGAAATGATTAACGTTTGCGCAACAACCAACAACCCATGAATAAATTGAATATGGCAGCCATTGAAAACAAGTAGCGCAACTTCTCCTGGTTGTGTTACTGCTGGTACATTTTCTGATCACGGTACCTGAGGCGTCGTGCAGCCAAAAAATTGGCAGGGAACCGAGTAACAACTTAAACAGATACTGATCACAACCTTTGCAAAAGCCGTATTTAGCATTGAGTAACATTACGAAAAAAGGAAGTTAGGAAAAGATACCAAAACATGTCGTGATACTACAAATTTTGGATAATTCATCGAAATTTATTTTGATACCTCAAACCGCTCCCTAACTATGGACATTATGCGCAATCAGTGCGACCCCACGACTTAACAAAGGAGGAGGACATTGCTGGGGAGCTGGGGACGAAGCCCCAGCCGCCGGTGGCAAGGAGGGTCTGGGGGCGGAACGGATTTTTACGGCTTTCAGATATTATAAAAAAACTCGTTCCAGCACACTTTCTTATCGAAAAAGGACATACCGATACCTGCAGTGAGTGCAGTCACTATTATAGCGTCAGACAATACAAAAATATTTTAGTATCCTATGTCTAAAAGCAGAAGCTGGGCTAAAATAATGAAAGAAGGCTGCAATCATTATTAGTTTTGACGCATACGATGGGATGACGAGTATAGGTGTGTTCTAGAGCCTATGATCTTTAACAACGCATGCAAAATGTTTTCTAAATTCTAACTACAGATCAAGAAACTGACTTTACTCCTGAGTCGAAGTGACTGATTGAAGCAAAAATTAAAATACAAAACAATCAAATTTATAGCATAAAAAAGGGAGGTATGGGGTTTGTTTGAAGGATGAACGCGAAACGGCAATGGCTAAATTTTTTATTTTTTTAATTTTCAATTTTTTAAATTATAAAAAACAACACATCTCAAAAAAATTTTTTGGGGGGCGGGCCCCAATGGCACGACGCCACTGCTCGGTACACTTTGCGAAGAAATGCGTCTTTTTAGCAGGTCCAAGAACAATTTTCCTCAACTTGCCAACCAAGAATATTGCTTCATCGTGATATGTCTGTGCGCAGTATATTTATGCGTGTGCGCAGTCTCTGAAAGCCGTGTGCGCGCGCTCACGCGCACAGCTTAGAGGGAACACTGGTTATCATAGAACATAATACAATTCTAGGGTTATTAGCAGGGGCGTATTCCCCAGAGATTCAAGGTGTTCAGCGCACACCTTGCAATATCACGGGCACTTGCGTTAATTTATGTTTAACTAAAATTTTTTGGATATTCTCATGTTTTTGTAATATCAGCTCAGTCGGAGTTCTTTTTTTTTGGTGAACGACAAATTGTTTTTTTTTTTCAACGCCGACCGATGACGCAACATTCTCTCGTATGATAGGTTCACAGAATATCGTTGAACTCAAGCGAGCCTGACCTATTCCATTGTATTCTAAATCGTATTATACAAAGCGGTTTCACTACGTCATCGCGCGTCACGCATGAACGCCCTTGCAGGCAAACAAAGCTGGCTTTAGCATTATGCAGCATTGTGAAATGGCTTGTAATGCAGCAATTTGCCGACTCTGCAAGTGGTTAATCTAAAAAGTAAATCTTAAAAATACAAAGAATGTAGGTATTTTGTCAGGATACTGTGAGAGCATTGTATCAGAACAGGATAAGCAAAGGTATATTGACAAGTTAAAATACTCGCATACGGATGGACGTGATCCATATGATTTACCAAAACGCAAATATCAAGATGATTTGGAGCAATGGCTAGCTGTGACGTATGACCATGTTGGAATATAACTTTTCAAACTTTAATTAAATATTGAAATGTACATTTAAAACTTTGTGCCGTCTAGCATACGCTGATGATGATTGTAAACTCGGGGTTTGATTGAGAGTAGGGTCAAATCAAAGGCATAAAAACACTATTTTAGCATTCATGCCTTTTCACGGCTTCCCTGCTGGACGTTTAGCATTAAAGGGACTCAGTGGAGATAGTTTAGAACAGGGGTGGCGAACCTGTGGCACGCCGCAGGTTTTTTTCTGGCTCGTCATTTTTTTGATAATGTAAAACCAGGGCTGCTCAATTATGATCAGAATCGGTACACTTGGAAAGGTTCATTATTTGCAAAGGTCCAGAAAAAAAAATTATAGCTGGTTCGATTCCGGCGAACAAAAAAAAAAAAAATTCGATTCCGGCGAACAAAAAAACTATTTCAGCCGGTTGGCTGAGTGATTATAGGCATTGCTATCAGCGCGATAGGTTTAGAGTTAAATTTCCAGGCTTACCAAATTAAACATATTTAGTTATTTACCCTGTCCACTTTATTAGGCCCGGAAATTGAATTTAAATCCCCCACGCCGATAGCAATGCCTATAATCACTCAGCCAACCGGCGGGAATAGTTACTCTGTCCACAACCGGCCGGTTAGCTCAGTTGTCGAGCGCATGCTATCGGTGCGGTAGGTCGGGAGTTCGATTCCCGGGCCGGTCAAATCGGACACAGTGTCGCCGACGGCTCGCCACCGTTTTCACACATTTGTTCAATACATTCGGGCAGGCGGCAGCATATATTGGAGTGGATGGAGCACACCTTCACATAATGCTTACCGTAAGCCACTGGTTATTAGGGTTATAATGGAACGCAGCACAATTCGTGAAATATTGGGGTTATCCTGGGACACAACACGCTTCGTGAGTTTTAAAGCTACCGCACAAGGCGCACAACCCAATTCCAGGGGTCGAAACGTTTTTCGCTAGGTTTTTGCGATTTCAAATGGGAAAATGCATTGCGGCACATACCCTAGGACACAACACACTTCGTGAGTTTTAAAGTTACCGCACAAGGCGCACAACCCAATTCCAGGGTTATTGGGGCGACCATGGGACACAACACAGTTCGTGAGTTATTGGGGTTGTTTTAGGACACAACACAATTCGAGGGTTATTGGTACTATTATGGGGCACAACACAATTCAAAGGTTATTGGGGTTATTATGGGACGCAACACAATTTGTGAGTTATTGTATTTCGGTTACCATGGAATACAACACAGTTCGAGGGTTGTTGGTACTGTTATGGAGAACAACACAATCCAAAGATTATTGGGGCTATTATGGGACACAACACAATTTGTGAGTAGTTGCGGTTACCATAGAATACAACACAGTTCGTGACTTACTGGTAATATGATGGAGCACAACACAATTTGTGAGTTATTGGGGCTACTTGAAACAGGGGTTATCATACCCAGCACAATTCGAGGGTTACAAGACATAACATAATTTGTACCATTTGCACCATTTTCCAGCTATATTCACCTGATGAGCTCAAAATGAGAGCTAAACCGGTCGTGGATTGCTACTCCATCCCCTGCATTGCTATTTTTTGCGATGCTTTCTTGTCATCTACCCTCTCCTAATCTTTAAGTCTTATATCCCGTTACTTTCGAAACTGCGTTGCTTTATGCACTGACTGTAACTCTAATTGTGCATCGTGGGAAGGCAGGATATTCTTGCTTCGAGGATTTAAGTGACGTATCATTATCACGGAATCGATGTAGAAGAGTCTATCTTGACCAAAAGCCTACCAAACTGGGGAACCTGGGCGCTCCCTAATTTGTTCTTTATAACAAAATTTGAGATTTTTTTGGTTTACCAAGAGACACAGCAGAATGCCATGATTATTTGGGCAATCATGGGACACTAGGCAATGCTGGGGTTGTTGAGGTCATTTTTCTACCCGACTAATGTTGTAACACGAAACGATTCTTTAGAATTCCCGAATCCACGTCACCTCATACTCTTGAAGATCGACCAAGTCCATTTGTAGCCACAATCTCAGTAACAAACAGAGGTCCAGATCCAGCCCAATTTCTTCGAATGAATGTTAGCAGCAATTTCCCTCTTTTAAACAGAGTAAGTTGTCTTATTTGTAAACGTCACCTTTATGAGTGCCTAACCTCCTACACCTCGAACAATAACTCATGCAATTTACCTAGGGGCTGCTCTTGTTTGGATACTACTACTACGGATGTTTACTTAGTTAAATTTGTGTGCTTGAAAAAAAAACTGTATCAATGATATTCACAATCACCATACTTTGTGACAGGTAAGCGGAAATTGCGTCGAACTTGTTGACGACACATCCGGTGTAGCTCATCTGAGTATATCTTTTCCTTCCGAATCGGCGCTTAGTTCCTTCATCTTTCCTGAGCAAGTGGTAAGCATCATTAATATTGATCTCTTGTGATCTTGCGTGCGATGCCAGTGGTAGCCTCACCACGATGTTTTATGAACAATATGCCACGTTCCCTCACGTTGACGTAGCAACAAAAAAGATTAGTGGTCAACTAAACTTGTTAGTTCTAGGTTTTTGCTTTGGGTATTTTATTTCCGGGCCATTTCAGACTCTCAAGTTTTGGCCTTACTTGCAAACAGCTAGGTAAAGCATAATTATTTTTTCACAACGTGAGACTTCTTGGTATTTTTCTCATTTTTTCAGCCAAAATGCTTAAAATGTTAAAACCTAAGTGCTCTTTTTAAAGATGTTAGGAATGACTAAACATTTTCATTGAAAGTAATTCATTTGCCTACCTACAGTATACAAATTTGTCCTCCCAAAAAACTAAACAACTAGTATGTAGGTGTGTTACACCACATTTTATTGTTCGCACTTGCTTGCACTTGCACAATTTGCTTGCACAACAAAAATATCGTTTAGCAAAGTTGAAAACCTTGCAACAACTTTGTTCGCATGAAGCTGTCGCAAATTCTGTTGAAATCGAACCCAATATCAGAGGTGATGAAAGCACTGGGGTTCGTGTGATAACAATTTGTCGCTGAAACAACGCCAAGTGAACGATTTAACAAGCAACGTTATCACAGAACTGATAAATAACTTGATTACCCTTCTTTACAATGCGAACAAACCAGGCGGTTTGTTGACCCGTGCTTACGTCACGTCTGCTTGTAAACGGCTCGATCACTTCCGATGCGTGAACTTATGTGCGAGGGTCAAGTTAGTATCAAACAAACTCTTTCTTTGCAGTGTCAATTTCAACTCAGTTACTCGTTGGAGCTTCTGGCCCAAGAGGGAATAATTCAACGGATCGAAATTTCAGGGATTCTTTACTCAGGGTGAGTGGGTTGTCGGGTGGTGGAGGATAACCCGGAGTTCTCCCTGTGAGTGGGAAGTCAAATGGAAGGGGATAACCCCGGGGTTATCCAAGTGCGTAGGGATTCTAGTGGACTGGGATAGCCCGGGGATTTTCCAATTAAGTAGAGAGTCTAATGGAAGGGTATAGCTAGTGTTGTAAGTCAAAAAAAACGAGTCGTTTTGTTTGCAAAAAAAACACGTTTTTTGTTTTTTGAAAAAAAGAAAAACGTGTTTTTTTATTCTTTGTTTTTTTGTTATACTCGTATGTTTAACAGATATATTTTAATGAAGAGCTACGTAATTTTACTGCGTATTGCTATTGCGAACATTTGGGGTTGAGTAAAATGCTGAAAAACACGTTTGTGGGGAGAGTATTTTGGTCACACACTTTTTGAAATTGTAAGTTAATGCGAATCAGGTTTAGAGTTTAACATTCTTTTTATTTACTGTGCCAACAACATGGGTACTCTTGGTACTATCGGAAAATAAGTACCCTTCCAATAAATGGACCCATTCTTTGCTGTTTTTAATATCACATCGTGAGAAACAGTTTGCTTTTTAACAGATATTTTAACCTAGACCTACGACTTTACCAGTTATCGCAATATAAGATGAACAAGAAAGGTAATTAATTTATTGTGTCAGCAGTCAGCAGCAGTACACACAAAAGATTTTTAATTTTTTACTACGAAATGTCAACATGATGATAGCGAGCCACAGAAACCTTGCACAAATTGATACGTTCAAGGATCAAACCCAAATCTACATTGAGCCAGTCAAACGACTTGCATTCGCTGCACCTAACCCGAGTTGCAGAGCAAGAATTAAACACAAGTTACACAACAAAGAAAGCTTTAGATTGCAAAAATAAATCGCTTAAGCGCATCATCAAAAACGAATAAATTTAAAGGGTTTTCAATGATGGTCTTTAGCGACCCAATGCTAGAAAAAAGCAACAAAACTGGACCCAAGGCCGTTGAGAGGAGGATCCAGGGGGTATTTTTGGTACTGGGCTCGAAATTTTTGAGAGGCCCATAATTTGAGAATGCCGCGCGTAAAAAATTTCGTAAAAAGTTTGAAAGGGCAACTGTTGACTGGTTGAAGGCAGACAAGTCACCCCTCGCCACCACCTACCGGTAATACTACTCACTCACAACTAGAGTACTACTTCTTCCCCCCAGTCAGCGCCACTGCTAAAGTAGCCTACCAAACAAAAAAAGTCTTAAATGTGTTCCGACTCTATCATGCGGTGTGTATACTGGAGTATCGCTGCAATGGTTTTTAGATGTGTTAATGTTATCTTAAAATAACCATTAACCACACCTCTTAACTTCTTTTTATAATGCATCGAAGAAGGCCTGAGGGAAGCGCGCATAGGATCTCCCCTGCGTACGCTACTGGTCGTATCCATGTCAGAATGAGGCTCACAAAAGAAAAAGGCCTCAAAGAGGAAATAATTTTTATCAAAGTATGCAAAACGCTCATTTACTCTTAATTGAAATAATTAACCTGATACCGGTGGCACTATGATTTGATCAGTTATAGTCGAGACGTCGTGCCATGGGGGGGAGGATTTTTTGAGATTTGTTTTTTATAATTCAAAAAATTGAAAATTAAAAAAATGAAAAATTTAGCCGGTGCCATTTCGTTATCGTCCTAACCGCCCTCCCTATTTCTTATAGGCCTACCAATCGCTTCGACTTGGGAACAAGGTCTGTTTCTTGATTTGTGGTTAGAATTTAGAAAACATTTTGCATGCGTTGTTGAAGATTATAGAACACACCTACACGTCATCCCATTAAATGCGCCAAAACTAATAATGGTTAAAGCCTTCTTTCAATTATTTTAGCCAAGCTTCTGCTTTTAGACATAGGATACTAAAATATTTTTGTATTGGTCTGACACTATAGTGGTGACTGTACTCACTGCAGGGACTGGTATGTTCTTTTTCGTGAAGAAAGTGAGCTGAAACGAGTGTTTTTTAGGTGAAAACCGTAAAATTCCGTGGATGGCTGGGGGCTACTCCCCCAGAACCCCTTCGCCTTTGGCAGCTGGGGGCTTCGCCTCCAAAACCCAAACTATGCTCCCGTTACTAAATCGTGGGGGCCCCACTAATTGCGCATAATGCCTATAATTAAGAAGCGGGCGGAAATATCAAAATAAATTTTGATTTCTTATCCAAAAATTTGGAGTATCACGACATGTTTTGGTATCTTTTCTTAGCTTCTCTTTTTCCTTGATGTAACCCAATGCTAAATACAGCTTTTACAAAGGTTACGATCAGTAGGCTAGGCTATATCTGTTTAAGCTGTTACTCGGGCCCCTCCAAATTCTTTGGTTGCACGACGCTTCTAGTCCGATGTTTTTGCAGATTAGCAGTCGTCACTAAAGGTACATTGCTATGCTGAGAGTTATTACTTGCTAAATGGTAGTCCTATATTTCAACTAGGATAGTTCAACAGTGTAAGCACTACCTGGTCAAGAATTTTATTGGCCATTTTTTGGTTCTTAATTGATTTCAATGTGAGTACAAAGTGCCACTTCTGGCAAATCATCTCTTTTTATCATTTTGGACGACCATCTTTTTTGTCACTTTGCGGGGGAGCCGGGTTAAATTTTGGTACCGGGCTGAGCTATCAACGGCCCTGACTGGACCGTTAGCGGACCGACAAAAAGTCCTGCTAACGGCTAGGCTTAGGTTTTCCTTTTTTCTCGGATTTTCAAGTACCCGGAAAACGGAAAATTTTCAAAAAATTTCTCGGGAATTCCGGTAAATTCCCCGGAATTCCGAAAATCTTCGGAATTCCCGTTATTCGGAAAATTCCCAAAAATTTTCGCGGGAAATTTTTTCGAGCTTGATTATTTCGACATTTTTTCTGATTTTCAGCATCAAAAATCAAATCAAATCTTCATTATACTCGCGGTATTACGCCGAAGCGTGTAACGAGTGGCGGGGACTATCTCCGCGGCTTCGCGCCTAGGCTACACAGCTCCGAAGGAACGTCGCAGCAGTGGCGAGTCGTCGGCCACACTGTGCCGATTTTACCGGTCCGGAAATCGAACCCCTGACCTCCCGCACCGAGATCGTTCGCTAAGCAACTGAGCTAACGGCCGGTTGAATTTCAGCATTTCAGATTCAAATTTTACCACTTTGTTATGTTGTTCTGACAAACTTATAGCTTGAGTTTTTCCATTTTTTTGACAAATTGAAGAAAAAATGTTGATCTCACAAGCATTTCGTTTTACAAGCATTTCGCCTTAAAAATTTTTGCAAATTTTGAAATATAATTTTTAGTAAGCAAAAAAAATTTGATTTTGATTTGCAGTGACGCAAAACTAACTCATTTTTTATGTCGGACGGATAGATATCAGTACCATTGAAATCCTTACTAATGTAAAGACATTTCCCGGGATCCCGACATAAACTTCCCGGAAAACGGGAAATTTAAAAACCCCAAATTTCTTGTACCGACTTCCCGGGAGGAAACACTAGCTAGGCTAGTCAAACTAGCACTTAAGGCACCTGAAATGGCTCCATTATCATGCCATAAATGACATCTTTAGCACCGAGCAATGAATGCAGGCTATACTTCTGTTGGTAATGAAATAATGGTAACTTGACATTGCTCATAACTAGGGCGATTCACAGTCAATAAAGTCAATTTTTTTTGGATGTAGAAAATATCTCTAACAATGTGGAAACAAAATTTCACGGTCGTAGGATCAGTATTGATGAAGTTATAAAGTCAATGAATGTCAATTTTTTGTTGTTTAGATCAATTTTTTTTTATTTGGTCAATTTTTGCTTTCTTGCTTTTTTATACTACTCCTTTATACTCAAAAAGAGATGAGTCACATAATTTAGAGATGGAGGTTCGTAATTGTTGGTGGTACCAGGGAGGTGTATGCTGTCGCCAGACTGTTACCGGTATTGCAGTTTTACACATGCTTAATTTATTAATGTAATGTTTGATGTGATTTGATCGATTTCAGTTGTAAAGATCCTTTCAGACAGCTTTGCAAGATTGCAATCTTAGCACAATTGGTTTATGATGAAATTAGCTTTTCGATGTGTTTTCATTTGTTACATATTTTTGTCGCTAAGTGCCGGTAGTCAAAAACATTAGAATGGAAAAGACAATGCATTAGTTATTCGAACATATTTTGATGTTAGAAAGATTGCAATACTGCGAATAGCAAAACACTTGAATTATATGTGCGTACATTATAATCTTAGCTCTAACTGAAGTGACTTTGGTGCTGTTTTTTTTTCTTATGGGCTGGTTCTTTCATTTCATTGTTTCGTTAGGTCAATAAAGTCAATTTTTTGATGAAATAAGGTCAATTTTTTGAGAGTTTTAGGTCAATTAAAACCGCCCTACTCATAACATATTGGTACCATTACATAAAAAAATAAAAAAACACGAAGCAAAAAAATGGTTTTTTAACAACACTAGGTATAGCCCTAACCATAACTCAAATTGAAATGCAAAGAAGTATTTATTGTTTTTGAAAATGATTGAGGTAAAATTGCGTCAAAAGTTGATGTGCTGTCTTTGCTGAATAGGGTTTCGTGCTGTGCTGCGAAAATATCAGCTAAACATATTCGGACATGAAAGAAGTCGGACCAGTGCTTGGGATTAAGAAGTAGGCCTAGTAGTTTGAAAAGAGATGCTTTGCTTATTCGCTTACATTATTTACTTGCTTGGAAAGGGTCAATGAATCACAAGCGCTTTCATCTCAAACTTATGAAATCAATTTTTTAAGAGCAAATGAAAGTCGATGGAACGAAACTGATGAATCCGACAATGTCTTTGCTTATTCGCAGGAGATTCGTTACACCGCTGGAGTCACCGTCAGCAGGTCGATTGCTTATAAACAAAAAAGCAGAGCTGCAGGCCTCGTAATAGGGAACTCCATATAATCTTACATTCTATCCAGAAATTTGGTCATTACTAGTATTCGCCTTACTGGCTGGTTCATACCTATAGACATTCATCAGGAGCAAGATAATATTCATATCTTTTGTAATCCGCTTCGGGACGCATAGCACTCCACTTTGGATAAATGAGATTTATGCTTTTAGTGAAATGACCCAAGCCGTAGTTCAAGCCTGATCATAACATGACATGACTGAAGAAATTGTTCAAGAATAAAGCACTAAACAGTGAGCGTGACATTGGCTATAATAAACCCTGGCTTGGAAGTTAACTACAAGCATCTTAATCAGTGTTTCATTCATCTTCAAGCTCAGCTTAGTGTTTGTGATTTTGTTACGGTCATGACAGTAGCATCTATGACATCACGATAATTTGTCTTGCTGAAGTTAGACCTAATTAGTTCCACAAGGCAACAGCGAGGGTTAAAATTTTGTTCAAGTATTGACACGAACTATTTTAATTACAGCAACTTCAACAATTTCATTGATGTTTGAAGTTTGCCTGAACTTTGACTTTTTTTGCGAATACTAATTTTGGTTACCCTGACGATAACCTCACCGATCCCCACTTCTGAAAAACATTTAAAATGCTGCATTATTTTCTCTGTACCAAAATGGCGTGCCACTGGTACTTGCTGCTATTTCTTAGGGCGTGTTTGATTTCTTAGCAAGCATTTGCTATCTGATTTGGTGTACAGTCATTGCTTCGATCTTTAGGGTCATAATTGTGATTTCGTATTGATGAATCTATTTCATAACTCAAAAAAATCTACTAATGCTGCAGAACTTCAGAGCCGTCCACAGTCCGCTACAACCGCACGGAAAATAACCCTCTAGCGCTATCTAGCGTTCGATCTAATGGTACGGAAACGACTGTCGGATCACTGCTGGACCCGATTCTAGGAGGCGCACAAACTAACATAAAACATTTGTTTACGGTAATAATTATTTTGCATCGCATTTTATCGAAGCTTTTTATCGTTTGTCATTGTTTATTTCGTAAAAATTTGTATTCCTTACTTCAAATGGCAAATAATTCCATGAAACAGCGAGCCCACGCAATCCAGCAAAGAATATCATATTTGTTTGGAAAGTGAATTTTATGCATTGATGCAACAAGCCATCCAAGATAACTATGACTTTGATTTAAAACCACACCAATAAATGTAACGACGTCAATAGCTATCTTTGATGGCTTGTATCAATGCATTAAATTCACTTTCCAAAACAACATAGTCCAGGTAATCTTAGCCGGGTTAACTGGGTTTACTTTGTGGTCTGCACAATGGACAGAATTTTGCGAAGGGATAATCTACCCCTGTACGTAATTTTAAGGCCAAGAGTTTGTGTTGTCCGTTGCTACCCCGAGGTCAGACTATGCAGAAATTTCACCGTTTTTGTTCGCATTTTCATGTACTCAACCGTCAGCTGATATAGGTCAGACTATGCAGAAATTTCACCGTTTTTGTTCGCATTTTCATGTACTCAACCGTCAGCTGATAACAGTGGAGTCTAATGTCCGCGTTGTTTAAAACTAACAGAAAAATTGCCCCAAGTTTTGGAGGGATTTTAACATCACGAATGCGTTTCGCGCAATTGTTGGTTTACATAATTATTTTCCGTAGCCTACGTTTGCACAACTGTGATGATCTGCCGGACAGCGGATGAATATCCAGATGTTGAATGGATAACTCTTAATTCAAAAAAGAAAATTCTATTGACGAGTTAAATGCGCTTGTTTCATATCTACATCACAATAAAAGAGGTTGCAAGTTGAGCCTACGTTGCCGACAGATATGAGAAACGTGTGTCAAATGCGTTCGACGTATTAAATCTGTTTAATACGTCAAATGCGTTCGACATGTTTAATACGCAACTTTTTTTGCAGATTTCAAACACTGGCCCTCACACTCTCGCGCAAACAAACGTCACCATCACATGGCCTGCAGCCCTCAACTCGTCTCTGGACGCTCCTTTGCTTTATCTCTACGATTTCCAATGCTTGGTACGTGAAGAATTGAAATCGTCTCAATCAAAATCAATTATTTTCTTTTATTGTGACGCAGCCTAGTTTAATTTGTCGATGTGAGGTGGGACAGACGGTCAACCCCTTCAACTTATCGCTTTCCGACGATTCCTCAACCGACCAATTATATAACAACGTCTCCGTCGCGTTTCCGGCCGCGCTCAACTTCACTGATGACGTGGTGAGTATTGCACTACAATAAGTGAGTGTAACGTAACAACACATTCCCATGACACGTTTTTTTCATTCGTCAGTTTACAAGAATCACGTGACTTTTTAAAGATTAGTATGACGTTATTATGTGAAACATCGATTAAAAAATAACTCTAATCACCAGTAAACGAGTAAGGTGGATTTCGTTCGAGTAAGTGGGATTTTTGCGGTAAAAAGCACCTTTCCTGAATACCTTTTTTGCAACTCGAGTACTGACATAACAGCTTTGTGTTTTTTCTCTAATGCGTAACGCTATCTACGCAAAACCCCATACAGAGCTGCGACTTGTTCATCGCTTCACGATTTTCCTGAGAAAATTCTAGCTAGATTCAGCTTATTCCATCAACTTCATTGTTTTGATTGAAAAACGTTTGTTTTGTTTCATCACAGACATGCAGCGATGTTTATTGTTCTCAAATATTTTGCACATTTACCGCTTTTCGAGCTACCACAAGCGTTTCAATTACATCACTCTACAAAGTTTGGTTGCCTACGTTTACCCAAGTAAGTCGTCACCGTTGTGCTTGAATTGCACGGCAGTGTAGTAGAATGAAGCATAGCTGAAGCTGTTAATACAACGGGGTCTCGAAGAACTTCTAGTTCAAGGACCCGGCTCATCTATTTTACAACGCCCCTTTTACCCTCTAGTGTGTGAGTGTATTCGTATTCATGTCGGTTTTGTCACAAGATGCGCGAAGTTTTGTGCTTTTAATTAAGGTTAAAGAAACCGCAACAAACAAAAATAAGGAATAAAAGCTTAGTTTCATTCAACATCTATATGAGAGACTTATGGAACAAAACAATTAGTTCTTTCGGTTGTAGTCATTAGAGTGTTAAAGGTTGTGATGACCTAACCTCGCATTAGCTTTCCTGGACCTTGACATACGTTCTATGTACCTATATTTCACTCAGCGACCTTGTGCCAACTGCTGTTGTTTGTTGTTTTTAGTCGAATTTTTCGTCGAGTCTTTCGAGTTCAATCGTGTTGGATACTTCCATATCTCAGCAAATATTTGACCAGGTAGGTGACTGATTAATTACAAGAAAATCACGTAACATATTATTTCAGTCAATGTATGTATCAAAAGCTGCTTCGAATAAGAGCAAGGGTCTCATGATCTTCATGGTCAGGTCACATGATTTCCATGGCAGGTCACATGATGCCCTGGGTCAGGTCACATAATTTTCATGGTCAGGTCACATCATCTCTATGGTCAGGTCACTTAATTTTCATGGTCAGCCCACATGATTTCCATGGTCTGGTTACATGACGCCCTCGGTCAGATGATCTGAGTATTTGTGTAGGCTACAGTGAAGACTGTAGTGCTAGGGTGATCCAAAAAAACAAAAATTTGAAAAGTTAATGGGCTTCTTCATGAAATGGTACCTTTTAGTAATAAAACAACCCATGCAAATTTTTTTTCAAACGCATTCACGTTTAGAGGTGTCACATCGGCCCCAAAGTTTGGGTAATTTTTGAAATTTTTAGGTTTTGACTAACTTTGATGTATTTTTGCAATCGTGAAACCACTCCAGAACAATGCAAACTTGCAGCGGTCTTTGCTTATCACCATGCAAAAAAATTGATTGATTTTGTTGAGAGACTTTGGAAATACAGCACATTTAAGACTTTATCACTAGATGGCGCTGACACCTTTAAACAGCCAGTTTGTAGTAGAAAAACAAAATTGCACCATTTTGCGGGACAAGAAACTCAATAAACACACTGAAATTAGAGTAATTCGTTGGCAAATACTGATTACGCAACATTTTTCAAATGCCTTGCAGTGTACAAAACAACGATGATTAGCGATGAAGCTTACATTTTATAATTTGGTTATCTAAACTGGTATGTAGAAGCAAAGCAGTAGTAACAGTACAATACAATCGCCAATATCTCCAAAATAGTTCGTGACTATTAGAACAAGCGCTAATGCTATGCTATCGATAAACTAAACAAGATCACATAATATCAAAACACTGAGTGGTAGAATTATTGAGAAAATTTTAGTCAATGTCATACCACCACTTGAAGCAAGTACTGGCGCTGTTCCTCATCACGGGTTAAAACTTGGCCATATTCTTGAATCATAGCTACTCCACGTTCTGCAAAATCATTAATTACAGCGGTTTCGTCACAACCGAAGTAGCGGCTCGATATTCTTCAATTTCTTGCCATTCTGCTGTGGGTCTTTCAACAAAAATTGATAGGAAGAGATAAAGCGTGAAAAAACTGCATCCAGCCTGATGAGACGAAATCTGCCAGAGTTTTGGTTCTGATAATATCCGTAGCATTAAGATTTACTTCAGCTCTTTGAGAGGAGTTTGAAACTGATGGCTTTTGAAGAGCTTCTATTATTTTTCGTTTAATTTTCACGCTTACAAAAGGATTAAAAAAAGCTAATGAAACCAGAATTTCACTCAAGTACCCAAGATGATTTGCGAATTTTTTGCCGGTAGCTTTGGAAATTTCTGAGTCTGGAAAAAATATCAAGCGTCTTAGAAATATTGCAGATCATCATTTGGGGCAGTGATAGCACTTCTTGCAGTATACCAATGCTCTACATATATCAAGATAACAAAGGTAAAACAAATCTTGAATTTGCTTGGTTTTTTAGAGGACTTGACTTGAAGAACTGGTTTCGAAAAAGAAACATTTTTATTCCTTAAATTTGACGGGCCATCCTTAACTTTTGCAGGAAGGTCATTGGGTATCATAGGACTAAATGTTGACTGGTCAATAGATAACCATTGCTTTTGAAATTCCTTGAAAAAAGCTATATCCGGACTAGTAGATGGTCCAAAGCAGAGGAAAAAACTGCTTCTGCAACTATTTCAAAGATATGGAGTCGACATGCAAACTGCAAAAGGTTACGGTTCAGTTCAGCTTGTAAAAGAGTACAAGCTCCAAGTCTTACACCAGTGTTGCTGCTTGTGGTATCAAAACTCATTCCAACAATTTGGTCGGAGGTTTCCCACTCATCAATGCATTTTTTACAGCAGTGGCTACAGTCAGACCACACCCAGATGAAAGTTTTGGAATTCCTAGAAGCTTTGCTGTAAAACCAAAACAGAAAGACGATCTACCTTTTCCTGGTTTTTATCTGGCAAAATTTTACCATCCCAATGCACAACAAGCTTTGAAGTTAAAGAAAATGATGCTTTGATGGTTTGAGCAGCAGCCTGAGTGTGTTTCTGTATAGATAGCCTTATTAAAAATCTACTAACTGCCATCCCAGATACATCATTATTCATAGCCAACTGCAGAAGCAGAGGCTTTAAGAACATGTACTGGCTGGAGTAGCTATGATTCAAGAATATGGCCAAGTTTTAACCCGTGATGAGGAACAGCGCCAGTACTTGCTTCAAGTGGTGGTATGACATTGACTAAAATTTTCTCAATAATTCTACCACTCAGTGTTTTGATATTATGTGATCTTGTTTAGTATATCGATAGCATAGCATTAGCGCTTGTTCTAATAGTCACGAACTATTTTGGAGATATTGGCGATTGTATTGTACTGTTACTACTGCTTTGCTTCTACATACCAGTTTAGATAACCAAATTATAAAATGTAAGCTTCATCGCTAATCATCGTTGTTTTGTACACTGCAAGGCATTTGAAAAATGTTGCGTAATCAGTATTTGCCAACGAATTACTCTAATTTCAGTGTGTTTATTGAGTTTCTTGTCCCGCAAAATGGTGCAATTTTGTTTTTCTACTACAAACTGGCTGTTTAAAGGTGTCAGCGCCATCTAGTGATAAAGTCTTAAATGTGCTGTATTTCCAAAGTCTCTCAACAAAATCAATCAATTTTTTTGCATGGTGATAAGCAAAGACCGCTGCAAGTTTGCATTGTTCTGGAGTGGTTTCACGATTGCAAAAATACATCAAAGTTAGTCAAAACCTAAAAATTTCAAAAATTACCCAAACTTTGGGGCCGATGTGACACCTCTAAACGTGAATGCGTTTGAAAAAAAATTTGCATGGGTTGTTTTATTACTAAAAGGTACCATTTCATGAAGAAGTCATTTATGAAGAACCATTTTATGAAGAACTTTTCAAATTTTTGTTTTTTTGGACCACCCTACTGTAGTGCATAATTATGGTTGCAAATAATACACATTCGCTATGTGCGAAGTGTTAATAAGACTGGATATTATTATCTGTATTGCAGGTCTCGGTTATGGTGTCCCTTTACACTCCGCCTCCCATAATCCCTCCACCAACCGATAACACCCTTATTCTTATCCTGGGGATCGCAGGAGGAGTTGTTGGACTTCTTATCATTATCGGGATTATGTGGAAGGTCAGCTCCACTTCTTTATAAAATATCGTTCACGAAACGTTGAAATCAAAGCAAAAGTCACTCGTTTTGATAAAAAGACAACTAGGATCATCGCAAAGTTATGTTGCAGAAGAGATCTTCTGAACTGTCGCAGTCGAGCTCCCATTCCATTGCTAAAACTTTGTGATACTTTGTTCATTTTTCCCTATTGATTTATTGACTCGAAGCCAAGAAGCTAATCGAGATGAAAAGCGTTGTTTTATTGACAGGTGCACAAAGCGGGTCGTGATGGTAACGAACATTTCCGGGTTAAGCACAAAGAGGGTCGTGATCTTAACGAACATTTCCGGGTTAAGCACAAAGAGGGTCATGATCGTCACAAACATTTCCGGGTTAAGCACAGAGCGGGTAGTTTTTGTTTTGTTGCTTCTTTATTCTCCTATTACGAGAAAGCTATCAATGCGCTATACGAGCTCGCTTAGGAGTTGCCCGCGATCTGTCTACCACACCGAGATGGGGGAATCCCGCTAAGTGCCTTTCCCTAAGGCACAACAAGTAAACTTGCCGGCTTGTTCTCCACACTGTCCCATCAATGCTGAGCGTCAAGCAGGGAAGCTGTGAATACCAATGTTAAAGTCATTGGTTTGACCCGACTCGGAATCAAACCCAAGTTTACAGCTCCCTAAGCGGACGCTCTATACCACTCGTCCATCTGAGCTGTTTATGATAACAAACATTTCCGGGGTTAAGCTTGATAAACTAATTTTTTTTGTTGCAGCTCGGTTTTTTCGAGAGCAAATACGCGAAGATGAAGCAGGAAGCAATAGAACGAGACGACGCAGACTCATTGTCGCATGGACAAGATGACCCTGACACATTGTCGCATGGACAAGATGACCCTGACACATTGTCGCATGGGCACTGCGACGTCGTGGCAACATCACAAAAGGCTGAAAAATAGTCGACTTCATAGATAACTTCTTCTCAGCGAAGCCAAAAAACATTTTAATAACAAGTGATATACACTCGGTGATATGTTACCTACAAGTGATATGTTACCCACAAGCAATGTGTTACCCAGAAGTGATATGTTGCCCACGAATGATATGTTACCCACAAGCAATATGTTACGCACAAGTGATATGTTACCCACAACAAGTGATATATACTGTTTCCCACAAGCAATTTGTTACCCACAAGTGATATGTTACCCACAAGTAATATGTCACCCACAAGTGATATATACTGTTTCCCTCAAGCAAGATGTTACCCTCAGGTGATGTGTAACACACTAGTAGTATGTTACCAAATACCAACAATTGATATACTATCGCGCTGGTGTTATAGAGTTATATTTTTCTACTTGCTGATGATAGGTTTCGAAAATAAAAGCACCAAAGTCACAAAATCCTAACTTTTGAGTATTTGTTTATGGTTTTGTTTCGCTTTTAAAATTTTGCGACGTGATTTTGTTGTAGTTGATTCGAGTTATGATTTTTTGACATGAAACTTTGTAATATACATTTTGCTTAGCCACTGATTGTGATTGATCCAGATGTAGACTAACCCTTATCCTTACACCCAAGAGAAATGGTGGGTCATTTGCAACTAGATGACGATACTAGAAGCAGACTTTACAACATTACAGTGGATTACCTCATACGAAAACTGCTGGGGGCTGTTATAACCCGCGACTAAGTTCTTTAAACCGGTCCTACTAAACACCGCAAAGGAGCGACAAAGGACTTACTAAACACCGCAAAGTACGACAAAGGACTTTTAAATTGATCTACTAAACACCGCAAAGAACGACAAAGGACTTGAAATCCTGCCATAACAAAGAACGACAAAGGACTTTAAATTAGGGTTAGGCTTGGGGTTATCAGGTTGTTATATTGTAGCCAAACGTCAAAAAAACGATCGTTCATATGCGAAGCGCTTCTGGCGTCCGGGCGTTATCTCTTCGACTTTCCAATTGATATATAAGTGATTGATTGTTGCGAGATTTTTAGTTTGTGGTACCAACTAATGTAGCTGAAGCGAGCGTTGCTACAGTACTTCCCCCTTCCGCTGTGAGTGAAGCTTGATGCTGCAGGCCTGTTAACTCCGCTGAAGACAGTGAGAATTGTCTGCTTGAAGTGTTGAGAGGCGTTGGTTGCAGGGCATCGTCGTTACCGTGAAGACGGAAAGAGGGAACGGCTGAAGATTGCGTTGTGCGTAGGTTGCGTTGTCCAGATCACGTCGGGGTCACCAATGTAGCCAAACGTCAAAAGAACGATCGTTGATATGCGAAGCGCTTCTGGCGCCCGGGCATTATCTCTTCGACATTCCGATTATATAGTGATTGATAGTTGCGAGATTTTTAGTTTTGTGGCACCAACTAATGTAGCTTTAACGAGCGAGCGTTGCTACGTTTAATTTTCTGTCAATCTTTCTTTTTATTTTGGTTAGTTTCGAACCTAGTTCTTCTGACTTACCACGTTTCTTCATTTGACCTTTATATTGACCTATACAGCGTTCTTCAATTCTTAAAGCAGTTGCAATCTTTTTTGAGCAATTACTTCCTTTTTTCTGAATTTCGCAATCTTTTGATTATTGGCTACCTTTCATCGTCTATTCTAGTTCACTTTGAACTGGACCGTTGTCTTGAAGAGTCGTGTTTCCAAGACTCAATCGGTCTAATTCATTTCTGACTACTGTGAAACTTCTGAGTGGGAATTCTTTTAACTGGTATGTACCATCAAAATCAAATCAAATCATCATTATACTCGCCGTAATACGCCGAAGCGTGTAACGAGTTGCGGGGCCCATCTCCGCGGCTTAGCGCCTGGGCTACACAGCTCCGAAGAAACGTCGCAACGGTGGCGAGTCGTTGGCGACACTGTGTCGATTTGACCGGCCCGGGAATCGAACCCCAGACCTCCCGCACCGATAGCATGCGCTTTGCAACTGAGCTAACGGCCGGTTCGTATGTACCATTGTATAATTTATTTCATCATTTTGCACCAGACGGGATACGTTTCGACTATTAAATAAAGTCTCTTCAGTGGTGCTTAAAACTTCAAATCCATGAAGTAAATCCATCAACATACAATGCATTCTACCTAGCACCTTTAAAGGTTACTTCTTTATCAAACTCAAGTTTTTGGCCCCTAACAACGATACCCAATGAAAGAAACTATAACCACTAGCCCCCAAAACTAAGTTCCCGGTAGCCTAACTAGCCCACATCACTAGAAGCCCCTATGGCAACCCACTCATTTGCAGCTGCAGACGCGTTTCGACCTTATTATGGTCTCATCAGTGCAGCTCATGTTGTCATAAGTTTTGCCCAGAACCCGGTGTTTAAAGACAATTTTTATTTATAGCATTCATCGTTTACTTCTGGCTCTATCACTGGCTGGCTTCAAATATTCAGTATGTTTATTTGTGTTTGCCCTTGCCATTTTTTGTTCTTTTTTCATAATTTAGAGGTATTAGATTTGTTTTTTCGAAACGCAACAAGCGCATCATTTACTCTCTGTGTCAATATATTTTAAGATCATTGTCGTCTGACGTGGTGCGCAGCGAGTTTCAACAGGAGCCAGTTCTGCAGTTTTATTCTATGCACAGATACGGAAGCATAGCCAGCGCTTCGCATAAGTATCCTACAAGGTCCTTTGTCGTGCTTTGCGGTGTTTAGTAAGTCCTTTGTCGCTCCTTTGCGGTGTTGCAGTCCTTCGCGTTATTTAGTAGGACCCCTCGAAAACGTACAACTACAAAAAAGGAACAACACGAGGCATTGCGAAAACACGTACAAAAACCGATTATTACGTCACACAGGCGGTCAAGCATCTATCACGACGAATAACAAAATGCAATGTCTAAGCGGCATACACAACAGAATACTTACGCGCAAGGCAATTGTGATAATGAATGTTTGTTTGCAATTCGTTTGCCTTCATATTCTTGTTATAATGCTGCTCGGTGCTTTCACTGATTTTGTTTGGTTGAAATCTCACTTTGATTCTGTTTTAAGGAGCAGCTTATGTTCCGCACCGACTACAATTGTTGATTAAAGGTAAGTCTAAGTAAGACCCCAAAAAGTTTCTAACCACAGTCCACTTTTTATAATTTGCCGTCGTTGCTTACCCATATCACGCCACACCTTTGATTTTTGTAATTACGTAATCGTGCTGCACTCATGTCAGCTTACTGTTATTTCTTTATTCTTTAAATTACTGTTTCGCACCCCCGGCCAGTGACGGCTTGTACATAAGAGCTGCAACACCCCTAACTTTTTTTATGCACTTATTTATTTATTTTTTTTTCATTACCTTTCCAATTTTTATCGCCAAATTTTTTAAATTTCTTATTTCTTTCCATGTTTTGATCATACATGACTTTAAATTTTTAAATGGAATCCCTGTTTTGTCTGCAGCTCAAGATTTTTCGTATGCAAATGAACCAAACGGTGACGCGACAAAGGCTATTGATGACGTTTTTGGACTCGCCGTTCAATTTTTGTATCAGCTGCTCTGTTGGCAGATCAAAGGCAATTCCGACTAGCTCAGGCTCATGGCATAACGGGACTGGTTTTTAGCCCTGCTAGGCTGCTACATCTGTTCGAGTTAGTTTGTGTAAGAGCTCTATGATAGTTGGTACTTGATGTAGATTTAGACTGGGAAGGCTTTCTATTTTAGACTAGGCACACAGATATCAGTAGCCTAACTGCAGGCTAATCAGTAATGGTGGGCTACTGGTACCAGTATGTGTAGCCTAGACAGTTTAGACCACTGCCAGACAGTTGATACTCTTATGATAAGATTAGGCTAAAGTTTAAAAAATCATTTTTCTCTACAATTTTCCCAGATTCTAGGTATATGCATGCCGCTACCTGGTTTATTTATATTATGTATATTTGGGGTTCCATGCCAGATCTCTAAAATGTTTTAAAAAAAACTTGAATTCTTGGATAATAGCCCTCAATCTACCCACATGCATGTAGTGTGCATTGTAATTTAAAAAACAAGTGAGAAAATTTGTATTGTTTTTACCAAATCTACTGGTACTGTTCTGTGTTTTGTGTTACCTATTGCAGCCTTACTTAAACATCAGTATTAAGGTATTAATAGTATGAAATCATTCCTGTAAATTGTTATGTATCAGAGAGTTTCTGTAATAGGCGTTGGGATTATCACAGTTAAGCAGGCTTGTCAAAATTTGTCGCTTGCAGCACCTCTTGTTTTTTGGCCACGAGCCGCCACTGCCCCCGGCTGCTTGCAAGCCAATCACCTGTCACCTCACACAACGGTTTTCGGTGTGTATCGGTTAGGTCATTCGAATTTTCGAACCATCGATAAAAGGATGTGCTTTTTAAACAAAATTTGAGTTCGATATTTTGTTTCAAGCTTTTAGTTATTTGTTTCGCCAAGCTAAGTTTCAGTTGGTTTGTGCTTCCCTGATACTACACTACTATAGTACGTGCTGCTCAGATTGTTACTTTCTACGTTGAAACTTGAAGTCAATACTACTATTGTTTGGAAAGTTTGATTGCTTCTTGCAGAAAGTCAGGAAAGTGAAGGTTCACTAGTTTCTAATGGACAAGTTTAAAGGGGTCCTACTAAAAGACTGAAACACTGCAAAGGAGCGACCAAGGACAACAAAGGACTTACTAAGCACCGCAAAGTACGATAACGGACCTGATAACCCCAAGCCTAACCCTAACCTAACCTTAATCTAACTCTAGTTTTAAATAACTATTTTGTCAATGTAGGATCAAATCTAAGTGCAAAAATTGATAATGATATATCGGCACCAAAAAACATCTCATCCAATCCAAAATCGCTGTTCTTTCAACCAATCATACCCCCAGAAGTTTACAGAGAAATTAACAAGCTAAATTTGAAAAAAGCAGCAGGCCCTAAAAACATTCCTCTCAGATTTTACAAAAGAGCTAATGAATGCATTTCAAATTTCCTCTGCCTCTTATACAACAAATGTATAGAAAATGGCTTTTTCCCAACACCTCTTAAACAGGCAAAAGTAATCCCTATTTACAAATTGGGAAAACATTACCTGGCCAATAATTATAGACCTATCTCCTATCAGTAAAATCTTTGAAAGCTTGATATCAATAAGACTAATAAGCTTTTTAGAAGATAATAATATTATATCTGAACAACAGTTTGGCTTTCGCAAGCAACATTCAACTACTCACGTGGTGACTGATGTACACTCACAAATTAGCAAAAACCTGGATAATAAACAACACACATGTGTAATTCTGTTAGACTTTAGGAAAGCGTTCGACACAGTAAACCACCAAATATTGTTACGAAAATTGGAAAAATATGGCATCAGAGGCAATGTACTGGAAAGGTTTCAGAGTTACTTGACAAATAGAGTGCAATTTGTATATGTTAATGGTTACGAATCTGATGAAATGCAAATTAAATGTGGTGTCCCACAAAGTTCTTGTTTGGGCCCAACCTAATTCTCACTATATATAAATGACCTTCCTGACATTACCAATTTTAGTATTCGACTCTTTGTTAATGATACTGTTCTAGTAATGACGAGCAATGATCTTCAACAACTGAAAAAAGCAGCAAATGATGAAATACACTAAATCGAGAAATGGTTATTGCATAATAAATTAACGCTCAACCACTCAAAAACTAACTATATGCTTTTTTCTCCTCAAAAAGAGTGTAGAAAAGATTTCTTTTTATCTATAAATGGACAAAACATCCACCGAATTGCTGAAGCAAAATACCTAGGAGTTTATTTGGATGAAAAGTGAAAATGGGATACCCACATTCAACACCTCTGTAAGAAACTATCACAATATTGTGGTTTGTTTTGTCATCTTCGTCACCATATAACCCAAAAGCATTTATTACTCCTATACCATAGCTTAGTGTACCCTCACTTACTGTATGGAATTTTGACATGGGGATCTACAAATAATAAGTGCTACACCCCTTACAAGTCTTGCAAAATAGACTCATAAGAATTACATTTCGTGTGAGAAAACTTCATCATATCACGAATAATTCCTTATATCATAAATTGAGCATGCTAAAAATTAAAGATATTCATCACTTAGAGATGGCCAAATTTATGTATTTATATCACAATAACAAGCTCCCAAAACTATTTATTATTATTATTATTATTATTATTATTGTTATTAAAGGGCGGTGGTGCCAGAGAAGACTGACCAGGTTCAATCCTCACTGGCACATTGGGTAGGCCATTATTTAGGCCCATTACAACTTTCACCGCTTTCTCGTTTAATATTTCAATGCACTACTGGCTATATTCAGCAAGTCTTCCGGCCTGCTGTAAATACTTTGCCAGTAGGTTTATATTTAGTTTTTCGACCACCGACTTTATTGTGGTTTTTTCTTTACCAAAAACCTTATTTCGTAGGGCTTGGTAGTAAATGCATTCTCCAACATGGTGATTTGGAGTTTCTTCTTCCAGGTTACATTTTGGTCAAGTCGATGATACGTCATGTCCCATGGTGCGCCTGTGTTTCTGTAAGTTGCAGTGGCCTGTGAGGACTTGCAACACTTCATTTATTCTAGGTCTTTTGAGCCTCAAAAGTCGATGAGTTAACTGGGGTGAAGCCCATCCTACATTTTCTTTTGTTCTCAAGCAGTCCTTTCGTTCTATCCAAGATGTTTTCCATCTTTTGACACTCCAATCCTTTATTGCAGCGCGACAACTAGCATATGGGATGGAAGTGAAAGTTTCAGGCCCCGAGCAGTTTAATGCTGATCCTGATCTAGCTAAGATATCCGCCTTCTCATTTCCTTGGATGCCGGTGTGGCCCGGCGTCCAGGCAATAGTGACGTCATTGTCTTTACCCAATATATTCAGGTTTTTGATGCACGTTAATACTGTGCTAGACTTCACAATATTATTTTGGATTGCCAGAATTGCTGCTTGGCTATCCACTAAACTTATAATTTTTTCATTTACAATTCTATCCATGATCAGTTTCTTTGCTACTTCAGCTATAGTAAAGACTTCTGCCTGAAAGACAGTACTATATCTTCCCAGATGGAAAAAAATTTGTGAGCTGTTTGAGAGCCTGATGCGTATTCTACGTAAAAACTCGCACCAGCTCTTCCATTTAACTTGGATCCGTCAGTGTAGCATCTGATTGTGCTTGGTTCTAAAGCATTCTCACACTGCACTGCGTCCTTTCGTTCCATAACAAGACATTTGTACTGTTTTCTAAATACCTTTGTTTTAGTTATTAGGTCTGCTGGCATACTCAGCAAAGGCAAGTTTTCCTTTGCTTCATTGCATACGTCTACGTGACTTTTGGTTTTTCTTGTTGAACCAATTGTCTTGGCAGGCCAAAACCCCACACGGGATAACTGATATGATCCTTTTACTGCCTCTGACAGTATGAATTCATTAATTGGCATGATATTCAGCAGCATCTCTAAAGCTCCTGTGGGAGTGCTGGGGAATGCTGAAGAAATCATAAGACACGCTAGTCTTTGTACTCTAGAAAGTTTTTTCTCTAGATATTTTTTATTTAGTCCACCAACTCAGGATGTACACGCGTATGTGATGACGGGTCGTATCATTGCAGTGTATATCCATCGCATGCTAGTTGGATTTAACCCCCCCGCTCTGCCCACTATTTGTCTGCATTGCAATAACGCAGCAGTCGCTTTGCGAGCACTTCGTGTAATGTGAGGTTTCCACGTAAGCTTACTATCAAGGGTTGCACCTAGTAGTGTTGCTTCTTTGGAAATTTCCAGCTGGCGTCCGTTTAAACGCAAGGTTCCAAAATCTGGCTTCCTTTTGTTAGTAAACAGAACTATTTCAGTCTTTTTACTGCTCAATTGAAGCTCTTGATTATGAGCCCAGTTACTTGCAATATTTAGCGCTTTTTGAACCCTACCTTTGATCCACAGCATGTTGGTGCCAGTGACCAAAATTGCTACATCATCGGCATAGGCTTGTACATGAAAACCCCTGTTGCGTAGGTCTACCAACAAGGAGTTTAATACACAGTTCCATAGAAAAGGAAACAAAATACCACCTTGGGGATTCCCTTTTACTACTTCTCTTTTAATCTTTTCACCATTTAGCTCTACTTGAACTGTGCGGTGTCTCAGTAAATTCTCAATCCAAAGGACGAGAAAAGGCGACACCTTCAATTCTCGCAGAGCATTGGCAATGCCATTATGTGTGATATTATCAAAAGCACCAACAATATCCAGAAATATTCCTAGTGCCGTTTTTTTTCTTTGCCAAGCTTAGTTCTATGCGTCGTACAAATTCGTGCAGTGCAGTTTCAGTTGAAACTCCTGCTCTGAATCCATACTGGAACGCAGAAAACCTTGCTTGCAAATTAGAATCATCATTAAAATGATACAGTAATAACCTTTCCAACCATTTAAGTTGAAAGGAAGTCAAAGTGATCATCCGGAAAGACTTAACTTCATGATAGTTTTCTTTACTGGGTTTAGGGATGAAGATACCAGTCCCTTCCTTCCATGCTTTCGGCACATAGCTGTACTTCAAGCACATTTGGAAAATGGTTTGGTATATATTTCTAATACTATTCCAGCCTTTTTGTAGTAGCACCGGGTAAATACCGTCTGGTCCCGGCGTCTTAAATGGCAGAAATTCGTTTATTGCTCTTTCCATCTTTTCAAGTGAGCAGATGGAGCAAACAATTTCGTCATACGTTGGTAACACAGCAGTGTTATCATTTGGTTCTTCTGCTGCTTTACTATAGTTTACCTCCCGACTTCCCGGTGCTAGGGTGTCTAGGAGGCAATTCATAGTCTCAACAGAAGATTCGGTGAATTCACTATTAGGTCTTAAAACGTTGCTCACTTGCACCGTTTCGTTTCGACGCATAATTTTAGCCAGCCGAGCGGTTGCACAGTGGCTATTCATCGATTCCGTAAAAAGACGCCGAGAATCTCTCTTGGCTTTTCTTACGGCATTTTTAAAACTCAATTGGGCCTGCTTAAAAGCTTCCCAGTCGTTTCCAAGTTTTGATTTGATGGCTTTACGTTGGGCTTTACGAGCCTCTCTGCGGAGACAGGTTAGCTCTGTATTCCACCAAATATTGTCAGTTTTACGTCGGACCTTACGCTGAGGGCAAGATACATTGTAAGATTTTATTATCTGTGATTGAACGGTTGATGCCAGTTTTTCTATATCATCTACTGATGATATGCTAACTGGTGTACTATTCAAATCATGTAACCTGTGATCAAGTTCGTTTGCATACTTATTCCAGCAAGTACGTCTAACGTTCCTGATCATTTTTGTTCTTTTGGTGCCACTTTGAACTTTAAACCTAATATACATGTGATCTGAAAAGGATGGCACATCACTGATATGCCAGTCACTTATACAGTTCTCAGCATTTCGGTTTATTGGAGTCAGATCTAGCACTTCTTCTCTTTTTCTCGTTCTGAAGGTGGGTTTATTGCCCACATTACAGATGTGCAAGTTCGCACTAGCACAGTACATAAGCAAATCCATACCTCTTGCATTGACGTTGGAGGAGCCCCATACTGTGTGATGTGCGTTTGCATCAGTTCCTATAACGGTAGGAATTTTATCTCTGTCACTGAATGACAGCAGCTCTTTCAGAATTACTGGTGGAGCTGGTTCTTCCCAAGCCATGTAAGCCGATACAAAGACAAAGCTATCTCCTTCTCGTCTTACATTTTTAACTCTCGTTGCTACCACATCTTCGCTAGAAAATTGTGGTATGAGAGAGCATGTCATATCAGAAGTGACATAAATACATGCTCGGGGACGTTTATCTTTTTTATTACCTTGAAAAAGTTTCCATCCCCTAAGTTTACTTCTGATTGCGCCTCCATAGGTCCAGGGTTCCTGAATTAGGACTATACCTAAACGAATGTTTTTTGTTACTTCACATAAGTTATAGCTAGCGGCCTTACTTCTGTGAGGATTAATCTGCCAGCATTCAAATCCATTCGACTTGGTTTTTCGTGCTGGGATTTGTTTTTGATTAATTAAAACGTTTGTTGCAAATCTATTACTCATACACGGTATGAATTTTCAATCTATTACTCATCCGGATGGCAGATGCTTTCCCGTAGCCCGGAGCGTTACTCTGTCTACGCTATTTAATCTGGCTGACAGAAACCGAATCTGCCTTAACGGCGGGACACCTTACGATGTTCAAGCTGGGCAATGGCAAACGTCCTTTTCAGGACGGGGCGATGCGCATCTTCGGCGCACCGTCAACAAGTTCCAAAGGCCCAGCATTTTCCAACTGAACATCGAAGACCTCACTGCAACCAAGATGAGCGTGTTGCATCATCTTGCGTTACAGTGTGCGGCACTCGTCATCCTCTTACAGGAAACCCATTGCACCTCGGTAGAAAGGTTAGATCTTCCGGACTACCATCTAGCCGGGTTTTCCTTGAGCAGAAAACATGGTCTTGCTACGTTTGTCCATGAGCGTCTGAAGTGGATCCTAATCGACCAGTCCCCACCAACATCGGAGATCGAGTGGGTGAGCGTGGATGTTGATAACTATAAAATAGTCAACGTCTACAAACCCCCTCCAACACGGATGCAAGCATCTGATCTTCCAGCATTCCCTCATCCCTGCCTCTATGCTGGCGACTTCAACTGGCACCATGTTGACTGGGGCTATGATAATAACAATCAAGATGGTGAATGCCTGGCTGGCTGGGCCAGTGCCAACAACCTCACCCTGCTATATAGCCCAAGGAGGCCGCCAGTTTCCACTCTGGCCGCTGGAAAACAGACACCAACCCAGATCTTGCATTTGCCAGTGTCGATTTGGACAGTCGCTTACCTGACAGACGTATCTTAGAAAAGTTTCCAAGGTCACAACACCGACCCTCGCTTATAAGTCCACCCAAACTTGCTCATCCAAAACCGAGCAAGCCTGTAAAGCGATGGAACTTCCGCAAGGCCAACTGGGACCACTATTCTAACCTAACCAACAAACTGGCCAAGAGTATACCGCCACTTGAATCTCAGAACATCGATCAGGTTTACCAGTGCATTTGCAAGGTAATAAGCACTGCGGCGAAGAAATGCATCCCTCGTGGTCGACGATCAAACCACATACCTTGCTGGGATGCGGAGTGTGAAGACCTCTATCAGCATTTCCTGCAGTCACCTGGGGGCCCTGATTCGGATAGGGCTGCCACAGCCCTACTCACAAGGCTCGACGGGAAGCAGAGAAATCGCTGGTCAGAGACGGTGCGCAACATTGACTTTTCGCACTCCAGCCGGCTGGCATGGAATACTATAAACAACTTGAATGGTAGGTCACGACAATCCCCTCGTCAATGTCCCGTTTCAGCTGATGCTATCGCTTCTCAGCTGGTTAAAAACGGGAAATACGAAGGTGTGAATCGACGCTCATCTCGGTTCGTTTCACAGGAAGTGTCTGACTTTGGAGGGCTGAGCCATTACATCCTGCGAATGTCACTGGGAGTTTCTCCCATCGGGAGTTCGCTGCTGCCCTCCAACATTTAAAACCAGGCAAAGCTCCTGGACCTGATTCCATTTGTCCGGAGCTAACAATCCATGCTGGAGCCGGCTTAAAATCTTGGCTACGTGGCTTCCTATCTTCCTGCCTGCACCACCTCAAAATTCCTAAGATCTGGAGAAGAGCGCTAGTAGTAGCGTTCCCAAAGCCTTCGAAACCGGTAGAGGACCCAAGGAGCTATCGTCCGATCTCCTTGCTCTGTGTTCCCTACAAGATTCTCGAGCGACTTATCTACGCCCGCGTCGAACCTCTTATTGACCCTTTGCTCCCACGGGACCAGGCGGGTTTTCGACGCGGAAGATCCACCGTGGATCAAGTCACTTTGCTCACGCAAAGCATTGAGAATGCATTCGAAGCGAAAAAGAAGGCCGGTGCCGTCTTTATCGACCTGACAGCTGCCTATGACACTGTCTGGCACCGTGGCCTCACCTGCAAGCTGTTGCGGCTTCTGCCGGACAAGCACATGGTTCGTATAATTATGGAGCCGATCCGCAACAGAAGCTTCACCCTTACAACTGGCGACAGCAAGCCTAGCAGGTTACGACGCCTGAGAAATGGCGTCCCCCAGGGATCGGTCCTGGCCCCCCTCCTTTTCAACATCTATACATATGATATCTCCTCCATAACCCCCAAGAAGTTCGCCTATGCCGACGACCTGGCGATACTTTATACATCTGGAGATTGGAAGGAGTTGGAAAGGACTCTAAGCCAGGATATGACTACACTCTCGGAATATCTCCAGACCTGGCGATTGAAGCTTAGCCACACTAAAACGGTGACGGCGGCCTTTCACCTCCACAATCGAGAGGCTAAGCGTGAGCTTAAGGTCTGTAACATCGGTAAGACCTTACCTTTCTGTCCAGTTCCCACTTATCTTGCGGTCAAACTGGACAGATCGCTCACATATCGTCCTCACCTGGAAGCATTGCGCAAGAAGCTATGTGCTCGCGTCTCACTGTTGAGGCGACTTGTTGGAACAGGTTGGGGTGCTAGCGCTAAGACATTACGCACAGCTGCCCTGTCTCTGGTCTACTCGACTGCCGAGTACTGCGCACCAGTCTGGTGCCGCAGCGTGCACATACGGCTTATCGACAGTGTAATAAATGACGCCTTGCGCATTGTCACTGGGTGCCTGCGTCCCACTCCATCGGTCTACCTTCCGGTTCTTTCAGGCATCCAGCCAGCTGAGCTTCGCCGCCAAGGAGCGACACTCTCCCTAGCCAACCGCAGCTCCCTGGACCCTGACCACATTTTACATGGCCAGTTTCATGAGACACAGGACATATGTAGGGAGAGATTGAAATCTAGACGCTCATTTGTACCTGCTGCTCGGAAATTACTTGACAGTCTTTCTGAGATGGACGTCCGTGCAGCCGAATGGACGAACACGAAATGGGACATGGAGTACTCTGCCAACGCATTGTCACTCCACGCTTTCATTCCCAAGGCTAGCTCCAGACCCTTGGGTATGGGTCTGCCGAGGGCAGCGTGGGTCAAGCTCAACCGTCTGCGCTCTGGTGTTGGACGTTTCTGTTCGTCCATGTACAAATGGGGTCTCGCTCCTCTAGCGAATTGTGAGTGTGGTGCCAGTGAACAAACCGCAGATCACATCATCTCACAGTGTCCCATACATCGAGCACCTCGAGGTATGTTTGGTCTAATGGTTTTGGATGACGAAACAAGATGCTGGCTCAAGTCCCTTACAGTCAGCATCTGACCCAAGCAGTTTGGTGGCCAGGGTGGTAAAAGGATAAACCCTCGGCCTTGGTCCTCCCATCTGTCTTGGAAGAGATGCCCCGCCAAACGACGACGACGAGTATGAATTTTGAAAATACAACAATTTTGCTCTAAAGTATTGATTGTCAGTCTACTTTAGTTGGAACTGGTTGCCTTCGATCCCTGATCAGGGTTCTCAGGCTCCTCAGCTCCTTCCGAAGCAGCTCTGACGTTCTCGATTGAGTGCTAGAAGACTCCATCGACCTTTTCGTTGATGCAGAGTTGCGGGCAGTTTGAAGATTATCTCCAGAGTTAGTGAGGTTCAAACCCTCTAACCCCTTCCACAATCTTTTTCGCTGCTTCCGCTTCCCATTTCTTTGATAATTTTTTCCTCGACGCCACTCAGACGTGCTACCAACGTCCGGAGACATTGATGGATTCTGAGTGAGCGAACCGGATATTTGAGCGGCATTCGACTTTTCAATCGACAATGCCACTGAAACTGTTACTTCTTGATTTGCCAGAGGCTTCTCCTCCAACAGAAGAGAAGTCCAGGCTGAAGGCAATTTTTTCGCCCTTGTCTCCACCTCAACCCTTGCAGGAGTAGAGGCTTTGACTAGCTGAGTACTCTCACTGCCGCGGAATAGTTCAAGAACTGTTCGCTGCGACAGTGGTTCTTTCCTTGTTAGGGGAACAAACCGTACTGTTTTCTTTTTTCGTTTATTTTCCATTCATAAAGTTTTGATTTTTCTTTGTAACGGGGAAAATCCTAAAGAACAAATTTGAGAGAAAAAAAATCGTTATTAGGCCACGTCAAGTGCCGCAGCTGGGCCCAGGCAACTACATGCAATGGACTTGTCATTCTGCGCAGTGGCCTCAGGAATGCCCCCCCAATACAACTGCAGGCCCCCTCCCAGTCGCCAACTGGAGCTACATTTACATGGAGATTTCCACAAGCTGACAGAGGCAGCCCCCCCAATTGGCTAGATCAGGGGCAGGCCTCTGAACTATCTTGCGGCCGCGGTACGGAGCGCGTTTTAGACCGGTACCCTCTACAACTATGAGATTCCATTGCAATCATCTGAAATCCAGTCACGCAATCCTGACATGTCCTATACAAACAATTTTTGGTGCCTACCACCCGCATCCTCGCTAATGTCAAACCTGCATTATCCACTCCCTACTTCACAGCTTTTTTTGCATATATATTTTTGCAAGAAATTTTATACTAGTTACGGATCACAAACCTCTTGTGCCTCTGTTTGGACCTACTAAGCCCATTTCAGGTTTAGCAGCTAATCGATTAGCTCGATGGGCATTTTTTCTGAATATCAGTTTTCCTGCACCATTGAATATCGAAAAACGGGTCTTCACCAAAATGCTGACGCACTTAGCCGATTTCCCTCTGGCGATGATGCCTTTTTTTATTGGGAGGAAGGTGCGGATGATGTGGATATTGTATGTGCTATAAATGCCCTTGAGTCGCAAATCAAGCCTGTGAGAGTGACTCCAAATTGATAAAAACAGAATCCATGAAAGACCCTGTGTCAGCCCAAGTGATGCGCTGTGTCAAAGAGGGATGGCCTTACAAAACGAATGCTGATAATCCAGCAGGAAAGTTTCGAAAGTTGTTTGAATTTTTGAGTACTTGTCACGGATGTCTTCTTTATGGATTTAGATTAGTGATTTCTTCCAGTCTCCTACAGCAAATCCTTCAAATTTTACACACAAGTCACTTGGGAATGCAACGCATGAAGCAGCTGGCCCGCACTGCAGTTTTTTGGTCAGGTATTGACGATGATATAGTGGATATGTGTCGTGGTTGTGTTACTTGTACTGAGCATCAAAATGCTCTACCCAAGTCTCCTGTCTATCCTTGGATTTTACCCGAGAAGTCCTGGAGTCGACTACACATCGACCATGCTATTAATTTTGTGGGTCAAAATTAGTTGGTGGTAACTGATGCCTATACAAAGTACCCTTGAATCCACCCTACTTCTGTGTCCTCAAAAAGCACAATTGATCTTTTAGAAGAAGATTTTACCGACTTCGGGTGGATTGTTTTGGACAATGCTACTTCATTTACCTTGGAAGAATTTCAGACTTTCTGCAAAGACAAAGGCTTTGTACATCTTACAGGAGCTCTATATCATCCTGCGACGAACGGCGCAGCTGAACGCTTAATTCAGACTTATGAACTGGAGTTATCCAAAGAAGGCTACACTTGAATTCCTGATGCAGTACAGAAGTACCTACTCTAAGTGGCTACTCTCCAAGCGAGTTGCTGAATAATCGACAGTTGCGAACGAAGATCGACACTGTGATTCCTTCTCTTGCACGCATTGCTCAAGGCAAGCTAAAAGTGAACAGTCCGTCTGACACAAAAAGAAATCACATGTTCAAAGTGGGAGACTACTGTTATGCATTACATTTTGGTCCACGGCGTTGCATTACTGTTGTTTTTAAAAAGAGAGATGCTCGCATGTTCAATGTCAAAGTAATTCCAAAAGGACCCATTTGGAGGCGACACTTAGACCAGTTACGACCACGCTATTTCTCTTATGAGGATCTTGATCCGGGAGAAATTAGCGGTTCAACAAATGGGCCGAGCTTCTCTTCTGAGGATTGCAGAACGCCTGATCCGGGAGAAGCGAGTCCGGCCATAACTGACAACAGGTTCTCTTTTGAAGATTGCAGGACGCCTGATCCGGGAGAACCATCAAATGACAATCATTTTGCGATTTCTGGTACTGGTACTTTATTATTTTTGTCTCCAACGACAGCAAAAGAAACACACAGTGGGGTACGCACGGGTGGTTTCGGGGGTCAACCCCCCCATTGACGATTGGAAAAAATTAAAAACCGCTCTTTTTGGACCGATTAGCGTTTTTTCACCCAGAGATTGTGTTTTTCTGTGCTGCATCAAATTACCTTTAATCTCGAAAAACTTTCATTGTGATGCAATAATACCGGTAGTCAAACTTTTCTGGTGTGTAGCGCTTGAACCAATGGCTGGCTCAAAATGCTACCCTAGACAAGGTCAATGGGCACTAAAGTTGGAGTCGTGTAGTGATGTCATAAAGACATTGTTCTCAACGGCCATGGCTGGACAAGACAACGTATTAGCGCTGAAGGCATTCTCGGTAGAGAACGGTTGCAACGCAGGCAGATATTCCGCTTGCGATGTCAATTTTGAGCCAAACCGACTAGACGGCGTAGTGGTTAAACACATCGGCGCGGGAGGTTTTGGGTTCGATTTTTGGGCCGGTACCGGCCGTTAGCTCAGTTGTTAAGCGCACAGGTTATCGGTGCGGAAGGTCTGGGGTTCGATTCCCTGGATGGTCAAATCGGCACAGTGTCGCCAACGACTCACCACCGCCGCGACGTTCCTGTGTTACCCAAGCGCTCAGAGATGGGCCCCAGTGACGTACGCAGGGGGGGTCGGGAGTCAGCACTCCCCTTCCCCCTTGACAATTGCAGAAAAAATGAAACCTTTTTTTTTAAAACGCACCGACTTTTCTTCATGCGGAGCTTGCCGAAATTACTATCATGTTTTATCCCAAACAACATCATCCCCCACAAAACATTTTAGCGCAAACCATTCCCTTACAAGTACAATGATCATCCCTCCTTACGTCTGCGTGAAAAGTTGTACCATCCCCCCATAAGTGTTTTTACAACTCGAGCACTGATTACGATGCAATGCTACAATACCGGTACCCGGTAGTCCAACTTTTCTGTTGTGCTTTGCTTGAAGTGCATTTTTGTCATTGATGTTGCTGAAAAACAATTAAGAAGTAGGAGTTTCCTTAAATGTGGTGTATCTGCAGTAACTATGGCTGCACCCAAATTTTTTTTATTAAATCAAATCAAATCTTCATTATAATCGTTTCATTAAATTCGTTGTTGTACCGAAACGTGGGAGCGAGTGGCAGGGCCCGACCCCGCGGCTTAGCGCCGGGGCAACGCAGCTCCAAAGAAACGTCGCAGCGGTTGCGAGCCGTTGGTTACGCTGTGTCCGATTTGACCGGCCTGGGAATTGAGTTCCAAACCTTCCGCATCGATAGCGAAATCTTTTAACACTACGCTATAATCGCCCGGTTTTTTGAGAAATTTTATTAAAATATAAAAAAGTAAATTGACACTGCTCTAAGTGCCAAAAGTAAGATAAAAATACTGCCAAAGAAGACCATAGACCAACGAAACATTTGAAGAGGCCTAGGGGCGGAACGAGGGGAGAGACAACATTGTTTTTTCGTACCGTAAGCTGACTATCTCAGTAGCTAGAGTTCTTCGTTTCCCATAGACACCCGATTATGTGTTTGAAAGCATCTGATATCGACGCTGTGATTCGGCAGAAAAATGCTTAGATAATATCGAAGCTGTTTTTGACTTTAATCGGATGATTAGGGATTCCTCTCGCGCATAATTTAGTTTAGTTCAAAAACGTTTTGGTAGGTAGGGCAGTTTTTTCTTATGCTCCAATATCTTCACTTTTCAAATTTCAAGCGAGAAACTGCCCCCTTCATAATGAGTGTACCGTATATTGACTGTTTACAAGGTTTAGCCTATATCAGCGATGGCGGAAGCATTTCTAAAGTGGGGGGCCCAAAACCAACGGCCAAATTTTCTTCACCTACAACCAAAACCGGCAGTGGCGTAGTGAGAAATTTAAAAAAGGGGAGGGAGGCATAATTTCCATGTTTTCTGCCAAGCGTATTTTTTCGGCAGAATAAATTTGAAGCTGATTAAAAAACAAAAAAGGCATTAGGGGTCCGAGGGCATGCTACCCTGGAAAATTTTTGAAAATTTACATGCTGCAATGGCTATTGTAGTGTTCGTGATGAGGCTCCCCATTTTCTCCGAGGCCCTAGGTTTCAGCCTGCTTAGCCTATACGTAAATCCGGCCTTATGCCTACAATCCATATTTAGCCAGTCCACATGTGACATATGTCCAATTTATGTGGGCTTCAGATCCACGGTTCTTGCTTCTAGTTTCTGTTCCCCCTCTAGTGGCGTAGCCAGCCCAAAATTTCGGGGGGGGACAAAACTTCATACGCTATTCTAGTGGCGCACCCAGGATTCGGCAAAGAGGGTGCTCCAACCGCGGGTGTGGGGGCTCTGCCCCCAGCCGCCACGGATTTTTGGGGTTTTTGCAAGAAAAATATTCATTTTAGCGTAGTTTTTTTGTGGAAAAGTGGTCTTAATCCGCCCCTGCTTGCGTTGTTAGTACATTTACGGACCCCCGAATGCTCTTAATCCGCCCCTGCTTGCGCTGTTAGTACTGTAGATTTACGTTACAGCATTAGTATCTTTGTTTTTGTAGGCTAGTGGTCACTGAAAATATTTCGGGGGATATGCGTTGATTATATTTATGTTGGTTCTTGAAAAAAATTTTTGAGATAAGGAATTGCTTGTTTTGCCCCCTGGGTGCACCCTGTTTGTGACGTTGCGACAGCTAGCCAGCCTACTTTAGTCAATTAACCTTCCTATAGTCCAAAAATGATTTCAAAAAATTTTTTTCAGAAAATTTTTAACCACGGCCTGACAGCTTGAATTTCTGTGAAACCTTTTCTCTCCTTAAATGAAGCGCAAAGCATTAAGCAAAAGTGTGAATGAAATATCTTTAGCTTAATCATGGTTAACTGCAATTTAGGCTAGAAACATTAGGCCTACAATACGATGCACTTTAATACCTCTAAACTACTGTAATTGTAATGTAGTATCTTTACGTCATCACGATTTGACGTCACTGAAACCCCCCCATTGAAAAATCCTGCGTACGCCACTGGAAACACATACTTCTACAATATAAGTGAAAAAGAAACACGATCGATCAGCGACTGGGACACTGCGAGCAGACCTCAACGGTCATCGAGTCGAGCAGCCACCCCTCACACCGAAGGTAACAGTAGTGGAAGTATAGTATTAAAGTTTATGAGAGTAACATCAGGAGACGTATAGAAACTGAAAGAGGGAAATGCGAGATTATTACTAGGTTAGTTATATGTTTGAAGAAGATGCGATTTTAGCTTGCGAATAAAATGCCTTATAGGCAATTTCTGGATATCTGAGGGAATTGAGTTCGAGATTTTGACACCCTGACACCTTATGCTACGTTGCAATTTATTAGTACGATATCTAGGAATATATAGAATATTTGTATTGATAGAGGATCTTGTTGTGCGTGCGGAAATTTGAGATGTTTTGATGAACATCGTAGAGAGGGAATAAGGAATATTGTTGTGAATACAGTCATAGACCAATTTTGCAACCTCTAATTTGTATCGTTCTGCTAACTTCAAATTCCAGATAAAGAGGCGTGACGCTGTCATTGTAGTTACATCCACCTATCACCCTGATCGCCTTGTTTTGAAGAGCGGCAAGTCTATTTAAGTAAGTTGGAAACGTTGATCTCCAGACAACTAGGCCATACAGGAGGTGAGAATGAATGAAAGAATAGTATAAGGTAACAAGAGATTTGGAGGGTAGAACAAATTTCCACTGCCCTAGAGATTTTGAGCTCAACAGCTTTTATATGATCAGAGAAATTCAAGTTTGTATCAATTATAACTCTTAAATATTTCAAATCAACAGGGGGTTAGCCGTGTTAGTCATAATTGATGGTAAACTGTTAAAAATGATGTCACTCTTTGACTAACATTTATTTATTAATAGACACGAGCTTTCGCCAGTGTAACGCTGGCTTCATCAGGTGGCATTTTGCCACCTGATGAAGCCAGCGTTACACTGGCGAAAGCTCGTGTCTATTAATAAATAAATGTTAGTCAAAAAGTGTCATCATTTTTAACAGTTTATCCTAAATATTTGGCACTTTTTTCTGTCGAAATCTAAGTATCATTTAAAGATACAGCAAATTCTTGAATACAATCGTTCGTTTTAGGTGAAATAAAAAGCTTATGACACTTCTGCGGGTTAATAGTTAGAGTGTTCGCATGGCACCATTCTTGTACAAGAGAAATTTCGCGACTTAGCTTAACTTGGAGTAAGTCAGGTTTCGAACTATGAAGGTGTAGACAAGTGTCGTCAGCAAACAATATCGGCGTACTTTGGACAGTATCAGGAAGATCGTTAATATAAAGTAGAAATAACAGTGGTCCAAGTATAGAGACCTGAGGTACCCTGTAATCATTAGGCCGAACCTGTGAGTTTACGTTTTGTAGAGAACCGAATTGTTGTCTTTTTAGAAAGGAAATTAAAAGTGACAACGTTGGTCCCCGTATTCCGTAATGCTCTAATTTTTTGATTAAAGACTGATGACAGACAGTGTCAAAGGCCTTTTTGAAATCTAAAAAAAATATTCCTGTAAAATGATGGTGATGAATGTTATCGTGAGAAGCCGTCACGAAGTCAAGAATGGCATGGGCTGTAGAAGTTTTTTTTTGAAATCCATATTGGTGCGATGGTAAGATTTTATTCTTACTTATAAAAGAAAAAAGACGCTTGTAAATAAGCCTTTCAATTATTTTTGAAAAACATGTGAGAATTGAAATTGGTCTATAGTTGGAAGGGTTAGATTGGTTACCATTTTTGTGAATTGGAATTATTGTGGCAATTTTACAATTATCAGGAAATATACCATTGTTAAAAGCATAGTCAAGTAGGTAGAATAAATAAGGTGCAAGAACAGGGGCAACTTTAAGAAAGAAGGCAGGAATATTATCATAGCCCACAGCTTTGTTCACGCTGAGTGTTAGGAGAGCGTTTGCAATTTCACTGGTATTGGGTGGTTCTAGGTAGATCGTATCAATTACACGGTTTTTCATGTACAAGCGAAAGTCCTGATCAGAATGAGAAGAGGTCGCGTTAGCCAGTTCTTCACCTACAGAACAAAAAAACTTGTTAAAATTTTCTGCCTGATTAACAGTATCGATTAAACTGTTATTAAGTTGGTGTGGCACATGCTTTGAAGTTTTCCTAGGAGAAAGCAAGGAGCGAAGTGTGTCTCGTGTTTTTTTAGGATTACCATAATGCTTGTTTAATTCCTTAAAGAAGTAAATTGTTTTAGCATTTGCTTTTATTTTGGTCAGCTTATTGGAATATGACTTAAAATATGACAACTACTCTTTATTGCCGTTTATAAAATGGGATTTAAACATGGAATTTTTATTTTAAATGGACACTAGTATACCTTTAGCTATCCAAGGTTTGGATTTGAGTTTTCTCTGCCTCCTAGAAAGACTTGCAAGAGGGGCATGTTTGTTGATGATTAAAGAGACCGTGAGGGTAAAATTGTTAAAAATTTCATTGTAATTCTGATTATTTAAGGGGGGAAGATGGGTAAAATATTCATTCAAAGCTACATCTAGGTCGTTTGCATACGATTTCGAGTTAAATTTCGATTTGTCTCTATACATTCTTGCATATTTGTCACGTTTTTTCACATTACTGGGAAGATTGGCGATTTGACAAAATAAAATATAGTGATCACTTAAACTGGAAGTTTCGATTACTCCAGATAGGATGCTATGATTCGCATCATTAGTAATTACATGATCAATAATGGTAGCTGATGTAGCAGTAACTTTAGCGGGTTTGGTTATGATAGGAAAGCCTCCTCAGCTCAGGATTGAATTTACAAAATGTTCAGCGGAGGGGGATCGATTCGAACTAAAAGTGTTAATGTTAAGGTCTCCCAAGATGTAGTAGATTTTTTTGTCATGACTTAGGTCAACAAGGCAATCAGACAAGTCTTCAACAAAGATGTCCATAGATGCAAAAAAGAGATGCCTATAAATTACGCCCAAAATGAAAGGTTTATGATTATTTAAGCCAATCCACAAAGATTCAGAGTCTTTTAGCTGGTGTTGCTTTGCATAAAGCTCATAGCTAATGTTGTTGTGGCTATAAATACCTACTCCACCTGCATTCGTTTTAGAGTCAGCGTGAACAAAGCTGTAGGAGGGTAGATTAATATTCGAAAAAATTTGTCTTCTGATTCGAGTTTCTGCAATACAGATAATGTTAGGAGTAAACTGCAAAGACGAAAGAAATTCGTACAAAAGATCAAAATTTTTGTGCAGAGATCGAACATTTGCATGCAAAAGGTGTCAGAATCGTTGGAGTTTGTAATCTTATAATTTATGTCCAAATATTCGCAATTGTTGATATTAGCAGATAAGTTTTCGAAAACATTATCAGATACGTCATCCTGATTACATCGATTGATGAACGTGGCTGCTCGGTTCGAGTTCCACCGATCCAGACGATCAGTATTATTCGAATTTTCCAGCGCCGTAGTCATCATCACAAATCGCAATGCACAATAGCGGCAAATCAAGCCAAAAACAGCAGCGCCCAGTGCCACTCACTTCTAGTGAAAATTATGTGTCAAGAAATCGCAGTTGTTGCAGTATAAAATATCCAAATCAATTTTAGAGATGACATATTTCAAACTTATTGCAAGCTATTAATTGAGTAGTAGATTACTGCAAGAGCATGAATTTAAAGTAAGAATACTCATTGCACAAACTACTCTTCATCTGGTGATTTCTGATATGTGAAGCTAAAGAAAGGTGTGCACCGGTTACAAGCACAGAAATAAATAAATTAATAATTATTTATAATGATAGAATAAATGACGGGCACAGAGATAATTAAATCAATACTACTAATAAAATGAACAGAGAAATAGTTAAGTTAAACAAAATCATAGACCTAATATGAGTTCTCAGGTGCAGTCAAGATCACCTTTTGACCGTTAACAAACAGGGAGTAGATGCCGTCATGAATTCCCCATATGGTCTTCTGGCCTTGGGAGCGCCGCGCCTTTTTGAATTCAGTCATTAGCTGTCGTTTCTGATTGTAATATTTTTGTGGCAAATGTTCAGTAATTGAATGAGAAAGTGAGGTCTCGAGTTCAAGCAGCCGAAATGGGATTCTTGCGAAGAATTAGCGGTTTGATCTTGTTGGACAAGGTTAAAAGTGCAGATATTCGTGAATCTCTAAACATCGAATCGCTGCTTCTCCGACTAGAAAGATCGCAACTGCGTTGGTATGGACATGTGGCACGAATGCCCCAGGAAAGAACAGCCAAAAAACTGCTCTGTTCAACACCGATTGGTCGAAGGCCTAGAGGCCGTCCCAGAACTCGATGGCGAGATTACGTAGAAGATCTTAGTTGGTCTCGCCTTGGCATCCCAGCAGAGCATCTATCCTTTGTTGCAGAGGATCGAGATGCTTGGAGGCTCCAACTTGAGCTGCTGCCCCCGCGACCCCCCAAGGATAAGCGGGTCCAGAAAATTGATTGATTGATTGATTGATGTTCAGTAATAAAAATTGTTTTTCTTTTTCGCACGCCATGTGAATTGCCAAGCTCGCGGTTTGATTGCTGAGAATCTTGTTTGTTCAACTATTCATTGTAGACTTTCAATTTTTTCAGGTTGTTCATTAAAGTTGCTTGTCGGTCACGTAAGCTAATTTGATAATAATGGGTCTGGTAATCTTTACTTTGTTCTTTGTCACCGGGTGTTGGGGAAGACGTTGAATATCGATCAGTGAGATTTTCGCCGGGTCTAGCTGTAGCCCATTTATCAGAAATTTACTGAAAATTTCTGTGGCCTCAGCTTTGGTTTCCCATACTTTGTTTTTTCGTCTATGCGATGAATAAGCAAGTTCAGTCCTTTGTTATACGCTTCACGCTGTACAGCTTCTTTTTCAAAAGCTTCAATTCTACCAAGCAAATCGTAATGATCTTGATACGGAATTTTGCTGTCAAGTTCAGTCTCCAGCTCACTAATTAGTTTTTCTTGTTTAGTGATTTTAGCATTTAGTGCATCATATTTAGTTTCAAAGCTGTCAAGTTTTCTTTCCATAACAGTTAACCTTTCCATTAGAGTATTGACCGCTGCTATAAGTTTATCCAATTGGCCTTCCATCAGTATCTCGATAATCTTGCGTAGTAGCTTGTGATTGTAAGTCGAAGCTTGCTTTTTCAAAATTTTTGTGACTACCACGCTGCTGCAAAGTTCACATCAGCCGCTAAAATTAGCACGTCTGCACTCCAGCTTTGCAACTTTAAATCTGGCGATGCTTTGCCAAATATTGACTCACATGCAAATGTTTCATCCACACCTAACATTGACAATTTTAATACCGATGGTGAAACTACACGTTCACCATTTATTTCAGGTGTAACATGAAACGATAATTTACTGTCACAGTACAATAATGATAATCTCAGGAGGTCTGATAGAAGTAATAGATATCCTGCTTACTTAATTATTTTGTGTAGATTAGATAATGTGTTTCTGTGTAATTGCGGGTGTTTTTACTTATCGGGGAGGTGTTGTGTATGCCGCTTAGACATTGCACTTTGCTATTCGTCTTGATAGATGCTTAACCGCCTGTGTGACGTAATAATCGGTTTTTGTACGTGTTTTCGCAATGCCTCGTGTTATTCCTTTTTTGTAGTTGTAGGTTTTCGAGTAAACAACTGTGAAGTTTTTGGCTTCTTGTTAAGAATACAACATAATCAGTAGCTAAATGTTAATTACTGTATTAGCGTATCGATAGAGGCGCATAATGCGGTCGTGTAAAGTAAATTTAAGAACCATTTGTACGTAGGCGTTATACTCGCAACACAAAGGCATTATCACAAATAAACTGCGCTAAAAACACGAAATATAAAAACACAACATTCAAAATATCACACGGCAGCAATTTTAGAAAATTCTCACAGAACATGTTCAACATGAGAAGACCCGGCGGACCCTTTACTCAAAACAGCCACTGTAGCACATCGAACCAACTCCTTTCCGTTACGAATTCGTGGAGGTAGGTGTTCAATCCGTCGCAGGCGATAAGCCTCCTGGCGTACCCCAACAAAACTAATTGACTAGGTTTAAGATTTTCCCGAGTGACTCTTCATTCGTTACGACCTCGCAGTGCAGGAAGATATCCCTGCATCCAGGGTTGGGAAAAACCGATTGTAATCGATATTCCATTGCGATATTCTTTGCTTTTTGTTCATCGAATGCACTTGAGCCTTTACTTTTTTGAAAAATCAAGAAATCAATCTTCATTATACTCGCCGTATTACACCGAAGCGTGTAACGAGTTGCGGGGCCCATCTCCGCGGCTTAGCGCCTGGGCAACACAGCTCCGAAGAAACGTCGCAACGGTGGCGAGTCGTTGGCGACACTGTGACGATTTGACCGGCCCGGGATGCACTTAGCGCGCTTAGCGACTGAGCTAACGGCCGGTTTTTTACTTTTTTGAATGAGTATCAAATATGGCTTTGTCTTTACTTTTTTCTTTTTTTGGCGCAATTCGATATTCCATATTTGATTCTTTTTGTCCAGGTTACTTTATCTCACTTTAGTAAATTTAAAATAATTGTCGGGGTATGTCATTACCTTGTTTTTGCTGATAAATTTTTTTTAGATTGTTGATAGAAAAGTTGCTTCGCATTTACTATATCCGTCGTTTGTCTGTAAGTTATCGTATGAATGTGAGGACATCACAAAAAATGCTTGGCGTACACCGCTAAATGCTCAAGGTAATATCGAATAGCCAGGGCCGTTGAGAGCCAACCCCGGGCCCGGTACCAAAATTAAAACCGGGCCCCCTGCAAAAATGACAAAAACAATTTGGTCTGCCAAAAATAATAAAAAGGATGATTCGCCAGAATACCCACTTTGTTATATCAAAATCGATTAACAATCAAAAAAAAGTCAATAATACTCTTGAACGGGTGATTCGTACTCAGGGGCGCAGCCAGCCCAAAGTTTCGGGGGGGGGAACAAAACTTCATAGGCTTGTACAGTGGCTCACCCAGGATTCAGCAAGTTGGGGCAGAGCCAAGGGTCTGAATTTTTAGGGTTTTTACATGAAAAACACTCATTTTAGCGTAGTTTTTTGTCGAAAAAGAACACACGGGTACCCCCGAGTGGTCTTAATTCACCTCTGCTTGGGTTGGTAGTAGACTTACGTTATTGCGTTAGTATCTTTGTTTGTAGACAAGTGGTAACTAAAAATATTTCGGGGGGAATTGCCCTCTTCCCCTCCTCGCTACGCCCCTGTGCTTACTGCATAAGTACCGGTATTCTAGCTAAAATATATCATTTAGCTATTTAGATGAAAATATATCATTTAGCTAACTCACAGCACAGCTGTGTATTAAACCTTTAGTAACCTCTGATGGTCCACAAAAAATCAGACCATTCGCATTAGAGCATTAAACCATTAAAAATGGAAGTAATTTGTTCCGATATTGCTCAGATATGCAAAGTACATTACGCTGTAAATACAATTTCCATTAGCAACTTTTGCAACCATGAACATTGACATAACAGCACTTCCTTTAATGGTGTTAACATCTGTCCATGCCTAATGCGTGGCAAAAAGTACTTCATAATGTGATTGTGTATCTGGTATAGATGGGTAGATTTTAGAACAATTGCCATAATACTGAAATTTGGTAATACACCCAGCTTTCATCATTGACAGTATAACAACACATTTTATGCAGTACTTTTACAACAGTGAACAACATAATTGTCTCCACTTCTATACAGCCCACTTTAGTAAGCATCTGCAAATTTAGAAAGAAAATAAATACTGCTTATTGCAATACATGACATTTAAAAAAAGAAAAGAAAAACTGAAAAAACTTTTCTGGAGTTCAATGCATAACAGCTTAACCTAAAGTTGTGATCTACGCAGGTTTAAATTTATCTGCAATAGAACATTTTATTGCTTTACGTTAACAAGATATATACATGAAACTTCAGCCTGCATTTTAACTCATGTCAGCGACATGGCCTAGCGGTACCGCGCGCAAGTGACAGATCCTACGTGACGGGTTCGATTCGCGGCTGGAGCCGATTGCATTTGACACATATAATGGGTGGCTGCTGACTCGAAGAGCGCAAGCTCACTTCGCAGTCTCCCTCAATTACCGTTGACTTTTCAGTTCAATATAATTTGAAAATAATCTCACTTGTTTGTTTCGTTTTTGTTTTTAATTAATTTACTCGTGCCAATAATAAACACTCAAGACACGAAAAAAATTAAAAATTACTGGTTTTTTTACAGTTCATAACTATATAACAGTAACTACTTACGACTTGAATCCGTTAAGCACACCACTGAGCCACTGCTGCTAAAAATTTTAGAAACTGGCATTTGTGCTTGTCATATTTTACCTCCTAGTACTTGTCCGTAAATCTGCAATAGCAATTCTTGTGCTTTACGTTAACATGACACATACATAAAACTTCAGCTTGCGTTTTCATTACTTCACATTATGTCAACATTAAACACTCAAGACAAGAAAAAAACTAATAATCACTGTTTCCACTACAGCAGTGGTTCTTAAACTGGGTTCGACCGAACCCCAGGGGTTCGGTGAGGCTGTAGCAGGGGCTCGGCTAAGATCAGAATAAGTTTTTGCAAAAAGGCATACAGTTGTAGTAAATGACTATCTCTGCGTGGAATGGTGCATCCCCCCACCATACTCTTTCAACGCTGTTTTTGATGAATACAATTTTTCCATAATTTCAAACCTATTTGATAACAATCATCTTTACGCCTTAAGCACGCATAAATCAAAAATGTGCGAACAAAATGTATCATATTTGGTGAAGGACTTAGAGTTGGAGGCAAAAAAATTAAACAGAATTTGCCATAAAAATTGTTCAAAAAGCTTTAAAATGGCCATTACAGTGTCTAAATTTTTAAAAACTTTCCGGGGAAGCATACCCCCGGACCCCCCTAGAGCCATATTTTTGTTCCTCAATTTGCTTCAAATTAACTTTCCGGAAAAAAATACGCTTAAAAAATGTAAAAATTTTATGCCACCCTCCACCGCCTTAAGAATCTTCTGAATACGCCCCTTACGTGAAACATTTTCAAAGAGCTTATGCTTTTTTCCGGTTTAGACGTCTAACGTCTTTGCACTCATTTAACATTCAGCCTAATTCAAAACTGCATCCCCCTCTAAAATTTTCTGGATCCGCTCCTGGTTATAATTAAGGGTTCGATGTATGCTTGTATGACACCTGTTGGGTTCGATACTTCCGACAAGTTTGGGAACCACTGCACTACAGAAACTGTATAACACTTACTACATTCCGGTATGACTTGATTTCGTTAAGCACACCACTGAGCCACTGGTAACAGTAGCAGAAATTGCAGCAAATCATTTTATCATATTTTACAACCTAGTGCTTGTCTGCGATAGCACATTCCTATGCTTTACGTTAACATAATATCCTACATACAGGAAACTTCAGCTTGCGTTTTCATTACTTCACATACCGGGTATGTCAATAATAAACACTCAAGACATGAAAAAAGTTAAAAATCACTGGTTATACTACAGAAACTATATAACACTGACTACATATGACTTGAATCCGTCAAACACATCACTGAGCCACTGCTGCTAAAAATTGCAGACATTGTAGTAATAATTTTGGCATCGTCATCTAAATGTAAAAATTTTGCAATCTGATAAGAGTAACAATTCTGCTCAACTAATGAACTAGCTCGCATAATCAACAAACTGCCTAGAACAAAAATTACCAGCTCTACATAGTCTAATTGCGTAAACAACAACGAACTGAATACTGTTTTGGCACTACCACCAATTTTAAACATTCCAGAAATCGTAGTAGCTACCATAGACTGTAGCCTATAATTGTGTTTGTACAATAACAACAATGTAATAAACTTTTTTCCCCAACTCCTTCAGTTTTATTCACTATTGCATTTTCAAAAACATTGCAGTTGGCAAAACTCTTAGTGCTTGAACAAGTAAGCTATAGAGTAGTTACTCCAAGATGATGAACTAGTGAAACTTTGTAAGCTTTTTTCTCAGCAAAAATTTCATAGCAAGTCAGCCACATATATAAAGGAATATGACTGGGCAGGTAGGGTGTTACCAGCAGGTGGTAGCGAGAGGTGACTTTGTATGCATTCATCCAGTCTATAGAGTTACCGGTACTCTTCCAAACTTGTATGCCAATTTTTACGCGCGGCATTCTCAAAATTCCGGGCCCCCTAAAAATTCCGGGCCCGGTACCAAAGGTACCCCCTGGACCCCCCTCTCAACGGCCCTGCGAATAGCGATTACAATATTCTTTATTCTTTACTTTTATAAACTACCGTCGAAATCGATTATTTTGTGGCATCGTACGTACCACAAGCACAAAAATAATCACGATTAGTTGGGTTATATATCAATCGGAATCTTTAACACTAAAGGCTACGGAGCTCTACGAGTATACTCACAACGAACATCGTTCTTTTGACCATTTGGCTTCATAACAACTTAAAGAGGGGCTGTAACGGAAATCGAAATTTTTCATGTTTTTGGTTTAAGATGAAGGAATTTTTTGTCTCCACAAAATGCAACCAGTTTGACAAAAAAATTCCTACTACTTTTTGAGTTATTGCGCTTTGAAAAAACAGCCGATTTTCGTAGTAAAAAATATTGTTTGACGTCAGAGGTAATGCACTGACGTAACAATGCCCATTGAGACGTTGCGTTCATTGATAAATCGCCGATCCACCAGTGATAAATTTCTGTCGAATCATTGTCGAATAACGCTTACGCATTTACACTAGGATTTTGCAAATCGGCACTTTTTATAAATGGTTTGAGCTCTCTGGTACACTGGAGCTGACATCTTTTTTAAAAATGATGATCGCGTGATTTCCACCTGCATTGTGAAAAGTTGTTTGTGAGGTATCTCGTTGCTTTGTTGAGATTGGCGATGCAGAAAGGCCTATTCTGTTTGGAAATTTTAATCTCTTCATCTTGCTCTTTTGAATGTTTATTTCTTTCCTTGGCGTGGATTGGTTAGATTCTATGAACATCTAAGAATAATTTCATTCATTTTCAGCAGGCAGCAAGCTGATTCTGAAAAAGATTTGTTTTATCGTATTCAGTTGATTTGGACGTCACTTTGATTGCATTCAAAATGCCGTCAGTTGCTATCGTAGCCATCTGATATTTCCTATCTGGTACTATTCATCTATTTCATTTGTCTTTTTTCACTATGTTTCTGTATCTTTTTGCTCAACTTTCTATTAGCTATATTCACCTGACGAGCTTATAATGAGAACGAAACCGGTCGTGGATTGCTATTTCTATCCGTAGCAACATTATTTATAATCTTGTCTTCGTTTTTCTTGGAATTAATGTATAAGCAAACTCCAATTTGTCTGTTCTGTACTTTTCTTTTGTAACTGCTGTTCTTTTCACTGTATTGAATGCCCAAATGTCAGATTGAATAATTTTGTTGCGTGGTTTTCGACATTGTCCTCCATGATCGTTATCTTTGATGAGGGAGGTAACCCGAAACAGGATGGCTCAGGTCTTATATTGTATCACTAGAAAATATAAATATCGAATTTTTCGTTCTCCGTCTTGTGGCACAATAGCAGTATTTTCTGCGTTTCTATAAAACAGCTGTTATGGCTTGACAAATTCTGCCGGATGAAGAAATTCGTCGGAATGTCATATAGGCCTATTTACAGTTAAAATATTCACGACCTTTTGAGAACCCTTGATTCCAGAAGTCTCGTGTCTCGTCTCGGTCTCGGAGCGTTCAAGTCTCGGTCTCGTCTCGACTTTTTGCTCCAAGTCTCGGTCTCGTGGTGTCAAAGTCTCGTCTCGGTCTCGAAGATTTTGGCCGAGACTCCAGCTCTGGGGAGTACTGTGGCATCGTACGTATCACAAGCACAAAATAATCACGATTAATTGGCTTATATATCAATCGGAATCTGCAACAATAAAGGCTCCGGAGCTCCACGAGTATACTCACAACGAACGTCGTTCTTTTGACCATTTGTCTTCATAGTGACGTAACATTAAACGCCATAATTTCTTTACTTTTTGGTGAACTATCAAATATCGATTATTTCTTTACTTTTTTGGGTATCGATTCCCAACCATATTGCATCCACCCAAGCGAGAAACGGTGTGACAAGTTAGCACTATACAAATAATCTTTACGAAGATCCCTCTTGTTATGAAACCCTCACACTGGAGTATTAGGGGCCAGTTCCTGACCTAAAAAGGACGACGGACAAATGAGTGCTAAATCATTGGGCTGGTCATTCAAGATGGTCAGTGGGTGATTGTTAACAATTCGTATAGCTTCGGGAGAGACTTTGCTTCAAGTGGCCATAACAATGCAACTGTCAGTGCAGTGGCATATGAAAATGTTCATAGTAATGCACTGACAGTTGCATTATTATGGCTACTTAATTCGCTTAGCATCTGAGAAAGTTCAATAAGTGACGACATGCGGCGAGCATTAATTATTAACCACGCGAAACAATGCGGATTTAAACACTTACCAAACCTTCTCAACTTCCTTTTTGGCAAAGAGCTTAAGGAGGTATTCTGACCCAATTAATATTACGCTTACGTAGGACATTATGGAACTCGGTAGATCCTAACAACTCAGATAACTGATTAGAAGCTGCGTAAAAAGTAGAACCATTGTCAGGAAAAAACGTATCCACAGAGTCATGCAAGTTAGTTAATTTTGAAAATGCCATCAAAAAATTACTCATATCAAGGTTCGTTACTAATTCGACATGAATGCAACCTGCAGTCGAAAAGCAACCCCCACGCTTTGCATTCGCTTCGACTTTGCCGGTATCGAAGTGGTCCAAGATAATCCATGCCACAAAACTTAAAAGGCTTGTTATATGCAGTCAAGCGGCACGCGGGCAGACCAGCCATTCGCTGTCTGATAGGTTTGGCTTTTATCAAGGCACATTTGCCACACTCTGCAAGATATTATCATCGCATGCTTCCAGAAAATTTTGATACGTACTTCACATCAAGTAATGCACAACATTCTTATAACACTCGATCTATCACTTCAAATGGTTATTACAATATCTGGAAAGAGTTTCTACGAAGAGTGAGCAGATGTCATGCATCTATGCTGGCGTAAACATTTGGAATAAGATACCTTTAGACATAAAAAAAGGCATCTAAACACACTTTTTGCAGTCATTTAAAAAAAATTTTATCGATAGGTACTAGAATATTTTTGTCCGACAAAAATAGATAAAATACAATGTTATTATTATCATTATAATTATTATTATTTTTTACCGTTTTCCTTTTTTGTAGATTTGTGCGTTTTTCGTTTATTTTAGAAGCAATTTAACTGATATTACTAATAAATCAAAACTAGGGCAGCTTTGACATGATGGCCAATTTTTGGTCTTTCGCTGTCCTGCCTGTTTGAACTATTAACTTTGTAAGCGCTAATTTGCAAGTCCTTTTTTTGCTCTTCACTTGACTTTGAGCCGGAAAATTGGACATCTGCGGACGTGTTGACTTTTTTGTTTTTTCTCTCAGGGCTCCCACAGTTCCGGATTTTGCCGGATTTCCGGCATTTTGCACTTCAAATCGGCACCTACCAATATTATTCCATTTTTTGGCTGGGATTTTTTGCGTTGGGTACTTGACTTTTCTCTCCTATGCATGCGTTTTTATACACAATTATCTGACGTAATTACCTGCTGTGTTGTAAAGTCTCATCATGCTGCAGTGAAAGTAACCTCACAATTGTGAGATTGTTGACGTCATAAACCATGTTGACAGACAAGCAGTTTGCTTGTTACAAGCCATTAAAAAGTTGAAATAGCACAATTGTGACATCACACAATGTTGCATTGTGGTATGATCCCTGCGTAGCCTAACTTTAGGTTATTGCACTCAGGGGCGCCGAGAGAAACTTCGGGTCCCGGGGCAAAAATTTCGTTTGGGCCCTTTGGTCAGTGGTGCCCCAAAATCACGTAATGAGCAAAAAAAAGGTCATAGCGTCCGCAGATGTTTGAATTTCGGCCCAAAATCAAGTGATGAGCAAAAAAAGGGTCATAGCCTCCGCAGATGTTCAAATTTCGGCTCAACATCTAGTGATGAGCAAAATAAGATCACAGCGTCCGCAGATGTTTGAGTTTCGGCCCGAAATCAAAAAAAATCATCTCGTCCGCAGGCCGTAGTTTGAGGTGATGAATTTTTGCATTCTAAACCTGGCAATTCTGAACCCCGGGCCCCCTGTGTCCCCGGACAATGACCCCTTCTCCCCTCCTCTCGGCGGGCCAGATTGCTCTTACGCGCTACCAACTTGGAAAAGCTTATTTTGAAAGTATGAAGGTAGGGCTTATGAAAATGATTGTCGAAATTCAGTTTCGATTCGGTTTAAGTGGAAGTGATTAGGCCTATGTTCGGTTTAAGCGATCATAGGCGCGCGCAGGGGGCACGGTGCCATGCCCACCTTTAACCTAGTAATAAGGAGCTAAAATGTAACTTTCAGTCTATAATTTCTCAAACTAATAATGGTTGCAGCCTCCTTTCACTTATTTTAGCGAAACTTCTGCTTTTAGACATAAACTGCGAGAATGTTTTTGCATTGTCCATTGTGACTGCGCTCACTGCTCGCCCTTTTTCGACACAAAAATGTGCTAAAATGAGTGTTTTTTTATGTAAAAAACGTAAAAATTCGTTGACTGCTGGGGGCTACGCCCCCAGACCGCCGATTGTAGCCCTGAGTGTGCCACTGGAAAGTGATTGTCACATGTCCGAGCATTTTGTGTTTGTATAATACATAGTGCGTAAGACATTTTTACAGCATATTATGCAGTTAAACGCACCAAAAATAACTTTTTTAGGTAAAAAATGCAAAAAATTTTAGTGACTGCTGGCTCTACCCCCACACTCCTTGCCTCCGGCGACTGGGGGCTTCGCCAGGATGTTTAAGTTTAAGTGTCAATAGGTAGCTCCGAGTTTTCCAAACGACCCTCGACACTAAACAATACGTCAGGTCCAATATAAGGACGTAAATTTCACAACGACTTCAATTCATTTATCTGACGTGAAGCCTCTGAAGTTTTATTCTTATTATTCAAACTGGCAAGAATGGCTTCAAGTCATCGGGCGAGCCTCTACTTAATGGTTCTATAGCGGCTCTCAAGCAATCTAACTGAACGTAACGTACTATCTTCATAAATGCAAGATCAAGAAACGTAGTATTCAACTCAGGTTTTTGAAACGGTGTTTTTTAACTTTGACTGTCAGTGCCACGAGATACTTCACAAAGGCAACCAAATAAGCAACACGTCTTTTTAAAGTATCCAGCATATCACATGATGCAGCAATAAGTCTGTCAAAAAAATAGTATCACTCATTCTGTCTATTTAAGCGGGTCGAGCGAACAACAGGAGCAAACACAGGAGGTTCAGTGAATTCATGCTGCTGAATAAGAAAGGTCGGCCTTAACCACAATTAACCACATGCAAACTTAACCTTAACCACAAGGCACAAGCAAAAAGATTAAGGATTTCGAATGGCGCCCTCTCGCTGTTGGCTTTAAAGAAAAATGTACGTAGTTCCAAGCGCTAGAGGGAGCTACACGCGAGGTTTCATCAAGTCGACGTCTTACCATCTGATAGCGTCAACTGGTTAGATCATAGTCCGTAAATGTTACATAGTCTGAAAGCGGCAATGCGAAATTTGCGTTTAAAGTGGTCACTTACGCCATCTAGTGATGGTTGGACATAATTGCAAACTTTTCTGCATGTCAACATACTAAACGTCTAGGATAACTGCTTGGATGCTTTTAAAAGTTGGAAAACAGAAAGATTATAGTCAAATTTGGTAGGATAAGTTAAAGTTTAGGGATCCAAACTGGTGTAAGTTGGTTATTAAGACCTAATTTGTTTCGTTTAATGTTTGTTTGGGCTAAGATTAGCCAGTAACAGAAGGCCTACTGGGTAGCTTAATTCAGTCCTAGCTCTGCTTACTTTTCAGCTTCAGTTAAGTTTAGCTTTTCAGTAAGATCAGTACAGATCTTCAAGCAGCATATAATTTATGCTAATATTTTTTTCTGCTGCAGCACTAGTCAGAATTGCTTTGTTTTCAGTAGAATCACTTAGGTTTATAGCTATTCCTGCAGTCTAATCCAATACCGGTATCAATGACCATGAATAAAAGGGGAGGTAAATACTGTTGCTTGCCTGGTTGTTCAAACTCATCATGTTCACCCAATATTTCACTTTTTCTTGTTCCCAATGGTAAACATAAAAGGAGTTGGCTTGGTTCTTCTGCTGATGTACTGAGGTGGAGTCAAGAGTTTTGTCAAATTTTGTATAAGCATCGTGAAAAATTAGATAATAATTTTGGAAAAAGAATTGAAGATGGAAAAGTATATATTTGTAGTGCGCATTTTTGTGAAGGTGATATCCAAAAAAATGTTTCAAGAAGTTGGATTAAATTTGGAAAACTCCCTACCCAAAATATGCCTGAAAAAAGCATAAAAGTGAAGGAAACACCAAAACGAAGGCAATTAGTTAAATATAATGTCCCGACTAAAGTTCAAAAAAAGCAGTTGTACAGGTTTTTGGTAGATATTTCATCAGCTTTCCAATCTCTGAAATCATTTTCTCAATGGCAGCTAAATATAGTCTATGGTAATGAATCTCCATCAACTTCTTCAGCTACACCTATGACTGCATTACATTTTTCTCATTGGCCATCCACTGCCTATATGAAGCAAGGTATTTCCGCCCATAATTTGTTTGTTTCACGCGATTTTTCATTCAAAATATCCTTACATGGAATTGGAGTTCCTAGCAGTCATAACATATATTCAATGAAATTAATGGGAGCTGAATCTGTGACAATTGCTACTATGTTATGGACTGTACAAAAGTACAAACTGTGCGATGGTTATTCTGACTGTCAAGGACCTTCTTGGGTCCAGATTTTTATGCCCTCCGATGTTGCATCATTATCTGATTCTAATGTCAGGTGAGTAATTGGCTTTGTGTTTAGTTGTTTTATCTTGTTCATAATTTATTAGTGTTGTGTTATAGAGATATCCATTCTTGAATGTTAAATCCTAAGAAACTTGTTCACATTTTGCACTGACTTTATAAGACCCTAATTGCTCTTTGATAAGTTGACCAAAGTGAAAATCTTTGCACGCTGAATTTTGTGCAGCCCTTGCTGAAACAAAAACATGCTGATACCTAATTTCAAGTTCTTTGCAATATTTTTTATTCTCATTAGCTGTGCACCTAACAGTACTCTTGACAAGAGTTACTCTTCCACCCTCAACTATTGCTTCAATTTAAAACTGTTTGTTCAGATGTTGTTCAGATGTTTGTTCATGAGACTAAGATAAAGTCGAAAATATTTTTTATGTTTTTGAGGATATTTTCAGTACTGGTATATAATTGCAAGTTCTTTGCGATGGTGGTGTAACAATGCAACATGGTGTCAGTTAACTTAGACTAATCTTCCTTGCTTTTATAAAATTTGTGAAGGCCTAAAAAGTGTAAGCACTTCAGCATATAACGTGTGTTACCGGTACTGGTCATGGAGTTACATGCAATCAGAAAAGTTGTACCAAAGTAGTGCTTATAGTTGTATGTTTATGTGATGTATCTAAGACATTGTTTCCTGATAATTGAGATGTGGTAAATGAGAGATAATACGTACTGCTTTGATTTTGCTTGAAGGTATCTCAGCAAGAATTGCTCTGTAGCTGTAAAGGATGGCACTACAAGGTGTAGCAATTGTATACATCAATATATGCTAGCTGCAAGGTCAGCAGAGAGAAATGATGATTTGAAAGACGTAGAAGTTAGAAAGTTAAACAACTGCAGTCAAGAACGTTGTAAAGAATTTGCAGTAAAGGCTTAAGCAAGGTTTATAGAATTGGTTTTTAGTGATAAAACTAAAGTTATAGCTATGTAGTATATATTTCTCAGTTGTAAAAACTTGTGTAAAACTATGAAAACATAAGTAATTCCTATTGCCTGTTTCATCTTTGAGGTTGATGTGATTGGATTCCCAGACAAATCAAATGACCAAACCAAATTTAGTTGTTTTATTGTTTTAGCCCATTTTTAATTATAAGTTCGGAATTATAATTGGGCCCCTTTTTGAACTGATTGGTACCAGAACAAGTTATGCTTATTCATTCTATTTTGCAATTAAGTTTGAATCTAGACGGTGTTTGCTTGAATCTGCAAGTTCTGATGTCTTACGACGCTTTCTTTGAAACTCCTTATTGCTTTGTGAAGATGTACTTCTGGACTTTTATTTTTATGACAGCATGTTTGTTTAGATGCAAGCAATTACAAATAGAGTTGGAGCAACGTGGAATCAATGCAACATCAAGTATCGCTGCTGTTGTTGATAAAATTTCAGATGATGCAGCAGATGATGAGCTCCTTAGATCGTGGTGGATGACTCAAAAAAAGAATTTAGATTTACCCAAGAATTGTCGTCGCTTCCCACCCTCCGTCATTAGGTAATTTTGGTATCTTATTCCATTTCCTAGGCTATAAGAATTTTTTTATTTTCATTTTCAAAATCTTGATTTTATTTGTACATGTTTTTTTAGGTATTGCCTGAGGTTATATGCTAAAAGCCCATCAGCTTACAAAACTCTCGGAGAAGTCTTGATCTTACCATCGCCAACTACTTTGCGACTGGAAAGAAACATATGTGGTGCGGTGGTGCCTGGGCTTCAAAAAGATTTGATATCCCGTTTGGAAAAAGCGGTTGAAATAACCACTGATGCCCATCAGCGAATAGCTATTCTTATCATTGATGAAATGGCAATCAAAGGTAAATCTTACCAGCGGTCCAGTGGAATCCTATCATGCTAGTTAAATGTTTTTGACTGTGCTTGCAAATATATGCAATTTGACAGTTGCTCGAGGTATTCGAAGTGCGCATTTTCAAAGTCAAAGCTATGTTGTTTTGCAATGATTGATGTGTTCGCGAAAGATTGCATGCTCTATGAATCATTACTTGCTTTGGCAATTGCTATGTAGCTCTCATGTAAGTGCAACCATGACAATGCATGCAAAAGTAATGTTGCTGACTTCGCTATTTAACATTGATATTTGTTGGGTTTTGTACTATTGCTCGCTTGTTGTTGAAAGTTTTGAAATTCGTTACATTGTTGCATAAAAAATCTGCTGTTGAACTCATTGCTCATCAGCTGATGGAGTAGTTTTTTATTTTCTCTAGCACGTGTTCCATTTACTACATACAGCCACAAAAGATATTAATAGGAAGCCAGTAACATAGCTTAGTGCAACTACACGCTTATATTTGTGATTGTTTTTATTTTATAGAAGATCTGATATATCGATCCAGTACAAACGATGTTGTTGGATACGCTGATAATGGTGAGGCCATCTTTAATACATCATCCAGCAATTCTCCTAATATTGCAGACCATATGCTCGGATTGTATGTTCGAGGTATGTGTGTATAATAATGCATTGCAATTGAATCCCTCAGATAAAAAGAATTTATTTTATTGACTGACAGACTATTATCAGGTCATTCAACGGACTGTCCAGGATATTTGAACTAGCATTTTTCCCAAATCTACCAATAGTCCGCCAGGCAGAGATTAATCTTGAAAGATCTTATTCAAGGATGTTAATGTGATGCACATATAGGGTATGATCCTCCGCCTTGCTATTATGGATTAGGCAAGGACGACGGTCCAACTCATGAAAAATATGTTTGATACACTATTTTTCTTTGTACCACCTGCGGAAAATGTATTTGTACTGTTTACTAGGTATTACCAACAGCAAGCTTGACGGACTAGTAGGATATTATCCCACCTACAACTTGCGGGCGCTCCATTTGTTTTGGTTCGTGTCGAAAGCAATCGTTGAAGTTGAAATGCAAACTTCCGTACAGATAGTTGCTCTACTCGGTATGTTACATGTTTCTTTAACATATCAGTGGGAGCGTACTGTACTTTTACGAATAAATAACTAAATAAACTGTGCTTCTGCAATATATCATTTTAATGACATTGTCGTGTTCTGCAATGCATTATTTTAGGCGTGACTTTAAAACAATTTTCGAAGGTCAAAGATGCGATTGGCTGTCGATGCGTTTCTACCATCGTGTCGAAAATAAATCGTATTTCTTTGACGAGCTAAGCTATGCAAAGCTGCATGCAAGCTTGTGTCAGCGTGAATTCATAACTGAGGTAGACTTGAACAAATCGGACTCTGAAAAGTTAAAAGATTTTTTAAAGTAAACAATAAAGGTTTTCTCTGATTTCATAGTTTAACTTCCTTCTGCTAAAGGAGCCGTACATAGTTTATTTTTTCCAGTCGGTTTTATGTTTTTCGTTTTATAGGTGATGGGTCATCTGCTAACTTGTCACTTTTTGGAAAGTGGTGTCACAAGGAAAACGATGGTGGAATTGGCTATCGTACAAGACATCCATTGGACTCTTCAAGGTCGGGAGTGACTTACAACGTAGCCTATAAGTGTTTGGTGTGCTTAAAGGAATAAAATCTTATTTTTGTTTTGAAAAAAAAGTTTATCGTATCAAAGTGGTTGAGGTTAGAACCAGCAAATCATTAAACTTCTGCAATGGCTTTCGGAGTTCATATTAACGTTGGGTCCAGACTTGGACAACTAGAAAAATTTCGGCTTTTCCAAATTAGATTAGAATTAGAGCTACACAGTTTTTCCAAATTAGATTAGAATTAGAATTAGAGCTACACAGTTTTTCCAAATTAGATTAGAACTAGAATTAGTGAATTCGCAAAAACTTGGAAATGAAATCAACTTCCGAATTAAAATTAGAACGAACAAGAAATAGGCATACAGAAAACCCTCGTTTATCGCGGTTAATGCGGTCCAGACACCACTGCGATAAGTGAAAAACCGCGAAGTGGCGGTACTACACGAAAGAATTATCGCCGCCTTTGGGCTGATAAAGGTTTATAGTACATGAACGCTTAGTTTTTGACACCTATTCGTACACATCAGTATTGATGAACGCTGCTTACGCCTACTCTTTCGAAAACTGAAGGATAAGAACACGGAAAACTAGAAATGTTTTCTGTTTTTTTAACGCCACCCAATACTGTACATTATTTATAGTAATTGAGTAGGTACAGTAATGAGGCCTTCACGTTTGTTCGAGAAGAGCCTCATCATCAGATATCTGTGCAGACAATCAGTGATGTGATATGCACTATGCAGCGATTGTCACTACGGCTAAAAAGTAAAAGGACAGAAATTTTTCTAACTTTAGGTTATAAGTGATGTAGTTTAGTGCTGATATAGCAGCCTAGTATAGCATGTAAAACAACATACAAGTACTATCAGGCCTACTATTGTTTATTCCAACTTGTGGTGCTGAAACAATCTTCGAACAAAAGTTTTTATTCTAGCACTATCGTTACTACAGCAATCTTGAACTGTTTCTTGTCATGATGCAATCATAATGAAGATTGTTGCTAATGCACGCCGCTAGGCTATGCAAAACATTTAGTTCTAAAACTAACTTCCAGAAACACTGTGTGTGTATCGAAAAGGCGTAGGCCTAGTAATTTTCCATGCATAGACGCTTTGTCAGCCTACTCTACACTATCTAGATTCTGTATCCTAACTTACTACACTACAAGTTACTACAGTGTAAAATAGTTATTATGTCACTATGGCTACTATTCGTCACAATTACTATAACTAAGCAATGCGATGGCGGCTTGGCACTGGTTTTCCTTGCACAAGGGATATTCTTGCATAACTTGTTGAAAAACGCCGTTGGACAAACTAGCATTTTCGGCAAAACCGGAAATTAGATTAGAATTAGAATTAGAGCATAGAAACATTTCGCAAATTAGATTAGAATTAGATTAGCGGCATTTCGCTCTAATTAGTGTAATTAGAAAACTAGAATTATCTAGTTGTCCAAGTCTGGTTGGGTCCATGTGTGGAGTTTTGCGTCGTGCATTATCTCCGTTGTGTGTACGATAGATTTGTAAACAATTTGATACTTTTTTTTTAAATGAGCAACCATGAATATTGAACCACCTAGCCTACTATACCGCCCAGTCCATGGTCTTATTTTTCTGGTGTTTTTAAAATTGAAGCATAATGTCGCTTTGTTTTAGGTATCTATACTTCATTCAGGATCCACCTCATCTAATCAAAACAGTTCGAAATAATTTGCTTAATAGCAAACGACATTTATGGAACGGCACTGATCTTAGATGGGAGTCCATAAAGCAAATCATTGAAGACGATCTTGCGCGAGGTGACCTGCGTTTTTTTCCAAAACTAACTTCAAAGCACGCAAATCCTTCACCTTTCGATAAAATGAAAGTGAATATTGCTGCCCAGACGCTCTCGGCCACGGTTGGAATGGAACTCAGAAGGAGAGGTGATGAAAATTTGGCAGAAATGGTACTCATTATGGACAGGTGGTTTGATCTTATGAATACGAGCTTTCACCATGCTCAGTTTCGTAAAAAAGTAGATTTAATACCTTTCAAGAAAGATGATCCAGGTACAGAAAGTCGTTTGAAATGGCTGTCACACGATTTTGTAAATTATTTGCAAAGCTGGAGGCAAAACGCTATGAACAGGCCTCTCTCACTCTCGGTAAAAGAGAAGTCGATGATGCTGTTCAGTTCTGCTACGGAAAACGGTCTATTAATGACCACTATCAGTATGGTGGAAGTTATTCGACTTTGTTTGAACGCTGGTGCGGAATACGTAATGAGCCGTCGTATCAACCAGGACCCACTTGAGGCGCATTTTGGACACCAGCGTCAGCGGGGAAGATTTTGCGATGCACCTACAGCCCTCATGTTTGCGCATAACGTCAGATCAATAAACTGCTTTCGTTCGAATGTTAGTGGATCAAATGTAAATGTTGAGAAAGACGGTTAAGTAAGCTTGTGCTGCGGCAAGTCGTAAGTTAGAATCGAACTTGAACCTCTGGTTAGGACTTCCACCGAGAAGCTAAGCTATGGAATCGAGTCGTAACCTCTTCATGTGCTGAATCTTATTGTGTTGCGTTTCTGTCGAATACCGTACGATTTGAAGAATTTCCTAATTTTATTGTTTCTGCAAACCAGCACTGAATCTTGTCTTTAAGACTTTTCACGTATCTTTGTTTATTTTGAGTTAATGGCTACTGACTACACGCCAATTTCGAGATTTCTGGATGATTAGCTCACTTTATTCTATTGGATATGTTTTCACGTGTCAGTAATTTGTTTCTTTTCCGACACTTTGCAGTAGGGCTATTGTAATTTATATATATATATTGTGCATGCACATATATACTCAATTTCTCATAGGTATTAATTATCCACCTGTTTTGCGCATGCCTATTTTTTATTTATCGTTTATGAATTGTCTTGTGTAAATAGAAAACCGCCACACACCATCAAAGCGTGCCTTCGCAAAAATCAGGAGCAAACATTGCATGAGAAAGCTTCACAGGATACTGTAAGATAGCTTGCATTGTTAATGCAATAATTTATTGTAAGACGGTTATGGAGTACTTTATTGCAATAAATTGCCACGCTAACATTAGCAGTGTCTTCTATTTCTGCACCATCATAACAACACTTGTAGTACTTAGTATAAACAAAACAATGCGAGAATTAGCTGCAAACTGAAACAAGAAAGGAAAGAAGCAACAATACGACTAACGTTGTAGCATGCAAGAATCAGAGTCATGTTTATTTGTTACCTGCACAATCAAAAATAGCAACCATGCCACAACAATAAAATCTATGAGTGGCTTTAATCTATGAGTGCTGAGAGGAATACAATTTGAGATGTTTTCGAATAGCTTTGGTTTTTCTGCCATCTCGCTTTTTAGCCAAATATTCTCGAACACTTTTTTAGTATTCAAATAAGCTCGCATGCGAACATATCTGTACATAGCCAAATTTAAACACTTTTCATTTGGGTTGTGGAAATTATTGGTGCCAACAGAAAGAACAATTTCGTCTTCAGGGACTTTAAGGAAAGTACGTTTAGTTAAATATGAAGTTTCCAACGATAGCAACAAGTCATAAAAGTTATGAGAAATATTTAGGAACCGGTTTCCTCTGTCTCGAACAGTAAACTCCTCCGACAAATGTGTGGATGTTGTTCGAAGATGCGACTCACACCAAGCTCTGAAATTATGATACGTACATATATATTTTAAAATTGTAAACAATTTTGTAACTTCTGTCACATTTTAATTTGATAACTAGTTTAAGAGGCTATATGACAGCGCTATGTAGACTGCTGCAACATCTTCACAGTCATCATCTCTAAAGAACTTACTATTACTAAGGAATATTATTCAATTTATTCGTTTCATTACAAAAAAGCTGTCAATCAAAAAATACAACGTAAAACCAGCTCAAAAGTTGGACAAAGCCAATGCTAACATGACGACTAATTTGCTCGGTAAAAACAATGCAATGCGTTGTATAAGCTTAAATTATCCAACAATGCAGTCTCTATGACTTTCATGTTATTTGAAAATTACCAAACAAGTTCAATTATTTCTAGTTTTGGTAATTCTATTTTTTGCACACTTGCACCAGAGTAAATTGCGTAGAATAGTGCGAGCTTAATGTAGTTCAAATCATGCTTTGACAACCAGCATATCGACGTCAAAAACATAACAATCATTGTTAAAAACAAAAATACCTTTCTTCGGCACTGATTTTGGGATTTTTCAACAGTCATCGGAGAATGCTTTCTCCGAGGTAGCGAATGATTTTCCTATCGGAATCTTGCAAAGTAATATTGGTTGGCTGTACCGATGTTTCGGTCTGTCCCAAAGTTTTAACTTTGACTGCAACCAATGGCAGCACAAGCACAAATTTGGCATCTCGATCAGTAAATTTCTAAAAAAAGACAATTAGTAATTGCCGATATCTACCATGATGTTAAGTGATATCCGAGTTTATCCCATCACACGTCATTAATGCCCACTATTGGCGTTTTGCCTCTACAGTAGTTTAACCTTGAGCATTGCTCAACTCTTAGCCATATTTTTAAAGTTCTCTGCAAAAACAGCTCCGCGAAATCAAATAAATAAAACAACTCTTAAAAGATGTTCAAACGCAATGAATTTTATATTATAAACTAAGCACACCCTGGCCTGCCTGATGATAAAGTATGGTTTCAATACACAAAAACAATCCATAGTTAGACGCCTAAAACTACCCGTTACTTTGTTGGTCCCATATATGACCACAGGGTAGAGAAAGGGTTGATAAATCTGTTTATACTGTAAGCTCTAAGTCAAATACGAAAACAAAAAAGAAAGCTACAAACGCATTCCTTATTACTAAATACAATATAAAAATTGATGCTTACAATACGCAAATTAACAAGCCAACAAAAGTCGTACATACTTGGTCTTCTGCATATTCATGGCAAATAGAATAACTTTTGCTCAAAATTGTGCAAGATAATGATAAGATTTCATCATCACTCATGGCAGAATTAAAGCCAGTAAGGTCTTCCCCAATTGTCATGCATACTTCCAACAATTGTACAGGATAGCCTCTTGTCTCCAGGCATTCACACAAAATCTTTGAGATTTGCTCCATTGACAGGTTGTAGAATTGTGCTCTTGGTAGTGGTTTTTGGGAAGTGACTGCATCTGCATTGCTTTCCAATTCTTTTTGAATTTCAGAGTCTTGCTGACTGAGAACATTAAATTGTACCGAAGGACTACCAATATCGTCTAATTGTTCCAAAGTATCATCAGTGTCTTCTTCATATTGTTCGGCATCATCAAATTCATCCAACTGAAAATATTGTAAAGTAAAAGCAGTCAAACTTTAACTGAATCATACAAAATCATCAAACCTTTGTTTAAAAATACTTCATTATTTGTTATTAAAAATAAAATCAATACACTATTCTGTACATGAGCATTTACACCTTTGATTTAGTTGCACAACAAGAAATAACATAAACTAACACATGCAAATAACTTGCTATTGATGCAAGCAAGCAAATACATGTTTTGAGTTAACAATAATGCAAATATGCCAAAAAAAGGTAGGCTTGCATTGAATAAAATTTGCAGTTTTTGCACTATTTTTTTCTAGAACAATGAGACATAAGCTACATACCAGAAATAAGAGAGCATCCATATCTTCTTGAAAAATCATATCATCCAATATTTTTGGTGTTTGCTTTGTTCTACTGGGCCTATCCATAATTATTGTACAAAATTTAATCAAAGCTACACAAATTTGAGAAATGTATATACTGGAGCTGAGCAAATAAGAAATGGAACAGCTTATCGATATACCCTTATAACACACAATCATTCATCTGTTCATGTATGGCATAAGATTTATTTCACAATTTTAATCTCATGCTGTCATTGCCAACCAGCAAGGAATAGCATTACAGCTAAGTTGGCAAAAATGTCAGGGTTTATAAACGCAAAACTGCTCACTCAACTAACTTTCTAAAACCACTATGTAGAAGTGGGAATGACTAGCTATGTCATTGGGAAGGACGTGTCACACTCATTTGTCTAATGAAGTCAGGTGATTTATCAGAACTTTGACAGTTTGAGATAGCCTGGTATGAATTTAAGAGAAAGCTAGCAAACAGAACCAAAATGGTAAAAAGGTTCACACAAAATAACTAAATCATAAGCAGGTACACTAGGTCTACTACCAGATTATTAGGAAAGCTGATATACTAAGCTACACTAGCTCTTTCAATGGAAATTGCTGAAGCAGCCAGAAAAAGTATAGCATAAGCGACATCACAGTGACCATTCAAAACCAATCTTTTGGGGAAACTAATTCCAACAACCTCAGAAACAGTAATTATTTTTTAAACACAGATGGTACCAGAGCCGGCGCCAGAGCGGTAGACTTAGGGGGGCCAAGTGTTTATCAGGGGGGGCCAAACTTGAAATTGTGCACAAAAGCCGCTGTCTTCAAATAGGTAAGCTTGTTGATTGGGGGGGCCAAGCTTTCTGATTGGGGGGGCCTGGCCCCCTGGCCCCCCCTTGGCGCCGGCCCTGGATGGTACTCTAACCTAGTGTTTGAGATTAAATATAACTTCCGCACAGCTCCATAAGCAAAATTCTGGCAATACAGTTATGTACCGATAAGGAATGTGAGCGGGGATCAAAAACATATTTTGTTAACTAGCTTTCAGGTAAATGAAAAACCAGTGGTTACCATCTCAATGCTCCTTTAACTGCTCAAAGGCTTGAACAATGCAAGCTTTGACATATCCAGGCAAGGGTGACATGCTTCTGTGGTTCACCTACGGTACTGCACAATCTCAACGTTCTGTATTTAGGCCTGGATATATCTGTAAATTGTAGCCTATGCAGCAGGCTCTCCTCTTAAATCCCTTCAACAGTTTATACTGTCATCTGCTAGAAGATTTATACTGAAAAGCTAAACGGAACTGATGAAGCTGAGAAGTAAGTAGAACTACTGAACTAAGCTGTTGGTATTCCAGTAGAGCTTCTGTTACAGTCTAATCTTAACCTAAACAAACATTACACGAAACAAATTAGGTTTTAATAACCAACTTACACCAGTTGGGTCACTAAACTCAAACTTATCCTACCAAATTTGACTGCGTTCTTTCTATTTTCCAACTTTTGGAAGCATCCAAGCAGTTATCCTAGACGTTTAGTATGTTGACATACAAAAAACTTTGCAATTGTGTCCAACCATCACTAGATGGCGTAAGTGACCACTTTAAACGCATAGCCGCTTTCAGACTATGTAATATTTACGAACTATGGTTAGATGTATATAAAAGCAATCACTCAGCAACTCCCGATACGAAATTGAGATCATTTCAAGTAAAGTTTTATCAAAGGGCTATTGTGACTAATATTGCATTGCATTGTTTCGGTATTGCTGACTCCGATAAATGCTCGTTTTGTAACACTGAACGCGAAACTCTTTTGCATTTGTTTTGTACTTGTTCTAGTTTGGTTCTTTTTTGGGAAAATGTTTTAAGTTGGATTGAAACTAAATTGAAGTTGCTGCTTGATTTACAACCGTTTAATCTGTTATTTGGTGTTGAAAAAGATCATGACTACCATTTAATTATTAACTGTCTTTTATTACACGCTCGATTTTTGATCTACAAATGTAAAATTTAGTTTCGGAAGAGAGGTTGATTTTTTATACCATAAAGCTGCAAGATACAGCAACCATACTACCGGTATCAGATGCATTCTTTATTTACATATTTACAAAATTACATTACCACGAACGTTTTCGGCACAACTTTTGGCCCTCTTCAGGTATATCTAAATTAGTTAAGTAACTTTAAGTATTAACAAAACTGACTGAAAAGAAATTATTAGTGAACTCAAGCTGAGAACATTACTAGGCTAGGCTAACTCGTCTAAGAGGTGCTGATAAACTGATCCGGTACATGGATCGAATAGAGATATTATGACGGAAAAATAGGGAGCAATTGTTACGCAACATAAAATATTTTCGGTATGAACAAATACGAAGAAATTGTAGTGAATTAATTCAATTTGCAAAATTTAAAACACTTGTAACAAAAAAGATGCACCACTGGCGTAAAGTTGACGATTGAGACCGGGTGAATGTTTCTTTACTGTATTAACAGAGCTTCATGAATCTTAGTGTCATAATCTGAACGGCATTTTTGGATAATTTTGAAAGAGTCAATTCCAATTTTCGTTTTTGAGCAGAAGTTGCATGCCGCGATGTGGTCTTTTATTGAACTTTTTTGCTTGCTATTCAAGTTGAGGTGCTCTCTAACTCTTGTGCTCAGATGTCGTGACGACATACCAATGTATGTAAGGTTCGTATCACACGAACAAGTGAATTTATAGACCACATTTGAGCACAGAGCGAGAGGGGTGCACGATTTCAGTAGGAAATAAGAGTTGATTTTAAATGATTTGAATATGGGATTAATTTTAAAGAGTTAATAAAGAAACATTCACCCGGTCTCAATCGTCAACTTTACGCCAGTGGTGCATCTTTTTTGTTACAAGTGTTTTAAATTTTGCAAATTGAATTAATTCACTACAATTTCTTCGTATTTGTTCATACCGAAAATATTTTATGTTGCGTAACAATTGCTCCCTATTTTTCCGTCATAATATCTCTATTCGATCCATGTACCGGATCAGTTTATCAGTACCTCTTAGACGAGTTAGCCTAGCCTAGTAATGTTCTCAGCTTGAGTTCACTAATAATTTCTTTTCAGTCAGTTTTGTTAATGCTTAAAGTTACTTAACTAATTTAGATATACCTGAAGAGGGCCAAAAATGTAAAATTGCCAAGGAAGTTCCAAACATACATATAAATATGTACTTTATACATATATATGTACTTTCTATATAATATATATTATAAATATATAAGTACTTTATAAATATAAATATATATGTACTTTCTCTCCATTCGAAATGCCAAGACATCAGAAAGAGAAATTGCGAAGCAAAAATGTAAATTTGATTTGTACACGAAGAAATGGCATATGATTTCTTAACATTGATAAGCAAGTAATGTTTATGTGAATTTGTTGTGTTTGTTTACTTTTACGTTCCAATAAAAAAAAAATAAAAAAAAACCGCGGTATAGGTGCAAATTTGATTTTGTGAGCCATTTGACCCCACAACTTGAGAATTGGTCCAAAGGTGTATACTGTAATGGAGTTGTTGCAAAGGCTTACAAACTTGAAAAACACGCTCACTCAACAATTTAGCAGCTTCTAATTCGTTACGAGAATTACCCAATTAGTTTGATGAGTTAAAACAAGGCGAGATTTCCCCAAAACAAAGCTAACTTTTCAGCGTTCCAACAGCGTAAATACACAACGCAAGAACAAGCCGAATTTGAAGCGTCACTGAAACCCATGCAACTGATGCGAAGATGTACCCTGTGGCGCACAATCAGCCAAACGATTACGCGGAATTAATTAACTCGTCAAGCAAAACCAATGAAACTAACCTCGGGGAGAATATCATCCGCGACTGCCGCGAGACACCCAACGAAGACACTTTCTGTAAAATCACGGCATAATAGGAACGGACGGAAATGGCATTCCGGATGGTCGAAGTGACTCGAAAGTTGACTAGACATTTCACGTTTTGTGGGTGCCTCCTCAAACTCGCGACAGCGAATTCGTTGCATATCTCTCCGCGTGTAACACGTCATTCTACGTCAATCCTAACGCGCTAGAGCAAGCTAGAGAGAGAAGGCCTTTTAGTCAATTTATGACGTCATCGGTTATAGTCTGATGCAAGCGCGTTGATCGTCCAATTCACAGCTTGTCAGCATTTGCTGTCGCTGCTCAATCCGGGTCAGAGCAGTACGTGTAAGCTCGTTGCGAAAGTAAGTAAACCTAGCATTTCTGGAACTATCCTACCAGTAGTAAATTACGGGTAGTGAGAATGTTAAAGACAACTTGTAATTGTTATATCCTAACAGCAAACCGGTAAGATAGACAGCAGAACAGTGATGCTAGCAGTATCAAAGCTAAAAAGCCTCTACGATGAATTGTGAAAGAGTAAAAATGATGAAATAAATTCAATAGTGCATGCTGGTTAATTTATGAAACGATTAGACAAACTGATTAATCTTAGGCAGTTTAACTGTTTAAGCTATAAATTCATTGTAGGCTAGCCAGGAAGTTGTAAAAACTGTTTACGGCGAAATGTTGTAAATGTAGACCAGTAGACCATAACACTGTAACACGCTCTTTGAAGGTTTAGTTGAATAGTGCTCTTAAACAGTTAATTGGTGTAGACTCACAAATACATTGTTGCTAAGTTTATCTGCTACTACCACTATTCAGTTAGGTTTCTGTTAAAAAGTTAAGTAGCAAGTGCGTACCGGTACCGTATGTATTACTAGCAACTCACAGGCCCAATTTTTTACTTTCATTACAGATTTTCAGTAGGACTATGTAATTTTATATATATACAGCTAATTTTAACCTTAAATTGCATCAATATTCTGTGCCTACCCTTAGCAAGCTGGACATAAGACCAACCTCGCCTCCACGTGGTGTCCGGTGGAAGCAACATTGTAATGTTGGCTAAAGAGGCTCTGGCATTTTTACTTTTTATGTTGGCCAACTTAGTCTTAGCAACGGCCTTACTTGTTGAATTCGCTCCTTGAAGCATTTCGGCTTCCTTTCCTGGCGGATGAGAAGTCGAGCTGTGAAGAAGAGAGTGGATAAATCAGGTTAGGCATTAGCGAGGATGCGGGTGGTAGGCACCAAAAATTGTTTATATGGGACATGTCGGGATTGCGTGACTGGATTTCAGATGATTGCAATGGAATCTCATAGTTGTAGAGGGTACCGGTCTAAAACGCGCTCCGTACCGCTGCCGCATGATAGTTCAGAGGCTCGCCCCTGATCTAGCCAATTGGGGGGGCTGCCTCCGTCAGCTTGTGGAAATCTCCATGCAAATGTAGCTCCAGTTGGCGACTGGGAGGGGGCCTGCAGTTGTATTGGGGGGGCATTCCTGAGGCTACTGCACAGAATGACAAGTTCATTGCACATAGTCGCCTGGGTCCAGCTGCGGGACTTGATGTGGCCTAGTAACAATTTTTTTTTTTCAAATCTGGTCTTTAGGATTTTCCCCGTTATAAAGAAAAACCAAAACTTTATGAATGAAAAACAAACGAAAAAAGAAAACAGTACGGTTTGTTCCCCTAACAAGGAAAGAACCACTGTCGCAGCGAACAGTTCTTGAACTATTAAGTGGCAGTGAGAGTACTCAGCTAGTCAAAGCCTCTACTCCTGCAAGGGTTGAGGTGGAGACAAGGGCGAAAAAATTGCCTTCAGCCTGGACTTCTCTTCTGTTGGAGGAGAAGCCTCTGGCAAATCAAGAGGCAACAGTTTCAGCGGCATTGTCGATTGAAAAGTCGAATGCCGCTCAAATATCCGGTTTGCTCACTCAGAATCCATCAATGTCTCCGGACGTTGGTAGCACGTCTGAGTGGCGTCGAGGAAAAAATTATGAAAGAAATCAGAAGCGGAAGCAGCGAGAATGGTTGTGGAAGGGGTTAGAGGGTTTGAACATCACTAACCCTAGAGATAATCTTCAAACTGCCCGCAACTCTGCATCAACGAAAAGGTCGATGGAGTCTTCTAGCACTCAATCGAGAACGTCAGAGCTGCTTCGGAAGGAGCTGAGGAGCCTCAGAACCTTGATCAGGGTTCGAAGGCAACCAGTTCCTACTAAAGTAGACTGACAATCAATACCTTAGAGCAAAATTGTTGTATTTTCAAAATTCATACCGTGTACGAGTAATAGATCTGCAACAAACGCTGTAATCAAAAACAAATTCCAGCACGAAAAACCAAGTCAAATGGATTTGAATGCTGGCAGATTAATCTTCACAGAAGTAAGGCCGCTAGCTATAACTTATGTGAAGTAACAAAAAACATTCGTTCAGGTATAGTCCTAATTTAGGAACCCTGGACTTATGGAGGTGCAATCAGAAGTGAACTCAGGGGATGGAAACTTTTTCAAGGTAATAAAAAAGATAAACGTCCCCGAGCATGTTTTTATGTTACTTCTGATATGACATGCTCTCTCATACCACAATTTTCTAGCGAAGATGTGGTAGCAGTGAGAGTTAAAAATGTAAGACGAGAAGGAGATAGCTTTGTCTTTGTATCGGCTTACATGGCTTTGGAAGAACCAGCTCCACCAGTAATTCTGAAAGAGCTGCTGTCATTCAGTGACAGAGATAAAATTCCTACCGTTATAGGAACTGATGCAAACGCACATCACACAGTATGGGGCTCCTCCAACGTCAATACAAGAGGTATGGATTTGCTTATGTACTGTGCTAGTGCGAACTTGCACATCTGTAATGTGGGCAGTAAACCCACCTTCAGAACGAGAAAAAGAGAAGAAGTGCTAGATCTGACTCTAATAAACCGAAATGCTGAGAACTGTATAAGTGACTGGCATGTCAGTGATGTGCCATCCTTTTCAGATCACATGTATATTAGGTTTAAAGTTCAAAGTGGCACCAAAAGAACAAAAATGATCAGGAACGTCAGACGTACTTGCTGGAATAAGTATGCAAACGAACTTGATCACAGGTTACATGATTTGAATAGTACACCAGTTAGCATATCATCAGTAGATGATATAGAAAAACTGGCATCAACTGTTCAATCACAGATAATAAAATTTTACAATGCATCGTGCCCTCAGCGTAAGATCCGTCGTAAAACTGACAATATTTGGTGGAATACAGAGCTAACCTGTCTCCGCAGAGAGGCTCGTAAAGCCCAACGTAAAGCCATCAAATCAAAACTTGGAGGCGATTGGGAAGCTTTTAAGCAGGCCCAATTGAGTTTTAAAAATGCCGTTAGGAAAGCCAAGAGAGATTCTCGGCGTCTTTTTACGGAATCGATGAACAGCCATTGTGCAACAGCTCGGCTGGCTAAAATTATGCGTCGAAACGAAACGGTGCAAGTGAGCAACGTTTTAAGACCTAATGGTCAATTCACCGAATCTTCTGTTGAGACTATGAATTGCCGTTTAGACACCCTAGCACCGGGAAGTCGGGAGGTAAACTATAGTAAAGCAACAGAAGAACCAAATAATAACACTGTTGTGTTACCAACGCACGACGAAATTGTTAGCTCCATCTGTTCACTTGAAAAGATGGAAAGAGCAATAAACGAATTTCTGCCATTTAAGGCGCCGGGACCAGACGGTATTTACCCGGTGCTACTACAAAAAGGCTGGAATAGTATTAGAAATATATACCAAACCATTTTCCAAATGTGCTTGAAGTACAGCTATGTGCCGAAAGTATGGAAGGAAGGGACTGGTATCTTCATCCCTAAACCCGGTAAAGAAAACTATCATGAAGTTAAGTCTTTCCGGATGATCACTTTAACTTCCTTTCAACTTAAATGGTTGGAAAGGTTAGTACTGTATCATTTTAATGATGATTCTAATTTGCAAGCAAGGTTTTCTGCGTTCCAGTATGGATTCAGAGCAGGAGTTTCAACTGAAACTGCACTGCATGAATTTGTACGACGCATAGAACTAAGCTTGGTAAAGAAAAGAACAGCACTAGGAATATTTCTGGATATTGTTGGTGCTTTTAATAATATCACACATAGTGGCATTGCCGATGCTCTGCGAGAATTGAAGGTGTCGCCTTTTCTCGTCCATTGGATTGAGAATTTACTGAGACACCGCACAGTTCAAGTAGAGCTAAATGGTGAAAAGATTAAAAGAGAAGTAGTAAAAGGGAATCCCCAAGGTGGTATTTTGTTTCCTTTTCTATGGAACTGTGTATTAAACTCCTTGTTGGTAGACCTACGCAACAGGGGTTTTCATGTACAAGCCTATGCCGATGATGTAGCAATTTTGGTCACTGGCACCAACATGCTGTGGATCAAAGGTAGGGCTCAAAAAGCACTAAATATTGCAAGAAATTGGGCTCATAATCAAGAGCTTCAATTGAGCAGTAAAAAGACTGAAATAGTTCTGTTTACTAACAAAAGGAAGCCGGATTTTGGAACCTTGCGTTTAAACGGACGCCAGCTAGTAATTTCCAAAGAAGCAACATTACTAGGTGCAACCCTTGATAGTAAGCTTACCTGGAAACCTCACATAACACGTATTGCTCGCAAGGCAACTGCGGCGTTATTACAATGCAGACAAATAGTGGGCAAAGCGTGGGGATTAAATCCCACCAACATGCGATGGATATACACTGCAATGATACGACCTGTTATCACATATGCGTGTGCAACCTGGGTTGGTGGACTAAATAAAAAATATCTAGTGAAAAAGCTTGCTAGAGTACAAAGACTAGCGTGTCTCATGATTTCTTCAGCATTCCCCAGCACCCCCACAGGTGCTCTGGAAATGCTGTTGAATATCATGCCAATTAATGAATTCATATTGTCAGAGGCGCTAAAAGGTTCATACAGGTTATCCCGTGTGGGCCTTTGGTCAGACATGACAATCGGATCAACAGGGAAAACTAAAAGTCATGTTGACGTATGCAATGAAGCAAAGGAAAACTTGTCTTTGTTGAGCATGCTCGCAGATTTGATAAACAAAACAAAGGTATTTGGAAAACAGTACAAATGCCTTGTTTTAGAACGCAAGGACGCAGTGCAGTTTGAACGTGCTTTAGAACAAAGCATAATCAGATGCTACACTGACGGGTCCAAATTGAATGGAAGAGCCGGTGCGAGTTTCTATATAGAATACCCATTAGGATCTCACACAGACCAAAGTTTTTTCCATTTGGGAAGATATAGTGCAGTCTTTCAGGCAGAGGTCTTCGCTATAGCTGAAGTAGCGAAGAAACTGACCATGGAAAAAACTCTAAATGAAGAAATAATAATTTTAGTGGATAGCCAAGCAGCGATATTGGCAATCCAAAATAATACTGTAAAATCTAGTACAGTATTATCATGTATCAAACACCTAAATAAATTGGGTGAAGACAATCACGTCACTGTTGCATGGACGCCGGGCAACACCGGCATCCACGGTAATGAGAAGGCGGATACACTAGCTAAATCAGGATCAGCATTTAATTGCTTCGGCCCTGAGCCTTTTCCAATCCCATATGCGAGCTGTCGCGCTGCAATAAAGGATTGGAGTGTTGAAAGATGGAAAACATCTTGGATAGAACGAAAGGACTGCCTGAGCACAAAAGAAAACGTGGAGTGGGCCTCGCCCCAATTAACTCGGCGACTTTTGAGTCTCAACAGATCTAGATTAAATGAAGTGTTGCAAGTCCTCACTGGTCACTGCAACTTACAGAAACACAGGAAGACCACTGGACGTGACGAGTCACCGACATGTCCAAAATGTAACCTGGAAGAAGAAACTCCAAATCACCATATTGGAGCATGTACTTATTACCAAGCCCTTTGAAGAAAGGTGTTTAGTAAAGAAAAAACCACAATAAAATCTGTGGTACAAAAGCTGAATAAAAATCTACTGGCTAAGTATTTGCAGCAGGCCGGAAGGCTTGCTGAATACGGCCAGTAGACTAATCTGAATAAAAAAAATAAAAAAAAAAAAATCGGTGAAAAATTGTAATGGGCCTAATTGATGGCCTACACAATGTGCCAGAGAGGTTTAAACGTTGTTGTTCCTCTTTGGCACCACCGCCCACTAATAATAATAATAATACCCTTAGCAAGTGAGTAAACTACTTTGATAGATTGTACTGGATTTTGCCGTATCGTTGTTGTGTGCCTCGCTGCACTGGGAATTATAACTCTGGTAGCAAGGTTTCAATTTTCCGCAACAACAAGAGTTACAAGAGAAATGGCTACGTGCCATCAAACACGAAAATTTCCAACCTACTAAAACTAGCAAGTTAAGATCTTAGTGATAACAATCGTGCAGCAATAGCAGGATGGCGAACCACTAACCAGCAGATCACAACGAGAGGCACCACCTCCGATTCATGACTTTTGCGTAAAATTTTTGTGCCCCAAAATACCAACAAGAGGGTCTTCATTTAAAGAATTGCGCAGGTGGTCTAAAATTTTGCACCATAGCAAAGATGAAGAATATGTTTCTAAAAAAGTTATCGGTTTGGACATTCGAAATAAAAACTTTGAAAACGCATGCTCTCTTCCCCCGGGGAGGTATGATGAAGTGGTTTTGCTGGCCCTGATAAGTACGAATAATTTTAACATCATCGTGATGTACGTAGCAGATGGTTCATAGAAGAAGCATGCAGCTACCTATTGAACAAGAATATTTGTAAAATATTATTTTCCATTTCATTCAATTATGTATACTTTGATAATATATTAGATGTAAATTAAATTAATGAGGAAGTGCTTTTTTAATTTGAAATATTTCTGGGCTACAGCATTATTGATATTGGTTTTGCTATCAAATGATTGTCAAAGAAAACCCAAGATTGTTGTTTTTAGTAATGCGCTGTATTGATTCAGGTGTGTGAACATCATTTTCGCAAGGATAAGATTTTGTGTACATCATCAGTTTTTGATGAAAAGACTGGCAAGGTTTTGTCATGCAAGTTGAGGAAACCATAACTCTTGCCTCAAGCCATCCCATCCCAGTTTCCCAATTGCCTAAAGTACATTTCTCAATCCTGCTTATCTGCAAAACCTAGCGGAGATGATATTTTGAAGAAAAAGGAAGAAAAGCAGTTGGCTGAAGCTTTTTCTCAAAGCATGGTAGCCTGTAATCAGCAAAAGGAAAATGACAAATGTACTACTGTAAGCGATATCATGCAAAAGCTTAAAACTAATAATACTTGGAAAATTTTAAAAACTGCCACAGGAGTACTTATATGCCAAGTTGTTAAATCAGATAACATTGGACCTCAAATTCAAGCAGCATTAAAAATCAGTGAAGATATGATGATGAGTGTCTTTGTTGATTCTGTTAATCTAACTGAACTTGGCGAGCATAAATTTCCATTAAAAATTGGTTTAATTAGTAAAATTGAACAGATTTGTCATCTTGTGGAGTCGGTGAGCAATCGTGAAAGTACATCTGATGCTACCCAAAATGTCGATTTCATTTTAACAATTAAACTTGTGATTTCTTAGCTTAGGCAGTTCAAATGTGAAAGTTTTAAATATTGTACAATTATCTCATTTATATGCCTGCAGTTGGATTTAATGGCAAAAAAGAACATTGTATATCCTCACGATTTTCTTGTGTTTTCATCTCTATTTCATAATCTGTCTCCTCACGCCTATCGTTTTCTTCGCAGTAGTGGCACTTGCATATTGCCCTGCTATTCAACCATTCGCAAAGTGACTCTAGCGTTAGCAGTTAGTCCACAAAATGAACAAAATGAGGTCAATTTTTTGTTTTATGTTCGACAAAAGTACAAAACTTTGCTATCTTGTGATAAAACTGTTATGCTCTTACTGGACGAAATTCATTTAAAACCCTATTTTGATTACAAAGGAGGAAATGTTGTTGGTTCTGCTTTTAATAGGAATGAAGCTGCAACCTTAGCTTTTACTTTTATGATTAGTAGTGTATTTTCCAAGTACAAAGATGTTGTGCATGTATTACCTTCCTGTAAAATGTCTGCTTCTGTTTTATTTCATCTGATAAAACGAATTGTACTCGGTCTTGAAAACATAGGATTTTGAATTATTTGTGTTCTTTCAGATAATAATGCTATCAATCGCAAAGCAATGTCATTTTTTACTTCACCGCCTAAATTTTCGATAGTCTGTCCACACCCATGTGATAACTCTCGTCCTTCGTTTTACATTTTGGATTCCGTTCATATATTCAAATGCATCCGAAATAATTGGCTGAATCAAAAATCCGACGGAAAGTGTATTAGTTTTCCATTATTTCAATTTGGTAACGTGGCCACTTGTACTGAAAATGATTCTGAATATGCTGTTGCCAGTTTTGATGCGCTGAGAGAACTACATCATTTGGAAAGTGATTTAACGGCGAAATACACATACAGGCTATCTGTGAAAGCTTTGTACCCTTCTAATTTTGAAAGACAAAATGTGAAATTTGTGTTACAAGTATTTAACAACTTTGTCAATCAAGCTTTACTACACCTTGGACCCAAATTTTATCATTCAACATTACCATAATACAGCAGTGTTTATCAATATTATTTCCACGTGGTGGCATATAGTCAACGTAAAAACATCTCAAAAAGGACGACGACTGAACTATCCATTTGAATATCCCGTTACATCTGAAAATAACGAACCAAAACGCTTTTTACTGTACATGTTGGAATGGTTGAAAAAATGGGAAACCTTTACAGTTGCTGGAGGGAGACTCACAAAGGAAACCTTTTCTGCTTTGAGTCATACAACCCATGCGCTACTTGAAATTGCCGAATATTGCATAACTGAACTAGGAGCCAAGTATGTGTTGTTAGGCAAATTTCAGACCGATTCTCTGGAGGCCAGGTTTGGTCAGTATCGCCAGCTTAGCTTGCTGGCGGTAAATACGATGTTTCAATCAGGCAGGTTTTTGAATGCGAGAAGAAAATCCGATTGCTCTCCATTTTCAAATTGAAGCTCCAAGGCCAAGAGACAAACTTGACCGATTTCAACTCGAACTTGGCAGATTTCAATGATGATTTGTCGAACCATGATTTTCCTGTGTCAATATCGGAAGAAGAATGGCAGTCAGCTCATGACAGCTTACCAGTGATAACTTATATCGCCTGCTATTGCTGTTATGCTATTAACAGAAGATTAAAATGTGAAGAATGCAGGAATAGAATGACATCCGCATCCGGAGACATTAATAATATACAAAGCTCGTTAATCAGTGGTATTACTCGAGGTGGTCTTTTATATCCCTCGGAAGACATGGTGTATTTTGCACTTGTGAGCTATTTAGTTACGGACAAACTAATTGCTTTGAAAGAGTTTTTGAATGTGCCATCTCAAAGATTGACTGCTGTAAGCTCAATTATGGCAGTATTAGAGAATGAAGACCGTATAGGTTTTTATGATGCCGAGTGTGGAAATTGTATGCCACAAATTTATTAAGTTAACAAAATTGCTCGCGTGGATTTGTGCAAACATTTTTCTAAATAATTCTGTTTCAAAACAAACGATAAAAAAGCAGCTCAAAATATGAGTATGCGAAGGAAGCTGATGACCCTTCATTGATTAGTTTTGTTGTTCAAAAACCTTTCACAATTTCGATTTTGTAAAAATGTTGGCTTTGCAGGCCTACAACTTTTCATCATTTCCTGCATACTGTAATTTTCTGTGTATTTTGTCCATGCCAAGTTTTAAAAACAATTAAATGAATAAAGCCAAAGTTTTTACATTCAGTGCAAACTAGATAACATACCGCTGTACCAATCACCATTTAAAGGAATGCGCAAGCGCATTTGACTGAGCTTAACTGACGCGTTTGTCAGACTACATTCTGTGACGTCATCACGTAATTTGACATCGCGTGAAAGGCTTGGCTAGAGTCTGGCAAAAGTTGCACACCCACATCAATATTACTCACGCAAGACGACAGACCACTCTGAGGGATATCATATAAAACTGTTTCAGCATAAGAATTCAGTTCAGTTTTTCCGCTCAGTTTGGTTTATTCACCACGCACCATATTAAGCAAACAACAATGTTATAAAATTCAATTTGGTTGCATGGTGAGGTGGTAAAGACCAAACGGTCATCGAACCAGCTGTCACCTCATATATTCACAACATTTAACTTTTTTATCAAAACGAAAGCGTCTCTAACAATAATATTAGTGCTGATTACTCAATCATCATGATTGTCTGCCTTTTTGAGCGACGAATATTCTGGAGAGAAAGAGGAAAACATTTATCATCATTCTTCCCAATTCTGGACGCAGAACGCAAAATTTTAATAGTGATATTCGTTCTTTTCATCAAGAATTGTACTTTGTTAAGCGTTATACTAGGATAAGTTTGGTAATTTAAATACGGTAAAGTAACCGAACAAAAAGCATACCGTACGTCAAGTGGGTGCTAGGCAATGGCGCCGCCAGGGGAGCCCCATTTTCGTTTTGGGCTGTTTTTCCAGTTCGTGCAAATCCGTTGAGAAAATTTTTTCGAGGGTATACCCCCCCGACCCCCCCAAACTTTTGTCGGTTCGTTGATCCACTAAAGAAACAAGCCGTGAAAGTGCAGTGCTTGACCTGTGAATTTTTTTTTTTTGCTTCAAACATAAACTGACCAGTAGACGTGTCCATATTTGGGTCGTGTTTAAAATGTTGTGTTTAAACACCCTAATCCCGTTCTATCTATCATACAAATGACTTAACAAAAAAAATTCTCAAATCGAAAAATGTTTAGAACCTTCGCAAAAGCGTTAACGTTGTCGACGTAAAATTGTTATAATCAGGGAAATCTCCTTTAAACGAATGGGTCTTACACGCATATTACATGTTTAGGTTGCATATTAGGTGTTTAGGTTGCCAGTGATCACTTTTCAGGCCAAAGTGTTCGACCTAGTCAAATTGTATTTGATAACATCCGTAGTGATGTCATTTATGACGTCATTATGCTTTTAATCATCCATCTAGACCAAGAGATGGCATTCTCTTTTGCCATTTTCGAAATTGCACTATAAGTCACTCCGCATTCTAACTTAGTGCCCCACAGTTGTAACTGCTAGATTAACAAAACGTTATAAAAATTTCGGCATCAATAGATGAAAGATATGACTTTTGCTGTGATGAAAGCTTAAATTAAAAATTGATAAGAATTAGAGTTTGTAATTTCATATCAAAAAGGGAGTGCAAAGCAGTCTCTAAGTGAGTGTAAAATATTACAGCTGAAGTGAGAGATAGGTTACGGTTAATATCGGTGCAATTCATTGATAAGTGAGGCAAAGATAGGCTATCGCTTATTGAGAGACTTTGATAATAATAAATTTTGCATTTTTACTATTGTAGATATAAGGCAGGTTTATTCTTATGTAAAACAATGGTTTCGGCAGCGAAAAAGCTAAAATAACCAAAAAATCAACATCAACTCGTTCTTCTACCCAATATTATCTCGTGAGACATTCCAAAGCTACAATAGGTAGATCTAAAATATCAACAAAGCTACAATAGGTAGATCTAAAATAACAATAGGTAGATAAAAATCTCAGTAATTTTCAGATAGCAGTTAATCAAGAGCTCTGTGATGTTGATAATTGGATGAGATATAATCGCCTGTCTTTGAATTTCTTAAAACCTTCCTTCTTTATTTCAACCACAAAACATAAACAAAATTCTGCGATTAATTTCTGTGTCAATGTCGGCGATCATACCATACCATGCTTAGAATCGGCTAAATATTTTGGAGTAATGATTGACAAGCAATTAACTTGGAGCAATCACGTTAATTCCATTATCAATAAATTAGCTAAAGCCTCTAGAATACTGTTTAAGGTTCGGCATTACGTGAGTAAAGTTACTTTAGTGAAATTGTATTATAGCTTTGTATATCCTTACCTCAAATATGGTATAATAGCGTGGGGTAACAGCAGGAAAACTTTGCTGCAAAAGGTCCAAGTAGCACAAAACAAAATTCTTAGAATTATCAATTTTAAATGTTTAAAAGACCGCGTAAAAATGTCGACTTTGTACAAGGACATGAAAATTCTGCAAGTTAAAGATATTTTTGAAATTGAGGTGGCTAAGTTTATGCATTCATTTCATCATGGCAATCTGCCATGTATATTTGACAGCTACTACACATCTGTGGCAACTTAACATAATCACAATACAAGATCCATTGCTAATAAAAATTATTATTTGCAAAGAATGCACTCGCAGTCTGGACAATCTGCTTTAAACTATGTTGGCGTGACAATTTGGAACAAAATTCCCCTTCATGTCAAGTTGCATTCAAAATACCTATTCTCTAAGCAACTCAAAAATATTCTCATCAGTAAATGTTAAAAACATCTTTTGTCTTGGAAACTATTTGTATTGAGGAGCTTCTTAATTCAAAGCTTCAGAGAAAAAAAATTTTTTTTTTTTTTGAATCCCCTTGAAATTCAAAAGTAAAATACACAATGGAATTAATATTGTTCATCAGACAAAGGCTCTTCGGTGATTTTATTTCATGTATTTTTCGTTTGTTCTTTCTTTAGTAGTTGTAGCGATTACTTGTGATGTTGTTTTGTTGAGCAGGTGGCAGTAGACTCGATGATCGCACGGTCTATTCGCTGTCTCCTGGCCAAGTGAACTAATGACATAATTAGAGTGAACACATCTACACTGTAAATTGCGTTATTACGATTTAATTTTGCTGTTACTGCATGTTCTGTATCACTTGGTGAATAAACAAATAGATGATTGATTGTTGCGTAATAAGCTTCCAACGCTCCGTCAAACTTAACAGTATATTTTGCACTTGCAAGAAATATCACCTCATGATCAACTAGCAAAAACAAGCATATCTCGCGCTGTGGATGAAGCATTTTCATTTTGGATAATGGCAAGAATTAAAACTGTGGGAAAACAGCTCGCCGAAGGGAAGCTGCTTAAAATATGGAAACAATTGATGAAGCCAAAAAAGAGCCCAGCCCGTAGAAGTAATCCTAAATGCAAACGACAAGCGTTTGTAGATAGTTCGGATGATCTATGGGATATTGCCAGCCCCGATGCAATAAAAACTACTTGATCAGATCGATTTTTAAGTAAAGAGAAAAAAAAAGAAGACATTGCATTCTACGAAGATCAGAAAGGAAAAAGATTGGCTTCAATGATAAGAAAGGACAAAGTGTTACATAATCAGTTTTCGCAAGGCCTAACTCAGTCTCAGATGCAACATCAAGTAACGCAGGAATTAGACCAAACAGCGCAATATCTTTTGCCATTGTCATTAACTTCTCCAATTACTCAACAAGATGGTTCATTCAGCTCAGGTTCAGAATTTCAAGCTCCCATGGCTCAAGCAAGCTGTAGCAATAAAGTATTGCAGTCTACACCAAAAAATTTGATGAACTTGCCTGAAGTTGCTGCAGTCCTTGATAGACTACAAATTTCAGACAATGCAGGCACTATGTATGTTGCTCACTGTATTTATTAAAACTTGCAATGGAAATGTTGACGATTTCACGCTGTTACGTTCCCCCACCAGGCGAGCTTCAATTGCAAACAGACTACAAATAGCTCGTGATGTTTTTAAAAAGTTCTTCTGCAAACGTCCTGAACACATAGCTTTACATTGGGACGGAAAACTAACTACTGACAAACCTATGGCTGAACATTTGCTTATGCAGCCAATTCGGGATGAGTTTCGACGCGGAATACCTGTTTTGCTCAAGACTATAGACTCTTCTTCTGATCTGGTTGACCTAATTAGACCGGTTTGTTGGTTTGCTTATTTTCGCAGCTTTATCTTACGACATCAGTTGGTTGCGCCAGTCAGTAGGTCAATGGGGGCAATCCAATTCATATGTGGCAATTAAAATATTTGATATTAAAGCTCCATAACATATTAAACTCCGTTACATATTAAAACATTTGTTAACACGGTTAAAGTGGTGAATGATGCAGCAGAAAGAGGGATCAAGCCTAATTCAGATTACTCTGTTATCTTAACTGATGACCCTCAGCAGCGAGCAAGCTTACTGCAAGCTGTCGAAGATCACAGAAGAAATATTCCCGGCTTTTCTAAGACAATTTTATGATACGCTTATCGCAATGCAATGATTTGTGATTGTTTTATTCGCACTATTTGCTAGCGGCCTGTTTGGATGATCAGTGCAAATAAAGTTCTTCCGAAGCATTCACAGACAACAAATTTGCTTTTCATAAAAATTCTTGATGTACATTGAGGTGTTTGGATGTGTGCACAGAAAGGGGTTTGATCAATTCATTCATATCCACAGATACCAAAAGTTCATCATAGTACAATTCCAAAAATCATAAAAAAAAATTCAAAATCTTTGGAAAAATTACAAAAAGCGTAATGACGTCATAAGTGAATACTGGTAAATAACAAATACAATACGACTACGCTGCAAAAGTGAACACTGGTGACTTAAACATCTAATAATTTATGCATAAAAGACCAATTCGCCTAAAGCAGGGGATTATCCTAATTATAACAATTTTACGTTGACAACTTTGACGCTTTTGCGGAGGTTTTCAACATTTTTTGATTTGAAAATTTTTTTTGTAAAGTCATTTGTGTGACAGATAGATCGGGATTAGGTTGTTTAAACACAACATTTTAAACATGACCCAAATATGGACACCTCTACTGACCAAGCTTACCGTCCGGGTTACACTGATGCGTCAACGGCCTTTGTAACGTCACAGAGGCAAGGTGGCCTAGCAGAACACAAATGTATTCTACAGTTCTCACATAAACGCAAAACCGTGGAGTCGTTATACCGAGGAAGAAAAACCGTTGAGTCATTATACTGAGGAAGAAAAACCGTTGAGTCATTACACCGAGGAAGAAAACATAAAAAGCTAAAGTTATTGACTTTATTTTTTCACCGCTTTTGTAGGGGTAGTATTCTTACGTCATCATAATATAACAAAAGTCTTTTATGCGCTAACCTCAAACTTTTTCCAAAATATTTGTTGTTGATAAAATAGAGGAGTAATGTTCCTCCGCACTTTAATTTATTACAAAGTTCATGACTTAAATACAAGGCGATAAATTTAAGTTTTATGCAACCAACCAAAAACACACTTTTTGGTTTAATTAGCCTACATCACGGCCAGGAAGTGAGGATTATAATAAGAAGTAGGATTATAATACGGACTATTGCGAGTCATACCAAAAGACTTTAAAAAGATGGTATTGTCAGCCAGGAGCGTATTTAGGGGGCGGGGGAGCATTGTGCCATGCCCCCCCTTTTAACTCCGCCTTTTATTTAGCAAAAAATAACAAAATTAATGATTCTAAGTGACTGAAACATGCCAGACTCTTTTGATGGTTTTTGTAGCTTATGGCCAGGGACGGATCCCGGGGAAAATGAGAGGTAGCATTCTCCCGCCAGCCATTTTTTAAAATATTTTTGATGTATACAATTTTTCCTTAATTTCGAACCTCTTCGAAAGCGATAAGCTTTACGCCTTAAGCACGCATAATTGAAAATATGCGAACAAAATGCAATTATATTTGGCGAAACACTCAGAATTAGGGTCAAAAAGTTTAAACAAAATGTGCGTGAAAATTATTCAAAAAGCACAAAATAGCCATTACAGCACGTAAATTTTCAAAATTTTTCGGGGGAGCGTGCACCCAGACCTCCCCAGAGCCTTTCTTGTTTCTCAATCAGCTTCAAATTAATTCTGCCGAAAAAAATACGCTTGAAAAAATTGTGGAAATTGGGGCGCCTCCCTTTCAAAGTTTCTCGCTACGCCACTGTTTACAGCTTTCTTGCTTGGCGCTAGTATTGAAGGGAGTGTGAAGATTTGCTTCAAATTGCCGCTTGTGAGGAACCAACCAAGCAGCGATTTCTCATAGTGAAATATTTTTTCCTAGGGTGGGACAATGAAGCTTGAGTGAGTAGGTGTTGCACCACGAGTTTGAGATTAACCCATTACGTCTGGCCTCTGACAATTTGTTGTAGGCTGCTTGCGCGTTGCTGCGTGGATTTTTGTTGATAATACGGCTGCTAATCAAACCTAGCAGCATAGTGTTAAAACATTACGTTGTTGGTGTTAGTCATGAGCTCACGATTTTGTTGTTCTTTACTATGGTTCTGTTTATCACCATAATAAGTTCAGCAGCACTATCCGAAACAAGCCATCATCAACGCCTTCTCCTTCCTTGATGCTAACTTAAGCCGAATGCACACAGCGCGCGGTTACGGGCCGGCTTGGGATTTCCTGTACGTGATGTCATCAAGTTGTAACGTCATTTCCCCCCATCCTTCCACTTTTTTACCCTGGCGGCGCCACTGGTGCTAGGGATACCTCGACGATCAATAGGGCATGTATGGAGTGGGAGCTAGGTATACCCCGACCATCAATAGGGCATACATGGAGTGGGTGCTAGGCAGGGGCGTAGCCAGGGGGGACAAAGGTGCAATTGCCCCCCCCGAAATACTTTCAGTGACCAGTAGTCTACAACTAACAAAGATACTAATGCTATAACGTAAATCTACTAACAACGCTAGCAGGGGCGGATTAAGACCACTTTTCGGCAAAAAAACTACGCCAAAATGAGTATTTTTCTTGCAAAAACTCTAAAAATCCGTGGCGGCTGGGAGCTCTGCCCCTAGATCCCCTTAGCTTCCGGCGACTGGGGGTTTCGCCCCCACACCTCCGGTTGGGGCACCTCCTTTGCCGAATCTTGAATGCGCCACTGGAAAAGCCTATGAAGTTTTGCCCCCCCCTCGAAATTTTGGGCTGGCTACGCCACTGGTGCTAGGTACACCCCGACGATTAATAGTTTCTGCCAGTTGCCACAAATTTAGCCGTCACATTCAGATGATTACCTGGAAAAACGAGCGTTGTAGCATTCACTTTCTCAATCAAACTTGTTTGTTGTCAAAGAATGACATGTTTGCTGTTAAATAACAACATTATGCTGTAATGACCTATAATGACCTCATTTAAAGTTACTGTGCTGTCAGCAAATGAAAAATATTACATGGCTAAATGACATCATTGTGATGCCATAGGTATCCCTTATGTGATCGATTGCGACATCACTGACACACAAATTGCACGTCTGGGACCTGAAGATTCAAGTCAAAGAATCGATCTCATTTTTAAAATAGAAAATTTTTTCTTTTTTTTTTCATAACACAAATAAAACCTCAAATAGCTTCATTGAAACAAAACCTTCAAAAGCTCCAATATCGGTAACATAAGCATCAGAAATACGAGGCAACATAAGAATCAGAAACAGTAGGGAATACAAGCAGGCTCCTTAAAACAAGAATACGGAGTAACAATGACCTTCGAAGGATTCCAAAGATTTGTTTTTTTGTGTTTCGTGTTTTGCTTCCTCGGGAACAGCTCAAATGGATTTGCAATAAACCGAGTTACCAAAGGTGAGTCCTGACGTCACAATTACAAGGATTTTTTATCGAATATTAATTCGTAGTTCTCAGGGCGTAATCCGAAATTTCCTTGGGGGGGGCACCAAATTTTGGGAGCACTTTTTTAAGCAAATTTTGTTCGTGCGTATGGCAGCAAGAAAAATGAGGAACAAAATCAGCTATAGGAGGTCCGGAGGCATGCTCTCCCGGAAAGTTCTGAACCCTTAAGATTTATCGAAGGAGTGAGAATTTTGGAAAAGTTGTCCAAGTTTCAAGGTATTGCCGTGGGTTTGGGGTTTGGGTTAGCTGACCCAAAATATTACCGTGATATTTTTCTGAAATACATCGATGTTTAATCCTTAAAATTATCTAGCTCTTTTTTATCCTCTCGTGATAAGAGAGTTTGCAGAGCTCATCTTGATAGAGTTTGCGTAGCTCATCATGATGCGAGAGTTTACAGAGCTCATTTTGATATGAGAGTTTGCGGAGCTCATCATGATAAGGGGGTTTGCAGAGCTCATCTTGATACGAGAGTTTGTGGAGCTCATCATGATAAGGGAGTTTGCAGAGCTCATCATGATAAGGAGTTTGCAGAGCTGATCTTAATGCAAAAGTTTGCAGAGCCCATCTTGATACGAGAGTTTGCGGAGCTCATTTTGATACAAGAGTTTGCAGAGCTCATCATGATCCGTGCATGCCGCATAAGCCGCGCATGGTCACAAACATAGAAGAACGCTACAGCAATGTTAAGTCACTCGCAGCGTTGTTCACTGAACCAAGTTCGTTAAATCGAGCTTTTTCTCTTCATTTTCAGCTAGAAAACGACCGAGACGCTCTAACGAGCACGTCGATAGGCCCACTACCTGTCTACTACTCCACGATGGGGAAGTGTTGCTAAACGCTTTTCCAAATAGCACATTACGTGAACTTGCCGACTTTTCCCCGCACAATACCTTAGGCACGGAAACTATAAACACCCACTTGCTTCGTCTGAGGTGCGACTCGAAAAACAAAACAGTAAATGACTGAGCATATTTTCAAATTATATGAAAATTTAACAGATGGAGGGAGAATGCAAAGCGAGCTTGCACTCTTCGAGTCAGCAGCCACTCGGCACATGTCACCGGAGCGCGGTACCGCTAGGCCATGTCGCTGACAAAGCGCTGAACCACACAAAAAGTTACTGTAATTGAAATTGAACTCGGTATTAACTTGATTAATCTACCAGAACATAGCACTTGAACTCAGTGAAATAGGCCTACTGGACTTACAAAAGTTAACAATAAACAACTCGAAATCGTCGTTGTGTTACAGCTCCGCAAGAGCACTAGGCTAGACCTTATCATTCATATGCATTGCACTCTCGATAAGTTGTCGCTTGGCTGCCCATCTCAACAACACACCAACGAAAAGTTGAAAATTTTTATTCTTTGATCACTATAACGACTAAAAACCATGCACCACTACAAAAATTATCTAGAAAACAAACTCGATTGCGGAATAAATTATGGATCACAAAGGGCTTGCTGAAATCTATAATAAGAACACAAAAAATGCTTAAAACTTATTATTAGGGCCATTTTTTTGACCTAAAAAAATTTATTTTAAACTTTATTTTAGCAAAAATTTGACGTTATTTTGACCTAACCGCTTTCGCCTATTATTTATGTTTTGTTGCGCTTTTTTCATTACAAATATTCTATTATCCGCAATTTACATAAATTTTACTCTTTTTGTGGGGTCATCCAAATATTTGGAGGTGAGCACTAACTAACGTCGCTGGGACCTTCAATCATGTGGATTCGCTAATCTGTTTTATGACCCTAATCAAGAACACTTAATCTTTTACCACACGATAATCTTTTACGAAAACAAACAGAGGTGGTTACATAATCGGCAGTGGATTCGAGTGTGTTGTTTACATAAGCGGCAAAAGATTCGAGTGTTTCTTCGCATTTTTTACCTTTTTCTGGTTTGTGATGCTCGTAGTTCGCTACAAAAATAAACGCTGAAAAAGCATCAAGCTTTCCCGAGTAATAATGTAGTTCCGCTTGCTTGATCCTCGGGTCAGTCGCCCATCAGTGGGAATTCCCAATCTTCTTCGCGATAATAGAGTTTATCTCTTTGTTTCTAACCTTTAAACTATTTGTTTGTTTTTTTTTTTGAATGTGTGAAATGATAATCGTTTTTTTTGTGTATGAAATGAAGTATTACCGGCCTGTTACGTTTTAATATCGTTGTTTAACAGAGAATGAGTTTTAATTGTGGTCGATTTTTTAGCATTGTTGACAGTGCTTCATGAATATCTTGTCGGCTTGTTCTTCACACTGTCCCTTTCGATGCTGAGCATCATGCGAGGAAATTGTGAATACCGATTTGGAAGTTATTGGTTTTACCCGACTCGGAATCAAACCCGAGTCTACAGCTCTAAAGGCAGACGCTCTTATCACTTGGCCATCTCGGCTGTTAGTTATGCATGCACTAACTATGAAAGTCTGCCAATCACGCAATCCTTGCATTATTTTTTCAATATAGCAAGACCAGCCCTTCATAAAATAAAAAAGACTTTAGTCCAATATTAAGATTGAAATCGTGAGGGCAAACTCCATATCTTTGCCGCTGAAATTCGATCCAGCGACTGGTGTCGTAGCGACCCTGTTATAATTTGCCACGTGGTACTTGGAAAGCTTACGAATCGTTTTGTGATGCACTGCAAAGCACTGCACAGCGTATTGACGTTTGCTCAATACGTACTTGATATTACTAAATAGTCACTGTATTATCAATTGAATATTTTAAAATTGGAAGATATCTACAAATTCAAATTATCAAAGCTGATTCATAATAATTTGGGTGATCCAAATTTTGGTCAAAAAAACTCTTTAGTTGATTTGAAGCAAATGCATCATCATTGTACAAGACACTCTTGAAATGTCAAATTTCTTCATTCCTAAAGTTCGTACAATTTAGGAAAAACTACTGTTTCATTTGCAGGGCCAAGAATGTGGACTGAAGTACTCTAAGATTTAAAAAAGTGTATCATCATCATTTAGTTCATCAATATGTGTAGTAGTCGAGCTCTTGACATGAACAATAATTGTGCTGGACCAAATTTGATAGTATTGATTCAACAGTATTTTCATAGTGTGTCATATGATGTCTCAATTGTAGAATTTTTTTTGTGCATGTCTGCATGTTTTTCGTTTAAGTGTTGCCTTTAAAGTGGTTGTTTTGTTTACATGTCAGCTGATTTGATGACTTCATAGTCTCTTTCGCTGTCAAATAAACTGAACTGAACTAAAAGTTTGCTCGAGTTATTTTTCGTTTCAGAATCCGAATTGCCGACTACAATGACCCAGCTTTGCAGATATCTCCACGCTACTTCGAGCTACGCAGTCTGGCAGAACGCCTGCGGCATCTCATACGCGCAATCGCGTGAGTTATTGCGAGTTATTAAATGAAGCGGTTCCAATTAAACAAATATCTTGCAGGTTTAGCGGATGAATACAAACGCAGTAATCCAATGAATGTGATGAACTACAAAATGATCAAGCTGTTAGCTTTAAAAAACAATCACTCTCGCCGTGGCAACCACAAAAATCCTCTCTATTTATTGTAGCAACATGCGTGTTTCATTAAGTTTTGCAATAAACTTTCACGGAAATCGTTGCGCCTAAGTAACAAACCCACCGATTCTTTAATTGGGTTCAATCGCACTCCAAGGGTTCAGAAAGGTTGTAGCACGGTTCAGCAAGGTTGTAGCAGGGGCTCAGTGAGGTGGTACCAAGGGTACAGTGAAGCGGTAGCAGAAGTTCAGTCAGGTGGTAGCAAGGGTACAGTGAGGTTGTAAAAGGGCTCAGTGAGGTTAGAACAGAGGTTCAGTGAGGTGGTAGCAGGGCTTCAGTGAGGTTGAAACGGGGGATCAGTGAGGTGGTAGCAAGGGTACAGTGAGGTTGCAGTAGAGGTTCAGTGAGATTGTAGCAGGGGTTCATGAAGTGGTAGCAAGGGTACAGTGAGGTTGTAGCAGGGGCTCAGTGAGGTGGTACCAAGGGTACAGTGAAGCGGTAGCAGAACTTCAGTCAGGTGGTAGCAGGGGAACAGTGAGGTTGTAAAAGGGCTCAGCGAAGTTAGAACAGAGGTTCAGTGAGGTGGTAGCAGGGCTTTAGTGAGGTTGAAACGGGGGATCAGTGAGGTGGTAGCAAGGGTACAGTGAGGTTGCAGTAGGGGTTCAGTGAGATTGTAGCAGGGGTTCAGTAAGGTTATAGCAGGGGTTCAGTGAGTTGGTAGTAGGGGGTTAAGTGGGGTGGTAGCAGGGGCTCAGTGAAGTGGTAGCATGGGTGCAGTGAGACTGTAGCAGGGGTTCAGTGAGGTTGGAACAGGGGTTGAGTGAGGTGGTACGAGGGTTCAAAGGGGTGGTAGCAGGGGTTCAGTGAGGTTGCAGCAGGGATTCCGTGAGGTGGTAGTAGGGAGGGTTAAGTGGGGTTGTAGCTGGGGTTCAATGAGATAGTAGCAGGGTTGCAGTGAGGAGATGGAAGGGGTTCACTGAGGCGGTAGCAGGAGTTCAGTGGGCGGTAACAAGGGTTCAGTGAGGTTGTAGCACGGGTTTAGTGAAGCGGTAGCGTGGGTTCAATGAAGTTGTAGCAGAGGTTCAGTAAAGTTGTAGCAAGGGTTGAGTGGAGCGGTAGCGTGGGTTCAATGAAGTTTAGCAGGGGTTCAATAAGGTTGCAACAAGGGTTCAGTGAGGAAGTAGCAAGGGTTCAGTAGGGCGGTAGCAGGGGTTCAGTAAGGTTTAGTGAGGTAGCAGCAAGGGTTCAGTGAGGAAGCAGCAGGGGGTCACTGAGGCAATGGAAGTGTTGTAGGGAGGTTGTGGCAGCGGTTTAATGAGGTGTTCGCATGGGTTCAGTGAGGTTGGAAAAAGGGTTCAATGTGGTTGTAGAAGGGGTTCAGTGAGTGTTAAATATTTTTCTCTGTGTTTACGTTTAATTTGGCAACTCTGCCACAATAATGTAATCAGTCTTTGTTTCCGATGGAGTTGTGCTTCCTCAATAATTGTTTGCGCCGTTGTACTGTGTAATTATCTGTGCTCCGCCATAGGGCTACCACGTTGTGTAGATTACGCAACTGCCGGGCTACCTGCTGTACTTCTCTTGAAGGAATTGTTGGGCGTTGTCAGTTCTTGGAAGCGACAGTGCAGTCGGGAGGTTCGACAGTTGTTAACCAGTGTTTTCTTTTTAAAGGAAATGTTTTTAATTTGGTATAGTTTGTAGCGTCAGTGAATGTGTAAAGTACTGAACAGCTGTGGCAGGCGGCATCGTTTGAACATTTGGAATCTAAAGGGAAAATAGTTAGGTACGTGTATTGACCGTTATTAAGCTTCCCAGTTATGATTTAATGTTTATACGTGCGTTTAATTGTTTTAGAACCGCCTGACGCCTTACGTCCTGCATCTTATGCTTTCGCCATCGAGTCATTGTTGGAATTCTCAATTTTATCATTTGTTGTGGTTACATTCAAAATCTCTACAATTTTCATTTTTCCGCATGTGTCAGTTGAAAGTCTTATAATTTGCATTAAATCAATTGGTTTCTCAATCAAAATATTCTATTGGAATAAGGCGAGTATAAGCTATTCTTTTTGGTTTCCTTGTAAGGAATTGAGACCTGTCAAAAATTTCTTACAGTGAGATTGCAGCAGGGGTTCGGTGAGGTTGTAGCTAGGGGTTCAGTGAGGTGGTAAAAGATGTTCAATGAGGTGGTAGGAGGGGGTTTAGTGAGGTGGTAGCAGGAGGTTCAATGAGGTGGTAGCAGGGGGTTCAGTGAGGTGGAGCAGAGGTGCAGTGAGGTGGTAACAAGAATTCAGTGAGGTGGTAGCAGGGGATTCAGTGAGGTGGTAGCAGAGGTGCAGTAAGGTGGTAGCAGGGGTTCAGTTAGGGGGGAAGAGCAGTTCCGTGAAGTGGAAGCAGAGGTTCAGTGAGGTAGTAGCAGGGACTTCAGTGAGGTGGCAGCCGGGTTCAGTGAAGAGTTAGCAGGAGTTCAGATAGGTGGTAGGAGAAGTTTAGTGAAGCTGTAGCAGGGGTTCAGTGAGGTTGTAGCAAGGGCAGGCCCGGCGAGAGGGGGGGAGAAGGGGTTACTGTTCTGGGACCCGGGGACACAGGGGGCTCGGGGTTCAGAATTGTCAGGTTTAGAATGCAAAATTCATCACCTCAAACTACGGCCTGCGGACGCGATGATTTTTTTTTTTGATTTCGGGCCGAAATTTGAACATCTGCGGACGCTTTGACCTTATTTTGCTCATCCATAGATGTTGAGCCGAAATTTGAACATCTGCAGAGGCTATGACCCTTTTTGTGCTCATCACGTGATTTTGGGGCACCACTAACCAAAGGGCCCAAACGAAATTGTTGCCCCGGGACCGAAATTTTTCTCATTTTTCTCGGCGCCCTTGAGTAAGAGTATAGTGAGGATGGATTAAGGGTTCTTTGAGGTGGTAGCACGAGTTCAATGAAGTTGTAGGAAGGGTCCAGTGAACCATCAGCAGAGGTTCGGTGGGATTGCAACAAGGGTTCAGTGAGAAGGTAACAGGGGTTCGATGGGGCGGTAGCAGGGGTTCAGTTAGGTGATAGCAAGGTTTCAGTGAGGTTGTATCAAAGGTTTAGTGAGGTTGGAAAAATGGTTCAGTGAAGTGGGTGCAAGGTACAGTAAGTTTGTGGCAGGGGTTCAAGTGAAGTTGAAAGAGGGGTTCAGTGATGTGGTAGCAGGGGCTCAGAGGGGTAGTAGCAGAGGTTCAGTGAGTTTGAAGCAGAGGTTTAGTGAGGCTGTAGGAGAGATGCAGTGAGGTTGTAGCAGGATTCTCATTGCGGTTGTAGCAACAGTTCAGGGAGGTTGGAACTGGGGTTCAGTGAAGTGTAGCAAGGGTTCAGTAAACCCGTAACAGAGGATCAGTGAGGCTGCAGCAGGGGTTCAATGAGGTGGTAGCAGGGGTTCAGTGACGCTGAAGCAGGGATGCTGTGAGGTTGCAGCAGGGTTCAATGAGGTGGTAGCAGGGAGTTTAGTGAGGTAGCAGTAGAGGTTCAGCGAGGTTGGAACAGGGGTTAAGTGAGGTGGTAGCAGAGGTGCAGTGAGGTTGCAGCAAAGGTTCAGTGAGGTGGTAGCATGGATTTTGTGAAGATGTACCAGAGATGCAGTGAGGTTGCAGAAAGGCATCAATGAGGTGGGAGCAGGGGTTCAGTGAAGCGGTAAAAGGGGTTTAATGAAGTTGTAGCACAGGTTCGGTAAAGTTGCAGCAGGGGTTCTGTGAGGTTGTAGCAGGGGATAAGTGCGGTTGTATCAAGGGTTTAGTGAGGTTGTGGCAGAGGTGCAGTGAGGTGGTAGCAGGTGGTTCACTCAAGTTGTAGCAAGAATGGGGGGAGTTTGTAGGAAGGGTTTGTTGATGCGTTAACAGGGGTTCAGTGAGAAGGAAGCAAGGGTTTAGTGAGGTTGTGGCAGGGCTTCAGTGAGGTTGTAGCAAGGGTTCAATGGTTTATAGCATGGGTTCAGTGAAGCGGTAGCAGGGGTTCAGTGAGGTGGTAGCAGGGGTTCAGTGAGGTGGTAGCAAGGATACGGTGAGGTTGTAGCAGGGGTTTAGTGAAGCGGTAGCAAAAGTTCAATGAGGTGGTAGCAAGGTAACAGTGAGGTTGTAGCAAGAGTTGAGTGAGGTTGTAGCAGGGGTTCAGGGAGGCGGTAGCAGGGGTTCAGTGAGATGGCAGCAGGGGGTCAGTGAGGTGTAGCAGGGGTTCAGAGGGTTGGTAGCAGGAGGTTCAGTGAGGTGGTAGCAGAGGTGCAGTGAGGTGGTAGCAGGGGTTCAGTGAGGTGGTAGCAGGGGTTCAGTGACGTTGTTAGCCGGGATTCAGTGAGGCGGTTGCAGAGGTGCAGTGATGTCGTAGCAAGGGGTTCAATGAGGTGGTAGCAGGGGTTCAGCGAAGTTGTAGTTGGGGTTCAGAGTGGTGGTAGCAGAGGGTTCAGTGAGGTAATACAAGCGGTTCAGTGAGGTGGGAGCAGAAGTGCAGAGAAAGTGGTAGCAGGGGTTCAGTGAGGAAGTAGCAGGGGCCCAATGAGGTGGTAACAGGGGTTCAATGAGGTCGCAGCAAGGGTTTTGTGAGGTTGCAGGAGGGGTTTTGTTAGGAAGTAGCACGGGGTTCAGTAAGGCGGTATCAGGGGTTCAATAAGATGGTATTAACAGAGGTTTAATGAGGTTGTGGCAGCGGTTTAGTGAGATGGTAGCAAGGCTACAATGAGGTTGTAGCAGTGGTTCAGTGACGAGGTAGCAGGAATTTAGTGAGGTGGTAGCAGGGGTTCAGTGAGGCGATAGCGAGGGTTCAGTGAGGTTGCTGAAGGGATTCAGTGGTGCTGTAGCAGCAGTTCAGTGAGGTGGTAGTAAGGGTGCAGTGAGTTTGTTGCAGGAGTTTAGTGATACGGTAGCAGGGTTTCAGAGAGGTGGTAGAAGGGGTACAGTGGGGAGGAAACAAGGGTTTAGTGAGGTTGTAGCAGGGGTACAGTGGGGCGGTAGCAGGGGTTTAGTGAAGTTGTAGCAGAGGTACAGTCGGATCGTAGCAGAAGTTGAGTGAGGTGGTAGCAGGGGTTCGGTCAGGTTGTAGCAGGGTTTCAGTGAAACTGTAGCAGAGGTTCAGTGGGTTGTAGCAGGGGTTCAGTGAGGTGGTAGGAGGGGTTGAGTAAGGTTGAAACAGGAGTTCAGTGAGGTGGTAGGCGGGGTTTTAGTCAGGTTGTAGCAGCGGTTTAGTGAGGTGGTAGCAGAGGTTCTGTGAGGTGGAAGCAAGGGTTCAGTGAGGTTGCAGCAGGGGTTGATTGAGGTGGTAGTAGAGGTTCATAAAGGTTGTAGCAGCAATGCAGTGAGGTTGTAACAGGGGTACATTGAGGTTGCAGCAGGGGTTCATTAAGGTTGTAGCGCGAATTCAGTGAGGTTGGAACAGGGGTTCAGCGAGGTGGAAGCCGTGGTTCAATGAGGCGGTAGCAGGGGTTAGGTGAACCTGTAGCAGGAGATCAGTGAGGCTGTAGCAGGGGTTTAGTGAGGCTGGAGCCAGAGGTGGGCATTGTTCTTTTTTTTAAATTACCGCCGTACTGGTATTTGGTACTTTGTTAAAAGTACCGGCGGTACCGGTACTCGGTACTTGAAAATCAAAAGTACCGCGGTACTCTTGTCGGTTTTTATTGATTTATTTATCATTCATCATTTCTCGTATTGACTAGTTTTTCCTCTTTCATTTAATCCAGTTATGAGCCTCCTCTCTTTTCTGTGCTGTATCACGTCCTTTTTTTTTTTTCGTTTGTTTCCTTGTCGTTTATTCGTAAAATTTAAACTTACAACTCACTTTTCTCGAGGATTGTTTGACTCGAAGACCGTTAAGGTCCCTTCGCAGCCTCCTTTGATGTCTGATGTTGATCTTTCTTTTTTTTTGTTATGTGTGTAATGTAGGTCAGATATTTGTTTGTTATGTGTGTAATGTAGGTTTTGTTAAGTGCTTAACAGCTCAGATGGCCGAGTGGTATGGAGCGTCTGTCTCTTGAGCTGTAGACTCGCGTTTGATTCCGAGTCGGATTAAACCCATGACTTTAACATTGGTATTCACAGCTTCCCTGCTTGACGTTCAGGATTAAAGGGACAGTGTGGAGAACGAGCCGGCAAGTTTTCTTGTTGTGCCGTTGGGAAAAGGCACTTAGCGGGATTCCCCCATCTTGGTGTGGTAGACAGATGGCTGGCAACTCCTAAGCGAGCTCGTATAGCGCATTGATCGCTTTCTCGTGATAGGAGGATAAATATGCTACTAAATAAATAAGTAGGCTACTTAGTGTAGTGTAAATTTACTTAATTTAAGTTTATGTTTTTGCGTATGTTGCATTGCGCATTCCGACGTCAACAATAAACATTCTGATTCTGGTTCTTTTCAAAAAAAGTTCCAAAAACAAAGCACTGCACTATATTTTGTTAATTTTTAGATAAAACTTTAGGCTACAGTTTCATAACAATTAGTTACCGGTAGTACTTGGTACGGCACAAAACACAAATTACAAACTATGTAACAAGCATCAAAAAACGGTACAAAATAAGCTATATAGTTTAGTCGCAAGTGACACAAAAATCAGAAAAAATGCAACCATTTCCCTCGCCCATAGGAATGGGCCGTCCCGCATAAAGCGAAAGCCTACTATTATCGAAGAGCACTTTTTGCGCAGAATGCGACAAAAAGATTGTTTAAGATTTTTTAATCAATGGGGACCCCAGAAGCAGCCTACGCTGGAGTTTTCCATGGAAGGAGTTTGTCATGAATCATCTATAATGACGTCAAACCTTTTAGTGAAGTCATCAAAATAGAAACAGAAGTTTTAACATCGAAGTGTGCAGAGCAAGGGTACCCAGTCAGCGACATATGGCGTAGCGGTATCTCGCACAGGTGACAGATCCCACGTGAAGCGTTCGATTCGCGGCTGGAGCCGATTGCTTTTGATATATATAAAGGATAAATTGTTCTAACTTTTTCATGGCACTTAATTTTCGTGCCTGTGATTATCAAAAAGCACTCAAAGTTGTAGGTTAGGTTTATGTGGTCATAATAATTGGCGATACTAATGTACGACCACAGACGAGGACAATATGAAAACTCATCGCGAGACTGGAGACCCTGGGTGTAGAGCAGTGATTCACTAATTATTATTCTACCGCTTCGTTTTGGAAGTAGGAGACTTTCATCACCCCTATATCAGGAAATTAGTTTTAAGAGGGGCGTACACCATGCATAAACATTTTTAAAGATGGGATTGCGTAAGTGCGAAAACACGTTTTGCTTTGTGAGTTTAATTAATATCTTATGAATTAAGACATAGCAAGTGATTAAGTTTGTTGGAGCAAAAATGCTCATGCGCGTAAGGGGTTTGGAATAAATCTCATAACGGAACTGACAGATACCGAATAACCTACAAAGTATGACGGAAAGAGCTGCTGCAATAGGCGGTCATAACCAGCTACGATTAGTTCGAAACATTATATATACTCGTCGAGTTGACACGAGTAAATGTAATACCATTATCGGAAACGTAGTATGCTATTAACGCAGGCCTCAGGCCAGTAATGTTTAGGATGTGAGCCTTTAAATAACGCAATTGATTTTTGCTTGCTAATAATGAGGTCTACAGCAGTGGTTCTCAAACTGGGGACCGCGAAGAAGTTTCAGGGGGACCGCGAAAAGGTCCCGGATTTTTGATAAATCACCCCCTTGAGTTTGGACATCTTCGGACGTGAAGTCCGCACGCAACTTTTTTCTCTTCATTAATTTGATTTTGCGTAGAAATTTATGCTTAAAAATAAAGGACCGTGAGTAATAGAAAAAAATCTTCGGAGACCGCAAAGTCGAGATTTTGAAAGGGTTTGAAAACCACTGGTCTACATCGATCGAATACCATCGGATTTACAAGAAAAACTACACAATTGTTTTATATTTTTGTATCTTTTGAAGGAGATTCACTAAAGGAACAGGCTGTAGGCGCATTGCAGAGAGTTGTAAGTCGGAGAAACGTCTAGAAAAAGCATATGAACGAGTCAAAGTCGAAAAAATGAATTTTGAAATCTGCAAAAAAGACGTCTTAAAGCTACTTCAAATTTTTTGTCGTCCTTGTTCGCATAGTTAAGCTTAGGTTGTAACACTAGAACGGGCGGAGCAGCGACAAGCCCTCATCGACCAATAGCGGTCATTTCGACCGCTTCTTTTGATTTGTGTTTTTACGAGTACATGCTGCGTGTGGTTGCTATTAAAGCGTCGGAAAAATACTCAGTTCACGTAATTCAATCCTCAAAAAGCAGTTGTATCGGAAAAAAAGGCAAAAACTGGACACAAATTTAAAAATTGTTCCGAAGTACAAGTTGTTGCACATAAAACCCATTCAAAAAATATGAAGAAATGCGGTTATTTTCAAAATATTGTGAACCGAAAATGCAATAGTGATTTAGGGTGACTGCGAAGAGAGCTTGTGCTCTTCCAGTCAGGAACCACCCGCTGTAAATATGTCAAACGCGATGGTCACCACCTGTAAATTAACCTCGTCGCGTAGAATTTGTCACTTTGCCCGCGGTACCGTTAGGCCATGTCGCTTGATATAAAACTCCATGGCAGTGCACTTGTCACATAGTTTTGTTGCACTTGAAACAAAGTTTTTCGGTTTTGTTTTTAGTGCAGTTTACTGCTATTCGACACTGTTTTGGCGTATCGGCTTTTATTTGTGAGTCAATACTTCACTAGTGGAACCCCAATAGGTGAGCATCGATTGGGCAGGTACACGATGTTTTCATTACAAAAAAACATGATACCATAGTTCTCTAATATGGTTAGCAAACACCATCACGTGACTGCTCCGTCACGCTTGACTGGGGCGACTCAGAATTAAAGCAGATATCTGTTGATGCAGAGTGCCTGCTGTAAGCAATAGACAATTTTTAAGGGGAAGTGTGGAGGGAAGAGTGGGGAAGTGCATTGGGGTGAGGGAAGCGTGGGGGAGGTGTAGGGAGTGTGGGCAAGTGTGTTGGGAGAGGTGGAAAAGTGTGTTGGGGTGTAGGGAAGTGTGGGAATAGGTGTAGGGAAGTGTGTTGAGATGTAGGAGAGTGTATAGGATGAGTGTGGGGAAGCATGTTGAGGCGTGGAGGGAGATGGGGAGAGATGTGGGGGATGTAAAGAAGTGCAGGGGAGGTGTGGGAGAGTTGGGTAGGGAAGGGTTGGAGTCGGGGGAGTTGGGATCGAGGGAGTTGGGGTCGGGAGGGGTTCGGTTCGGAGGAGTTGGAATCGCGAGGGGTGGGTTCGGGAGGGGTAGGTTGGGGGAGTTTGGGTTGAGGTCGGAGGGGTTGGGGGAGTTAGGGTTGGGAGGCAGGGGCGCACACAGCAAATTTCAAAGGGGAGGTTCTAAAAAAAATTTGATCCTGCACTCAGGAGCGACTCTAAAAAATTTTGGTAGGGGTGATGAAATTTTGAATTAGATTGAATGTTAACTAAATGCAAAGCCGTTAGACGCAAAAAACACGTAAAAGGCCATTTGAAAGTTGTTTTCATGTCTGCAGCATATTCAGAATTATTTTCAGTGAGAGGGCACCAAATTTTCACATATTTTCAAGAGTATTTTTGGAAGAATTATTTTGAAGCATATTGAAAGTAAAAAAGGTTGTTCAGGTCCGGGGGCATGCTCCCCTGGAAACTTTTTAAAAATTTACATACTGCAGTGGCCATTTTAGTACTTTTTGAACAATTTTTACGCAAACTTTGTTTAAATTTTTTGCCCCTAAATCTGAGTGTTTCCCAAATATAACGCATTTTGTTCGTATATTTTCGATTATGCGTGCTTTGAGCGTGAGGCTTATTGCTATTGAAAAAGTTCAAAATTAAGGAAAAATTGTATTCATCAAAAGCATGTTTGAAAATGGCTGGTGGGGGATTCATCCCTCACACTCCCCCTGGATCCGCCCCCGCCCACACTGATAACAATGTCTCTTACCATTACTCCAACCAGTCGGTTTGGCTTCAGTATGATGTGAGGCAAATTCTGTCACAGCTGTTTTGAAATAACAGCACGTAGCCTACTGCGCTAGCACAGTCTGGACAATTCACTTTAAAAACAAGAGATCGGTTTCAAATGGGGGGGTTCAAATCCCCCACCCCCTCCCCCCCTGGGTGCACCATTGTCGGGAGGTTTGGGGTTGGGACGGTTGGAGTTGGAAGAGTTGGGTTTGGGTGAGTTGGGCTCGAGGGAGTTGTGATCGAGAGATTAATGGTTGGGGGAGTTGGGGTTGGAGGATTGGGAGGACTGGATTTGGGGGAGTTGGGGTCAGGGTGATTGGGGTCGAGAAGATTGGGGTGGGGGAAGTTGGAATCGGGAGAGGTGGGGTCGGAGGGGTTGGAAGGGTCATCAACCCCCCATGACCCCAACTCCCCCGACAACCTCTCCTGACTCCAACTCCCCCTACCCCGACTCCCCCAACCCTACCGACCCCCACCTCAACTCCCCCACCTCCAACCCCCCCGACCCCAATTCCCCCAACCATAACTCTCCTGACTCCACCTCCCCCAACCTTAACTTTCATGATTCCCAACCCCAACTCCCCCCACCCCAACTACCCCGACTCCAACTCCCCCAACCCCCTCCTCCCCAACCATAACTCTCCCACACCTCGACACACTTTCTTACACTCTCCACACTCACCTCATACACTCTTCCACACATTCCCCCACACTTTTTCACACCCCTCACATCTCTTCTTACCTTCCCCCACACCCCCCATACCTTTCTCCTCACCTCCCCCATACCCCAACACACTTTCCCACACTCACCTCATGCACTCCCCCACTCCTGCCTCCCACACTTCTTCACCCCCCCATCTCTCCTTACCTTCCCTACACCCCCCATACCTTCCCCCTCACTCCCACCCCCCACACACTTCCCCACACTCACCCCATATACTCTACCACATCTCCCCTCGCTTCTTCACTCCTCCACATCTTCCCTTACCTTTCCCCATACTTCTCTCCTCACCTCCCCAACACATTTCTCCACACCCTCCACACTCACCCCATGCACTTTCCCATAGACTACCTCCCCCCTCACTTGTTCAAACCCCCATCTCCCCTTCCCCACACCCCCATACCTTTCCCCTCACCTATCCCCACACCCCGACGCACTTTCCCACACTCACCTCCATACACTCTCCCACACCTCCCCCACACTTATTTACCCCCCTCCCCCCCGAATCTCCCCTTACCTTCCCCCACACCCTCATAACTTTCCCACTTCCTTCCTCACCTCCCCCCACGCCCCATCATAGTTTCCCATGCTCACCCCTTACACTCTCCTACACCTTCCCCCACATCCTACCTCACTTTCCTATACCTATACCACATATTCCCTTACACCCCAACACACTCTTCCACACTTCCCCACCCCCTGCACCTCTCCCCTCACTTCTTTTCACTTTCCCTCACACTTCCCCACACCCAAACACTATTCCCCACTCCTACCCCTCACTTCCCCTTAAACATTGTCTATTGCTTACAATACAGTTGCGCCTGAGTTCTCCGCATAACCAATTCTGAGTCACCTCATTGAAGCGTGTCGGTTGAATAAAGAAACAAAAATGAGAAAGAGTTTGCTAACCCCTAGAGAGAACTCTGATGATACACTCATTTACGCTTTTCCCCCTAATTTTTGAAGGGAAGGGTGCTTGCGCTTAAATGAGAAGCACCTGGCGTATATCTGTCAAACGCGATCGGCCCTAGCTGCGAATCGAACCCGTCACGCAAGATCCGTCATCCGCGCGCGGTACCACTAGGCCAAGTCGCTGCTAAAGAATTTGCTTGTATGTTCCACGCTGCTTTTTCTACCTGTAGAAGTGTGCAGGGTGCTCTTTGGGTAAGATATCTGTCCAGTGCAGTTGGCTGAATACCAACGATTCTGCTCAAGTAAATAGGGCTTTCGTGGGAATTCAAGCTTCGGCGCCGACAGCCCACGGTGCTGAATCTCATGAATATCTGTCTTTGTCGCAGAAATATTGCATATAGCTCGTTTCTGCTTCACAAACTCCTTCATAACCTCAAGTCTCACATATTTACCGTGGAAATTGAAAAATTCGTTATAACTGGCTTTTGAGTTGAATCTATCTTCCAGGTAACAATACAATGTCACAAAAAAAAATCCATTCATCAAAAAAAATCAAAACTTCATTGTACTCTCGGTATTATCCGCCGAAGCGTGTAACGAAGGCTTGGGCTGCGCGGCTTAGCGCCTGGGCAACACAGCTTCGAACTCCGAAAATATATCGCAGCGGTGGCGAGTCACTGGCGACACTGTGTCCGATTTGACCGGCCCAAGGAACGAACCCCAGACCTCCCGCAGCGATAGCAATGTCGTTGCAACTGAGCTAACCGGCCGATAAAATCCATTCGTCCAAAAGTAGAACGCATATGGTCGTATAACGTATCGCAGTCAGTTCAGAACAATGTTTTTTCTACAGCGGTCAAAATGACCGCTCATGGCCGTTGGAGGTAAAACATCTCGTAAAATATGTGGAGGCAATTTTCGGCTTGATACTCAGCATCAGAGTTCCTGCCTGCTGCCTAGAAAAAGTCAAGAAATTTTACACCAATGCGTAATAAAGTAAACATCCCAGAATCGTATCAAACAGGAAGAAAAGCATTTCGGAGGGCGCATCCATTTCACTAGGGCTACGCACTGCGTAACTCTGTTTAACACTACTTAAGCCACGTTGTTCGCAGGCTGTTAAAAAATCTATTCAGGTCTTGAGACTTTCTCTTACAGTTATACAACCTTATTTACGGACGGTAACGCAAAAAAGAACAGAGTACGAAATTATTGAAAAACTTTTGCTTTGAACATGGGTGGGCAGTACCGCGATACTGTAACGCGGTACTTTTTCAGTGCCGGTACCGTCGGTACTTTGGAAAAAAGTACCAGTACTGCAGTGTCGGTACTTTTATTTCTAAATTTTTTGGCGGTACTTGGTACTTTTGCAAAATCTTTTGTAATAAAAAATATCATCAAAAAAGGTGAAGTATGCATGCGCAACTACACCTTGCGCAGCACTCGTTAGAAAGATTTGTTTTTAAAATACAATACTGCCAGCCCGTCAAGCGTGATGGTAATAGAAAGATTCTTTTCCACAGGAAAAGATATTTTGAAGCCGAAGAGGAGTTGTCTTTCTGACGACCATTTCCAAATGCATTTGTTTTTGAATGGCAATTCAAAGTAAAAATTTTTCAATAATTCCGTCCGTTCTTTTTTGCGTTACCGTCCGTTGATGAGGTTGTATAACTGTAAGAGAAAGTCTCAAGACCTGAATAGATTTTTTAACGACCCGCGTACAACGTGGCGTAAGTAATGTTAAACAGAGTTGCGCAATGCGTAGCCCTAGTGAAATGGATGCGCCTTCCGAAATGCTTTTCTTCCTGTTCGATACGATTCCGCGATGTTAACTTGTGTTTATCTCAGTAGGTTAACGGATTTGATTGGTTGATTTTTACGTATTTCAATGCAACTTAAAACATAAGCTCAACTATGAGAACAAGGACGACAAAAAATTTGAAGTAGTTTTAAGACGTCTTTTTTGCAGATTTCAAAATTCATTTTTTCGACTTTAACTCGTTCATATGCTTTTTCTAGACATTTCTCCGACTTACAACTCTCTGCAATGCGCCTACAGCCTGTTCCTTTAGTGAATCTCCTTCAAAAGACGCAAAAATATAAAACAATTGTGTAGTTGTTCTCGTACATCTGATAGTATTCGATCGATGTAGACCAGTGGTTTTCAAACCCTTTCAAAATCTCGACTTTGCGGTCTCCGAAGATTTTTTTCTATTACTCACGGTCTTTTGCTTTTAAGTATAAATTTTCTCGCAAAATCAAGTGAAGAGCAAAAAAAAGGTCATCACGTCCGCACATGTCCAATCATGCACAACTCAATCGGGTGATTTACCAGAAATCCACGACCTTTTTGCGGTCCCCCTGAAATTGCTTCGCCGACCCCAAGGGAACCGCGGTCCCCAGTTTGAGAACCACTGCTGTAGACCTCATTATTAGCAAGCAAAAATCAATTGCGTTATTTAAAGGCTCACATCCTAAACATTACTGGCCTGAGGCCTGCGTTAATAGCATACTACGTTTCCGATAATGGTATTACATTTACTCGTGTCAACTCGACGAGTATATATAATGTTTCGAACTAATCGTAGCTGGTTATGACCGCCTATTGCAGCAGCTCTTTCCGTCATACTTTGTAGGTTATTCGGTATCTGTCAGTTCCGTTATGAGATTTATTCCAAACTCCTAACCAGCGATGGCAGAAGCATTTCTAAGATGGGGGGGGGGGAGACAAAAGCAATGACCAGACATCCTTCTTAATTTCGCCACTGCAAATCGATGAAGAGCAAAAAAAGTTTCCATGCCCGCAGATATCCCACAACTGCAAATTGGTGAAGAGCAAAAAAAGTCTTCACGTCCGTATGCGGTCACTTTGCGATGTTTCAGATACAATCATCCAGAGGTATTATTGCCCGAATTCATCCAGAAATAAACATGTAAATTAGGCTCCCCAGCCCACCGCGCTTCCGCCACCTATGCTCCTAACGCGCATATGCATTTTTGCTCCAGCAAACTTAATCGCTTGCTATGTCTTCATAAGATATTAATTAAGCTCAAAAAGCAAAACGTGTTTTCGCGCTTACGCAACCCCATTATAAAAAATGTCTGCGTGCTGCGTAGGGAAGAGTGGGGTTGGTTGAATCAGAAAACCCTGCTCCAAAACTAAAGTCACAAGTCCTGACCTGTCTTCATATTTTTGCTTTGCCAGAAGTAGTCTTCATGCATACTGAATGAAGATTGGATTGAGCAAGGCTACGCATGCTTTTTTTCGGAAGGTGCTTAAACACACCGAAAAGTAACTTTCGATATTTCTGCAATTTTTCAGTTTTTGCTCGTAAAGTCAAGATAATTCTTGAAACTAAGGATTTTATTTACAGAACTTAACGTAGGCTATAGGACCAATATAACTTGATAAAAACCTTCTTAGGCCAGGTTTCAGCTAAAATATTAAAGCATGGCGCCTTGGGGTTGGTTGCATCAGATGATTCAACCAACCCCAATAGGGAACTTTGCCAACAGCTTGACTAAGCAACAAGTTTTAATACTGCAACCGAAACTTTTCAAAAGGCTTAATGGTAGTTTAACTATAACAGGTGTTTATGAAAGATTAGTTGAGTTAGATAATCATGGTGAGAAATTGGAAAGCCAAGACAAATCGAGGGAAGGATGCGAATGTAGTTAAGCGGGCTGCGCGTGAGGTTCTGGAGAATAAAATGTCAGTTCGTGAGGCAACACAGAGTTTTGGAGTTTCCTGCAGCACAATGAATTCTCCGATTCATAGACCGCATTAAAGCTCGAAGATTGGTTAAAATGTTTGGTTAAAGGGTGCAATAGGTGGTCTCATAAATTATGCACCCGCAGAGTTACAGTTACACTTTATTGACACTCAAGAAAAGAAAACAAGTATAACAGAAGATTTGAGAAACAAAGAGCAGCGAATAACCCTAGGGTTTTCTAGTCTAGATGCTCCTTGTACACACGCATATAGTTAAGTCATCTCATTCGGCAGGCAAAAGAAAAAATATAAATGCAACGCGAATATGCACCAAGGTACAATAGTAACGAAAGCGGTAAAGAGAAAGCACAATTATGTAAAAAGCAATATCACAATTACATAATTAAAACGCATATTTACACAAAGATGGTAAAGGTACAGCAACATTACAACATATGAGATAGTATGCACGATTAAATAAAAAGAAGGCAAGTTACCCAAAGCAGAATCACGATTACATAATTAAAACGTATATTTACGCGAAGGTGATAAAGATACAGCTACATTACAACATAAGAGATAATACTTCGCTGAGAGCTAATACTCATCTAGAATTTTTAATTTGAAATGTTTATTAAAAAATTTGAATGATTTATTCTTTAATTCTTCACTAATATTGTTCCATAGTTTAACTATTAGATATTCGAATTTATGTTGACCAGCAGTTTTGGAAACATTAGGGAGAAAATAATTAGATTTGTTAGGCCGCCTAGTTTCGTAGGCGTGAATTTGTTCAATTTTAGTAAAATTTTGTTGCCACAGTTTCGGTAATTTATTGTTAAAAAGTTTATGCATAAATTTTGCAAGTTCTAATTTGTACACATGGACTAATTTTAAAATCTCCAATTGTTTGTATAAGTGATTGACATGAAAAAAATGTTTTATTCCATGTTATCGTACGAATAATATTGTTCTGTTTAACTTTAACCTCTCGAAGAAAGTTTCGAGAGGCTGTACCCCAAGCAGTTATCCCATATGTTATTCTGCTGTATACAAAATTGTAGTAGAGCATTGCAAGTGTACTATCAGTAACAAAGTCACGAATATGGTACAGCATTTACTACACTTAGCCAATTGCAAAGACCGATCTTGAATATGAGCCGACCAATTCAATTGAATTGCTTTTCGTAATTTCATTTTTATTAATGAGAAGTGAAAACGTGGAGTTGACCGGAACATGCGGTTGTTTATTGAAAAGTAAGTACGTCGTTTTGGAGTGATTTAGAGTTAATTTATTTTGCTTTAGCCATAGATCCATGTGTCTCATTTGAGCATTAACTCTGCATTCCAACTTCGCCAGATTATCATCAGACAACGCTAGTAGCATGTCATCCGCGAATAAAGTTGTTGTGAATTGTGACGAGGTAAGTCGTTTACGTAAAGCAAAAAAAAAAGAGGGGGCCGAGTGAAGACCTTTGGGGAACTCCGCAATCCACTTTTCGCTAACTTGACCTCGCCTCACCGATTTTGGTATACTGGTACCAATCTGTTAAGTAGTTTTCAATTAATTTTAGGGAAGTGCCTTGAAAACCGAAAAAATTTTCAAGCTTTTGAAGAAGAATTTTGTGGTTTATCGTATCGAATGCTTTGCTTAAGTCTAAGAAAATGCAGCAGCTACACAGACCTTGATCTATATTGCTTAGGAGTTCGTCATATATTTTGCTAATTGCTAACATTGTTGAAGAATTCTTTCTAAATAGGAATTGACGATCGCTTAACAAATCAAATCTCATTAAGTAAGAGTATATTCTAGTATACAACAGCTTTTCAAAAACTTTGCGAAATTGTGACAGCAATGAAATTGGTCGATAACTTGTTGTTTTGTCGCGGTCTCCTTTCTTGAAGATGGGTATAACCAAACCTATGAACTTGAAATGCTTAAAACTATAAACAAATTTACTGGGGTGGAACTTTTCACTCTAAGTTGAAATAGTCCGCTTTGTATTGGAACTTTCCACTCAACTTTTCCATCCTAAGAAATGCTTCATTTCTATGGGTTTTGGTGGCGGTTTCCACCGTATTTAAGACGCATTTGCACAGTTTTCTACTCTACGTTTTCATCTTAAAAGTTGATAGTTTTCTATGGTAAATCGTGGAAGTGCTGACAACGGTTGAGATTTTGTCTAAACTACCGAACTCTTTTCCAACACGTGTGTTAAAACAGGTGTATGTTGGTATTGCTTATCCGCATCTTCAATACGCATTCACGAGCTAGGGAAAAGCACCAGCCACGTATAAAAGCAATAAAGAGGCATAAAACCAGGTGGAATTTTCCAACCCCAGTTTAAACAGTTATCTTGGGGTGGAAGTTTAAGTTAACTTTTCCACCCTGAGAGATTTTAAGTTTTTCCGCCCTAAAACTCCATTTTGTCCATCCTAAGTTCTCAACTCCTCCACCTTAATTGCCCCAAAATCAAAAACATAAAGCAAAATTACTACCAAGGTACAACAAACTATCGAGTATGAAATTTGACCAAACCTATGAACTTGAAATGCTCAAAACTATAAACAAATTTATTGGGGTGGAATTTTCCACTCTAAGTTGAAATAGTCCGGAAAATGATTTAGTCGTTCGCCCTGCTGCCGGATTTGAAACATGTGCAGTAGCCGCGGCCTACCTCAAATCACCGCCTTTATTCGGAAATCTAACTTCGAAATGCAAACCGATTGCCGCTAAAGCACGCCGGTTTAATGCTGCCGATGCAGAATTTATTCGTTTAGAAATAGCCAAATGGTTTCAAAACGACATTATTAGACCGAGTCAGTTGCCGTGGTGTGCTCAAGTTGTTGTAGTTAAGAGCAAGAACAAAAAAAGGTTGTGTGTCAATTATTCTCAGACTGCAAATTTATTTACTGAATTGGATGCATACCCGATACCGAACATTGAAGAGATTGTTCATAAGTTATCGAAGTATAGTGTGTTTGCTACTTATGATCTAAAATCTGCTCACCATCAAGTGCCTATTTATTTCGTCAGCGACATGGCCTAGCGGTACCGGGCGCAGGTGACAGATCTTACGTGACGGGTTCGATTCGCGGCTGGAGCCGATCGCATTTGACATATTTAACGGGTTGCTGCTGACTCGAAGAGCGCAAGCTCATTTCGCAGTCTCCCTCAATTACCGTTGAATTTTCTGCTCAATATAATTTGAAAATAACCTCAGTTATTTATTTATTTATTTGAACATGATAAGTCTTTTACTGGCTTTGAAGCAGATGACAGTTTGTGGGAATTCAATCGAATTCCCATTGGTGTTAAAAATGGCGGGCCAGTTTTTCAACGCATAATGGATAATATTGTTGAGACCGATAAATTGCGTGATACTTTTGTGTATTTTGACAATGTGACTATTGGGGGGTTTGATAATGATTCATTAGCTGAAACCACCTCTCGTTTTCTTGAAGCTATGACCTTTAGAAATATGACTCTTAATCACGACAAAACTGTTTATGCTACTTCATGTTTGTGTATTTTGGGATATTGCGTGGGCAGGGGGGAAATCAAACCAGACCCGTCACGATTAGAGGCATTGTGGGAATTGCCCCCTCCAGCTTCTTCCAAATCACTGCTAAGGGCCCTGGGATTTTTTGCTTATTACGCCAAATGGGTTCCTGGATTTTCAGATAAGATACATATTTTAAAAACTGCCAAGTCATTTCCTTTAAATCAAATGCTACGGATGGCAGATGCTTTCCCGTAGCCCGGAGCGTTACTCTGTCTACGCTATTCAAATCTGGCTGACAGAAACCGAATCTGCCTTAACGGCGGGACACCTAACGATGTTCAAGCTGGGCAGTGGCAAACGTCCTTTTCAGGACGGGGCGATGCGCATCTTCGGCGCACCGTCAACAAGTTCCAAAGGCCCAGCATTTTCCAACTGAACATCGAAGGCCTCACTGCAAGCAAGATGAGCGTGTTGCATCATCTTGCGTTACAGTGTGAGGCACTCGTCATCCTCTTACAGGAAACCCATTGCACCTCGGTAGAAAGGCTAGATCTTCCGAGCTACCATCTAGCTGGGTTTTCCTTGAGCAGAAAACATGGTCTTGCTACGTTTGTCCATGAGCGTCTGAAGTGGATCCTAATCGACCAGTCCCCACCAACATCGGAGATCGAGTGGGTGTGCGTGGATGTTGATAACCATAAAATAGTCAACGTCTACAAACCCCCTCCAACACGGATGCAAGTATCTGATCTTCCAGCATTCCCTCATCCCTGCCTCTATGCTGGCGACTTCAACTGCCATTATGTTGACTGGGGCTATGATAACAGCAATCCAGATGGTGAATGCCTGGTTGGCTGGGCCAGTGCCAACAACTTCACCTTGCTATATAGCCCCAAAGAGGCCGCCAGTTTCCACTCTGGCCGCTGGAAAACAGACACCAACCCAGATCTTGCATTTGCCAGTGTCGATTTGGACAGTCGCTTACCTGACAGACGTATCTTAGGAAAGTTTCCAAGGTCACAACACCGACCCTCGCTTATAAGTCCACCCAAACTTGCTCATCCAAAACCGAGCAAGCCTGTAAAGCGATGGAACTTCCGCAAGGCCAACTGGGACCACTATTCTAACCTAACCAACAAACTGGCCAAGAGTATACCGCCACCTGAATATCAGAATATTGATCAGGTTTACCAGTGCATTTGCAAGGTAATAAGCACTGCGGCGAAGAAATGCATCCCTCGTGGTCGACGATCAAACCACATACCTTGCTGGGATGCGGAGTGTGAAGACCTTTATCAGCATTTCCTGCAGTCACCTGGGGGCCCTGATTCGGATAGAGTTGCCACAGCCCTACTCACAAGGCTCGACGGGAAGCAGAGAAATCGCTGGTCAGAGACGGTCCGCAACATTGACTTTTCGCACTCCAGCTGGCTGGCATGGAATACTATAAACAACTTGACTGGTAGGTCACGACAGTTCTCTCTTCAATGTCCCGTTTCAGCTGATGTTATTGCTTCTCAGCTGGTTAAAAATGGGAAATACGAAGGTGTGAATCGGCCCTCATCTCGGTTCGTTTCACAGGAAGTGTCTGACCTTTGGAAGGCTGATCCATTACATCCTGCGAATGTCTCCGGGAGTTTCTCCCATCGGGAGTTCGCTGCTTCCCTCCAACATTTAAAACCAGGCAAAGCTCCTGGACCTGATTCCATTTGCCCGGAGCTAATAATCCATGCTGGAGCCGGCTTAAAATCTTGGCTACGTGGCTTCCTATCTTCCTGTCTGCACCACCTCAAAATTCCTAAGATCTGGAGAAGAGCGCTAGTAGTAGCGGTCCCAAAGCCTTCAAAACCTGTAGAGGACCCAAGGAGCTATCGTCCGATCTCCTTGATCTGTGCTCCCTACAAGATTCTCGAGCGACTTATCTACGCCCGCGTCGAACCTCTTATTGACCCTTTGCTCCCACGGAAACAGGCGGGTTTTCGACGCGGAAGATCCACCGTCGATCAAGTCACTTTGCTCACACAAAGCATTGAGAATGCATTCGAAGCAAAAAAAAGGCCGGTGCCGTCTTTGTCGTACTGACAGCTGCCTATGACACTGTCTGGCACCGTGCCTCACCTGCAAGCTGTTGCGGCTTCTGCCGGACAAGCACATGGTTCGTATGATTATGGAGCTTACCCGCAACAGAAGCTTCACCCTTACAACTGGCGACAGCAAGCTTAGCAGGTTACGACGCCTGAGAAACGGCGTCCCCCAGGGATCGATCCTGGCCCCCCTCCTTTTCAACATCTATACATATGATATCCCCTCCATAACCTCCACGAAGTTCGCCTATGCCCACGACCTGGCGATACTTCATACATCTGGAGAATGGAAGGAGTTGGAAAGGACTCTAAGCCAGGATATGACTACACTCTCGGAATATCTCCAGACCTGGCGATTGAAGCTTAGTCACACTAAAACGGTGACGGCGGCCTTTCACCTCCACAACCGAGAGGCTAAGCGTGAGCTTAAGGTCTGTAACATCGGTAAGACCTTACCTTTCTGCCCAGTTCCCACTTATCTTGGGGTCAAACTGGACAGATCGCTCACATATCGTCCTCACCTGGAAGCATTGCGCAAGAAGCTATGTGCACGCGTCTCACTGTTGAGGCGACTTGTTGGAACAGGTTGGGGTGCTAGCGCCAAGACATTACGCACAGCTGCCCTGTCTCTGGTCTACTCGACTGCCGAGTACTGCGCACCAGTCTGGTGCCGCAGCGTGCACATGCGGCTTATCGACAGTGTATTAAATGACGCCTTGCGCATTGTCACTGGGTGCCTGCGTCCCACTCCATCGGTCTACCTTTCGGTTCTTTCAGGCATCCAGCCAGCTGAGCTTCGCCGCCAAGGAGGGACACTCTCCCTAGCCAATCTTAACAGCTCAGATGGCCGAGTGGTATAGAGCGTCTGTCTCTTGAGCTGTAGACTCGCGTTTGATTCCGAGTCGGGTCATACCAATGACTTTAAAATTGGTATTCACAGCTTCCCTGCTTGACGCTCAGCATTGAAGGGACAGTGTGGAGAACAAGCCGGCAAGTTTACTTGTTGTGCCGTTGGGAAAGGCACTTAGCGGGATTCCCCCATCTTGGTGTGGTAGACAGATGGCTGGCAACTCCTAAGCGAGCTCGTATAGCGATTTGATCGCTTTCTCGTGATAGGAGGATAAATATGCAACTAACTAACTAACTAACCGCAGCTCCCTGGACCCTGACCACATTTTATATGGCCAGTTTCATGAGTCACAGGACGTATGTAGGGAGAGATTAAAATCTAGACACTCATTTGTACCTGCTGCTCGGAAATTACTAGACAGTCTTTCTGAGATGGACGTCCGTGCAGCCCAGTGGACGAACACGAAATGGGACATGGAGTACTCTGCCAACGCATTGTCACTCCACGCTTTCATTCCCAAGGCTAGCTCCAGACCCTGGGGTATGGGTCTGCCGAGGGCAGCCTGGGTCAAGCTCAACCGTCTGCGCTCTGGTGTTGGACGTTTCTGTTCGTCCATGTACAAATGGGGTCTCGCTCCTCTAACGAATTGTGAGTGTCGTGGCAGTGAACAAACCGCAGATCACATCATCTCACAGTGTCCCATACATCGGGCACCGAGGTATGTTTAGTCTAATGGTTTTGGATGACGAAACAAGATGCTGGCTCAAGTCCCTTACAGTCAGCATCTGACCCAAGAAGTTTGGTGGCCAGGGTGGTGAAAGGATGAACCCTCGGCCTTGGTCCTTCCATCTGTCTTGGAAGAGATGCTCCGCCAAACGACGACGACGAGAAGCAATTGAATAGTTTTCTTGATCTTAAAAAAGCTATTGCTTCAGCTACACTTTCGGCGGTAGATGAAGCATCTGAGTTTGTGGTTGAATGTGATGCATCAGACGTGGCTGTGTCCACCACCCTCAATCAAAATGGCCGACCGGTAGCGTACATGTCCAGAGCTTTACATGGGGGAGAACTGCACTATCCAGCTATGGAAAAAGAAGCTACCAGTATTATCGAGGCAGTGCGGAAATGGGCCCATTTTCTTGTTAGAAAGCACTTCACACTGATCACAGATCAGCGGTCAGTGGCTTTCATGTTTGATAGCAGAAGACGCACTAAAGTAAAAAACAACAAAGTTCTGGGATGGCGTTTAGAGCTGGCATCTTTTTCATATACGATACGCTATCGACCGGGAAAACTGAATGTCGCATCGGACGCATTATCAAGAGCACACTGTGCATCTTTGTATACCGGCAAAATCAATTCTTTAATGGATATTCACAAAGAATTATGCTGCCCGGGGGTTACTAGGTTATTGCAATTCGTCCGCTCCAAAAATCTCCCTTTCTCAACTAACGACGTGAAAGAAGTTTGTAATCGATGTCCTACCTGCTCTGAAATTAAACCCGGCTTTTTTACGTCACCCCCCAATACTTTGATTAAAGCAACCCAGCCCATGGAGCGGTTAAATATTGATTTTAAGGGCCCCTTACCTTCACAAACTAAAAATGTTTACCTTTTTTGTGTAATTGATGAATATTTAAGATTTCCATTGTGTTTTCCTTGTCAAGATACCTCTTCGAAAACTGCGATTAATTGCTTATCTCAATTGTAAGCGCAAGCGCAAGCAACAACTGCCCTACGTTTGTTATATCTATGTCCTTGCAGTTTCATGACAGACACTAATTGGGTCAATCGATTTTGTTGAACGTGCACCCTGTTTTGATACGTCGGTGGTGCTTTTCCCTAGCTCGTGAAGGGGTATTGAAATCGCAGATAAGCTATACCAACATACACTTGTTTTAACACACGTGTTGGAAAAAAGTTCGGTAGTTCAGACGAAATCCCAGCCGTTGTCAGCACTTCCACGATTTACCATAAAAATTTAGCAACTTTTAAGGTGAAAAAGTAGAGTAGAAAACCCTGGAAATGCGTCTTAAATGCGATGGAAACCGCCACCAAAAAGTCTAGAACCTAAGCATCGTTTAGGGTGGAAAAGTTCCAATACAAAGGGGACTTTTTTAACCATGGGTGGAAATCTTCACCCCATTTTTTTTATGGTCTTGAGCATTTCAAGTTCATAAGTTTGGTCAAATTTGACCAAATTTGACCATACTCGATAGTTTGTTATACCTTAGTATTATTTTTGCTTTATGTTTTTGATTTTTGGGCTATTGTTGTGGAGGAGTTGAGAACTTAGGATTCATTAAAGTTTTCGAACCAATTGTTCAAGCGCTAAAGTGTGTGTCCTCTCATGTTTGTGCCAATAATAAACAAGATTGGAGAGATCCTGTACGCTTTTTGAATGTCCCTCGTATTTAAATACCGTACAAATACAAAATGCAGTAATTGTATTTCAAATACGTATTTTGTATTTTAAATACAAAATACATCCCAAGTTTGGCTGTCAGTCTAGAGGGGTGGGCAAGCTTTTCACAGGAAGGGTCAGATATGGGAAAACTGTTGAAGCCGCGAGCCGCACGCTAATTGGAAAACAAGGTGACAACCTTTCTGTTTTGGAGATCACGGTCCACTTCAAAATAAAAGGTTTTCACCTCGTTGTTTATTCTAATTTTGCATTGGTAAGGATTATTTTTATGAAAATCACTGCCATCCATCATCTCTAAAGGAAAAAAAGGGTCTTCCGCTCAATTCACGGTGAAAGTTTAAGTTTGTGAAGGTGCCGGCGGGCCAGAATAAAAGGACCGGCGGGCCGTAGTTTGCCCATGTCTTGTCTAGCTGCTAGTCTTGATCGATTGAGAGAATTTTGTGACCAACAAGGGAAATTTTCATAGCAAATGTGAATTTGGTAGATTTGTTGGCGTATCCAACCAAGCATTTTAGCGGATTTTGAAATCTAAATTAACAGATTCTTGTCTTACACAGTTGGCAACGTTGTGTAGAAATCAGGACGTGACTTGTCTGCACGATGATCGAATTTGAATGAGACCATTTAATAATAATAATAATAAGGATTTATTAGTCCCTTAAGATGAGTGTCAACCTTGTTGTCAATCATATGAATAAGGGACACATAATAGACTAGGCCTACACACCTGCGCAGTACGTAACGAAGTCATTACAGATATCACAATAACAATGATCAATATCACAGGAGAAAAAATACACACCTTAACCATCCCGTAGGCTACATCAAGAAAAGCTAATTCAAAATAATGACACTTCAATTTACTCTTGAAAGTTCGTAGATTAGGCTATCAATTTCTCTAGGCCTAATGCAAAGTGGTAATGCATTTCAAACTTGAGAGGATGAATACGAAAACATACATTCTGCTTTAACTGTTCGACACTTACCATTTGTGATGATGGTTAAACTACCTGACAACTATTTGGATTTATTCAGCCTAGGGATGTCCGTTTCAAAACATCGAATCCTACGGAACCGGTTCCTATTTTGAACCGGTTTCGTTTTTAGGATTCGGTTCAGTTCAATTGAGAAGAAAAATTGCGCGTGGTATTTTCAGACGATGCGCATGAACGCATGTGCGCTAGGGTACCCCCTTTTTGGGCAATGTTTTAATTTCAAATTGCCTGGGTGTTAGATTTTTGCCTTAGGGTGAAATATTGGAAAATACAAATTTTTTTGGAATTGAACCGCGTTCAGACCCTGCCCCTCAGCTTTTCTAAATCGCTCCCCTTTAAATAGTTAATTATGCATAGAATTTGACTGGAAAGTGCTAGATATGCATTGTTGGTATTCATTTTTAATGTTTTTCAGAGAAGAAGACAACTGGAACCTTTATTTTATGATTTAGGCAACTTTATTTTTTTCACGTTTTACTTCGGTGTCAGAATTCGATGCGATCTGAAATAAAACAGTTGTGTGGACCACCAAATTGTTTAATTTTTGCAACCCAATATCCGCATAGGAGTCACCATGCACAAAACAGGATAGAAATAATTCACAGGGGACACAAATGCACAACATGAAAAGGTATTAGATTACGCTAAAGCAGACCTATGAAGGATATACAGTACACACAGCACACAATGCGCAAAAAGTGGCACACTATCATTGTTCAAAAGGTCTTCTTGCAACTCTCTTGGATTTTCCTAACCATCGTTTTTTTTCTTGCTGCCAAGTTACACAAGGCTTCACAGATTTGGCGCTTCTGTCCAGCTGTTCGCCTTTGTTGTCAGTTTCACTCCACGTTCCACTGCTTGAGTGTGATTTGGATAACTAAGTTGCAGTGGTTGTTTGAGAAATTGCTTGATATTAGTGCAAGACTTTGTCAATGGTGGTTCATGCAAATTCAGGACTCCTTTATTGTTTCAAAGATAGGTAATAGCTGTTCGTCCTTTTTCATAAATGTCAACAATTTCAGTGTAGCATTTTGCATTGAAATTGCATCTGGGAAGATGAAACTTTCGAAGGAAGTATGATTGTAGGCTTCTATTTCGTTATTGCGTCTAACTTTGGAGATCATATTCGCAGCTTTTGCTCTGGTTGCTTTGTTGTCATCACCTAACATAATGAGAAGAGCATTTTCTGGGTGGGCAAAATAGCAGTTGTGTTGAATACTTTGGTGTATGATTGGGAGGAGGCTACCCTTACTAAACAGCTTTCGCATGGACTCGATTTCTCGAAAAGCACCTTCGGTCCATCCATGATCGTGCTTTTATACTTTGCATAGAGATGGGTTTTCCAATGAACTCCTACAATAAATTTTAGAAGTATTTTGACATTGGAAAACCCATCTCTATACCAAGCAAAAAAGCACGATTATAGATGGACCGAAGGTGCTTTTCGAGAAATCGAGTCCATGCGAAAGCTGTTTAGTAAGGGGGTTCGACCTCAATGTTTACTAATGTGCGCGTTCGGCCTCGTGTGCGTGTGATCATGCGGTGTTTGTCGGAGGCCGTAAAAATGTATGGTAGGCCATGAGTGTAGCCTGCACCGCTTGTATATACACTGAAAATGCATTTTTTTAACGTGTTTCTAAAATTTAAGATGGGCATGCCCGCTCTTAGCTCAATGACTACGCCACTGCGTGACTGTATATGCTTCGAATTTATAGTAATGCGAACTTGCGATTCTTGTGCTGGCTATAAATTCATTAAGAATGAGACAAATGGTTGATTTTTTTGTTTTGCAGAGGTCGAGCGGTTGCGTGCCGAAGTGGTATCAAAATAGTACTAGCGGCCATTTTATAGATTTAGTAGTAGTAGTAGTAAGCTTAGGATTTTTTATTTTTAACCATAAAACAACGCCATCATCAACACAAAAAACAGCTTGGTTAAAAATAAGGAAACAGCGACAAAACGTCGTACGTTGAACATGCTCAAGATAAAAATAAAGAAGTAAAGCGTTTAAAAAAAAAATTAGCACGGTCGCTGCACCTAAAAAAACAACACGAAAACAGAAAATAAAAAACAAAACATACACATTACACAAGCAATGCAACCTATAGATTTTCATGCCATTAAACCAAGAACTTTCTGTATTAATAATACTACTAGTATGCAAATTCTTATTAAAAATAAATCATCCTTAATTGTCCCTTCCGTTCGGTAGTCTACAGAGTTCTCTTTTAGCAATACAAAATTTAATTTCTGTCCATATAATGTTCAACTCGTAGTATGCTATTCCGGAATATAACGCTGCTTCGTCTTGTGATTCTCTACAGTTTTCTTCTAATGATTTGTCAATTGTTACTACATTAATTCCACCGAATTCAGGTTCTGAAAAAGAAAAAAAGACGGAGCAGTATGCATTCTCGATAAAAAAGGAAAAAAGTCTTAGCGAGTGGAGTGGGAGTTATTTTTGGTTGAGGGAGATAATATGCGAACGAATATGCTTGCGGAAGTTTCGATACGATTTTAGCCGCTTTATATCAAGGAGATTTTGTTCCAGATTAACGGTCCCTTATATTTCATTGATTGTTTCGTAACATTTATTCTACAAAATTTAGGTAGAGATTAGAGCTGCTTCTGGTACTTCTAGTGATATTTTCTGCTGAACTATTTATGCTGTTGGTTTGAAAAAAATCATCGAAACAAGGTGGCAAAAGGCTTTTATTATATCTCTTCATAAAGCAAGCTATCTCAAATTCCAACGTTTGCTCAACAGACAATAAGTGACTTTGCACCATTACTTGTTTGACTGAATCTCTTAAAATTCAATCCATTAATTAGCCTTATAAATTTATTTGCTGAGCGTTGTAAATTTAGTATGACAGTTTTATTTCCGAAACACCATGTCGTTACGCAATAGGAAATGTGGCAGTTAAACATAGAATGATACAACATAGTGAGAGCACTGCGATTAAGGTATGATGATATCTTTCTAACAACACCCAAGCTTATGCGAAGCCTTTTAAGTACTGTATACATGTGAGGTTTCCAACTTATATTTTTATGAAGAATTACACCTAAAAACTTGCTAGAGGTTACCCTGTTGATGCGTTTGTTTCTTATAAGTAAGGTGAGGTTATTGGAAGGGGGCTTAGAATTTGGAGTTCTAAATACTACATGGTTCGTCTTTTCAACGTTTAGTGACAGCTTGTTGGCAATGAGCCAATGATCAATATTACATAATTGCTTGTTTGCACAATCATATATTGTTTCATAGTTTCTTCCAGTGAAAAATATATTTGTATCGTCTGCAAACATTATCATATCACCAGCGGTTATGCAATTGTGAAAGTCATTGACATAAATTAGAAATAAAAGGGGACCTAATATTGAACCTTGTGGAACTCCAAATTGAATTGATTTAACTTGGGAGCAAGCGTTTTGTTGCTCAACCATTTGAGTTCTACCACTTAAATAACTTTGAAACCAATCATTGGCTAATCCTCTAATGCCACAATGTTTTAACTTATGTAAAAGTATGTTATGATCTAGTATCAAAAGCCTTGGAAAGATCTAAAAATACACCCAAAACTTTCTTGCGATTTTCAAACGCTTCAACTATGTACTCAGTAAGCAAGGTATTAGCAAGACTAGTGGAATGATTCTTTCGAAAACCAAATTGCAATTTAAAAAAGAAATTTTGTTGGGTCAAAAACGAAGTTACACGACGGTGCATTATTTTTTCCAATACTTTTGACATTACTGGAAGCAAACTAATTGGCCTATAATTATTCACCTCAGTTGGGTTACCTTTTTTAAACACTGGAACGACTTTTGCAATTTTAAAAGCTGAAATATATTCTCCGCAACTTAAAGAAAGATTAAAGATATGAGCTAGAGCTTGTAGTATGTTATCAGGGGTACTTTTCAGAACTGATGATGGGATTTCATTAATTCCACTGCTGGATTTTGATTTTAATTCTAGTAATATATTTTTTATTTCCAACAGAGATGTAGGGTTTAAGTACATGGAATCAGCAGAGGGTGTTCCGAGATATTCCTTAAAATTATGCAATGAAGGGGGAAGATTGTCAACCAACTTGCTGGCAATGCTTGCAAAATGATTATTAAAGTAATTAGATATAGCAAGAGAGTCAGAAGTCAGTTGGTTATCAACCACAAGGGAAGAACAGGAAGCCACTTTTCCTTTTCCAAGCAATTTGTTTATAGTTTTCCAAGTTGCTTTCATATTAAATTTGTTTTTTTCAAATAGCAAGGCATAATAATTACTCTTCTTTGCTTGTATGGTGTGGAAATATACATTTCGAGCCATATTGTATTTAGCTTTAAGAGTTGGTGACTTTTTGCGAATAAATTTTTTGAACAATTTGTCTTTGTTCAACATAAGCTGGTGCAACTCATCATCATACCATGGTTTATTAAATTTAATATTATTTGGAGGAAAAGCGTTTAATGGGAAACTTTGACTAAAAGCTTGAGAGTAACTTTCCATTAAAAGTTTAAAAGCAGAATTTGGGAGAGTTTCATTTAAAATTAAGCTAATGTCAATATTTTCAAGTAGACTGTTAAATTTATTTATGTTTGTTGATGAAAAACATCTGGTTAAACTTGGATTGGGAGATTTTGGCTGACTATCGCAATTGAGACACATAAACACAGGCAAATGATCAGATATGGGACTGGTAATAATACCGGATTTAATGGATTCATCATATATATTAGTCCAGATATGATCCAACACTGATGCGGACAAATCAGTTATACGCGTTGGCTTGTTTATTAAGGGAGAGTAACAGTTTTCAAACATAATTTCAGTGAAGTTATTAACATGCTCATTTTCACAGTTAGCTAAATCATAATTTAGGTCTCCAGTGATAATGCATTTTTGGTTAAATTTAACAAGATTGAGACAATTTTTCAGAGTACTTACAAAAATTTCATTACTTTGAACATCACTGCATGGCGATCTGTACAAGCAGCCAACTAGTAGGGTTTTGTTACAGAATTCAATGTTAATAAACACGGATTCAAATAGTTTTTCTTTCATGATAGTTAAATTATCAATTATTGAAAAGTTAATGCTACTCTTAACATAAATGCCAACTCCACCTCCCATAGACAACTTCCTACAATTTGATACAAAATTGTAACCACACAAGCTATTATAAGGGCCAGAAGCATATGGTCTTGTCCATGTTTCAATAATGGAAATTATATCGGGTTTCAACTCCATGCTACAAATTAGTGCCTCAAGTTTGGAAAAATTTTGCAAGTTAGCAAGAGATCTCATGTTGACACACATTACAGAAATAGATGTTGAAGTGTTGTTAAATGCTAGGGATTTAATTGAAGACACATCGACATACTGCTCATCAATATTGCTAAAATGAAGGTTCTCTAAATCTTCATCACTTGCATCCACACAAATATTATTAAATAGTGTATTCAAATGAGTAGCATCCAAACCCAAGCCGGATAGATTAGCTGTATGACTACTACTGTTATTGGGGCTACAGGAACAGCAAAATGACTCTTTTTTAGGTTCTGAGTGCAATGAACTGTTACTATAAGATGATATATTAGCACATTGATTATGAAATGAATTATGAAGGGAGCAGAGTTTATATTCAGTTGATTTTTGCTTTGTTTTTATAATATATTGACAATTACCACACAACAGCTCGGAAAAGGGCATGAAAAAAACAAATAGGCTACAGGTTTAGAAAAATAAAATAAAAAACAAACAGTCAAGCTACGCAGTGCAAAACTAAGTTAAGCCTAAATTTCAAAATAAACAGTATTTTCATTTAGGCTAAGGGACTAGAAGTGAAAGAGCAGGTCTCGGGGACTTCTGTATGTGACGTAAGTTGTTTGAAGCTGGTTAATGGTCGAGGTTACAACTTAATAGTTTACTTTGCTGGAATCAGGAAATCTTATCCTATTAATGTCACAAAAATCATCAATAAGATGCTTTCGTCCCATGAATTTGCAGAACACGGATCCTTTAAGTGTCCATACATTTTTGAACCCAAATGATTCTCTGGTTTGTTCCACTAAACGAAGTCGCCTCTTGGTAAGAGATTCAGTGAGAGCTAATTTGGGGTCCGACTCCTGCCTGGTTTTCAAATTGGACTTGTGATTAAACACCATGTTCCGCACCGTACGTCTAACAAATTTAATAATGATGGGATTTTTATTTTTAGCTGAAGGCAGAACATGACTAATATCAATATCTAAATGAGTTAGTTCAGATGGCAAGTTTAGTCTGGAATTTAAAGTATTTAGAACAAAACTTTCAAATACCTCATTAGTTGCTTTTGCAGGAACATTTTGGCAGCCATGCAGTTGTTGGAAAAACCACGCCCCAACACTAAGCGTCCAGGGGAGCCCTTAAGACCTTCACCTCTCAATATTCACAAATAAAATATACTTGGAACTGAAGTATATTCAGGCTGATTCTTCATAAAATAAATCATAAAAATATACTGAGAGGCAAAAACTCACCGAGGTTCACTCAAATAAATCAAAATAACTCAGAAGAAATAACGTCTGTTATCCAAGCCCAACAATTCGATTCTGCTACAATTCGGTAAAACACACTGGAAGTAATTAATCGAAAACACAAAAACGGATGGTTCTAGGGGAAATTTGCCAAACTGTGAAAGAGTGCGATTGCTTAATGATTTCGGTGCAAGCTAATAAAGACGCCAAGACGTTGCGTAATTCAGGAAGCCGATTGATTACTGCCAAGTCAAAATTGCGAAATCCAAGTTCTTGTGAAGGGTGGAAGCGCAACAAAATAAAACCCAGGTTCGGTTCCCAATGACGTATCAAATTTATAATTTCCTGACTGTGCTGGAACATAGCGGCCCCTTGAAACAAAACAAAAAGTGAGGTTTCAACACAAAAACACAAGTACAGCACAGCAATCTTCACCAAAGGATAAATAAATTCAGTTGCTAATATATAAGTGCACAAGTAAAACCTCGGTAAGGCGGTACGCCAATCAAGAACATAATCAACACAGTTTTATTAAATGAACGGCAATAACAATAAAAACACCAATCACTTTCACAGAAAATTAGCATAATAGGCCTACGCATAACAAATTCAATACACAGTTCAAACAGGGGCAATCTTGGAAAGGTCTCTAAGAATATATTCAACTTCCCCGGACCCAGAATGTTTCAGCACTGCCACGGTAGCCCGGCGGACAATTTCTTTTCCCTTCCTTATCTGCGGGTGTACTGCATAAATTCGCCCCAATCTATAAGCACCACGTTTTTAGAAATCTGAAGCGTCTCCCACCAAAACTAACTGACCGGGAGCAAGATTTTCCCTGGTCACCTCCATTTGCCACGCCCCTGTAAAGTAGGAAGATACCCCTTCACCCAGCTAAGCCAAAGTTTGTGAGCCAAAGTGGCGTTATAAGTGAAGTCTCGGCGAAGGTCTCCCCGGTCGTGAAACGTGCTCAGAGGAGTATTGGGGGCAAGTCCCTGACCCAGAAATGAAGATGGAGTGAAAGGCATTAAATCATTAGGCCTACTACTCAAGGTGGTAAGAGACCTATCATTCACGATGCGCACTACGTCAGAGGTAAAAGTTTGAAGTTCTATCAGAGAAGGTTTACGTCGCGCCTCTCCTGCGACAGACTCCAAGGCCATTTTAAACAATTTTACCATGGTTTCCCAACTTCCTCCCTGGCTGCTAGCATAAGGGGGAATAAAAACCCAATTAATGCCCCTTTTACGCAGAGAATTATGGAATTCAGTAGATCCAATTAAAGAAGGAAGTCGGTCGGCAGCGGCCCTAAAGGTACTTCCGTTGTCAGAAAAAACTGTATCGATGGCCCCCCTCAGGTTGACAAAACGAGAAAAGGCCAGCAAAAAACTGTTTAAGTCAAGACTGGTAACTATCTCGACGTGTATGCACCGAGTACACAGGCAAGTAAAAAGCAAACCCCAGGCCTTGCAGTTGCTGCGGTTCTGTTTAAATGAAAGAGGGCCCAAATAATCAATCCCACAAAATTTAAAAGGTTTATTTGTGGCAGTGACCCGACACGCTGGAAGGTCAGCCATCAGTTGTCGAATCGGAGTAGCTTTCCTGCGAGCGCATTCACTACAATCAGCAAGAAAACGTTTGATGTTCGCCATGAATAACCCAAAAGCGTTGCCGGATTTTCATTAGCGTGTAAGAAGAGCCAGCATGGCTAGCCAATTCATGTTCATGCAAAGTAATCAGTCTAGTTAAAGCGTGCTTTCCGGGCAAAATAAGTGGGTGTTTACAATCAACAGGTAACTCGGCGTTTTCAAGTCGCCCGTCTACCCGAAGTAACAAATCGTCGTCAACGCAAGGTCTCAAATCACGCAAAGCTCGCAATTCCGCCACTCGCCTCATTTCCTCTGCATTTGACGCACTTTGATTAATCTTTTTTAAAATATTGTCGAAGGCATCTGGCGAATCACGTTTTAGCATCCCCACAGCGGCCCCGAAGCGACTAGATTGAACATACTTAACAATGTCCACAAGCGCATTCTCGAGCATGCCAGCATTTATCACGGGTCTCTTATAAGCCACCTTTTTAATTTTAGCAAACAAGGTCTGCTTAACAATGAGCCAATAACACCAACATTTCTTCAATGTGTACAAATCAGGTGAGACTTCAATAAGACGATCGAGAGTAAAGGCATTATCATTACCACAATCGCCCAAAATATTTCCATCGACATAAATCCTCTTTACCGACAATGCAGCAGAAGGGCAGCGAGTTTCCAAACCATTATTCGACAAAAATGCAGGACCACTCAACCAAACCGAATGATTAGACGATTTTTTAAAACTATCTTCCCGGGTTCCAATATCAGCCGGGTTAGCTAACGTATTCACGTAACTCCAAGATTCGGCTGAGGCCACAAGATGAATTTTATCCACGCGTCGCTTCACGAAACGCGGCAAATGAAGGTCAGGATTAACAATCCAACGCAGAACCACCTGGGAGTCGGTCCAGAAGTGAAGACTGCAGTTAAGATGCCGCAGCGACTCAGACACCGACTGCATCAACTCCGAGCAAATCACCGCAGCCTCCAGCTCCTTTCTCGAAATCACCCAGCCACCCTGATTAGCCAAAACAACTCTGGATTTTCCCTGAATGAATGCAACGCAAGATTGCTCACGATTCACCACTCGGCGTAAATACACAACACAACTCAAAGCGGAGTTGGACGCATCAGAAAATCCGTGAAGTTGATACTCAACACTGCTCGTCCCTACCTCCAATGAAGTCTCAGGGAATAAACAGCGAGGCACAGAGTACTCCAAAAACGGCTCAACCGACGCAGCCCAAGCTCTCCACTCACTCAAAACGTCATCAGGCAGGACATCGTCCCAGTCAAGGCCCAAAGCCGTAACCCTCTGTAAGATCAACTTTCCCTTTAGAAAACAAGGAGCCAGAAAACCCAAAGGGTCGTACTGACTGGCCAAAGCACTCAACATTTCACGCCTGGTAGAGATGCGTTCAAGTTTCCGCCTAGAACATACACGCAATTTATCGCCCTCGACATCCCATACCAGACCCAACGCTTTCGAGTCGGGCATAAGCTGAGAAGTCAAGTCGATCTCTCTAACATTTCTCCCAAGATCTTCAGAAGGGACATTCAACAGGACGGACTTAGAAACACCGTTTGCAACCCATTTGCGAAGTTTAAACCCTCTACTCTTGAACAGTGCCATGGACTGCTTAGCGACCAATTCCAAATCATCAAATGAGTCAAAGGACAACAAATCGTCCATATAACGCTTAGTCTCAATTGCATTCAACGTCATCAAATTCGCATTAGTAGGGTTTTCATTCAACAACCGCTCTATCGCAAATAACGCAACATACGGACTCGAGTTAATTCCCCACACATGTCTGGTAAATCGAAAAATCTGAGTCTCGCCAGCGTGAATATCATTATTCTTAAACCAAATCAAGCGAAACAAATCTTGTTGCTCTCTAGGTAAAGCAACTTGGAAAAAACATTTGCTTATGTCGGCCATACACGCAAACCTACCCAATCGAAAACGAGTAAGAACTCCGATCAATCCATTTAACAAATTAACTCCGGGCAGGACAGCGTCATTAAGTGACATGCCTCGATAAGTTGCTGCGCCATCAAATACAACGCGAGGTTTATCTTGTTTTGACATAAAAAACGGCAAATACCAGCAATTTCCGGTAGCGACAGATTCCTCGACAGGAACCAACCAACCCTCATTTATAAGTTCATTAAATGTGTCTATCAGAACTTTCTGCAACCTAGTGTCTTTGAGAGCCTTCTTCCGCAAGGTAGCAGTGCGATTAGCAGCGCTGTGAAAATTATCAGGCAAATTACTAGCGACATCAGGCTTCAGCGGCACAGGAATTTCGTAGCGCCCCTCAACAAGCTTAACCTTCGACTCTACCAAATTTCGAGCGGTTTCTTCGTTCCTAGAAGGCTGAATAATTTCGTCCTCAAGCCCCTGTTTACTCAAACACTCTTTCAAATCTGAAACTTCACTCCGGAGACGTTCACACTCGCAAACAGACAAAGACGACTCGTTAGCAACAAATGCCTTATGGGCAAGACAGTATTTCGAATTCCCTTCAGTTTTCCCACCACTCGCAATAGGACCCAGTCTGGTCAACACATAATTAGGGTCCTCGGGACACGCACCTTCACGTTCCTCTAAAACAACCAACAACTCCTTATTCGACTGCCCAATCAAAACATCAATTTTATTTCGCTGGGGGATCGTCGGAATATCAACACCTTCAAAATGTTTTAGATGTCCGACTTCCACGGCATGGGGAAGGCTTTCTCCCTCCGCCGCAAAATCCGGGACCACCAACGCGTCACATATAGAATATACCTCATCATTAGAAAGAGATTGCAACTCAAAATTAGTAAGACCGCAGCTTTTAGTGGCCTGGTCGGCAAGCGTGCGGATAGTTACGGATTCATTTTCCACTCCTAATCCAAGTTCATTTTTCACTCGTTCAGAAACCAACGTGGCTTGCGAGCCGGTGTCATGCTGCGCATATACAAGTGCCGACTTTCCTGTCCGGGGATTAATGACCCTAACAGCGCTAGTCCGAAGTAAAACCCCACTGAAATCAGGTGCCACCTTTCTAACAGAAATCTGCCTGGAACCATCTGAGGCGTCATCCCCTTCTGTAATACCGGTTCCAACATCACTATCGATACTCGCGACAGCGGCCCCCACGTTATCAGATTTTAACGGTACAAAAACATCGTGCAGGGCGCTAGCATGCTTATGAACACTACTCGGGCCACAAACATTACACTTAGAATCAAGCGAACACTTACGAGCCACGTGTCCTACAGAAAAACAATTCAAACATCTACCGGCGTTTATCACAGCTTGTTTTTTGTCCTCTTTAGACAGGCCATTAAACACAGAGCAATTATTCAAAAAATGCCGGGACACAGAATCATTACATACAAAGCAAAGGGGCAGCGTTCGATTCCCACGCGAGTTACGACTACGTTGAGTGTCTTTACCTTCAACTGATAGCCCTGACGCAACAGCAACCCTTTTCTCACTTCGACCCTTAGCTGTAACGGCAACTTGGCGAACTCGCGCACTGCCACGCCCATCTCCAATTCCACGTGACTTATCCTTCCCGTCAGATCTAAAGAACGTTCGAGCATAATCCGAAGACACGACGCTTAATTCATGTTGAATGAACTCGCGCAGAGACTCAAAACTAGGACGGTTAAGATCGAGGTTCAAGCGCGACAAATAGTCGAGGTAACGCCTTTTAAGGGTCCCAGGAAGCCGATTTGCCACATCCAATAAAAGTTGCCCAGAGAGCCTTTCGTACTCGTCATGAGCGTAAGCAAAAACTTTAAGCATATTCAACTCTTCGTTAAACACTTTAAGAGACTCAACGTTGAAGCTAACAACCGGTCCCTTACGAATGTCAACAATTATAGGTTCAGTAGTCAGCCCACCTGGCACACCATAACGCTGCTTTAAACGACTGAGTGCCATCTCAATACGTTGGGACATGGACAAACTTTTCATAGGCGCAATGAAAATATTAATCATTTCACGAGGCTGGCCAACACATGAAGCTCTCAAAGCCTCCAGCCTTTGATCGTCACTAGGTGCCTCATTCATGACTGTTCGTATTTGATTTTCATAAAAAAATAAGCGATATTGCTGCCATTATAACCGATCTGACTCGCCAGGTTGAGATATTCATTTCGCCCTTGACGGTCGAGATACGTTTTAAATACAGACACATCATTTACACCGCAGTCCTTACTTTCCGAATTCACATTAGTAAAGGCCCCACAAGGCCGCATGTTATCACCAGGTTGGTACGTCAAAACCGGTCCCATAGTATTTAGAGCTTTAGAAGGCAAAAAGGGGTTAACATTTGGGTTTAACATAACTCCAGTTTCAATTTTAGGTGCAGCATGCTCTCTCGATCCCAACGCATTTAGGTCCCTCATGGCCCCCGACGACCCAGGTCCGTTTTTACTCTGAACCGAAACAGGTTCCGAAGGTCTCACAAGTGAACCCGACTGCGCTGAGGTACCTTTTGGAGGAAAGCATTCAATCTCTTTACGTTCTTCACCCCTGCGAAAAATGGCATCAGAGGACTCACGGCCCGATAAACTATTGAGCTCCTCTTCAGCCTCAAGGTTGGCCTGCTCTATCCTGAAGCGTGCCTCGACTTCAGCCTTTGCCAGCTCCAGATCCCTCCTAGCCTGCATTTCCAGACGTTTACGTTTAACTTCAATCTTACGAGAGGCCGATGATATTTTACTAGAGGCGGTGCTGTAAAATTCAGCGTGAGAAATACTATCAGAGGGTTCTAACAAACCAGCACCACCATCCCCTGTACCATCAAATTTTTTACGCGTCAGTTGCGTCATACGACTGCGACATTTACCAAAACATTCAGCGACGCCCTCTAACAGATCGGCAACCAATTCATGATCTTTTATAGTTTCAACGTCGCCGTTAAAGTTTTTAAAGCGAGCCTCGATTTCATAAAATTTAGAAATTAATCCTTCAACTTCAAAATCTTTCGCGCATCGTGAAAGAGAACAAAACTTTTTCATTTCCACCATTAACAACCGCCTCCGGGTCAACAACTTGCGACCGTTTGCCTCAATGACTTCACCGGGACCAGCATTATTAGAGCTAAGGGGCACGCACCCACCCGATCCCAGGGTATTTTCAGATACATCCTCCCCAGATTCTACTCCTTGAGAAGGAAGGTCGACACGATCCCTTCCCAAACCAACCCCAGGTTCCAAACTGGAAGCCATAAGTAAGTAAAATCAAAAAAATTTACCTCAAGTTAATCACAGAATAAATCAAACATAAAACAGTAAAAACCTTTGACTAGAATAAGCCACAGTTCGTTGAACTTCTCTAGACGGAAATGGAAAGTTGGAAACTGGAAACTTCTCGTGTAGATTGATTTTCGGAGAAGGAAGCAAATTCCCTCGTCTTCGGATATTTAAATATAGCTTCTGATTATTCAAGTATATTAATTATTCAACTATATTCAACTATAGCTGTCTCCGGATATTCAAATTTAAAAATAATCTTCAATAAGCTTCTTTAGAAAATACACGGTGAGTTTTCTTATGTTGGAAAAACCACGCCCCAACACTAAGCGTCCAGGGGAGCCCTTAAGACCGTCACCTCTCAATATTCACAAATAAAATATACTTGGAACTGAAGTATATTCAGGCTGATTCTTCATAAAATAAATCATAAAAATATACTGAGAGGCAAAAACTCACCGAGGTTCACTCAAATAAATCAAAATAACTCAGCAGAAATAATGTCTGTTATCCAAGCCCAACAATTCGATTCTGCTACAATTCGGTAAAACACACTGGAAGTAATTAATCGAAAACACAAAAACGGATGGTTCTAGGGGAAATTTGCCAAACTGTGAAAGAGTGCGATTGCTTAATGATTTCGGTGCAAGCTAATAAAGACGCCAAGACGTTGCGTAATTCAGGAAGTCGATTGATTACTGCCAAGTCAAACTTGCGAAATCCAAGTTCTTGTGAAGGGTGGAAGCGCTAACAAAATAAAACCCAGGTTCGGTTCCCAATGACGTATCAAATTTATAATTTCCTGACTGTGCTGGAACAGCAGTATCAAACAGTTACTGCGACTGTACTGTTCCAAATCGTCAACTCTTCTTTCATTGATGGAGACCTTGTGAGCAAGTTCCCGAACAGTTACCTCAATTGAAGATATCATTTCAGAAACCTCTTCCAAGTGCTTTCCCTGAACATCTATTGTTCCTGCAAAACAATTACTAGCAGCAGTATCTTGCTCTTGATTTTTTAGGTACAGCTTTTTGTATTCTTCTTGTTTATCACTTACCTTTTTTAGGGCTTCCCAAATTTGTTTCAATTCCTGTGAGGCCATTGTGTATCAAAATAATGTAGAATAGATAAGTATTACAGTAGTATTGAAGGGAGGTACCAGTAGATAAAGATCCAAGTGTGATTTCAGTGAACAGCAGCAATTATTTAACAATAGAATTTGTTTAACCTTTAACCAAATTTCACTACAAAACCTTACTCAAGCATCCAACAACCTTATTCATTTGGTTATTCCTGGTTATGGAATCGAAATTTTTGGATTCGAAAAAAAAGATTCGGAATTATTCTAGAATAGCGGTACCGGTACGTAATTATTCTGAAATGGACATCCCTAATTCAGCTGTTCAGCATTCTAGAATCAATGGAATGGGATGATGTGGGGTCGAACTAAACACCGTATGGGACCGTATGGGCACCGTATGGGACCGCATGGGACCGCATGGGCACCGTATGGGCACTTATGGGACCGTATGGGCACTTATGGGACCGTATGGGCACCGGAATCATACGGTTTCATAAGTGCCCATACGGTTCAATAAGAGCTCATACGGTGCCCATACGGTCCCATAAGAGCCCACACGGTCCCATACGGTGCGCATACGGTCCCATAAGTGCCCATACGGTGCCCATACGGTCCCATAAGTGCCCATACGGTGCCCATACGGTTCCATGCGGTCCCATGCGGTCCCATACGGTGCCCATACGGTGCCCATACGGTGTTTAGTTCTACCGGATGATGTGTGATAGTGGCAAAAGATAATAAGCTGCGGTATATAGTGGTAGACTAGACTATTTTGTTACCAATTAATCCTGGATAGTTTACGAAAGTAAAATGAATGTGAAAGATTTTTGCAACGAAGAATTTTTTGTAAGTACCGGAACCTTTTCCACTTTAGTTTAATTTAAAATGACACAGTGGTGCTAGGTCATAATCCAAAGCACAGTCATGCTGCTAACTTGTAAGAAAAAATAGCCTACACTTGTGATTTGCGGCATCATGGAAACTTGGAAAGCATTTTTCACTTTTGTAGCCTATTTGAGTTCAAACAACTGTGCCTTTGGTGAACTTAGTTTGATTTTTACATCATTAAATAAACAAATATAGCTTTGCCGTACTGGTAATTGTGTTTTGTGGATTCTATATAAAAAGAAAAGGAAAGGAGCATGATGTAAGCACTGGCAGTCCAACTTATGAGTGGGTTGTGATTTGTTTGTGTAGGCCTATGTAGTCTGGTAGTTTGGTAATCAGGTGATCAACCACTTTACACTACATCAAAAAATCAAATCTTCATTATACTCGCCGTATTACGCCGTAACGTGTAACGAGTTGCGGGGCCCATCTCCGCGGCTTAGCGCCTGGGCTACACAGCTCCGAAGAAACGTCGCAACGATGGCGAGTCGTTGGCGACACTGTGTCGATTTGACCAGCCCGGGAATCGAACCCCAGACCTCCCGCACCGATAGCGTGCGCTTAGCAACTGAGCTAACGGCCGGTTTTTACACTACATTAAGCATCCAAATCAAGTTTTTTGCAAGCAAATCTAGAAATGTTTGCAATTTTACATAAGAATTTACAAGTTGAATTGCTGTTAACGGCAAAATAGTTTCTTAGAGGTCTGTTATTTCAGATGTAGATCTATCCATGTAGTGTAGATACTTGTGACTGTTTTTTAGTGTGAGGCGCGTGATGACAAAATAGCTTCTAGGTTGATTTTGCCGGCAGTAGATCCTGATTGTAGCCAAGACCCAGAAATTATTTCGCCGTTAATGGCAAATAGACAATTTCTTATTTTTTTACTTATAGGAACATGGCATGGTTTGGATTGAATTTGCTGGTATCATGTTTCTGCATTGAAAAAATATGAAGTGAATAAGTATTAACAGACATTTTTGTAACCATAGCAAAGATTTTGGAGGTGAACTTTTTTAAACCACTGATAGCTGGTCACTAATTGATGAGTTGTAGTAAGAATTGATTAGTAGTTGCCCTTGACCACAGTAACTTGATATTAGCCTGTTTTGTTCAGAATCATGAGGAAAGTTTCAACACAACAAACCCATCGTTTACCAACTGCTTCCAGCAGCTGATTTTTAATCTGGCACCATGTGTTTACTTGTGGGTATTTGCTTTGCCATATTATTTCTTTACCCGAAGATCTCATGCATCATACATTGCTGTTTCTCGACTTTTTAAAAGCAAAATGGTTTGTGGATTAGCTTAGCTTGTTTGTGTACATACATAATGATTTAACTGATACAAGCTGTTTCAACTTTGTGGTTAATCTTACTTATTAGATGCATCTTGTTTTTGCTAATAAGAATGGAGATATGATTTTGATGTCAATGTGCCAAGTCTAAAATGTTAAATGTTTTGTGGCTAAAATTATCTGCGATCAGCACTGACTTATTGTATTTACAGACCATAAGGTGAACTTCAAGTTCTTTTTTTTCTCAAATATTGATTTAGGAATGTGCAGAGTACCAATATCGGTATATATGCTGTATATCAAATATTCTAGTTAGTTAGTTAGTTGCATATTTATCCTCCTATCACGAGAAAGCGATCAATGCACTATACGAGCTCACTTAGGAGTTGCCGCCATCTGTCTACCACACCAAGATGGGGGAATCCCGCTAAATGCCTTTTCCAGCGGCACAACAAGTAAACTTGCCGGCTCGTTCTCCACACTGTCCCTTTAATGCTGAGCGTCAAGCAGGGAAGCTGTGAATACCAATTTTCAAAGTTATTGGTTTGACCCGACTCGGAATCAAACCCGAGTCTACAGCTCAAGAGACAGATGCTCTATACCACTCGGCCATCTGAGCTGTTAAATTGGTACTATCTGGTGCTTCTTGAGCAATCCAGTGTTTGGCCGGATAGTATTTCTCTATCCAGTCAGATGTCAGATGTTTTTAAAGTTTGAGGAAGTTGTGTAGAGCGGAGTACAGCAAAATTAAGATTTACTGTTAGTACAGCAACATTAAGATTTACTGTTTTTATCCTGGGTAAAAATAAATGAAAAAATAATGATTTGGAGAGGTTTTGACATTCAGTTTTGAGTAGACCCAGATAGGATGTCAAAAATACAAAAAGCTCAAAATCGAAAAAAATACGGTTATATCAATATACGTTGTTTTTGGTATTTCCGGCAGAATGGTTCTATAAATCTGTGAAAGCAGTTACGCTACAATATCTTTATAGGTTTAGAGATGGGTTTGCGATTCCCATCATCAGTTGTGTCGACTGCGACATTTTATGGAAATGAATCTTCTTTATTGTTAACTTGACCTTGGCTTTGTTTTGGCTTTTTTATGACATTTCTGCAAGCATAAATCTCTTACTTTATTCGCTTGAAGTAACTTGTATGTAATTTAACTAAAACATGCGAAACGATCGCTGCCAGTCAAAAATGATTTGCATTAGTTAAAAACGCATTCTATAAAAAGTAGCGTCGTAATTGATGTGTTTTAACATTATGTGGCATTGTGTAAGTTGAAGTCTTTAGTTTAACTTCGATGTTATGTATATACACGTCACATCATTATCGTTTTTATCGCAGGGTCCCTTGCGTTTTTTTTAGTAGATTTGATGATAGGGCAAAATGTGTGAAAATTCATGTTCAAATTTGGTTTTAACTGGTGTGGGAGGCTCGCCGAAGCTGTGTTGTCCAAGCACTAAGCCACAGAGATGGAATTCCACGGTCCCCGCCACTTGTTATTAAGGTTCAATCCATTCATGTGTTTTTTTCTAATTTTTAGATTCAAATTCAAGCAAAATTCAAATTCATTGACTTTGAAAAAACGAAATTCAAATTCATTAACTTTAGAAAAAACGAAATTCAAATTCCATGACTTTGGGAAGAATGAAATTCAAATTCATGAAGTTTGAAAAAAAGAAATTCAAATTCATTAACTTTGATAACGAAATTCAAATTGATCAAAAAAACGCGAGTGGATTCAAATTCAATTTAACTCACCAGCCACTATTACTAATTTTATTTTTGGTAAGCTAGCTTAATATGAATCATGCATTTAAAACAGCAAGTGTTTTTTTAGTACTGTAGGTTCAGCTAGTAGCAACTTGTTCAAAATATATTACCTCAAGGAACACGTGGAATTAAGTAAAAGTGTGGCTAACTGCCAAAATGACAGTATGAGATACAAAAAATATAACTTTTATTGAAAAACGCGAAGAACAATTAACTAAATCGAAGAGATAAAAACCCCTTTCACACTTTGGCGGATCTGATTGCGACACTGCTGCGAATCCATAGCAAAATGATTTGTAACGGATTTGCCGTGAGTGACAATACCATTCAGGTTCCACTGTGATTCAGTTGCAAATTAGTTGCAATTCCGTTGCGAATTGTCTTTGGCCATTGCGATTTTAAGTAAGTCATTTCCCATCACAAAATATCCAGTGAGGAAACTATCTTGTTAGCTGAAGAAGAAATGATTGTATTGACAACTGCTGTACTAGTTGCTTGTAAAAAACGTAAGAAACGTCGGCGAAATCAAAAAAAGTTGTGGATAAAGCCTAGGCTGTTGCGCCACCTGAAACATGGGCTGTACGAGGTTATTATTTGAATTGCGATCAGAAGCTACGAGAAGTTATAACAATTTTCTCAGAGTAGACCGTCAACTGTTTTAAGAGTTGGCTAATCGTGTTTAGCCCAGCCTGGATTCGTTTATGCAAAGAGCTTTAGAGCCAGGGCTATGCCTTGCTGTAACTTTACGCTATCTGGCTACAGGTGACTCTTACACCAGTCTGCAATACGGATTTAGAGTTGCTCATAGTACCATCAGCTTGATTGTGCCAGAAACCTGCGAAGCAGTGATTCAAGAATATATAAATGAAGTGATGCGCTGTCGTGGTACTCTGGAAGGGTGGAGGAAGGTATGCAAAAATTTTTCAGCTCGGTGGGATTTTCACAACACTTTTGGTGCACTTGATGGCAAGCACGTTCCTATTTGCTGTCCGAGCAATGCAGGTTCTGTTTACTTTTATTATAAAAGATTTCACACTATTGTATTGTTGGCTCTAGTGTATGCTAATTATAAAATTTTGTACCTTGATGTTGGGGCCAGTGGAAACAGCTCTGATGGTGGAATTTTCAAGGACAGTAGCCTCTTTCAAGCTTTAAATAAAAATTTAGTTGCGATTCGGCAACCCTAACCACTTCCTAAAGATGATCTAACCCTTCCTGTTCCTTACTCAATAACACCGGATGATGCTTTTGGTTTAAGATCTTGGTTGATGAAACAGAAGAATACGTTTTCCAGAAGAAACTTGAGTAAACCTCAACACATTTTCAATTATCGACTATCGCGTGGTTGAAAAGGCGTTTGGAATACTTGCACATCGGTAAGGAAATTGCAATTTTTCGAGTAGTGTTCATTCAAAATAACAACTGCAGTATAATTTTTTGTTTTAGTTGCCACAATTTGTCTTGTAGGTCTAGGTGCTTGCTAACCACTATGCAGCAGCACCCAAACGCGATGAGAAAATTGTTCTAGCAGCGTGTGTTGGACATAATTTAATCTGAGTTGGAAACCCAACAACTGTTAGTCAAGTCGTGAATGTAGAGGATTTGGTTCCCGAAATGTGATTCCAGGTAAGTTAAAACGCTTGTTTTGTTTTCGAGCTGAGCTCGTGCAGTCTCAATTTCGTGCTAAGATTTATTTTTAATGTTCACGTGTGTATGCACAGAAGCAGTCATACATCAAGATGACACCGCCTTGCAATGTGGAAATTCAATCTTTATGAAGTGGTTGTGATGTGTTGCATTGGTATATGAAGAGACGATGTAAATCTGACTGGATTGCAAGTGCCTCTAGGAAACATGTGGTAATGGTAAAGATGATAAAGACCAGCGGAATTATTTGTGCGATTACTGCAACTCTGGTCTCGGAAGAGTTCCTTGGCAGGAAGAAATTATTTTAGATGGCAAGACTATATTACCTTCAATATACCAACTGCATAAGCTGTTTAACTTTACAGATGAAACGCTTAGTATTTTTTTCGTTTATCGTCAAAAATGTGTTGAATTTCTAACAAATAAAAAGCTAAATGAAATTTTAAAACGAAAGTGTTACAATATGCTAAAATCACGATATACCAGCAGTGAAGAGTTTCAAAGTTCATTACACTGCGTGAATGAAACGTCAAACAGTCAGATTTAACATTCCCAGACAACCCACCAAAATAGGACCTTGCTGAAGAATTGTCAGAAAACCCGCTTGGTTGCTTGAATAAATTTGCAAAGGATGTGGTGGCGTAGAATAATCTTGCACATTTGAAGAGGTATAGGTTATGATATGGAGTTTAGTGCGAGTGGTACTTCATAACAGGATGTAGATTTTTTAACGTGTAACTTTTAACTAGTCTTATCGCATCAGCGGTAAAGTCTGGCCAATCATTAGGACTATCTTGGCGCAGCTGAGTGCTTAGATACGTCATGAACGAATTTACTGCTTCATCTTGAGGCGTTTTTTTGACGTTTTGGCTGGTTGATGATTTTCGCAATTGTTCGAGTTTATCTGCTCTTGCTATCAATGTTCCAACTAAACTCTGATCTGATTGTGATTGTTCCCCATTGGAGCCGAGTTGTAGCATTCTCCCCGCTGTTGTTTCGGCCGGGGATGTCTTTGTTGACGACGCTGATTCATCCTCAACCGCTTCTTTTTCCAATTGTGACTTGAAATCAAAACTTTGAAGACTTGATCCCCACTTTCATGGTTATCCGTAAAAGTGAACGTATTGTCTTGATCACGTTCGCTTAATTCTGTGCAGATTGACCAGATTTAAGGATGCTAATTTTTACATATCTTGTTCTCATGTTTCGGAAAAAAACAAGCAGTTGTTCATCTGAAAGACAAAAAATGAATTAAAAAATATAACAATTTCTATTCATGCTATATCTAACGATTGACAATGATCTATAAGCTACTGCTGCTACTTACAATAACATGGTGATTGTAGCGTCTACGCTTTTTCTTAAAGCAGGGCCTCTTTGCTTGTGCATGTTCAAAGACTTAAGATTTTTATCATACGAGCTGCGATACCATTCCCCAAGCTTGTTTTTTGAGAGGCCTTGGTAACATTACCTGAGAAATAGGTTGTTTTGTCTAAGAAATACGTTGCAGGACTGGTAACGTTACCTGAAAAATGCGTTGCAGGTCTGGTTTGTCAAAATAATGATTAGTTAAGGGGCGCCCTATTTTGGGGTATGACAATGATTGTATGTAAAAGATATGTAGCACCCTCTAGTGACCGAATATATCAAATTATTGTTTTTGGTGAGGAATAAAAAACATGCAAACGTTTAGGAAACCATGGGGGTATGACCATGCATAGAAGCACTTACCAAAAGAATTTTCCTTCTTGCAAGCAACTATTCCGGTTACGACAAAGAATCCTGAAACCCTTCTAGCTAAGGTATCTTGGGAAATTGAGAGCAGTAGCTCAATACACGAAGGGCGTGGCAGTGGCCACGTAGGGAAAGAGAGCAGTAGCTCAACTTAACTAAGGGTGGGGCAATAGCCACGTTTGTAGTATAAGAGCGTGAGTAGCGGTTCAACTCAACTCCAATATTACTGCTGTAACCTTCAACCAAGATTCTTTAAACTTCCTAGTGAATTTCATTTACAACAAATTCTGAAATACGATGGTACGTCCTTACCTTCTAGTGACCAAAAGTCAACTGTCTCGCTCAAAAGAGCTTCAGCTTTGCTTGCAATCAGGAAATACAAAAGGCTGTGAAAATTACGAACAAATTTGTAACCAAGTTGTCAATATAAAAAACAAACAAGATAGGGTTATTTTCAACTCAATTAAAGCTGCGCGTCTTTGCAGCGGTATACACGCGTGTGTCACATGAAAAGCCAAATAGTCAGAACATGGTTTGATTCTAACCAAATGCCAAATGCCGTTTTACAAATAACAACTTACCGGTAAACGACGCTACAGATGGTTATTTGGGGCAAATGAGCACTTGAGGAAAATGGACACAAGGGCAAGTGGGTACTTGGGGCAAATGAGCACCAGGGCAAATATAGGGCAAATGCGGACTGGAACAAATGGACATTTGGAGAAATGGGCATTGGGGAAAATGGGCACTAGAAAAATGGACACAAGGACAAGTAGACACTTGGGGCAAGTAAGCACCAGGGCAAATGGGCACTTTGGGGCAAATGGACATGTTGGGGACTGGGACAAATGGACATTTGGGAAAATGGGCATTGGGAGCAATGGACACTTGGGGAAAATAGACACAAGGACAAGTGGGCACTTGGGGCAAATGAGCACCTGGGCAAATATAGGACAAATGGGGACTGGAACAAATGGACATTTAGAGAAATGGGCACCTTAGGAGTGGATGGGCATTGGGCCAAATGGGCATTGGGGAAAAATGGGCACTAGAAAAATGGATACAAGAACAAGTGAACACTTGGGAAAAGTAAGCACCAGGGCAAATGGGCACTTTGGAGCAAATGGGTACTTTGGGACCAATGGGCATTGGGGCAAATGAGCATTGGGGGCAAAATGGTTGTCCATTTGCACCAAATATTCATTTTTCCCAGGTGCCAATTTATGCCAAGCACCCATTTACTTCGGTTCCCATTTGCCCCGAGCACCCATCTGCATCGGTGCCCATTTGCTCCAGTGCCCATTTCCCCTAAATGCCCATTCGAAGCAAGACAATTTGATGCGGACGATTTGACACAAACTTGATGCGAGCGATGTGACGCGAGGACAACTTGATGGGAAGACGATTTGATGCAAAACGTGTGTAAGGGAGTTGATGGATTAGAAAAAGGTTGAGGTCAGGAGGTTGAGTACGGGGGGTTTGGGGTTGGGGAAGTTGGGGTCGGGAGAGTTGGGGTCAGAGGGGTTAGGGATAAGGAGGTTGGGATCAAGAGATTTGGGGTGGGGGGTTGGGGTCAGGGGTGAAGGGAGTTGGGGTCGGGAAATTGGGGTCCTGGATTGTGACAACAACTCTCCCATTTGCCCCTATTTGGGAAAAATATGTGGGCGGATGTGTGGGAGAGAGTATGGGGTGAATGTGGGGAAGTGTGTTGGGATGTGGGGGAGATGTGGGAAAGACATGGGGAAAGGTAAGGGGAGATGTGAGGTGTGTAAAGAAGTATGGGGGAGGTGTGGGAAAGTGTTTGGGGTGAGTGTGAAGGTGAGGGGAAAAGTATGGGGGATGAGGTGTGGGAGAGTGTATGCGGCGAGTGTGGGGAAGTGTGTTGGGGTGTGGGTAGTTTAAGGGCAGTGTGGGTAGAGGTGTGGGGAAGTGCAGGGGGAGGTAAGAAGAAAATAAGGGGGGTGTGGGGGAAATTAAGGGAGGTGTGAGAAGAGATGTGTGGGGTGTAGATAAGTGAGGGGAGGTGTGGATAGTGTGGGGGAAATATGGGACGGTATATGGGGATGAGCGTGGGAAAGTGTGTTGGGGTGTGGGGGATGTGGAGAAGTGTGCAAAGGTAGGTACGGGGGAGGTGTCGGAGAGTGTATAGAATGAGTGTGGAAGGTGTGAAGAAGTGTGTTGGGGTATGGGGTAGGTGAGGGAAGAGGTATGGGGGTGTGGGGAAAGGTGTTGGGGCTTAAGGGGAGGTAAAGGGAGATATGGGGAAGTGTGCGGGGAGGTATGCAAAACCCAACACATCTTTCCCCACACTTCTCCACATCCCCACATCTCTACCTACCTCCCCCACACCCCAACACACTTCCCACACACTCTGCACTCACTTTATAAACTTTCCCACACTTCTTTACACCCCCCATCTCCCCCAAACTTCCCCTACACCCCCCATGCCTTTCCCCTCATCGTCCCCACACCCAAACACACTTTCCCACGCTCAGCCCATATGCTCTCCCACACCTCTCCCCACATTTCTTTACATCCTCCAAATCTCCCCTTATCTTTCCCCACACCCCAACTCATTTTCTCACACTCCCATACACTCTCCCACATCTCCGCCCACACTTCTATACACCCTCACATCTCCCTTTGCCTTTTCCCACACTTCTTTACACCCCCCACATCTCCCCTTACTTTCCCCCACGTCCCCATACGTCTCCCCTCACCTCCCCCACATCCCAACACATTTTTCCACACTTTCACTCTTACCTAAAGATGTAAAAAAACGTTTTTTTTTCGCTTGTTTTTTTTTACGTTTTTTTTTGTCTTTGCAATTGACAAAAACAAAAAAGTTTGTTTTTAAAATATAACAAGGCAATCAGCGTTAAATCGCACGACTAACATAGAGTATCGCACATGTCATTGTACAAGTTGTCCATAAATTATTGCCACAATTTCAAAAATTCGCCACAGCCTTACTTTTTAAGATATTTTCAATCGGTTTGTTTTATAGTATAGGGAAATGCTTCAAGTTTACATAGATGCTTTAGTATACTTCCACATGTGCACCATCAGTCGGGCACGTAGGATATCCAATCGATATTCAATTTCTAGCCATGTTCTTGCTAACATATCCACAGTAACTGCATCAAGTGCTTCAATTATTCGTTGTTGCAAATCACTAACGTCTCTGACTTGGTTTGGTAAACAATATCCTTTACATAGCCCTTCAGGGAAAAATTCAATGGTGTGATATCAGGGTAACGTGGCGGCCATGGAATGGGACCATCACGTCTAATCTAAAAATTGACCAACTGCAAGACCCCAATGAGGGAGTGCACCGTCCTGTTGGAAAATAACTGGTGGTTGATACTGTTCAAGCTGTAATGACACATATTCTGTCAAAAGGTCGAGGTAAATTTGAGCTGTAATTGATTTCTCAGCGAAGAAAAACGGACCAATAATTTTATCACGCATGATTCCACATTCCACACTACACGTTTAGGGGAGTCTCGTTCAAGCTCGTAGGTTTCATGCGGATTCTGCGAGCCCCATACCCTGGAGTTGTGTCTGTTTATTAATCCAGAAACGTGAAACGTTGACTCGCCACTGAAACAAACACGTTTCAAAAATCCTGGATCTGAATCTTAATCTGTGTAGCATCGTCACTGCAAATTCTTTTCATCGTGGCTTATCTTCTGGCTTAAGGGCTTGCGGTAACTGTGCTTTACTGTATATGCATAAAGTCGCAAATTTCTGTGCAAAACTTTGTGAATATTGGAGCGTGGGATCTATAATTGGGTAGAAGCCTGCAAATAGACTGTCTAGGGCTTCTGGTATATGACACTCGCACAGATTCAATTTTTTCTTCTGATATTTGAATCCAGCTCCCTTTCTCTGCAACACACTACCAGTCTCCATATACTTTTCATGCCATGCTCGAATTGTATACCGTGCAAGTGGCTTGCACCGGTACGATTAAGCCGATAAGGCAGTGGTCGGCAACCTGTGGACCGCTGCCCAACGGTGGACCTTTTAGCAATTTTTCGTAGGCCATGGGCTATTGGGTTTGGCAAAATCTTTGTGGGCCGCATGCTTGCTCCAAATAAAAAGTAAGCTCTTACAACTAATAATAAAAACCTTCCCTTTGATGCTTTGCGCGTAAAACAATCCCAATTCTTTTTCTCCCAGTGGTACATGGTTACTTGGTACACCGGCCAGTTAGCTCAGTTGTTAAGCGCGCCATTGGTACAGGAAGTCTGGGTTTTGATTACCGGGCCAGTCAAATCAGCGCAATGTTGCCAACAGCTCGCCATCGTTGTGAAATTTTTTTGGAGCTCTGTTGCCCAGGCGCTAAGCAGCGGAGATGGGCCCCACTACTTGTTACACGCTTTGGCGTAATACCGCGAGTATAATGAATATTTGATTTTGGTACATGGTTACAAAAGCAAAACCCGTAGTACCATGCACAAAAACGGGTGCCGTGTCTCTGTATATCTTTCTTGCAATGCTCGCTTTGTTTCTTCAGTTCAATCGATGCGAGCAAGTGAGTAGAAAAAAAAGAACGAGCTTTGCATTTTCTTTGCTTTTAAAACAGCGCATCGTTTCTTCATTTTGTGGTTTGTTGTCGTATAATTTATTTGTTTTGTAGTTGTGGTTTTACATGTAATGGACCTTCAATAGCTATTGAAAGAGGGTGATCTGGGCCCGTGTTAAAAAAAGGTTGCCGACCGCTGCGATAAGGTAATGTGACCACTGCGATAAAGTTCAGAACATAAAACGTTTAATGTTTTTAATTTGAAAATAACATGCAGAGAATATGCTAACCGTTTTCAAACAACTCCACCGTCCTTGATGATGATGATTTCTTTATTTTCATCCTCCTATCATGAGAAAGCAACGGAGACGCTATGAATAGGACGAATCCAGAGTTCCAGACTCGCTTAGGAGTTGCGCTTGTTTCCGATTTTTTCGCTTGAATTTTGCTTTTGACTTCTTCAATTTGCTTCTTGTTAAATTCCTCCAAGGAGAGATAATTGCCGTGTAGCATCTTATTCAAGGATGCAACAACGAGGCTTGTGGGCGTTAAAGGGGAACTGAAGAGCAAAACTGTTTTTTCAGAAATGGCGTTAAAAATTACACTGAGTTCTATACTGACTGCAGAAATTTTCAATCATTTTTAATTAACCACAAATTAAACGTTAAACTTGTGATCATGACGTCATGGAGGTCTGTGACGTCATTGAAAAACCCGTGGATTACAGACAGCGGTAAGGTTTGCGTAGTTGCGTGCGTGCAGTGGTGCGGAACGTACAGACCTCCATGACGTCATGATCACAAGTTTAACGTTTAATTTGTGGTTAATTAATAATGATTGAAAATTTCTGCAGTCAGTATAGAACTCAGTGTAATTTTTGACGCCATTTCTGAAAAAACAGTTTTGCTCTTCAGTTTCCCTTTAAATCGTCAACCTTGCAATCATGGCCGTCATAAAAACGACGCTCGTAACCACTCGGCCACGCTGTCAACAACCAGTCGGCCACGCGCTGCTGTCCACTTATATTAGTTTGCAATGCATTAACTTTTTATTTCTAATCATGTTGTAAGGAAGAACTGAGGATTTGTCCAAAAACGTTAAGCTTATCTTCTGTACCAGCATGTTATTTTGTAAATATTTTTCAGTCTATAATAGTTGAAGAAGTTCATGTTGATAGTCTCAAAACTTTTGAAACGAGAGAACGTGCAAAGAAGAACAGAGGTGGGGGGTCTGGGGGGTGGATCCCCCCAGAAGTTGACACGGTCTTGACGTTTTAGTTGATGGTGCAATGATTCATCACCCCCAATAATTTTCACAAATGTACGCCTCTGAGCATGACCCATCGGCCACTGCGGAATCCTTAAAACTGCTTCAATAAGCACTTAGATTTCGAAGATTAAGAACCATTGGAGATTGGATTTTTGTCAAAAGCCAGGAAATAACAAAGCACAATCAGTATTCCCGCTTGCAACAAAATTTGCAAAAAAACAGTTTTTTTAAACCATGTTATTTTTGAAAAAAAACAAAGGCAAAAAAGAACATTTACATCTCTACTCTTACCCCATACACTCCCCCCACACCTCCCCCCACATTTCTTTACACCCCCCCATCTCCCCTTACCATTTCCCACACTTCTATGCCCCGCACCAAATCTTCCCTTTCCTTCCACACACTTTCCCACACTTCTTTGCACCCTCCACATCTCCCCTTACATTCCCCCATATCCATTCTTGCCTTCCCCCTCACCCCCATTCCTTTCCCCGCACCCCATCGCTTTTTTCTACATTTTTAACACTCACCCCATACACTCTCCCACACCTCCCCCTACCTTTTACACTGCTCACGTCTTCCCTTACCTTCCTCCACACCCCAACACACTTTTCCACATTCTCCACATTCACTCTATACACTCTCCTACACCTTCCCCCACCCTTCTTTACACCCTCCACATCTCCCCTTATTTTCCGCCACACCTTCCCTGATACGTCTACCCTCACCTCTCCCACATCCCAACACATTTTCCCACTCCCACATCACACTCACCCCATCCACTCTTTCACACCTCTTTGCACCCTCTACATCTCCCCTTACCTTCCCCCTCACCACCCTCCACATCCACTCTTACCTTCCCCCGCACCCCCACGTACTTTTCTACATCATTAACGCTCACCCCATATACTCTCCACACCTCCCCCCCCACTTCTTTACACTGCTCACATCTTCCCTTACTTTCCTCCACACCCCCCATGCCTCTCACCTCCCCCACACCCCAATACACTTTTCCACACTCCACATTCACTCAATACACTCTCCTACACCCCCCCCCACTTTATTACACTCTCCATATCTCCCCTTATTTTCCGCCACACCTCCCCTATTACGTCTACCCTCACCTCCCCCACATCCCAACTCATTTTCTCACACTCTTCACACTCACCCCATCCACTCTCCCTCACTTTCCCCACACCCAAATACACTTTCCCACACTTCCTCCCACACCTCCCATGCTCTCCTCCTAAATTCCCCCACCTCCCCCGCACTTCAACACACTTTCCACACTCTCCCACACTTTTTTACACCCCCACATCCCCCCTTACTTTCCCCACACCCCCCATATCTTTCGCCACATCTGTCCTCATCTATCCCCACGCCCCAGCACACTTCCCCTGCTCACCCCACACGCTCTCTCTACCACATCCCAACACACTTCCCTTCACCTATCCCACATTTCCCTCACGTTTGACATTCCAACACACTTCCACACACACGCCCTTTGCACTTTCCCACACCCAAAACAATACCCCACTCTTTCCCCACACACCTACCTTTAAAATTGTTTATTGCTTACCTCACTGTTACACCAGAGTTCTCCGCATATCGAATTTTGAGTCACTTCATTGAAGACTGTCAGTTAAATGAAGAAACAAAAATGAGAGTTTGCTAACCCCTAAGAAGAACTCTGGTGGCACCACTTATGTGGCGCCACTTTCTAGTCTGACCCCGCCTTGTTTTCTGTCGCTAGATGGTGCTACTATTGTAGTGCGTGTGCCCCTATGCATGGTCATACCCCATGGTTTCGTAAACGTTTGCATGTTTTTTATTTATCACCTATAACAATAATTTGATATATTCGGTCACTAGAGGGTGCTACATATCGTTTTACATACAATCATTGCCATACCCCAAAATAGGGCGTCCCTTTACACATTTCCCCACACCTCTCCCCACACTTCTCCACATCCCCATACAACTTTTCCCTCACTTTTCCCACACTTCCCCACATCTCCATTCACCTTCCCCACACCCCCAACACACTTCCTCACAATTCTCCCCACACCCTCCTCTCACCTCCCCCTGCACTTCCTCACACCTCTCTTCTCACCCCCCCACACTTTTTCACACCTCCCCCACACTTTTCCACACTTCCCCCAGACTTCCCCACTCCTCCCCTACACCTCCCCACATCTCTCTTTTCACCTCCACACTCCAACACACTTCCCTGCACACTCCACACTCACTCCATACACTCTCCCACATCTCCCCCCACACGCAACACATTTCCCCACACTTCTCCACACCCCTGCAATTCTCCCCACGCCTCTCACCTTCCCCTGCACTTCCCCACACCTCTCCCCACATCTCCCCTCACCTCCCCCCCCACACTCTCCCAGACTCACCACACCTCCCCTTCCCTCAACACTTTTCTGCACTCCCTCACATATACCCACACCTACCCTCACACTTCCCCTCACTTTCCCACAATCCCACACATCTCCCTTCCCTCCTCCCAAACTTCACCTCACCTCCCCTACACCTTGCCACACTCCCCACACATATCCCCTACCTCGATCCCCCCACATTCCTTCTCACATCTCCACACCTAGTTTCACCTTCCCCACACTTTTCCCCACATCTCTTCTTACCTTCCCCCGCACTTTCCCTCACCCCCCCACATCTCTACCCACATTTTCTCTCACCTCTTCTCGCGCCTCTCCTTACATCTTCTCACACCCTCCCACACTTTTCCACACCCCCAAACCCCCTCTTCGTATCTCACCTACACTTCCCCCACTCCTCTACCCACCTCCCCCACACCTCAACACACTTCCCCACACCTTGGTCATCACCTCCCTCAGTCCCCCTACTCAACACATTTCCCCACACCTCTCCTCACCTCTTTTACAACCCCAACACACTTTCCCACACCTTACCTCCGCCAGTCCCCCTACGCATCAACACATTTCCCAAACACCTCTCCTCACCTCCCCCACTCCCCAACACCCCAACTTCTCACACATCAACACTTTTTTCCTCACCTCCCCCACACCTCCGCACACTTCCTCACACCTCCCCCTACACCCCAACACACTTCCCCACACCTTCCTTCACCTCCCCCCCAGACTTCCCCAGATCTCAACGGCTCTTGGGGAAATGGGCACTGAAAAAAACGAGCACTGGGGCAAGTGTGCAACTGTACATTGAAACAGTAGTCGGCAGCGTGACGCAGTGGTTTGGAGCGTCGTTTTTAGTACAGCCATGATCGCAAGGTTAATGGTTCAACTCCCAACCTAGTGTCGTTGTTGCGTCCTTGGATAAGATGCTTTACAATGATTATCTCTGCTTGGTGGAATCTGGCAAGCAGCAAATTAAAGAAGTCATGCTTGGAAACAAAGGCAACTCCTAAGCGAGTCTTAGAATCGTTCTACGCATAGCGCCTCCGCTGCTTTCTTGTGAAAGGAGAATAAAGATGAAGAAATCCATCAATCAAATGAGCTTTTTAGGAAAATATGGGCATCAAGGAATAATGGGCATTGGGGAAATGGAAACCGGAAAAATTGGGTGCCCATTTTGCCCAATGCCCATCAGTCCCAAAGTGCCCATTTGCCCCATAGTGCCCGTTTCCGTCGATTTGTCCCAGTTTCCACATGCCCCCAATGCCCATTTGTCCCTAATACCCATGCGCCCCAAAGTGCCCATTTGCCCCCATTGCCCATTTGCTTTGGTGCTCGTTTTTCCTGATGCCCATTTGTTCTTCTTGCCCATCTGCCCCCAATGCCCATCAGTTCCAAAGTGCCCATTTGGCCAATTAAGTGCCCCAAATACCCATTTGCCCCAGTGCCCAATTTCCCTTGAATGTGCCCATTTTTCCTAGTGCCCATGGTTTCATAAACGTTTACATGTTTTCTATTCCTCACCAAAAACAATGATTTGATATGATTGGCCACTAGAGGGTGCTACATATCGTTATAGTCATTGTCATACCCCCAAAATAGGGCGCTACTTAATTAATCATTATTTTGACAAACCAGACCTGCAACGTATTTATCAGACAAAACAATGTATTTCTCGGGTAACGTTACCAGCCTTGCAACGCATTTCTCAGACAAAACAACCTACTTCTCAGGTAATGCGTTTTTTTGCTCCAACGTAAATTGATGGGTAGTAATGTGAGCTTTTTTTGACATATTTCTTTAATATCAGTCGTTCAGCAATTAGATTTTGCACGGGAGTTTTTTCAGCTCAGATGGCCGAGTAGTAAGAGCGTCCGCCTCTGGAGCTGTAGACTTGGGTTTGATTCCAAGTCGGGTCATACCAATGACTTTAAGATTGATATTTACAGCTTTCCTGCTTGTCGTTCTGCATTAAAAGGAACAGTGTGTAGAACAAGCCGGTAAATTTACTTGTGGTGTTGGGAAAGGCACTTAATATTTGCCCATTTTGGGGCTTGCTCTCGAAGTGACAAAAACCCTTCGGATGTTATTTTGACAAAAGACATTTCTTATCGTCTGAAGTACTCGCACTCAAGAATGCTGTAAGTGACATTGCTGTTTACTCGTTACTCAAGCTATTTTGCTTCGATCTGCAATACTGAAATAATATGCACTAAATTGAAATACCCTTTCCTAGTGTCATCACACAGTTGTCAAGCTTTGTACCGATACTTCTTTGATCTTACCTCTACTAAAATCGTTTTTGCAACCTAAATACACAAATTGTGTTGTCTCGTAGAAAGTTAACTCCATGTATGGCCTGCTGATATTCTAAAATTACCGGTTTTATATTCCTGTGCATATTGCACTGTCAATGTTCCGCAGTCTAAATCGCTTTTGATGCTTTGAATTTACACGCTTGAAATTGGCTCCATTGATTATGACTCAACAATGCAAATTGTTATAAACTAATTCTATTCTCGACTTCGCCATCAGCTGCATCTGCGCTATAATACTTGCAAAAGCTTATTATCTTACTGACGCAATATGTGAAAACTAAACGCGCGATGATATGTGAGAAACATGTCTAGCCTGCTAGGTTTTTGTAAGCCTCTAAATCTTTTACGTTATCTTCTGCAGCCCTGTGCCTCATTTTGGTCCTCTGCCCATGACGTGACATCCGCTAAAATTTTTCCAGGCCTAACTAATTTCTTCTTTAATCGTTAGACCTGTAAAAGAAACGAATATGAAGTTTTATACAGCCTATAAATGCATTACTAGATTTGTATTTAAAGTCTCACTACGTTTAACTTAATACAAAATTTTCGTTAGTGAATAAACCGATAGTCGAAGTCTCAATTGCCCATAGAACGTTTAACAAAGCAATTTTTTGACTTAACGCTAACAAGACCTAAAACAATAAACTCCTTGACCTCGAAAATCCATAGGTTGACACAAAAATTGTTGTCACAGCCCCACTAGAACGCGAGATATAAAAATCCCTCAATTTAAGGCAAAAGTAAGGCAACGAATGGCCTCCATATTGGATTTTAGACGCCCAATTAGTTACTCATTCCACAAAACGATTTTTAAAACCAAACAAACCCAAGAACAAGTTGAAAACAAGCAAGTATGTATCGTTTTAAGACGATTTTTTTGCAATTAGACTGCCATTTTGAATTTGAGGCTCAAATCGAGGTGGCTCCCAAGCATTTTTTGAAGTGTGTGTGTGACCCATAGTAGTTAAATCAAGTGAGAAAAGTTTGACCCAAAAATCAGCTATTTTTTACCTGGCATGGACCTGTCTATAAGCGAGCTCGCAAAGCGCAATGATCGCTTTTTTGTGATAGGAGGGAAAAATACAATTCTCTCAGCTTTTGACTATTGTGTCATAACAATAACCTTTCGTTTTTGTGTCAACTTTTGTGATTTCGAACAGGTGTCGCAGTGGAGTCGTCATGAATTTCATGGAAAATTGATTGTGATACCGCTGCGAACTCGTAGCGACTCCATTACCACTCAAAACTTCTCAGCAAGATTTTTCAACATGTTGAAGATTTCGTTACAAATGATAGCGAATCCGTTACGAATTATTGCGAACGACTGCGAATTAAATGCAACTCCGCTGCGACAGTGCGACTCTACATTTTGTAATTTGTAGTGGAGTCGCTATCGAATTCGCCAAAGTGTAATAAAAAGATCGTGTGTAGAATCGATTCTCCAATAGCTGCACTAGGGAGGTAGCTGTGGCCAAAAACAGCTTCTAAGCGCCTTGTGGTGCCCCATCTGCCGTCGCAAACTTTTTGTTTGCGTAATAAAATACTATGGAACGTTTCGTCAAGTTAGTGCAAAAACTGCGTGAGTCGTTTTTTTGTGCTTTGAAAAAAAAAACGCATAAAACATGCGATTGTATGTATCTACTATTGCGTCACTAGCAAAATATTAATAAACGAAAGACTAAATGGTTTCATCGTATACAATGTGTTATTATGATTTGATAATTGTCAATTTAATTCGCTGACTTGCGCGATTTAAAAACTGGAGCATAACTCGCAAAAACGTCAATATATGTTTTCAAAAATTGTGCCAGACGTTAGCGCTAACTCAGCGGATTAACTTGGTGCTAAAAACTTAATTTTGCCAAAACATGACTTACGCAGTTTTTGCACCAACGTGGCGGTTTGCAACATGTGATGATATATACCCGTCACAAATCGCCACTTCTGCTTTGTATGATTTACGTCGAACAACTCAAAATTCGTCGAATGTTTAATAGAAATGTTCAAATTCATTGACTATGAAAAAACTAAATTAAAATTAGAATCCATTGACTTTCAAAAAGTTCAAATTCATCAATGCCTTGAGAGCGGATTTAAAATTCAGTCCAACCTTAATCATTACACGCTTTGGCTTAATACTGGTACCGTAAATACAGTAAAGATTTGAATTTTTGGAAGTTAGCTTTTTTATGGGGTATCACAAATTGCTTACAAGTAGGTGGGATTAAATTTGAATTTCGTTTTTCGAAGTCAAGGAGTTAAAATATTTCTTCATTTGATGAAATTTGCAGTTTTGTGGCGTACCGTATTTCGAGTGTGACGCGCAAAACTTTTTACCAAAATGTGAACTCAAAATCTGGGTGCGTATTGTATACGAGGGCTGAATCAACCGAAGGAAGTTAGCAAAGATATCCCACTGTTTAATCGAAAATCAGGAGTGCGCGTTATACTCGAATAAATATGGTAGGCCTAAATTACAAAGAAAACGTAGCAATTTGTCACTGGATCATATCATTACATGTTGTAAACGCTCCATAATATTTATCACGAAAACATAAAGTTTGTGATGGCAGATGTGGCGCTACAAGGTGCTTTGAATTTGTTTTTTGCCACAGTTGCCTCCCTAGTGCACCTGTTGGAAAATGGATTTTACATTCGATCGCTTGGACTTAATGTTTTTTACATTTCTACTGCTATTTCTTTACTTAATTTTACACATTCCTTTAAATATTTTGAAGAAGGTGCTACTCGCTGAACCTGCAGTACTCTAAAATACTTGTTGTGATGTTTTAAGCGCACAATTTGTAATAATCTGGACTATCAAGTATGGAATTAATAGCAGTGTGTTGGATTGAATTTGAATTCGCTCACAAGTTATTGATGAATTTGAATATAATTTTTTCAAAGTCAATGAATTTGGATTCAAAAATTGGAAAAAATTAGTGCGTCCAACCCTACTCGCAAGTGCAAAACCGCAAAATTCAACACAGTGTGTGGCAATTGCTAAAATCACACCGCCGACTTTAACCACACGCTGATGTAGTTTTCTTTCTGCTTCATGTGTTAAGTTAGGGTAAAATGAGGGTAAAATGGCGACAAAACAATACTGCGATTTTGAGCTGCTACACTTCGGAATTGTTTATACATGCATTTAACTTTTAGTATAGTTATGAAAACACATCGGGGGCCAAACATATGTCGCATCTTTCTTATTAGACTCAAGGAAACACCGCCTCTGCCCTCGACAGATTGACCCTTATGGCGGCCTACCAACTTGCTGTTCCATTTTCGGCACACTCTTGATCAAAAATCCACACTTTTACCACAATTATTTTAACTCAAATAATAAAGCTCTGTGTTGAAAACGTGTTGCTGCACAAACGTAGTGTCGTGGGATTGGAGTTCAATCAAAGACGATTGATAAGATGGTCACTACATCAACTGAGCTTCTGCCTGTAGTTGTCGACTCTGCCGATTTAGAATAGTGAAGTCCAAGTTTAATGACACAATGCTTTTGGAAGCCCTCTATATGTCACGTGATCTCATGCAATAGTTCAAGGCTCATTAGTCAATAGCGTGGACTAAAATCGTTAAAACGTTAGTTTTACTGAACTCTACTATCTGGTGCTTGGCTATCTGACAAATTTGCTATTCGGCACATCCGTATTGCTAATCGTGCGCCTTATGTATACGCCGGTGTAACTGATGTATGGATCAGGTAGTGCTTCATGCGTTATTGCCGTTAGAAGATTGAGTTTTTTTTTGTTTTAATGAGCTTTATGCGGTTACTGATATTTCTCAAGCTATTGAGTCTTGTAGTCTGGTGCGCCTTATGTATGAAGAAAAGAATCCAAGCATTTAATTGACCTTGCACCTTATAGTCTGTAAAATGCGGTATTTCTTGATGTATTTTGCAGGCTGCTACTGTCCTCTTGTGGGTACTCGCTTGGCTGGATCTAGTATACAATTTGTGGCTGTGGGGTCAAATGCAAACTGTTCCGAACGTAAATTTTGTTGTTCCGTTATTAACTGGAATGTCGATGGTAAGTTGGAATTTGTGCATTTTGTTCATGTTTCATTATTGGTTTGATTTATTGAACATGACATTTGAACTTGGTTCAACCGCGAGCTTGGGCAGCTTGGATGAGACATTAGAACAAGCGACTATTTCTACTTTGTGGGTTATTAACTGAAAAGGAATTGAAAAGGTGAGTGTAGATCCATGTTATGACTTCATTGCTTTCTTGTCACAGATAAAAATTTATTAACTTTATATCGTTGCATCAGATACTCTGTCCGCATGTTAACTTTGTATTGTTGCATCAGATACTCCGTCCGCATGTCAGTGGGCTGCTATTCTTGCTTCTAGTTTCTGCATCATTATCAATATCTTGATGTCTATATTTCAATGTCATAACCAAGATGATGCAGAAACTAGAACCAAGAATCGCAGCCTACAAAAATTTGACATGTGTACAGAGTAAGTTTCGATGTAGGCCACAACTGCTCTCCATGGTTTATGTTATTCCAGGCTATTGCACTTCTACTGATGCAATTTGATCGAACTAATGGCGTTCGTTCGTCCGGTCTCTTGACTGGTTACTGGTTTCTGTTCCTCGTCACTTGGAGTTTTGTTTTTAAAGAAAAAGTTGATTTGTTAACCCTCAGCCACACGGTGAGTTGATTGTGTGAAGTCTACACAATGATCTCTTCAGTGTATGGAATGTAGTTTTCGGTAAATACCAAGCTTCGGATGTTCGATGTAACTTGCGCTATAACAGATATGAAAGTCAATTTTGCAAGATTGTCGTGGCTAGCAAACATGATTAAGCCAGCTTGTCTATCAATTATGCAGACGCCCAACTTCTGGAATTTAACCAACTTCAATTTTCAACATTTTCAACTTTTTATTCAGTTTTTCCCTGAAATCTGTGAAAGTTTTACAAGCGATGAAGTTCTAATTGTAAACAATTCTATTTGTAAAATTGGGAGTAGTTTTTACGTGGACTCAGCAAATACCTAAAGTAATGCACTTTCAGCCTATCGTACCAGCCCTTATTGGTATTTAGGCGGTGACATTTTTTGTCAAATTTTTGTTGTTGTTTAGAATCCTTTGTCGAATCAGGAGGTCTTCAATTCCGTCACTTTTTTTTTCTCCTATGCTTGCGTTATAGCCAATTTTATTCTTTGCTGCTTCGTCGATGAACGACCAGTGTTTCATTTCAAGGTAGGTAATTGTATTGACGCTGATGTTGTGATTGTGATGAAAACAACATTCAACTTTTGTGTTCACCTATTTTCCAGGAGGAGAAAGCACCAGAAGCTCATTCTCTTTTAAATCATGACATCAAAAAGCGAACTTCTCCGGAAGCTGATGCAACGTTTATATCGAAGATAACTTTTTGGTGGTTCAACAAGTGAGTTCAACAGCTGTTCCGAATAATTTCATACTAGTTAAAAACTCGCAATGCAGATCATGGAAGAGTCTTATCCAGGATGCAACTATGCTGTGTTGGTAGGAATTGCCCTAACCCTGATAATTGTGAACACCAAGCACTACATAATGTGGTACGTATTCTCGCATCATTTGCATTAATCTTTTAGATTGATCATCACTGGATTCAAACGTCCATTAGTTGATGACGACTTATGGGATCTGAACTCATCCAATCGATCTGACGTCATTGCTAAACACTTTCTTAACAACTGGAACGCTGAGTTGGTCAAGGCTGGTGGAAAGTAAGTGAGTGTGGTAGGTATAAAGTACTGTAAGTGATGGTGGTAGATATAAAGTAAGTGATGGTTGTTGGTATAAAGTGATTGATGGTGGTGGAAAGTAAGTGGTGATGATGATGGACGGTAAGTGAATCAGTGATGGTAGCGTAAAGTAAGTGAATTAGTGATGGTGGTGTAAGGTAAGTGATGATAATGGAAGATTAGTGATGGTGATGGAAAGTAAGTGATTTTGGTGGAAAGTAAGTAATGTAGGTTGGTGTAAGGTAAGTGTGGGTTAGGGTTATGTTATGGTGGGTTGTTGTTGAGCTTTTATGATGTCCCAATGGACGATAAAACTGGGTGGTTTGTTTGTTTTTGCTTCTGCCGTAAATCGGGCAGTTTTGTTTTGCAGGAAGTTTGAGGCGAAAGAAGACGAAGAAAGAAAAAAGGTTTCGGACGAATTAGAAGTGACCCTGGTGCATTTGAAGAGTGAGTTCGTCATTGCTTTAACCTCATGCATTTGTACTTTGAACACTTTATGTTCAGGTGGGAGGAAAGCTTCATTATTGAAGGCAATGTGCAAAACGTTTGGCCCTTATTTTCTGCTTGGTACTTTTCTCAAAATCATCCAGGACATGCTTGCATTCATCAGTCCGATTTTGCTGAAGTAAGCGAGTTTGCAATGGATCTGTACATGATCTCGCTATGTTTAATATCTTGCAGATATTTGATTGCCTTCATATCCAGTGATGCGCCAATTTGGCACGGCTACATGTTTGCCACCTTGTTGTTTGTAGTTGCAACAATACAGAGTGTGATATTACAGCAATATTTTCATATTTGCTTCGTTGTTGGTATGAGACTTCGATCGGCAATCGTCTCAGCAATATATCGCAAGGTTAGTCGTGATGACTAGGGTTATGACAAAATCATTTTTTTCCAAATTTTGACATGCCTGATATGGGACAAGGTGAACTTTTTAATGTGTACCATGACTCTGACATCGATTTTTAAAAATGTTGAAAAAGGTTCCCGCCCCAAACAATATTTCTAATCTCATCTACCCCTAATTTCTGGAGTTTTTAGGTCCCTATGTGTTACTGAAACTTTTTGAATTAAAATAACCACTTTTTTCAGATGCCCTTCATGCTTGCCCACATTTCAAAAAAAAAAAATGGGCAAAATCAAGCAACAGGAATTTCAGATATGAGCATTTTGGTGGTTAAAAATTTTATGCTGCCACCTAGCCGAAAAAATAAAAAAAGCTTTTGCTTTCGATATAGTTAGGGACTGAATTGAAATTAAAGTTTAAACCAACTTTTTCCAAGAAGCGAAGTTCGTTATTGTTGTTACTTTGCGACAACTGTACCACCAAAGAGCAGAAGCAGCAAGATTTCGATTTTTGACAATGCGTTGAGTACTTGTCTATTATGTTAAATGTGATATTATATTAGCAAACACAATCACTTGTTAAGGCGATTGTTCATTGTTGTTAACTTTCTATCACTGATGGAGGAGTAGACCTCTGCCTATCTTTGGCTATTGACTGCATTGCACACCACATAGCTTCAATATAATGAGCTGCCATGTTGTGGGTAAAAGAGTTCACTTTATGCTTTATAGCAAATCAAAAAGCTAACGCCGCATCTTTTACTGCAGATTCCTGTTTTGCTGATAATCTTTCTTAGTCTACTTAAGTACTGTTTGTAAAATCCGTAGCGACATGTCTTTTATAAACTAAAAATCTGCATCAGCTGTGGGTTTGGCTAAAGCAAAATGGACCAGAAATTGCAAGAAAACCGCAGCTCAACGTCCAAATATACCAGAAATGAAAACAGCCCCAAATGAAAGCTTGTCAAGATACCCTCAAATAAAGACGTTGTTGGTAGGTGTTTGGGGTTGTGTGCAAAAATAAAAAGTGGCGCAAACTGCATAAAAAGAATATCTGAAGAAATAATTAAACTTTGGAATAAATTAAGCACTACTAAAGCTCTTGCAGATCTGCTGGGCTTGTTGACGCTTGCATCAACTTCCATGATCGTTTCAAAGAATGTATGGTTAATAATGGAGCCACTTTTTCAGTTGTGTATCCTATTCTGCCTTCTGATTCTATTTGTTAATTATGAAGTTCTTGGTCTTCATTGCAGAGCCAGTTCCATTTAATTTTGTAATATCAAAAACGCGAGGAAGGTTTTCTTCAAATTGCTTATTTTGTCTCTTTCTGTGCTTTTTAAGCAGTTTTATTGGCTTGTCCACCTTGAACAAAACTTGCTGCTCAGAGAGTGAGAAATTGCTTAATTTATTCCAAAGTTTAATTATTTCTTCAGATATTCTTTTTATGCAGTTTGCACCACTTTTTGTTTCTGCATAAACCCCAAACACCTACCAACAACGTCCTTATTGCTACTGACTGACTGACTGATTTGAGGGTATCTTGACAAGCTTTCGTTTGGGGCTGTTTTCATTTCTGGTACAGTATGTTTGGACGTAGAGTTGTGTTTGTCTTGAAATTTCTGGTCCATTTTGCTTTAGCCAAACCCACAGCTGATGCAGATTTTCTGCTAATGAACGACATGTCGCAACGGATTTTACAAACAGTACTTAAGTAGACTAAGAAAGATTACCAGCAAAACAGGAATTTGCAGTAAAAGATGCGGCGTTAGCTTTTTGATTTGCTATAAAGTACAAAGTTAACCCTTCCACAACATGGTAGCTCATTACATTGCAGCTACATAGTGTGCAATGCAGTCAATAGCTAAAGATACGCATGTGATAGATTTCAAATTTTGACAAGTCTAAAGATAGGCATAGACTCCTTCATCAGTGATAGAAAGTTAAAAACAATGAATAATCGCCACAAGTTGTTGTGCTTGTTAACATACATAATATCACATTTATCATGATAGACAAGGAGTCAACGCATTGTCAAAAATCGAAATCTTGCTGCTTCTTTTCTTTGGTGGCACAGTTGTCGCAAAGTAACAACAATAACGAACTTCGCTTCTTGGAAAAAGTTGGTTTAAATCTTAATTTCAATTCAATCGCTCAACCAGTGAAGTAAAAAGTAGTCCAGAAATCTAGTTAAAGTAAAAGTATTGTTACGGATGGCGAAAACTACTTGAAGTAGAGTAGAAAGTAGGGGATGTAAAAAGTAACCAAGTAAAAGTAAAAAGTACCAGCAATTTGAAGCTACTTAAGTAAAAAGTAGGGTTTGCAAAACCAAGGTAATAAAGCTGAGCTTTGACAAAAGATAATTTGCTTACTTTTAAACTTGACATATATTTTGCCGATGCTCAAGTGTGTGTAGGATCGTTACCACATTTATTTGACCAAAAAAAAAAAGTGAAGTGTGTCATAATCTGCAAAACGCAACCTCATTGTCCACGCCAAACACAAACAACAAAAGACCACTTAATATCACGAAATTGTGAAACTTCTACATATAAAATAAAACAGTACACCTAATACTAATGTTGCCAATTATATTATCAAGCTTGATTATTTATCATTTGCGTGATACATTGCTTAATATTAACTACTTATCATTTTTAAAGCCACTTAAGTAGCATTAGTTTCTGATTGAACTACGTAAGTAAAAGAAGTAGTCGAAATTTGAATCACTGAAGTAAGTACTAGTTACCAAGCAATAATACTTAAGTAGTCTACTTAAGTAAAACTACTTCGTTACTTTACACCACTGCGCTCGACTATATCGAAAGCAAAAGCTTTTTATATTTTTTCCGCTAGGTGGCAGCATAAAATTTTTAACCACCAAAACGCTCATATCTGAAATTCCTGTTGCTTGATTTTGCCCATTTTTTTTTTGAAATGTGGGCAAGCATGAAGGGCATCTGAAAAAAGTGGTTATTTTAATTCAAAAAGTTTCAGTAACACATAGGGACCTAAAAACTCCAGAAATTAGGGGTAGATGAGATTAGAAATATTGTTTGGGGCGGGAACCTTTTTCAACATTTTTAAAAATCGATGTCAGAGTCATGGTACACATAAAAAAGTTCACCTTGTCCCATATCAGGCATGTCAAAATTTGGAAAAAAATGTTTTTGTCATAACCCTAGTGATGACGCTGCTTTCTTGTCAGTAATGGTCTGCAAGGTTAGTTGTCATGATTTTCAGCATTTCCAATTTGATGAGATTGATCTGGTTGGCATAATGTCATTCGAACTGGTTGTTGTTGGCACATCGCCATTCAAACTGGTTGTTTTTGGCAAATTGCCATTCCAGTTGATTGTTGTTGGCACATTGCCATTCCAAATCGTTCTTTTTGACACATTGCCATTCCAATTGATTGTTGTTGGCACATTGCCATTCCAATTGGTTTTTGTTGGCACATTGTCATTTCAATTGATTGTTGCTGACACATTGCTATTCAAACTGGTTGTTGTTGACACATTGCCATTCCAGTTGGTTATTGTTGACACATTGCCATTCCAGTTGGTTGTTGTTGGCACATTGCCATTCCAATTGGTTTTTGTTGGCACATTGTCATTTCAATTGATTGTTGTTGGCACATTGCTATTCAAGCTGGTTGTTGTTGGCACATTGCCATTCAAACTGGTTGTTGTTGGCACATTGCCTTTCGAATGGGTTGTTATTGCCACATTGCCATTGCAATTGGTTTTTTAGTTATTCCATTTGGTTTTTGTTGGCACGTTGTCATTCAAACTGGTTGTTGTTGACACATTGTCATTTGAACTGGTTGTTGCTGGCACATTGCCATTGCAATTGGTATTTGTTGCCACAGTGTCATTTCAATTGATTGTGGTTGGCACATTGCCATTCAAACTGGTTGTTGTTGGCACATTTCCATTCCAATTGGTTGTTTTGGCACATTGCCGTTCCAATTGGTTTTTGTTGCCATATGTCATTTCAATTGATTGTGGTTGGCACATTGCCATTCGAACTGATTGTCATTCGAACTGGTTGCTGTTGGCACATAACCATTTGAACTGGTTGTTGTTGGCACATTGCCATTTGAACTGGTTGTTGTCGGCGCATTGCCATTCAAATTGGTTGTGTTTAGGCGCTGGTTCTTTCAAATTCTGCAAAGAAGCGAAGTACAGTTGGTGAAATTGTGAACTTAATGTCAGTTGATGCGCAGAGATTTATGGACCTCATGTCTTACCTCAACATCGTCTGGTCCGGTAAGTCCTGCTTTTTTTTTTAAAGGTGGAAATTGCCAGTGGTGGCATGGATGTTCTACAGTGGTTACTGGTTAGCTGTGATAAGGTTGGTCAGTTTATTTTAGTAATCAAGTGCATAGTGGTAGGGTGGGTAGTGCATGTCGGCGCGGTGGTCTTGCATCAAGTCGCTGGTTCTCAATCTTCATATTGCTTTTTAAATTGTTGAAATGAGAAATTTTTTTATAATTTCAGGAATAGAATTCCAGATCTTAACTCCCTGATACTTAATACTCTTTTGGAGTCTGTTTGATAGATACCGGGGAATATATAGCATATTTTGATTATTAGATTGCCTGGTACTTCTGGCCGATTATAGGTTAACTGTAGTGAAGCAATCATCAAAGGGTCTAGGGATTGTTTTTCGCTTTCAATTGTATACGAATTCTCCAGTTTCGAATTTATATAGGTCTTCAAGTTGCAGTATTTTTAGCTTTGCATAGATGGGCTTTGCTGTGTCACGGTGATGGGCACCGGAAACAATTCTAATTGCTTTGTTTTGCAAAATTTTTAGTTTATTAAGGTAACTGATATATGTTGACGCCCAAATTATTAAACCATACAGTAATAGTGGATGCGCCAAAGCGTAGTATAATTGTAATAGGTTAGCTTGGGGGAATACACTTTTTATTTTACACATAATACCTACAGCGCGCGCAACTTTACATTCCAGAATGGTTACGTGCTGTTTGAAATCTAGGTTGTTGTCAATGATGATTCCCTAAGTACTTCGCACTGTCCACGACTTTAACCAATGTGCCAGCACTTAAAATGTCTAGGTGCCATACAGAGCCCCTTCGTAATGTTGGGGGAATTATTAAAGCGTAAGATTTTTGTAGGATTAATTGTTGGTTTATTCAGGCAATTCATTGTTGAAGTTTCTCTAATTCTTTGTTCATTTTAGTTTCAAGGGTATTAACGTTAGGTGCTCTTACTGTTAGGCAGGTGTCATCGACAAAAAGTCTTGGTTTGTAGTTTAAGGCGTTTGGTAAGTCATTTGTATAAATGAGAAAAAAACGGGCCAAAAGATGATCCTTGTGGTACCCCATACTTTCTTTTTTTCAGCGTCTGAACAAGTTTGTTTAGGAAAAACGTATTGTTTTCGATCTTTAAGATAGGAATTTATTAGAACAAAAGCAACTCCACAGATACCGTAGTTTTCTAGCTTATTTAAAAGAATTTGATGAGATACGGTATTGAAGGCTATTCGAAGATCGACTAATGCTTATCCTGTAAATAGGTTCTTTTGAATATCCTCCTAAGAGTTTGTTACAACGTCTAGAATGGCGTGAGCGGTTGAAATTTTGCTTTGAAAACTGTATTGGTTATGATGGATTACGGTACCTTATGTTTTTCAAAAAACTTCGTAAACCTTACACATATGAGCTTTTCTATTATTTTTGAGAAACAGGTCAAAATGGAGATGGGACGGTAATTATTACCTTCTTTTTTACCACTTTTGTATACTGGTACAACCTTTGCTATTTTACAGTTACTTGGAAAAAATGCCATTTTCAAAGATAAAGATCAAGAAAAATTTGAAATACGGCGTAATTACGTGTCTGGCTGTTTTTAGGAAAAAATCCGGAATGTTATCGTGCCTTACTGCTTTGTTGCGTTGAGCGACATTATAAGGTTTAAAATTTTGCTATGGGTAGGGGAATTTAAGTAGATAGATTTGTTAAACACATTTTAGGACTTTTCGTCATAACACTTTTAATATTATTTGCCAATTTAACACCAATTGAACAAAAAAAAATTATTAAACTCATTGGCGACTGTAGTAGGATCATCTGTGACAGCGCCTTGCACCTGTAAAGGAATGGGTGGGGGGGTCACGATTAGTTTTACGCAGTAGGACAGATCGAATAATCTCCCACGTTCAGCGAGGATTATTTTTGCTTTGTTAAAGCTCAGTTTTGAAATGCAACTTCTTGGACAGTGCTTTGACTTTGGTGAGTATGTTCGAAAATTGTCGAAAAAAGTTTTTTTCGTTCACACTGCCATTAATAAAATGAGAGAGGAACATACAGTTTTTTCTTCGAATGGAGGTGAAAATTCCTTTGGTGATTCAGGTTTTTTTTGCCAGTCTTTGCTGCTTACGGCTCAAGCGTTTTAATGGCGCATGTTTGTTATTGCTTCTGCAATTGCGCTTACAAATTGATCAAAAGTATGGTCGAAGTTATTAAGAGTAAGGGCAATTGGTTCAGTACAATTTCACTTAACTTAATGTCAAGTTCGTCGCAAAAATTTTTAGGAATCAACGAATTTCTATCTGTGTATGATGCTACATGTTTCTCAATTTTTTTCCTCGTCTGAAATTTATTAATCATTCTCATAATTGGTTAATGATTCGTCAAACTACCAAAGACAATGAAAGGATTAAGGAGGTGCACAGTATCATTAGTAGTTACATGGTCAATAACAGTGGCAGAACTATCAGTGACTCTCGTTGGTTTGGTGATAACGTGGAAGGCTCCGTTACATTCAACTGCTGTAAAAGTTCTTAGCTGTCAATACGCGAATGTTCGAAAAGAATCACTCTCGAAAGTCCAGTTGTTGTTTTGTTGTAGCACTTTATTGAGAAAGTGAAAATAACCGATGTTCTAAATATGAAGGAAAATTTTAGACACAGAAAATTAAGGTATTCGATCAGATTCCAAATTAATCCAAATTCCCAAAAACTCCGAGCAGATTTGAACACTCCAAGACTTCAAGGTTTTCTGCAACATTATACAGTTAACTTATGCGATAAATACTAAGCTAGGCCTACTAAATAATGTAAATCAAATACATACCAATTTGTAGATCATTCGGGATTAACGGAACTCCGGTGTAAAATTAAATCAGAGGAAAAAAATCGCTGCCACTCAGACCGGCGACTATATCGAAAAGAAAAAGACTGTGCGTACTTGAATTGAAGTGTGCCGAAAAATCTGCAACAGGAAGTTGATTCATCGCAATACACAGTAATTAACTTAAAAGTTTCCCGTAGACTTATAGCAAAGTACATGCGCAATGTCACAAGCACGATTGTTTAAAGTTTTAGATTCGGTTCGAATCCAGATGAGAGCCAACCACACAAACGCAATGTAATAAATTGGATCCTATAAATAATAAAATAAACATGTTTACAAAACTTAGAAGTACTGTCTGGCACTCAACAATGGGTAAAATAAATTTAGAGGAGACCCATATAATTAGAAGGATGAAATTTCTTACACTCCCCCCAAAAAATTGGAAACTGTCCTGATGCAGTTACAATTTTTTCAACAAAGTTTCAACCTGCAAAACAAAGAACATGATTTACAAAAGTAGAACAATTGGAAAGGGTATACTCACGAAGGTGCAGGATTTGCTGACAGGATTAAGCAAAGCTTGCAGGTGTGACGTTTCAGTTCTCCGGAACTCGTTCTCACCGTGGCACTGCAAACATTTCCGTGTTTATCTGGAAAAATATGAGCTATTTTCCCCAGGGGCCAATTTCCTCGAAAAGAAGACGAGTCTTATCACCAACACAATATCTCCCACGGAAAAATTCTTTTGGACGTTATGCAAATGAAATAACTGAGGGTTATTTTCAACTTATATTGAACTGAAAATTCAACAGTAATTGAGGGAGACTGCGAAGTGAGCTTGCGCTCTTCGAGTCAGCAGCCACCCGTTATATATGTCAAATGCAATCGGCTCCAGCCGCGAATCGAACCCGTCACGTAGGATCTGTCACCTGCGCGCGATACCGCTAGGCCATGTCACTGACAAATGTTTACTTCTGGTCATAATTATGCCATTTACTTCTGTTCATAATTGTTTTGGAATATTCTGATATCCAGCGTTTCCAAAACTGCTCTGCTGCAAACTGAACAATTCGAAATCTTTGACGGGGATAGCAATCAGATTCATTGGTATTAACAAAGGGATGAGCGACTGAAGAATTAATACGCAGCAAGTGGTTTGGGGTTAGAGGCGTATTTTCGCCTGCCTCTAGAGGGACATCAGTGAGAGGTCGAGAATTTACAATGGCTTCAACCTCAGCAAATAATGTAGTTAAATCATCGTCGTAAAGTGTCTGCTTAGGCATTATGGACATTAAGGTGGTCCTGACTGAACGAATCATTCGTTCCCATACGCCGCCCATGTGACTCGAACTGGGTGGGTTAATAGTCCATTTAATGTTTATTTGACGAAGAGAATCGTGAATTTGGGATTGATTCCATGAACTTATAGATTCGCGCAAAAGGCGAGCTGAGCCGACAAAATTCGTGCCGTTATCTGAAAAGATGTGTTGGACGGGACCACGTCTAGACACAAACCTGTGTAAAGCATTTATGGATGCAGAAGTAGATAAGTCGTAAGCAACTTTCGAGTGAATTGCGCGGGTGGTCATAAACATCCATATCTTTTTACTACCGACCTTTTCATTTTGACTAAAAGTGGCCCAAAATAATCCACTCCCACGTGCGAAAACGGCGGTTCATGAATTTGTAACCTTGCCTTCGGTAAATCTGCCATGTGTTGATTTACTGGCCTTGAATTAATTCTCTTACACACCACACATTGACTAAGCTTTCGTTTGGCACATACCTTTGCATTAACAATCCAATAGCGCTGACAGAGAAAGTTCAAAGTCGAATCACTCCACCGTGTCCGACAGATTTTGAATGAGCATGTTGTATTATCAACACAGTGAGATGATCGTGTTCAGGCAAGATTATTGGATGTTTTAAATTGAAAGGAAGATCAGCGTTCTCAAGCCTTCCTCCAACTCTCGACACATCACCTGAAACAAAAGGGCCAAGTTTAAACAAGCAAGAATTCTTGCTTACCTGTTCATTTTTTGAAAGAGTTGACATTTCTTCATAAAAGTGAACTTTCTGTACATACTTGATAAGGCTTTTTTCGCGTTTCGGCAATTACTAGGGTTGTAAATTTGGGACCAGTTTATACAATCCCGGGATCGGGATTTCCCGGTATTTTAGACTTATAATCCCGGGATTATTCGGGATTGAGCAAATAATTAAAAAAAGTAGTATGGAAAGAACAAAAATCTCTCTGGGCAGAAGCTGAGCTATCTGTTAGCTGCTATAAGTATTAGAGGCATTAGAGCACATCATACTGTTTCCATCAACAACTTTATCGAGTGTAGAAAATAGTAACTTTATTTAGTCTCTCTCTGACTCCACTCATGTGGAGCAGCATGCCAGGAAAAGGGTTTTGCGCCAAGAATATGACTGTAATAATTGCAATGTCGGATATCTTACAACTTCAAGATGGTCATCGTATCCAATTGTATAAATTCCGAAAATAAAGAATAGTGCAAATAACAGGTCGTAAATTTACGAAATACAAGTTTGGCGCACCTAGCTAACCCTTGCGGTGCACCATTTGAGAAACGCTGAGCTAGGGTACGTAAAACTTAATTCTGTACTTTAGAATTGTAACATTACATGATGCTCACTTCCGTAGGCTGACATAAAACGGTCAATCAGGGGTATAGTAAATTTAATAAGTCCCGGGATTTCTAGACATATAATCCCGGGATTGGGATTGGAAAAAATACCCCAAATCCCGGGAATTCGGGATCGGGATTTCCCGGAATTACAACCCTAGCAATTACCAGCTCGTCAGCCTCAACACGAGCCTTGAATGACAGATCCGTACTTTGAGAACGACTGACGAAGTACTGCATAAACCGACACAACCACAATACAGCAAGTTTAAACTTGTGGAGGGAGGAAAAATGCAAAATGAGTTTAGCAGTTGGCTGAATATCTACAACGGCAGACTTGGTCTGCTTCACGTTAGCAACAATGACAGTTTCAGAGCCAGTATTTTGGTTGGCAACTTTGCACTTCCGAACATTTATCTCCAAATCATAAGATTGAAAGATGTCTCCATCATCACAGGACGCAACAGGAATGGTCTCTGGCCATTTACTTGGTTCATCTTTTAGAAACCCGGGTCCTGAAAACCACACGTCATCACGCAAAAGGTCATCAGCGGTCAATCCACGGGAAGCTTTGTCTGCGGGATTAAGTTTTGACGGTACATAAATCCAATAAAATATTTTGGAGTATTTCAAAATCCTGCGTAATCTGTTGCGTGGAAAAATGGGAAATTGTTTACAATCGGCTCTAAGGCTATGTAGCACAATGGTGGAATCCGTCCAAAAAAAGCAGGGGCAATCGTGAAGATCAAGTTCTTGCTTAACCAAGCGCGACAAGTGAATCAAATCTAGAGCAGTTTCCAATTCCATATGCGGAATGGTATCTCTGCCAGAACCTGCGATGTGACATTTGGCTATCACAATGTTGCAAACCACAATCGTGTCTGGAAGAATAGAACGCACATAACATACAGTGCCTCTGGCCACATTAGAGGCGTCAGAAAAAAAAATGCAGTTGATTTTGGGCAGAATTTATCCGACAATGTCGCTTAATTCTTACGTTTTGCAGCCGGGGCAAACCATCTACCCACAATAACCAGCGACTTAACAGCTTTCCTTGCACGTCTTCATCCCAGCCAAGCTTTTCTTTGCAAGCCTCACTGTACACTAATCTTGCATTTAATATGACTGGAGTCACAAATCCCAGAGGGTTGTTCAGAGAATTAGTTACTGACAAAATACCTCTTTTTGTGCGCGGCAACTTCGGCAATGCCACACTCACGTAAAATTCATCTGTTTTGACGTCCCAACTCACTCCTAATATGCATTGGCAGGGAAGCGGCACTGACGGTGGAATAGCGTTTTGCAGAAATTTGGATTTTTCTTCATCCGGTATGGCTTGCATCACTTGAGAACTTGTGGAAAGCCACTTCGTTAACTTGAAGCCACCTTTTAAAAGTAACAAACACAAGTTATTTACAATGGAAATCGCAACTTCTTCATTTTCAACGCAAAACAAGCAGTCATCCACGTAAAAATTATTTAGCACAATAGCTGCAACACAAGGATCAAAGTACTTACCAAATTCCTTTGCTGTTTGCCGCAGGCAAAAGGTAGCGCAACTAGGCGATGATTTGGCGCCGAACAAATGCATGGTCATTCTGTAAATTTCTGGAATACGGTCTAGATCATCGTTAGGCCACCGGTAGAACCGCAAAGTGTCTTTGTCGGATGGAGCGACTCGCACTTGATAGAACATAGCTTCTATGTTTGCTGTGACAGTTATAGGAGCTTTACGAAATCTTAGTAGAACACCAACAAGTGAATTCATTAAATCTGGTCCCTTCATAAGGAAATCATTAAGCGATTTATCTCCGCATATTGATGCACAATCGTGAGCAACACGCACTTTATCTGGTTTCTTCGCACTTAGGACTGGTTGGTGCCGAATATACCATTGGCGAGGTGGTGTCTGCAGCTCATGGTCGGGTACTCTTTCAGCATAACCACAATCGATCATCGCCTGCATCTGCTCTGAATACCTTGAATGTAAGGTAAGGTCTTTTTTCAAACGTCTTTTGAGACTATCGAGTCTCTTCAAAGCAACGCTACGGCTTTGAGGCAACTTGACTGCGTCATTACGCCACAGCAGTGGTAATTGGTAATGTCCGTCTCTATATTGCAGTTTACGACGCATAATGTCCTAGGCAATGGGATCCTCCATGGAATACTTGAATCCGAATTCCAACATTTCTTTATGGTCATGCAACATTGACATCAATCCTTCAGGATCACAAAAGTTCGGAGCCAGGATGTCCTGGAAAAAATTCGCCTTCGTCAGTTAAAAAAATGTCGTCAAAACATTGAGCATCTGTTGGCCATTCCAAGCCCCGCACCAAAAAGCTCGAGGAAGTCTCTTTGTTAAATTGCAAATGCTCAAAACAAAAACCTCGTGGAGTCCAGCCAAATGGGGTGAAAACAGCATCTGGGCTGTTCTCCGGGTCGGGAGAAAACCGACTCTCTAGACAACGATGTGCAGCAACACAATCATTGCCTATTAACACAGTTACAGAACCACCATCAGTAGGCGATAAAGAGATATCGCACAAGTGCGGGTCCTTTGACAATTCGATATTTGGTGGAGCAACAGGAATGCTGTCTACAATAACTACTTCCAATTTTGTGCTATAACTATTACTTAATGACGAAAGATTAAACGACACCACAACCGTATTCAGGACATGTGGATTACCTGGCGTCATTGTTTGTACTGCTAACTTAACCGGAGAAGCGCGAAGAGATAACTCATCTACTAAACGGCGCTCACAAAAGGTTCTGTCGGAACCAGAGTCTAGCAGAGCATAGGTGTGCACAGTTGTATCACCAGCGACGATCTTTACCGGCACAATATCTAAATAGATACTACGCTTATGTCCTGCAATTGCGGGCTGAGATAAAGTTGCCAGAGCTTTTGCTTCGGATACGTCATTGGGTTTGGAACAGTTACCTTTTACATTCTCAGTATACGCGTGACTTTCAGAAGGATGTAGCAAAGTATTGTGACTGGTGCTTCCACAATCTTTCTTCTTGCATTTGATGCCGAGACTGCAGCGATGAGCCATATGACCAGTATTTCAACACACTTTACACAACTTTTCATTCATAACAATTTTCCATCGTTCAGACAGAGTTAATGACCGAAACTTCCGGCATTAATAAATTTTGTGTGATTCAGAGCAACAAATGCATTTAACTGAAGGAGCATTATTTTGTTGTTTACCTTTAGAGATACTCGCAATCGTATGCAAAGCTACATGACCAAACTGTTCTGTAATTTTTACCAAAACATCAATCCACTTTCTTTTCAAATCCAAGGAAAACTTACTAACTAACGCGGTAAGAAACTGCACCGAATCGAGATTGGAAGCAACCGTGTCATCAGCTAAAGCGTAGCAACATCTCTTCATCAAAACTGATAGCTTATTTAATCGCTCTGCTACATCTTTATCAAACTTAAGAAGGCCTAGTAACTGTTCTTCACAAGCTTGGGCGATAATATGTGGCTGACCATATTTTCGTTTTAATTCGTCCCAAGCCAAATCGTAAGCAAATTCTCCGTCGTGTATGTCAGCAAAGTGTTGAATGTTTTGACCAACTTCTGACGAACAATGTTGAAGCAAATACGACATTTTCTTTCTCGGTGTCAACCAATCGGTCACATGGCATGTGAAGCGATTAGGGAAGGCCCAGTAGTCAAGAGGGTCTCCTTCGAAGCTTTTAATTTTAGGTTTTGGAAGGAGTTGGTCGGAAACATCTCTGAGGGGGTCCAGTTCACCTCGAAAGTACTGATGCAGCGGATGATTTATATTGCTAGGTGGTAGATTATGACTCGTAGAAGGCTCTGCCCTTTGATGCGTTTCTTTGTTTTCAACCACTTGTGGAGCTAACTGACCTGGTTTAGGAATCGAAGCTGGTCGATTTTCTACTCCTATCCTTTTAGGAACAGTATTAACATTAGAATGAATAGACAATGAAGGAAATTGCTGACGAGTCTCATAATGCTTAACTGACCTGACAGAAGGTAGTAACGATGGCTGTGGGTTACTAATTGGGTCAATAAAGGGCTGATTGTCATTGCTACGCTCTCGAAGTGCTGTTTCTAATTCAGCAACTTCTATCCGACGCTCACCTTCAGCGGCTAATTTTTGACGATGAAGCTCCGCCCTTTTGCGCTTTAATGCTGCTTCTGTAGCCTGTAGACTTCTCTTCCCTTTTTTCTTCTTCACGCATACGAATTTCATTCTGAACCTTTCTTAAACGAGCTAACTGTAGCTTGATCCTCGCCTCTTCCAGTCGACTGGCCGAACTAACTGTACTGCAGCGACTAGACTTAGACCTTTGAGACTTTCGATCTTCAGTTTTTTGCGATGGACAGGGCAACTCACCCAGAGAGGATGTGGGGCGGAAAGCAGTTACATGCGAGGTATGGGGGCGACAATTTGTCGATCGAAATTGATCATCAGAAATTTTAAAAGATGCCATTCCCTTAGATGCATGGTAAAATTGATTAATCCTTTGGAGTCAGGCATCGTGTGGCCCCCCACATCCTCAGATAATATAACAGCTGCAGAAGGGCCTTGAAGGGAACTTACTCTTAGCTTGGCGTTTTCAAAAGACCGCCGCATCTGTGACTTAGATTCAAGTGCAAACGTACCACTTACCGAAGGGGGTTTGAACACCTCAAAAGTACGACCATCAGGAGCGAGGTCTGGCATAGAGTTGGCCTTAGTAGTATCAACGCCAAATGGTACCCATGATTTTCGGTCCCCCATAAACATACCATTCAAAGAAGTTTCTAAAACTTTCGGGACCTTCTTTAACTCTCTACTACGCATTTCATCGTACCACTGCTGCACCCTCTGTTTAAACTCCCAGTAACCTGTTTCAAAATCAAGTGTAGTGCAAAAGGTGCCGGGTATCACATCAGCACCAGACAGGTGAGAACATTGAGAAGCAAAATAATCGTAAGCTTTATTTACATTTGCAACAAGTTTTTCAACTTCGTCTGCCTTTTCAGGACAGGTCATTAAATTTTCGCCTATGTTATAAAGCTGGTTGAGCGCGAAAGCAGCGGCAGCAACCACGTGAGATTCGGGGATCATTGTGCCACAAATTCGACCACTTCTAAGTTTCATAAGCTTTACAATTACACACAAAATATATAGCACTAATCTCACACGCCTCGGTAATTTTAAAACCTACCCATTAAATAGTGCAACAGAATGATTCCAGTATACACCAAATTGACTCTTCGCAATATATGGTGAGAATTCCCAAACAATTATGACATTCAGAAGCAACAAGCTTATGGATAAGTCGAGTAAATGAATCACTTTCTCTGAAGTGATAAAATTTAACGTAAATATGACTAAACACACTAACTCATTAACAAGTCAGTTTTAATAGCTTTTACAACAATAATGCAAGTTACCAAACTTGTATTACCACAAATACACCGGCAGATAAATTATAGGCTCGGTGGTCAAGTTAACAAACTTGTATACCACAAATGCACCGGCAGATTAATTATATAGGCTCGATGATCAAGTTAACAAACTTGTATATCACAAATACACCGGCAGATTAATCATATAGGCTCGATGGTCAAGTTAACAAACTTGTATATCACAAATACACCGGCAGATTAATTATATAGACTCGATGGTCAAGTTAACAAACTTGTATATCACAAATACACCGGCAGATTAATTATATAGGCTCGGTGGTCAGGTTAACAAACTTGTATATCACAAATACACCGGCAGATTAATTATATAGGCTCGGTGATTAAGTTAACAAACTTGTATATCACAAATACACCGGCAGATTAATTATATAGGCTCGGTGGTCAGGTGAACAAACTTGTATATCACAAATACACCGGCAGATTAATCATATAGGCTCAGTGATCAAGTTAACAAACTTGTATATCACAAATACACCGGCAGATTAATTATATAGACTCGACGATCAAGTTAACAAACTTGTATATCACAAATACACCGGCAGATTAATTATGTAGGCTCGGTGGTCAAGTTAACAAACTTGTATATCACAAATACACCGGCAGATTAATTATATAGGCTCGGTGGTCAAGTTAACAAACTTGTATATCACAAATACACCGGCAGATTAATTATATAGGCTCAGTGATCAAGTTAACAAACTTGTATACCACAAATACACCGGCAGATTAATCATATAGGCTCGATGGTCAAGTTAACAAACTTGTATATCACAAATACACCGGCAGATTAATTATATAGACTCGATGATCAAGTTAACAAACTTGTATATCACAAATACACCGGCAGATTAATTATGTAGGCTCGATGGTCAAGTTAACAAACTTGTATATCACAAATACACCGGCAGATTAATTATATAGGCTCAGTGATCAAGTTAACAAACTTGTATATCACAAATACACCGGCGGATTAATTTTAAGCTCGGTGATCAAATTGAAAACTAAATGTAAAAGGTTTTAGCTGTCAATACGCGAATGTTCGAAAAGAATCACTCTTGAAAGTCCGGTTGCTGTTTTGTTGTAGCACTTTATTGAGAAAGTGAAAATAACCGATGTTCTAAATACAAAGGAAAATTTTAGACACAGAAAATTAAGGTATTCGATCAGATTTCAAATTAATCCAAATTCCCAAAAACTCCGAGCAGATTTGAACACTCCAAGACTTCAAGGTTTTCTACAACATTATACAGTTAACTTATGCGATAAATACTAAGCTAGGCCTACTAAATAATGTAAATCAAATACATACCAATTTGTAGATCATTCGGGATTAACGGAACTCCGGTGTAAAATTAAATCAGAGGAAAAAAAATCGCTGCCACTCAGACCGGCGACTATATCGAAAAGAAAAAGACTGTGCGTACTTGAATTGAAGTGTGCCGAAAAATCTGCAACAGGAAGTTGATTCATCGCAATACACAGTAATTAACTTAAAAGTTTCCCGTAGACTTATAGCAAAGTACATGCGCAATGTCACAAGCACGATTGTTTAAAGTTTTAGATTCGGTTCGAATCCAGATGAGAGCCAACCACACAAACGCAATGTAATAAATTGGATCCTATAAATAATAAAATAAACATGTTTACAAAACTTAAAAGTATTGTCTGGCACTCAACAATGGGTAAAATAAATTTAGAGGAGACCCATATAATTAGAAGGATGAAATTTCTTACAACTGCATTAAGAAAATTTACAGCTTGAGAAAATCGATTAGATTCGTCGATATTTATATTGAAATCACCTAGAATATAATAGGTCTGTTTTCATTTGCCAGTTGTTCAAGGCATTGGCAGAATTCGTTAGCAAATACCTTAATATTTTCGTTGGAGTGTCAATAAATGGTGCCAATTACAGAGCTTTGTTTAGCTTTAGGTTGAGTCACATTCAGCCACAAGCATTCGCATCCATGCTAGTCAAATCTTTTTTCATGACTAAATTTCAAGCCGTTTTGAATGTACATCGCTACGTCTCCGGCATTAGTACTCGAACTTACGTTCATAAAAGTGTACCCCACCAAGTCTATATTAACTAAAGGCTTGTTTTTTATTCGGGTTTCAGAAAGAGATATAACGTTTGGATTAAAAGTTAGGGATTCTACAAAATCATACATATCGTCAAAGTTTTTGTTTAGGGACCTGATATTAAGGTGCAAAAGTATCAGGGAGTCCGAGGTATTTTCTCTCACCTGATTTTTAGGTGCAAAAGTATCAGGGAGTCAGAGGTATTTTCTCGCACAGGGATCGTTTATTTTACTTATATCTGGATAGACGCACTCATGAATATTATTACAAAGGGACTAAGAGATTTGGTCGCATATTACTTCCGTGTCATTGACAACTGGACAGTGATCGGCTGCTCGACTTGTGCACAGAAATTCCTGCAGGTCTCTGTCGCACAACATATTATCAAGCGCCATGTTGACAGCAAGAAACTAGCGTCATCAAAAGCTTGACGAAATCAATAGGCGATTGTATAGGAAATTACAGCATGTAAAGGTGCAGTACGAAATCGCAATATAATGAAGATTTGACATATCTTGCTGTAAGTTTAACACTAAGCTTAGGTCTAGATAATTGCTTCACACAATGTGATAAGAAAAAGCCGAGCGTCTTATACTTGCAGATAAGGCAGTTCCACTTTGCCAGCGCGATCCAATTTTGCAGTCGGAGTAAAATAGCGAGTTAACAGATTGCAGCCGTGATAGCGCAATTTTGAAGCAGACTAATTTGCTAGATCGTTTTTCGAGTTTTGTGACAGGTAATCATTTTAAGCAATTACCGGTAGTTCGGAATGCCGTATGATTTTTGGCAAGTAGATCTGCCCACTTTTATTTTTTTAGTTATTAGTAGGCCTTAGTTCTCACACATTTAACGCTAAATTATGTATCAAGAGGACAAGGAATTTTTCGACCGTCAACAAACAAAGCATAGTTACCGTCTACCGCTTTCCAGACAGTCTTTTGGTTCTTTTCTCGTGATTCCTTGTTGGCTTTCGTAAGGAACTTCCTTTGCAGTTGCAACCTTTTTGGCAGATGCTCAGTCATAAAGATGCAAGGAGAGTTATTGTCGCTTATCATTCGAGCGTTGTTGTGATTCTTCAAGTTCCTCGCATTTTTAATAATCAAGTTTTGTCATTAATTAAAAGTTTTACAATGATCGGCCGATCTACTGATGTTCCACCAACTTTTACTGGGTGTTGGGGGAGTCGATGTAAGTCAACAAGCTCAACATCTTCAGGATCATTAATTTTTAGGCCATTCACAGGAAAATCTTGAAATTTTTCTCTAGTTCTCTCTCTTTTCTCCCAGACATTGTCGTCATCTTCTTTGATCCCGTAATTTAATATGTTTATTCGTTTATCGTATGATTCTTGCATGATTTGGCTTTTTTCTTAAGTGTTTTTGAACAGTTCGAGAACTTCAATTTTTTCATGCAATTTAGCAATAACCTCGCTATCAGTTTTCCTACTTAGCATGAAGTCAATTTCAGCAAATTTGTCATATTTAGACTCCAGTTGGTCAATTCGCATGTTTGCTCTGTCAAGCTTATGGTCTATTTTGTTGATTCTTTCGTCAATTAAGTCTAATCTTGTCAGAATCTGGTCCAGCTTCTTTTGTACAGTCATGTTTTTGCTTGTAAATGTAGATAGTTGAAAACTTAAGAAACTTTGCACTGACTGTTTTAGTTTAATTGAGTAGTTTTCCGCCTATTTCACGAGCAAATCAAACTGCTATTTCCTCTAATATTGCAAACTTATTCAAATAGAATGACTTCAAATCGCAAGCCTCGCTTTTATGCTGACGATACTTGCTTAGTAGTTAAAAATTCATCGAAACATCTTCTTGAACATATTTGTAACTTATTAAGAGATAATTTGATGCGAACAAATTGCAAATTAATCCCAAGAAGACTGTCATAATTTGTATACCTCCTAAACTTAATAAAACCCCTGTTCATCTGGAGGTTTTCTATAATGATCTCCAGCTGACTTGCACAAATTCATCGAAATACCTGGGGGTGATTGTTGACAATAAGATTAATTTTCAATCATATATTCAAATGATAGAAAATAAACTTGCCAGAGCTGTAGGTATCCTCAGCAAAGTTTGCTTCTTATTCCTTTAGAACCTCAATTTTACTTTTCCTTTATTCTGCACTGATCAACCACACCTTCTCTTTGAAGTAGCTCTATGGGGCTTCACTTATCCTTCATACCTTAATAAACTCCGGCGATTGCAAAACAAGGCCATTCGCATTATTTCCAGTTGTAATCGAAGAGCTTCTATCACTTCTCAATTTCGTAGATTAGAAATACTTAAAATTACCGAGTTATATACTTTGAAGTCGCGAAAATATTGCATCAACACAATAGCTTTTCCTCCCTCCCCTAATCTCAAGCCTTTTTAGACTCTTAACAGATATCCACGATCGCCAGACTAGATCCACATCGCTAAACGATCTGTACGTCGAAAAATTCACTACTTCACTCTGCCAAAAATCAATTAAGTTTCAAGGCCCAAAAATCTGAAACTCCATTTCTCACCGATCACTTCGCAGTCTCCTGTGCAGTTGTATTGTGTATTATGTATTATTATTGCTACGATACTCACAAATGAATTAAAGTGTCTTTCTGTTAAGACTCATTCCAGTTAATAAGGACACTTTATTTCGTTGCTCATACCAGAATGAAGTTGAGATTTGACATGGTTAGAATAAGCAACGTGACAAAGAGTCATTACAGTCTGGAATGAGTCTAGCCTGGATTGGCTGTGCGTCGCAAGGCAGACCAGACTTTTATTATATCTGCAGACATTAACAAAATGTTGCAATATTGTGTATTTCAGGACCTTTTCAAATAATTCTAGCGCTCTACTTTCTGTGGCAGATCCTCGGCCCTTCCGTGCTGGCCGGTCTTGTCGTGATGATTCTTCTCATTCCAATCAATGCTGTATTCGCAAACAAAGCAAAGAAACTTCAGGTTTGTTTTGTCACTCATCTTGTCAGTACTTGCATTATGACGTCGTGATTATGTCACAGGTCAAGCAAATGGGCTACAAGGATGAGCGAATTAAACTTATGAATGAAATATTGAATGGGATGAAAGTTTTGAAGATGTACGCTTGGGAAATGTCATTTAAGGTAGGACTGTTGCGGTCTTGAGATTATTTGCATAACTCCGACCATAGTGGGGTGCGCAAACCGTTCAAGTTTTATGTGGAAACTTCAAGTTTTGTGTGCAAATCGTTAGGTTTTCTGTGCAAACCGGACAAATTTTGTATGCAAACCTTGCAGATTTCATACGGCGCAGCGCTAACAGCTTTGATTTACAGCAATTATTTCGTTTAATGTTATTTGAATATGATTGCAGTGGCTGCGCAGTTGTGTGATGAATGCTATATATGCTTGGAATTTTATTTCTTTATTACAACCGGAGTTCAATGGTGGCCGAGTTTCGTATCTGCGGGTTTTTTCAGAATCTTCTTGATTAGGAAAGCGAAACCTTTCTCTTAGGCAGTGGTTTGACGTGTTAAGTTGTACGTTGTGTAGCGAAGCAGTGTACGATTAACCCGTATAGTTGTACGTTGTGTAGCGAGGCAGTGTACGATTAACCCGCATAGTTGTGCATTGTGTAGCGAAGTATTGTACGATTAACCCGCATAGTTGTACGTTGTGTAGCGAAGCGGTGTATGTTTAACCCGCATAGTTGTACGTTGTGTGGCGAAGCGGTGTATGATTGACCCGCATAGTTGTACGTTGTGTAGCGAAGCGGTGTACATTTAACCCGCATAGTTGTACGTTGTGTAGCGAAGCGGTGTACGATTAACCCGCATAGTTGTGCATTGTGTAGCGAAGTATTGTACGATTAACCCGCATAGTTGTACGTTGTGTAGCGAAGCGGTGTACGTTTAACCCGCATAGTTGTACGTTGTGTAGCGAAGCGGTGTATGATTGACCCGCATAGTTGTACGTTGTGTAGCGAAGCGGTGTACGTTTAACCCGCATAGTTGTACGTTGTGTGGCGAAGCGGTGTATGATTGACCCGCATAGTTGTACGTTGTGTAGCGAAGCGGTGTATGATTGACCCGCATAGTTGTACGTTGTGTAGCGAAGCGGTGTACGTTTAACCCGCATAGTTGTACGTTGTGTAGCGAAGCGGTGTATGATTGACCCGCATAGTTGTACGTTGTGTAGCGAAGCGGTGTACGTTTAACCCGCATAGTTGTACGTTGTGTAGCGAAGCGGTGTATGATTAACCCGCATAGTTGTACGTTGTGTAGCGAAGCGGTGTACGTTTAACCCGCATAGTTGTACGTTGTGTAGCGAAGCGGTGTATGATTGACCCGCATAGTTGTACGTTGTGTAGCGAAGCGGTGTACGTTTAACCCGCATAGTTGTACGTTGTCTACGGTTAACCCGCATAGTGCACTTGTTTTGGGTTCGATTCCCTGCTTCATACAATGCCAACACATGGTGTGGGATGCCGGAATAATATGTGAGCAGTTTCTAATCTGTCTCGATGCTGCTCGCGTAACAATGCACAGAGATCAAGTCTATGGTAGCTATGATGTAATAGTGCGAAGTATGATATGAAATAAGGTTGACCGACTATTTGCGAGTGTGATGACGTAACAATGAAGATCCATTCAAAAATTTTTAATTCAGGAAAAAGTCTCAGAAATTCGCGCGAAGGAGCTTTGTGAACTGCGTCGGGCTGCATACTTGAACGCAGTGTCCTCATTCACCTTTATCTGTGCCCCATTCATGGTGAGTAGATTGATAGCTGTGGTTGTAACACGCTGACGAGGGTCTACGTTGCAGGTATCGGTTACTACGTTCGGAGTTTATGTTCTATCCGATGACAAGAACATACTAGACGCGCAGAAAGCGTTTGTATCGCTGTCACTTTTCAATCTCCTCCGCTTTCCTCTCACTATGCTCCCCATCATTGTAACCTCCCTTGTACAGGTAAATCGTAGGATTTCGTGAATGAACTGACCATGATCACATCGCTTTATCACGTCACCATCAACTTTATGCTGCCATAATCTTCGATTCGCATTTTCAAAAATTTGATTGTAAGGCAAAAATCACGTGGACTTGTAACCATCACGAATTTGTTAATATGAACGTGTTTGGTTAGACATTATGAGTAGCTGGGTTTTAATTTGTTTTGCAGGCGAGTGTGAGTCTTAAACGACTCGAATTCTTCTTGAACAACGCGGAGTTGGATCCACAAAGTGTCGATCGCTCTTCACATTTTTCCTCGCCATCAATTCGCATCGATGATGCAACTTTCCAATGGGATCCTGAGGAGAAGCCAGTCTTGCACGAGTAAGTCGCTTGAATCCTGCTGGAAGTGTTGCTATATGTTTAGTACAGTGGTTTTCAACGTCAACTTTTCTGGTGGAGTGGAACCCCAATGATACATTCCAGAGACTCTAGGACCCCTCTGTGGATTAATTTAACTTACTATTTTACTTGCACTCAGCTCTAATTTGTAAACTTGTGGAATCCCTGGATTGTACTAGTGGAACAACGGTTCCGCGGAACCCCAGGTTGAAAGCCACTGGTTTAGTATTTACCTGCGTGATCGAATCCTGCTTGAAGTGTTGCTATGTGGCGTGCTTATTATTTCGATGTGTGATCGAATCCTGCTTGAAGTGTTGCTATGTGTTGTGTGTTTAGTATTTCGATGTGTGATCGAATTCTGCTTGAAGTGTGGGTATGTGTTGTTTGTTTATGATTTCGATGTGTGATCGAATGCTGCTTGAAGTGCTGCTATGTGTAGTGCATTTGGTATTTCGATGTGTGATCGAATCCTGCTGGAAGTGTTGCTATGTGTTGTGTGTTTAGTATTTCGATGTGTGAGCGAATCCTGCTTGAAGTGTTGCTATGTGTAGTGCATTTGGTATTTCGATGTGTGAGCGAATCCTGCTTGAAGTGTTGCTATGTGTTGTTTGTTTAGTATTTCGATGTGTGAGCGAATTCTGCTTGAAGTGTTGCTATGTGTTGTGTGCTTAGTATTTCGTTGTGTGATCGAATCCTGCTTGAAGTGTTGGTATGTGTTGTGTGCTTAGTATTTCGATGTGTGATCGAATCCTGCTTGAAGTGTTGTTATGTGTAGTGCATTTGGTATTTCGATGTGTGAGCGAATCCTGCTTGAAGTGTTGTTATGTGTAGTGCATTTGGTATTTCGATGTGTGAGCGAATCCTCCTTGAAGTGTTGCTATGTGTAGTGCATTTGGTATTTCGATGTGTGATCGAATCCTGCTTGAAGTGTTGCTATGTGTTGTGTGCTTAGTATTTCGTTGTGTGAGCGAATTCTGCTTGAAGTGTTGCTATGTGTTGTGTGCTTAGTATTTCGTTGTGTGAGCGAATTCTGCTTGAAGTGTTGCTATGTGTAGTGTGCTTAGTATTTCGTTGTGTGATCGAATCCTGCTTGAAGTGTTGGTATGTGTTGTGTGCTTAGTATTTCGATGTGTGAGCGAATCCTGCTTGAAGTGTTGGTATGTGTTGTGTGCTTAGTATTTCGATGTGTGAGCGAATCCTGCTTGAAGTGTTGCTATGTGTAGTGTGCTTAGTATTTCGTTGTGTGATCGAATCCTGCTTGAAGTGTTGGTATGTGTTGTGTGCTTAGTATTTCGATGTGTGAGCGAATCCTGCTGGAAGTGTTGCTATGTGTTGTGTGCTTAGTATTTCGTTGTGTGATCGAATCCTGCTTGAAGTGTTGGTATGTGTTGTGTGCTTAGTATTTCGATGTGTGAGCGAATCCTGCTTGAAGTGTTGTTATGTGTAGTGCATTTGGTATTTCGATGTGTGAGCGAATCCTGCTTGAAGTGTTGGTATGTGTTGTGTGCTTAGTATTTCGATGTGTGAGCGAATTCTGCTTGAAGTGTTGGTATGTGTAGTGTGCTTAGTATTTCGTTGTGTGATCGAATCCTGCTTGAAGTGTTGCTATGTGTTGTGTGCTTAGTATTTCGATGTGTGAGCGAATCCTGCTGGAAGTGTTGCTATGTGTTGTGTGCTTAGTATTTCGATGTGTGATCGAATCCTGCTTGAAGTGTTGGTATGTGTTGTGTGCTTAGTATTTCGATGTGTGAGCGAATCCTGCTTGAAGTGTTGTTATGTGTAGTGCATTTGGTATTTCGATGTGTGAGCGAATCCTGCTTGAAGTGTTGTTATGTGTAGTGCATTTGGTATTTCGATGTGTGAGCGAATCCTGCTTGAAGTGTTGCTATGTGTAGTGCATTTGGTATTTCGATGTGTGAGCGAATCCTGCTTGAAGTGTTGGTATGTGTTGTGTGCTTAGTATTTCGTTGTGTGATCGAATCCTGCTTGAAGTGTTGGTATGTGTTGTGTGCTTAGTATTTCGATGTGTGAGCGAATCCTGCTTGAAGTGTTGTTATGTGTAGTGCATTTGGTATTTCGATGTGTGAGCGAATCCTGCTTGAAGTGTTGCTATGTGTAGTGCATTTGGTATTTCGATGTGTGAGCGAATCCTGCTTGAAGTGTTGCTATGTGTAGTGCATTTGGTATTTCGTTGTGTGAGCGAATCCTGCTTGAAGTGTTGGTATGTGTTGTGTGCTTAGTATTTCGTTGTGTGATCGAATCCTGCTTGAAGTGTTGGTATGTGTTGTGTGCTTAGTATTTCGTTGTGTGAGCGAATCCTGCTTGAAGTGTTGGTATGTGTTGTGTGCTTAGTATTTCGATGTGTGAGCGAATCCTGCTTGAAGTGTTGGTATGTGTTGTGTGCTTAGTATTTCGATGTGTGAGCGAATCCTGCTTGAAGTGTTGGTATGTGTTGTGTGCTTAGTATTTCGATGTGTGAGCGAATCCTGCTTGAAGTGTTGGTATGTGTAGTGCATTTGGTATTTCGATGTGTGAGCGAATCCTGCTTGAAGTGTTGCTATGTGTTGTGTGCTTAGTATTTCGTTGTGTGATCGAATCCTGCTTGAAGTGTTGGTATGTGTTGTGTGCTTAGTATTTCGATGTGTGAGCGAATCCTGCTTGAAGTGTTGTTATGTGTAGTGCATTTGGTATTTCGATGTGTGAGCGAATCCTGCTTGAAGTGTTGCTATGTGTTGTGTGCTTAGTATTTCGTTGTGTGATCGAATCCTGCTTGAAGTGTTGGTATGTGTTGTGTGCTTAGTATTTCGATGTGTGAGCGAATCCTGCTTGAAGTGTTGGTATGTGTAGTGCATTTGGTATTTCGATGTGTGAGCGAATCCTGCTTGAAGTGTTGCTATGTGTTGTGTGCTTAGTATTTCGTTGTGTGATCGAATCCTGCTTGAAGTGTTGTTATGTGTAGTGCATTTGGTATTTCGATGTGTGAGCGAATCCTGCTTGAAGTGTTGGTATGTGTTGTGTGCTTAGTATTTCGTTGTGTGATCGAATCCTGCTTGAAGTGTTGGTATGTGTTGTGTGCTTAGTATTTCGATGTGTGAGCGAATCCTGCTTGAAGTGTTGCTATGTGTTGTGTGCTTAGTATTTCGACGTTTGATCGAATCCTGCTGGAAGTGTTGCTATGTGGTTTGTGTTTATTTTATTATTTCGATGTGTGATCGAATTCTGCTTGAAGTGCTGCTATGTGTTGTGTGTTTAGTATTTCGAAATGTGATCGAATCCTGCTTGAAGTGTTGTTATGTGTTGTGCATTTAGTATTTCGATGCGAGTCGAGCGAGGTTCACTGGTGGCGATAGTGGGCCAGGTGGGATGTGGCAAGTCCTCGGTCATGGCCGCGTTGCTTGGAGATGTAGAGAAGGTCTCTGGCAATGTTGCTGTTCAGGTAGGTCATGGGTCAATGTTAAGTGTCCAGGTAGATCATAGATGAATATTGCTGACCAAGTGGGTCACTGATCTATATTGGTGTCCAAGTAGATCTTGGGTTAATGTTAGCGTCCACGTTGGTCATAGGGCAAGGTTGCTGACCAGGTGAGTCATAGGTCAATGTTGCTGCCCCGGTTGGCCATAGGTCAATGTTAGTGTCCAGGTAGGTCATAGGTGAATGTTGCTGACCTGGTAGGTCATAGGTCAAGAGATTATTTCTGAGGTTACAAGCTTACGTTGCAGGGTTCGATTGCATATATACCACAACAAGCATGGATACAAAATATGAGTGTGCGGGAGAACATTGTGTTCGGCATGTCCATGGACACTCGCAAGTATGGTGAAGTGGTGGACACTTGTGAATTAAAGCAGGATTTTGATATCTTACCCGCCGGCGACCACACGGAAATTGGAGAACGGGTTTGCATTGTAATAACTATTCTTACTCACCTTCATTCTTACACTCATTATATATTCAGGGCATCAACTTATCCGGTGGACAGAAACAGCGGATAGCTATCGCCAGAGCTGTGTATCGGGATGCAGATGTGGGTATAAGTGATGAAACAGCCAGTGCAATGCTTGATTATCTTTCTTGTAGGTTTATTTGTTTGATGATCCTCTCAGTGCGGTCGATGCGCACGTGGGGAAAAACATATTCGATCACGTGATAGGACCTAGAGGCTGTCTTCATGATAAGGTGAGCTCAGGAAGGCGATGGTCGAAACTAGATAATTAGGTTTTCGAACTAAAACGAATCTATCGACTGCTCGCTGATGATCAGAAACAGTTGTCAACAGCTCACTGATGATCAGGAATGGTTGTCAACAGCTCATTGATGATCAAAAATGGTTGTCAAATAGCTCCCTGATGGTCAGAAACGGTTGTCAACAGCTCACTGATGGTCAGAAACAGTTGTAAACAGTTTGCTGATGATCAGAGACAGTTTTCATCAGCTCGCTGATGATCAAAACTAGTTGTCAACAGCTGGCTGATGATCAGAAATAGTTGTCCTCAACTCGCTGATGATCAGAAACAGTTGTCAACAGTTCGCTGATGATCAGTAACAGTTGTTAACAGCTCGCTGATAATCAGAACTAGTTGTCATCATTTTGCTGATGATCAGAACTAGCTTGCCATCAGCTTGCTGGTGATCAAAAACAGCTATCAATAGCGTACTGATGATCAGCAACAATTGTCAACAGCTCGCTGATGATCAGAACTAGTTTGTCAACAGCTCGCTGATGATCAGAACTAGTTGTCAACTGCTTGGTGACTATAAGATCGTTTGTCAACTACTCGCTGACCGAGATGGGCATTTATGAAGACAATTTATTGGCGATAATTCATTACTGATTATTGTTATTGCTTAAAATAGTTTTGATTTATCGATTACCGATATCGCTTAATTGTAATATATTTTGTTAACGGCAGAGTCCGTGAACTGCTCTCTTTTCCTGAAAAATCTAGAAAAACATTTTTGCAATTTGGTATAGGGTCAATCCATCTTTAATCAAACATCATGTCAACCCACTTTCTCGGAATTTAACCAAATTCGGCATATGAGAAGAACTTATTGAGGAATTCACAATTCCCAAATTTCAGCTTTCTATCTTTTATACTTTCCGAGAAAATCAACTTTGAAATTTCTTGACACTAGGTGGCTTTTTTTACGCTTCAGTGATTTTTTGCTCCCTGAGCCTCCCCCTTACAGTAGATTGTTGCAAAAAAATCCTAGATGTATGTTTTTGGGGGTGTAGAATCCATTTTTTTTACTTAAAAATAATGTAAAATGATCAGAAAAGTTGCTGTCAGCGAATATTGGTGATTGAGTTTACGCACAATTTTCTCAGCTCCCCGGAGGTTTACAAAATTTTGAAATATGTCATTTCATTCATGAATGCACCCACAATCCAGTAATACAAACATAAGTCTTGGCAAAGTTAAATAACACTTTGAACATTCAACTGAATTGTTTTGACTTATTGAAACTTTTTTCCAGTATGTCTCCAATCTATCTGGCATTAAACTTTAGCACAGCCTACTTAAAAACCATTAGAAAAAAAAAGACTTTGATGTTGTGATGCTGTTAATATGATTTAAATGTACCTAGTTGTTATACACTGTATACCTGCTAAATTGAGACTAACCTACTGACTATTATAAACAGAATGTTTTTCATTTTATGTACAATACTAAATATGGTTTCAAACATATTTTTCTGCACAGCTAACCATAATGACATTGTAAAGCAATATATGTATTTTTTAATCACAGCTTAAAAACTTTAATTTTAAAAAATATGTGTCAGTGTGGTACAACTTTCTTCAATATATAGCTACACTTTCTTCATTATATATATAGGCATAGGCGTCGATTTTTTCTTGAAAAAGGCAAATAGTAGGGGGGCGAGAATTTTTATAAGAAGTTTGTTTTTTGTGTATCGGGTGTCCCAGAAAAAATGAACCACTTTTTGCAAAGTATTTTCTCGGTGATGATAAACTCAAAATTATTGAAATTCTGTAATTACACAGTAATCCAAGTACCGGTATGTTATTTACATTTTTACATAATATCTAAAAAATTGGTTGCAAATTATGCGAGTATTGCCAAATTAAAAATGATAATTAAGAAAATTCAGCATCAAGAGCAAATAGTGGTTTATTTCAGTCAATGCTCAATGTGACCTCCATAATACTTCCACAACTAAACAAAGGTGTTTTCTTTCAACAAGAAATGCTCTTGCATCTTTCTTCTATAGATATCATGTTTATTTCGAATGTCTACAGATTTATGTCACAAAACGCAGCAACAAAGCGTTTATTAGACCTTTACTCACATAACTTTCCTCTGATACTAAATTTTTTGAAACATCTTTTTTAATTTGGCAATACTTGCATAATTTGCAACCAAGTTTGTAGATATTATGTAAAAGTGTACCTTAAAGTATTGAGTTTCAATGATTTTGAGTTTATAATCACCGAGAAAATACTTAACAAAAAGTGGTTCATTTTTTTGGGATATCCGATATGATGAAGCTCATTTAGCGCATGAATATATTAGTTGTGTCATAAAAAATATATGCGCTAAATAACAATAAAATTTATCGTCGTTTTAGTGTGAGTATGTGCAAAGTTATTTTTGCTCAAAACGAGCAGACACAACGGGTCCCCCCCAGTCTTCCGACGCTCTGCAAAAAGCTTAAGCGGAATAGAGTTAAAACGAAATTTCAGGGTACCAGTAGCATCGTCGCTGAACACGCGCTGATAGTTTTCTTTTCGCCTTTTGTATAGCTTGAGCGTAACATTGCGACAGAACATTACCACGAAGTTTCGTTGTTGTACTTTGGAACTGTTTTAGCTACTTTGCATGCATTTAACTTTTAACATAGGTATCAAAATACTGTGGGGGCCAGACATATATCCCCCTTGTTTGGTGTTAGACCTGAGGGAGCATCACCCCCTTTCTCCGCTGGATTGACGCCCCTGTATATAGGTACTGTAATTTCTTCAATATATACACTTCAAATAAACCTTCGATATTGAAAGCTTACTTGGTACAAAAGTGCGCGGTACACATAATTTTGATTTTTACTGCCTGTACCTTAATGTTAACACCTAATTTGAGTGTTTTTTTAATATCGGTACCTTTTTTTGAAATTCATGATAGCCAAACTACTGATATGTACCATTAATGAAGTTTTGTTTTTGAGACGATAAGACTACATGGATATTACTAGAATAACATGATATATTGATATATATAATGCATTTAGTCTCATATCACTTGGATATTCAAGACCTCTCCACCTAGGTGTAGAGAAAATTGAAACGTTTTGACTCAATATAGGCCTACTAGATGTTCACTTGATGCACGCATTAAAATTTTCACTGCAGCGACGTCATTTTGCAACCAAGTTTTCAACAACATGTTTATGTCCTGACTGTCAAGAAATCTTAAGTGTGCTCTGTAAGTCTGCATAAATAAAAACGATTTTCTTACACAGTGAAAAACTTAGTTGGATTTGAAAGTGTTGTTCAACTTTGCCAAGACTTATGTTTGTATTACTGGATTGTGGGTGCATTCATGAATGAAATGACATATTTCAAAATTTTGTAAACCTCCGGAGAGCTGAGAAAATTGTGCGTAAACTCAATTACCAATATTCGCTGACAGCAACTTTTCTGATCATTTTACATTATTTTTAAGTAAAAAAAATGGATTCTACACCCGCAAAAACATACATCTAGGATTTTTTTGCAACAATCTACTGTAAGGGGGAGGCTCAGGGAGCAAAAAATCACTGAAGCGTAAAAAAAGCCACCTAGTGTCAAGAAATTTCAAAGTTGATTTTCTCGGAAAGTACAAAAGATAGAAAGCTGAAATTTGGGAATTGTGAATTCCTCAATAAGTTCTTCTCATATGCCGAATTTGGTTAAATTCTGAAAGGGTGGGTTGACACTTAAGCACAAATTGGGTGATTAAAGATGAATTGACCCTTTACAAAAAAAAACAAACTTGGTTAAACACATTAAAAATTTACCGCAACATTTATCGGAAAAATTTATCGGCGATAGTTTATCGATTACCGATATCACTTTAAGAAATTGAGATTTATCGTTATCGCCAATGGCTTTTTTAGAAAGGTTTATCGTGCCCATCACTGCTCGCTGATGGTCCGAGCCAGTTGTCAACTGCTTAGTGATGATTCGAACCAGTTGTCAATTGCTTAGTGATGATAATCAGAACCAGTTGTTAACTGCTGGATGATGATCAGAAACAGTTGTCAAATGCTTGGTGATGATCAGAAACAGTAGTCAAATGCTTTGTGATGATCAGAAACAGTTGTCAACTGCTGGATGATGATCCGAACCAGTTGTCAACTGCTTGCTGACTATGAGAATTGTTTGTCAACTACTCGCTGATGATCATAAGCAGTTGTCAACTTCTTGCTGATTATCAAAACCAGTTGTCAACTGCTTGAACTAGTTAGTTAGCAGCTCGCTGATGATCCGAACCAGTTGTCAACTGCTTGATGATGATTAGAATTGGTTAGTCAGCAGCTCGCTGATGATCCGAACCAGTTGTCAACTGCTGGATGATGATCGGAACCAGTTGTCAGCTGCTCGGTCATGATCACGACCAGTTGTCAATTCCTCGTTTGTTTTTTCAGACTCGTGTATTCGTCACACATGGGCTGTCGTATCTCCCTCAGGTTGATCAGATCTTCGTGTTGGATCAAGGTCGTATATCAGAGGTACGTCAACATCGTAGTTCATCATCTCATCGTGTGTCAAACCTTTACGATTGCAGGTTGGGACATATCAGAGCCTTCTTGACAACCAAGGGGCTTTTGCTGAGTTTATTCGAACTTATGCTTCTAATGATGATGACCCACCTGATGATCCTACCGGTGAGTAACGTCATGCTGTGTCTACTGATGACGTCTTAATGTTTATTGTTGTTAGTGAATGTGTCATCTTATTGCGATAAAAGCTCTGGAACGGAAAATGATGAAAAACATCAGATTTCCGAAGTTCGGCGATCTGTCATGAGGTAAGTAATCTAAAGATGAATGATTTTTGATGTGGCAGGACGAGGCCATCTCAGGGGCCCTATACCATGCTCTTCGCACGAAAAAAAATCTTCAATTTTTAGTAAAAGACGCTCGCGAAGATTTAGGTATATTATGGTCAAGTTTGGCGAATAGAGTTTTACAAATCTTTGCCAATTTCTTTTGTTTGCGCGAAGATTTAAATTTTTTGTTTAAATTATTGTGTTCGTGCGAACATTTTTCGAAGTATCGAACAAAAAGATTTTAGTGCGATCATTTTTTTCTTCGCGTGAACATTTTTTTACGCTAAAATCTTCGCCAAAAGCAGCATTTTTCGTGGTTTGGCGAACCCTTTTGACCACTCGCGAAATTGGCGAAGACTTTTTTTCAACATAAAAATCATAGCTTGTACCGGTACGTCTCACTGCTAAAAAGTGGAAAATAATGGCTGCTCGATTCTTAATGGCCACAGCAGTAACAGTAGAAGATATGGCGCTGAAGGCCAAAGTGATATTTTAAGATCGAATTCAAAGCAAGAAATAATTAGAGAATTTCGAATGAGTAAGTCGGACATCGGTCAAGTTTGTGACATGGTTCAAGAGAAATTGACACCCCTTGGTTGTAGAAATGTTGATTTAAATTTGCAAGAAAAGCGTGCCACTTTTTATCAACCATAGCTTGGATTTTATTTGGGGTGACGGCGCTAGTTAGATATTCGTAATCTTTCATGTATTTAAGGAGCATTTGTTTTTTTCGTAAGTCCATCTTCTAGCAGCCATTTTTTAATTTACAGTTATTATTACGGTAATGAAGTAATAAAAAATGGTTTGGATGGATTTAATACCGATGGCAGCAGGAAGAAAAGTTTATGTGGTCACAGCACAGCTATTTTGGAGGCATAAAGCCGAAAATCTTTGCCAAACGCGAACAAACCATAATATAGAAACGTCGCGAACAAAAATCTTCGCCATTCGTTCGAAGATTTTTCTTCGCACGAACGCGAACAGAAATCTTCGTCATTACCCGAAGACGCACGAACGTGAACGAAAATTTTCGACATTCGCTGAAAAATAATTGCTTGGCGAATACGAACGCTATTCGAATGCGAGGTTTTTCTTTGTGCGAAGAGCATAGGATAGAGCCCCAGAACTCGATGGCAAGATTACGATGAAGACCTTAGTTGTTTTTGCCTTGGCATTAATAAGAGGATAGCCTGCCTTTCGTCGCGGAGGGTCGAGATGCTTGGAGGCTCCAACTTGAGCAGCTGCCCCCTTGACCCCCCAAGAACAAGTTTTTATTACATGAAGTTTCTGTTTTACAGCATGTCGATGCGGGATGCATGGGGTTCAATTCCCTGGCCGGTCAAATCAGACACATTGTCGCCACCGCTGCTACGTTTCTTTGGAGTTGTGTTGCGCGGGCGCTAAGCTGCGGAGATGGCCCCTCCACTCGTTGCGCGCTTCGATGTAATACCGCGGAGATGGCCCCTCCACTCGTTGCGCGCTTCGATGTAATACCGCGGAGATGGCCCCTCCACTCGTTGCGCGCTTCGATGTAATACCGCGGAGATGGCCCCTCCACTCGTTGCGCGCTTCGATGTAATACCGCGGAGATGGCCCCTCCACTCGTTGCGCGCTTCGATGTAATACCGCGGAGATGGCCCCTCCACTCGTTGCGCGCTTCGATGTAATACCGCGGAGATGGCCCCTCCACTCGTTGCGCGCTTCGATGTAGTACCGCGGAGATGGCCCCTCCACTCGTTGCGCGCTTCGATGTAATACCGCGGAGATGGCCCCTCCACTCGTTGCGCGCTTCGATGTAATACCGCGGAGATGGCCCCTCCACTCGTTGCGCGCTTCGATGTAATACCGCGGAGATGGCCCCTCCACTCGTTGCGCGCTTCGATGTAGTACCGCGGAGATGGCCCCTCCACTCGTTGCGCGCTTCGATGTAATACCGCGGAGATGGCCCCTCCACTCGTTGCGCGCTTCGATGTAATACCGCGGAGATGGCCCCTCCACTCGTTGCGCGCTTCGATGTAGTACCGCGGAGATGGCCCCTCCACTCGTTGCGCGCTTCGATGTAATACCGCGGAGATGGCCCCTCCACTCGTTGCGCGCTTCGATGTAATACCGCGGAGATGGCCCCTCCACTCGTTGCGCGCTTCGATGTAATACCGCGTGTATAATGAAATTTTGATTTGGTGATATGAGATGTCAGAAAAAATGTCTTGATGCATTTTGTTGCTAGGCAATCAAGCAAGAAAGCTCTCCCACCGTCGTTGAGCAAACAAGAAGAAAATAAACTGATTTTGACGGAGAAGGCCGAAACAGGAACTGTGAGTTACTGTGATAAACTGTGAGTTACAGTTACTGTGATACGCACTCGACCTCAGCGGACAAAGTGTGGCTACTAGTTGCTAAAAGTGTTGTTCAACGCACCACAATGTGTTTTGATGCATGTCGAGTGTTTCCGTGAAGGTGGTCAGTTACAGATATCGGTGCGGGAGTCTATGGTTCAATTCCCAAGTTGGTCAAATCGGACCAAGTGTCACCAAGGGCTCTCCATCGCTGCAATGTTTCTTGTTGTTCAGGCGCTTAGTCGCGGAGATGGATTGCGCCACTCGTTAAACGCATCGGCGTAATACCGCAAGCATAATGAAGATTTGTTTTTTATGTTTAGGTGAAATTTGTGGTATTTGCCACTTACATGAAAGCGATCGGCTACTTACTGACCATTCTCATACTTGCATCTTACATACTCCAGAACGTTGCACAAATCTCATCCAGTATCTGGCTTTCACGTAAGTCCTTTGCTTTCTCCTCCACTTTCTCTTTGATTTATTTGATGTTTTTATCAGAATGGAGCACAGACCCATTGAATGATGATGGAAGCCAAAATGGGACCGAAGTGCGTTTGGCCGTTTATGGAGTGCTGGGCTTTGTGCAAGGTTCGTAGATTCTATTGAGGTTATTCAAGGTCAGTTATGCTGTGTTTTCGAGGTAGATTCTACCAAGTTCCTTCGAGGTCATTGTTTTGGTTTACCTGATGTCAGTTTTTCGAATGTTTACTGTTTATGTTTGTTGATTCAGTTCATTCAAGGCCACTTCCGACTAACTCGATATATGTAGAGGAGTCAATTTCTTTTACTGGTCTGTGACGTTTGGGAGTGTGTTACGTTTAAGGGTGTGTGTGATGTTTAGCGGGTGTCTAACGTTTAGGGTATGTGTAGCGCTTAAGGGGTGTCTAACGTTAAGGGGTGTCTGACGTTTAGGTGGTGTCTGACGTTTAGGGGCTGTGTGGCGTTTGAGGGGTGTGTGATGTTTAGGGACTGTCTAACGCTTAAGGTGTGTCTAGCGTTTATGCCTAGGGGGTGTGTGACATTTGAGGGAGGGGTGTGTGATGTTTACGGGGTGTCTGACGTTTAGGGGGTGTGTGACGTTTGAGGGGTGTCTAACTTTTAGAGGTGTCTAACGCTTAAGGGGTGTCTAACGTTTAAAGGGTGTCTGACGTTTAAGGGGTGTCTAACGTTTAAGGGGTGTCTGGCGTTTAGGAGGTGTCTGACGTTTAAGGGGTGTCCAACGTTTCGGGGGTGTCTGGCGTTTAGGTCTTGTATCTGACGTTTAAGGGGTGTCTACCGTTTAGGGGGTGTCTGGCGTTTGAGGGGTGTCTGACGCTTAAGGGGTGTTTAACGTTTAGAGGGTGTCTGGCGTTTAAAGGATGTCTAACGTTTTGGGGGGTGTCTGGCGTTTAGGGGGTGTCTGAAGCTTAAGGGGTGTCTAACGTTTAGAGGTGTCTGACGTTTAAGGGGTGTCTAACGTTTAAGGGGTGTCTGGCGTTTAGGTCTTGTATCTGACGTTTAGGGGGTGTTTAACGTTTAGGGAGTGTCTGACGTTTAAGGGGTGTCTGACGCTTAAGGGGTGTTTAACGTTTGGGGGGTGTCTGGCGTTTAAGGGATGTCTAACGTTTAGGGGGTGTCTGGCGTTTAAGGGGTGTCTGAAGCTTAAGGGGTGTCTAACGTTTAGGAGGTGTCTGGCGTTTAAGGGGTGTCTAACGTTTAGGGGGTGTTTGGCGTTTAAGGGATGTCTAACGTTTAGGAGGTGTCTGACGATTCAGAGGTGTCCAACGTTTAGGGTGTGTCTGACGTTTAGCGGGTGTGTGGCGTTTGAGAGGTGTGTGATGTTTAGAGAGTGTCTAACTTTTAGAGGGTGTCTAACGCTTAAGGCAGTGGTTCTTAACCTTTTCACTTGCTGGCACCCCTTTTGAATCACCAACCGATTCTCGCATCCCCATAAAATTGGAAGATATCGATGAAGACCAAAAAAAAAATTAAGGTGATCACGTCCGCAAATGTCCGATTTTCCACGCAAAATCAAGTGAAGAGCAAAAAATAAAGATCACGTCCAGGGGCCGATCCAGAAAATTTTGGTGAGGGGGATGCAGTTTTGAATTAGGTTAAATGTCAACTGAATGCAAAGATATTAAACCCGAAAAAGAGCGTAATTAAGCCCTTTGTAGAAAATGTTTCTATGTGAAGGGAGTATATTCAGAACTTTTTAGCACCAAATTTTTTGACATTTTGAAGCGTATTTTTTTTTTGGCAAAAATAAATTTGAAGCAAATAGGGTAACAAAAATGATTCTAAGGGGGTTCGGGGCATGCTCCCCGAAAAATTTTTGAAAATTTACATGCTGTAATAAGCATTTTAGCACTTTTTGAACAATTTGTAATGCAAATTTTTCTCTTTTCCCCTAATTAGTCCTTCTCCAAATTGCATTTTGTTCGCACAGTTTCGATTCATGCGTGGCTAAAGGTCAGTTTGCACTAACTGCGATTTTAGTCCGATTTGCTGTCGTACGAAATTTTATCCATTTTTTGACGTAAGAAGTTGGTGAAAATATCTTGACCAAACTTGAATCCCAACAGTTTTGCTTTTTATTGGTTATTTTGTAAAGCACCTTACGATTGTTTTCTAAAAGGCCTTGCATGGTGACGTAGTTTTACGTCAATAACTTCTAATTGTTTCGTGGCCTACGTCACCTTACGTACGAAAAGTTAAGTCGCATCGCTTTCTGTGTGAGCGCACCTTAAGGCGTACGAATTATTGTTGAATCGCAGAGGTTTGAAATAATGGAAAAATTTTATTCATCGAAAACATTGTTGAAATTGGCTGGTGTGGAGGGGTGGGTGCATCCCTCATATCCCTCCTGTGGATCCGCCACTGATCACATCCGCAGATGTCCAATTATTTCCACGCTAAATCAAGTAAAGTACAAAAAAAATCTTCAGATGTCCTATATAACAGTAGATCTAATCAACTTTAATCTTCATCAATCCCGCACCCCCTAGGGACGTTTCTCGCACTCCTGGGGGTGCGGGCACCCCTGGTTAAGAAACCCTGGCTTAAGGGGTGTCTAACATTTAGGGGGTGTTTGACGTTTAGGGGGTGTTTGACGTTTAGGGGGTGTTTAACGCTTGAGGGTGTGTGATGTTTAAGGGGTGTTCAACTTTTAGGGGGTCTGGCGTATGAGGGTATGTGGTGTTTAGGGGGTGTCTTGCGCTTAAGGTGTGTGTGACGTTTAAGAGGTGTGTGACGTTTAGGGGGTGTGTGACGTTCGAATGGTATGTGACTTTAGGGGGTGTCTAACGTTCAGGGGATGTCTAACGATTTGGGGTGTCTAACTGACGTTGATACAAGAAATCGCATGCATTTGTGTGTGGTTGGAAACAAAAGATCTTTAAAGAAGTTATATTGTAGTTGGTAGGTGGTGAGTCATCCTGAGAATCAAACCTGTGTATGTACAACTTATAATTGTTTGTAGGATCGCTTCTGTGCGTAAGAAGCATGAGGCTCTCGATGGAACAAGGGGATTCCTGGAGCCGTTTTCCAATGTTGTAGCAGGTTATGCTCGTAGCTGCAATCTTGCAAAATCAATCAATTTTTAATTACGTTGATTTATGATATGCATGACGCTCAGTAATTCATGTGTGAATGATTTAACGCGATCAAAGTGCGCTTGTATTGTGATGCTGAGTGTTTTCTACTTACTACTACGTGGCGCTGCCGAGCTAATTATGGCCGAGCTCGAACAGTTGCGTGTCACGAGGTGTCGCTGCTGAGCTGTGAGTGTTGTCGCTTAGGGAGCAGATGCCTATCGCAAGATATTGCTGAGGTACGAGTATTTTCTCTCAGCGAGCAGGCGCGTATCACAAGGTGTCGCTGCTGAGCTGCAGAAATCGTTGCTCAGCGAGCAGATGCGTATCACGAGGTGACGCTGCTAAGCTGCGAGTGTTGTCACTCAGGAAGCAGGCTTTTTTAATGGTTTTGTTGTAAGTTGTTGAGTATTTGCTGTGTTGTCTAATTCAGAGTACAATGTTTATTCTCTTCGACTTGAGTCCACAGCTATTCGCCTGATGAGTTTCTGGTGCATTGAACTATTGGTGGCCACGTTGGTTAATGTCGCCAGCGGTTGAAACGTCATGAGAATGGCGGTCAAAAACAGTGAGACCGGCTCGCTTCGCCTCACTGCGCTGAACCTACTTTTATAGGAGGTTCTTGTGCCTTTCTGTTTCCATACGTTCGTGCCTATGAAACGAAACATGAGCTTTGCTGGTTTTCGATTATCCCGGGCAGTTTTTGGTCTTTGTTATGTAATTTTGGTCTTGGTTGATAGTTAATACTATGGTTGTTAAAATAATGTTCTTTGGCTTTGTTTATTGCTTCCCAAGTTACTGTAATTGGTTAAACTTTATTCACGAGTTTCTATGGCGCTTCGTAGATAATTTTGACTTCGGTTTCTGCAGTTAGCCAAATTCCTTTTTTTAAGCGACGTACTGTTGGCCTTGGTTGATGGTTAATACTACAGTTAAAAATTAAAATAGTGTGTTCTTTGGCTTCGTTTTTTGCTTCCCAAATTATTTTGTTAAACTTAATTCACGAGTTTGTATGGTGCTTTGTAGATAATTTCGGATTATTCGACTTCGATTTCCGCAGTTAACTAAGTTTTCTTTTTACGCGCGCATGATATGGCTACGGTAATTGTGTGGTTTAATACTAACCCACGAGCGCGTTCTGCTTCGCCGTGCTTCTGCGGTTTGCGAAATCTTGGAGTTTGCAATCAAGTTTTGGACCTCGAGCGCTTTCTGTCTTGCGCGCCCTTCTGATCAGCAAGCTGTATATAAGCTTCGATTTTTGTTGGTTTAGTTAGAGCCAGCTTTGGTTCCCGTAGTTGTGCACCTGATGAGTCTGGAAGGACGAAAAAATGATAACCGGTTACCCTTTTTCGTGCACTAAGCGTTAGTGTACACCCGGCCCATGTCGTGCTTGCATTGCTCGGTGTCGCAAACAATCACTATGTTTGATTTATAAATAAAATATTTTCAGGTATGGCAAGCAAAGTTACATATGAACTGCACAAATGCCAAAACAATTCATGCAAAATGTTTGAAAGCTTTAATGGTATATTATGGCAATTATGGCATGCTTAAACCTGCGAGTATTGTCACTCAGCGAGCAGATGCATATCGCGAAATGTCGTTGCTGAGCTGCGAGTATTGATGCTCAGCGAGTAGGTGTGTATTACGAGGTGTTGCTGCTGAGCTGTGAATGTTGTCACTCAGCGAGCAGGTGAGTATCACGACGTGTTGCTGCTGAACTGCGAATATTGTCGCTCAGCGAGCAGGTGTGTATCACGAGGTGTTGCTGCTGAACTGCGAATATTGTCGCTCAGCGAGCAGGTGTGTATTACGAGGTGTTGCTGCTGAACTGCGAATATTGTCACTCAGCGAGCAGGTGTGTATTACGAGGTGTTGCTGTTGAGCTGGGAATGTTGTCACTCAACGAGCAGGTGTGTATCGCGAGGTGTTGCTGTTGAGCTGCGAGTATTGTCACTCAGCGAGCAGGTGCGTATCACGAGGTGTTGCTGCTGAACTGCGAATATTGTCACTCAGCGAGCAGGTGTGTATCACGAGGTGTTGCTGCTGAACTGCGAATATTGTCACTCAGCGAGCAGGTGTGTATCGCGAGGTGTTGCTGTTGAGCTGCGAATATTGTCACTCAGCGAGCAGGTGTGTATTACGAGGTGTTGCTGCTGAACTGCGAATATTGTCACTCAGCGAGCAGGTGTGTATCGCGAGGTGTTGCTGTTGAGCTGCGAATATTGTCACTCAGCGAGCAGGTGTGTATTACGAGGTGTTGCTGCTGAGCTGCGAATATTGTCACTCAGCGAGCAGGTGTGTATTACGAGGTGTTGCTGCTGAACTGCGAATATTGTCACTCAGCGAGCAGGTGTGTATTACGAGGTGTTGCTGCTGAGCTGTGAATGTTGTCACTCAGCGAGCAGGTGTGTATCACGACGTGTTGCTGCTGAGCTGTGAATATTGTCACTCAGCGAGCAGGTGTGTATCACGAGGTGTTGCTGCTGAGCTGCGAATCTTGTCACTCAGCGAGCAGGTGTGTATCACGAGGTGTCGCTGCTGAGCTGCGAATATTGTCACTCAGCGAGCAGGTGTGTATTACGAGGTGTCGCTGCTGTGATGCAAGTATTGTCGCTCAACTAGCAAATACGTCTCACGAGTATCGCTGCTAAGCTGCGAATATTTTGCTCAGCAAGCAGGAGTGTATATCACGAATTGTCGCTGCTGAACTGTGAGTATTGTTGCTGAGCGAGCAAGTGCGACTCACGAGTGTCACTGCTGAGCAACATGCGGTTGGTGTTTTCTACTTGATGCGTTGCAAAGCGACTTTTATGATCACATGTGTGTTGCAACATTGCAGGTGTGTTTACGCTCATCTCTGCTATCGTTTTGTTTGTGGCCGGGCTTGAGGCATCGCGGATCTTGCATTATGACATGTTGATTCGTATCCTTCGAGCTCCGATGCGATTCTTCGATCAAACTCCTCTGGGAAGAGTAATCAGTCGTTTCAGCAAAGACATTGATGTAATGGACGGCTTGTTGATAATGTGGGTGACATATTTGTGACAACTTTCAACTTTTCCCTCATCCAACATTTTTCCAGGACTTTTTCCATGTTCCTCAGTTCATTTTTACGAGTGGCTGGAACCATCTTCGTCATATGTTACGCCACGCCTTACGTCATATTTGCATTGATACCTATCATGTTCTTATACGTCATCATCCAGGTACTACCCCCTACTCCCATCCTTTTTTTTGCTTCAATATTTTTTATGTTGTAGAGGTTTTATGTGAAGACATCCCGACAATTGAAGCGACTGGAATCAATTAGCCGCTCGCCGATCTTTTCTCATTTCGGTGAATCCATCACAGGTAAGGCTCGGTATTGCAGCAGTGGATGTAAGTTGGCAGTGATAAATTTAAGAACCTTCCTGTGAAAATCAGATCTTCGTTACTCGCGCTATTACATGGAAGCATGTAACGAGTGGCGAAATCCACCTCTGAGGATAGCAGCTGGGCTTCTAAGGAACGCCGCAGCGGTGGGGAGCCGTTGGCGATATTGTGTCCAATTTGATCGGCCTGATAATTGAACCCAACATCTCTCGCATTGCTTGCGGCGCTTTTACCGCTAACCTGCCGTCGAGATAATTCTAATGATGATGAGCGAATCTAGCGAGGAAAAGTAGTGGAAGAACAATCGAGTTGTTTGATCGGATGTCCAATAGGGTGTTACCGTTTTGGCGAATTTTGGTTTCAAACTTGCCGCGGCAATTTTTAGAATGGAAATTAATCCGTCAACTTCCACTTCTTCAAAATACATTTTAATTTTTTCAATTGTTTGAAGTCCCATTTCTTGATTGAAATTTTGGAGGAGTCCCGCGTGACAGTTGACAATTTACCAGTGAAACGTTTACAAGTACGATTGTGATTGTCGATGGGCCTCCAAAATAGCACGTCGCAATACAGCAAGCAGGCTGCACATTTATTTTTGCGGAAAAGAATGATCGTAGATTTCTCCTTTTCTACAACATGCTTAAGTGTGGACAAAGGTGAGAGAACTGCAGAAAGTGGAAAAAGAGGATTATCGGAAAAGACATTGGGTGCAGGGTTAGTGGGATTCAACCATGCTGTAGCGTGTTCAAAAATCACTTTTCGATGGCTTCGCACACCAGTGTTCGGTCTTGTTGATTGAAGAATAACAAAAGGTCCCTTAAAAATATTGTGTTTTCTGAACTATCAGAAGCACGTCGCTTCAAATGAACTGTAAGGAACATTGGGGCACAAACACTTGCAACAAAATTTACGATTCGTACAAGGCGAATGCATTTTTCAGCATGAAGCAACATAGACGGTCGGTGCGCTTGAGGAAACTTGAACAAAGCCAATCTCAAACAACCATTGGCTGTTGTCATCCAACAAAAGCATGTTATTGATAAGTGTGCATTGAAAATGAGGATCGTGTTACAACGTAGTATTAGGTCTTTGCGAGATGCTCAAAGATGTGTGTTGACCCCTTGGTGCAAGCAAGAAACGATTTGTCAATCTCCGTAATTAAGACGAAATAAGCAAAGGCTTAACACTGCGTTATTACACGATCCTCATGTTCAATGCACACTTATCAATAACACTTTATCAAAAGCATTTTCAATGCTCACTTATCAATAACGTGACTACAGTTAATGGTTGTTTGAGATTGGCTTTGCTCAAGTTTCCTCAAGCGCACCGACCGTCTATGTTGCTTCATGCTGAAAAATGCATTCGCCTTGTACGAATCGTAAACTTTGTTGCAAGTGTTTGTGCCCCAATGTTCTTTGGGCTTCATTTGAAGCGACGTGCTTCTGATAGTTCAGAAAATGCAATATTTTTAAGAGACCTTTTGTTATTCTTCAATCAACAAGACCGAACACTGGTGTGCGAAGCCATCGAAAAGTGATTTTTGAACACGCTACAGCATGGTTGAATCCCACTAACCCTGCACCCAATGTCTTTTCCGATAATCCTCTTTTTCCACTTTCTGCTGTTCTCTCACCTTTGCCCTGGCAGGTCCACACTTTGGCATGTTGTGGAATAGGAGAAGTCTACGATCATTCTTTTCCGCAAAAAGTAAATGTGCAGCCTGCTTGCAGTATTGCGACGTGCAATTTCAGAGGCCCATCGATAATCACAATCGTACTTGTAAACGTTTCACCGGTAAATTGTCAACTGTCGTGGAGGAAAAAAGCGCGCAACAGCATTGGTGCCATCAATAAAATACAAGCTGGCAAACGAATGAGAGCCTATGTTGTCAATGAGTGACTTTTTGGTGTTCCCTGGATACGTTTCAACTTGCAATTTGCTTTAATAAAAAAATATTTACTAGCATACGGATTTGAATGTTTGGCGATGAAGTAGCTGAATTACAAATTCTGCTTTATCTCAATTTCTGTTGCAAATAGTCTATGTAATGTTTCGACTATAACCAAAGTCTCGTCAGCCTTGCTACGCACAGCCAATCCATGCTAAACTCATTCCAGACTGTAAAGACTTTTTTGCATTGCTTTACCTGGACATCTCGACTTCACCTCTTTTCTAGGTTGTGCCCTATTTTTGGCAGGCGACTGGCCCCAAACAACGATACCCAATGAAAGAGCCTATAACCACTAACCCACAACTAAGTTACCGGTAGCCTAACTAGCCCAAATCACTGGAAGCCCCCATGGCAACCCACTCATTTGCAGCTGCAGACGCGTTTCGACCTTATTATGGTCTCATCAGTGCAGCATAGCAACCTCCCACCTTCCTGAAAAAAAACGAAAATTCAAATCTTCAAAAGAACTACACACCCCAAATCTAAGCCTCTACTCGTTCTGCTCAAGGTAGAAAATTTGAAATAAAACCTTCAAGAAAATAATACAGACTGGATTATGATGTCACAGATTCCCTGTAAACATTCGATAAGAATAAAAATGACCGGTTGGTTTAAACATTATTTTCCGGGTAATCTGAGAAGGAATTTTTTTGTTTGAGGTTTGTAACTATACCAGTTACCAAAACCTGCCAAAAACCTCTCTGCCCAACCCGCTCGCCCGTGAAAAAGCGGGGGACAAGGCAGGCACTGTGTCTGCGCATGCAGCCCAGAAAACACAGTGAACGTCAGCGCTTATCGGTGGTTTAAACATCGATATCCCGGTACGTTTGTCGAACCGCATGTACAGTTGCAGGATCCAGCAAGATGATGCATGGGGTTTCTGCAAATTTTACTACCAAAATTTTAACTTTAGCAGGTGTGGTTTTCGGGTTATAGCGATTTTTCAGTTTCCCAAAATTTCAATCAAGAGTTCAGTTGAAAAAATTAAAATGTATTTTGCAGAAGTCAAAGTTGACGGATTTCCATTCTAAAAATTGCCGCGGCAAGTTTGAAATCAAAATTCGCGAAAACGGTAGCACCATATTATTGAATGATCAGCCGACGCAGCGTTTTATTCGCAGGATCATCAACGATTCGTGCTTACGGACTGCAAAAGAATTTTATTCACCAAAACGAAGCAAAAGTTGACTTCAACCAGATGTCCTACTTCCCCAATATCGTTTCGAACAGGTACATTCCTCACTATGGTGATGCAATAATCGATTTGATTCTTGTATGACGTAGATGGCTGGCGCTGAGGCTGGAATTGATCGGTAATTGCATCATCTTCTTCGCGGCGATATTCGCGGTTGCTGCGCGCGATTCGATCGATCCCGGTATCGTTGGATTGTCGGTCTCTTATGCGATGCAGGTGAGGCGGTAATGTCGAAGTGCGGCGAATCTCGATAACATGGTTCGCTTGGCAGATAACGCAGACACTCAACTGGCTTGTTCGGCAATCCAGCGAACTCGAGACCAACATAGTCGCAGTGGAACGCGTTCAAGAATACTCGACCATTGAACAGGAGGTAACTTCGAGCTTCTTCCTCTAGAGTCGATGACGTAATAATGCCTTGTGTTGCAGGCTCCTTTGCACCTGGAGGACCCAGGTAAAGATTGGCCTCACCAAGGATCGGTTACTTTTAGCAATTACAGCACTCGATACCGGGACGAGTTGGATTTGGTTGTAAAAAATATCAACTTTGAAATAGAGGGAGGAGAGAAAGTGAGTTGGGTGTCGCGTGATATTGGCACATGATGATGATTGCTCCCATTCAGGTGGGAATTGTCGGTCGCACTGGAGCTGGAAAGTCGTCGCTCACTCTCGCGTTGTTTCGCATCATCGAAGCTGTAGAAGGTTCGATCGTCATCGATGGAAAAAACATTGCAAAACTTGGATTAGGAGATGTGCGTTCGAACCTCGCCGTCATACCTCAGGTGCTTCACTAACGCGGCCCATGCTTGGGTTATTATTAGAATTGTTGTGGTAAAATTCAATTCAAATCGTTGAATTAATAATTGAACAGTAATTGAGGGAGACTGCGAAGTGAGCTTGCGCTCTTCGAGTCAGCAGCTATCCTGTATTTGAGTGCGATCGACACCAGCCGTTAATCGAACCTGTCACGTAGGATCTGTCACCTGCGCGCTGTACCGCTAGGCCATGTCGCTGACAAATTGTTCTCGAGCCATGAAAATCGTGTCATGCGAAGGTCGCTTCTCAATTGTTGACGTGGAGCCAATGTGTGGGAAACCCATCAAGTGCCTTTCCTACGTCGTAACAAACTTGCCGGCTTGTTCTCGACATTGTCCCTTTATTGCTGAACGTCCAGCAGGGAAGCTATGGAGCAGAGATGAAACCGGTCAGGATTTTCCCGACTCGACCGGTAAAATTCAAAATCTACGCTGATCAATTGGTCACTGGGTGATGACTACGAAAAAAATATTAACATGATGTGGGATGGGATGAACTTTTTTATGTATAATACAAAAATGGGATTGATTTTTAACTTTGTGAAAAAAGGTCCCCCACCAAATGATTTTTTTGCACCTTACTTTTCATTAATTGGCCATCTTTTGCCAACTGTAAGTTATGGCAGCAAATTATGTATTGATAAGTGTATGAGGACGATGCTCCTTGTCTTTTGACAGCTTTTAAAATAAATTTGTTCGAAACAGACAATCAGGGCCGGAGATACTGGTATAAGCAATTTGGTATCCAAATATCAAACATTGCCCTCTAGCAGAGGAATTGAATATTAACTGTTTCAGAGAATATTAGAGCGATTTAGATAATTTGTAATGGTGGTTACCCATTTTTGGCGATGGGGAGTTCGTTTATACACTCAGATAAGAGGTAATTTCTGCCAGTAGATGGCAGCAGCATCGTTTCTTTTTTTTTTTGCAGTTTATTGGTAAACTTATCTAATAACTTCAGAGAGAACAGCTGATCAAAAAAGTCCTCAACAAAGTCAGACCATATTATATTCTCTTCAGCGCATCAGTTAGAAATTATAAACCCGACAGTCTGTTTCACCCACTGGGGTTCGTTAGGGGTATTTTATTCAAATGAAAACTAATCTAAAAATACCCAATTTTTTTGGCTTATATATTTGCTTCAATCGCTACGGTGTTCTTTGATTAAAGATGTCGTTTCATAAATTTGAAACATCTGTGGAGAGGTTCAAAGTTTGCCGAAATCTAGGTTCAACAAATGCCATTCACTGCCTGCAATAAGAGTTTTATGCATATGTTTTCTGCTACCATAAAAAATCAAATTTTAGGTCGATAGCGAGTGTTGTTGGAAGATGAAACGCATGAGCTAAAAAATCTCTTCCAGTGAAGAAGCCTGTAAGGTCTAGCCCACAACTAAGTTACCGGTAGCCTCACTATTCGGTTCAGGCCCATAGGGTTACCGAATCATTTGCAGCTGCATACGCGCTTCGACTGTGCTATAGTCTCATCAGTGCAGCGTAGCGACCTGAACCTCCCATCCCTTTAAAAAAAATTCCTCACTTTCAAAAGAACTACAAACCCTGATTCTAGCCTCTACTGATTCGTCTCAAGGTAAAACATTGAAAATGAAAAAAATCAAGGAAATAATAGTTAGCCTATGAGTTAAGATGTCACATGGGTCTTCCAAAAAAATCGAAAAAGCTAGAAATGATCGCTTAGTCCCAACATTGTTCTCCCTGTCAGTTAAAAAAAAATGAAAAAATACCAAAACTCCATCCAAATTTCTGTTTACTGACAGGATTCAGCAAGAGGACATAATCTTCAGAACTTGCAAAACAAAACTTCAAGGTCATCATGATGGAGATGTAGTTCAATGGGAATTCCTGTATTTTGCACGTCTTTGATTTGCATTTGCAAAGCCAGCCAACAACAAAGCCCATCATTGTGTGTCAGGGTTTAACCAACTTTTGTCTTCTCACAGTCACTTGTTAAGACAGCCATTGTTAAAAAGCCCTTATGGCATGAAGGATCTACTATGAATTCATTATTTTATGAAATATTGGAGTGCTGTCTTTCAGTGGAATGAAAAATAGTACTCCCCCATTTAGGTGAAAAACTGAGAATCGAACCATACAATTCGCAACATCAATTGTTAGTTTGATGAAAAAATTTGATCGCTGAAAGAGCAGTGAAGTTAATGGAAGAGCTGCATAAGAAGTGTACTAATGAAAAATACCTCACACTTAAACTTCTATTGTGCCGTTAGCTATCTTAATAGCAAGTTTTTAGTGTTTTAAAAGTGAACTGTGATCGTTTTTAGTTTCTGTTTTGGGCAAGTTATTGCATCTGAAATTTTGAATGCACAAGTTGTCTGTTTTCTTTCAGTCGATTTGGTAGTCGCCATCGTGAAGTGTGTTTCTATTAATGCGGGCGAAATGAAAACATTTGAAAAGTCACACATGTACAGTAGAAAGCATATTCATTAAAAACTAAAAAATGATGCTGCTGCCATCTACTGGCAGAAATTACCTCTTATCTGAGTGCATAAACGAACTCCCCATCGCTAAAAATGGGTAACCACCAGTAAAAGTTATTTAAATTGCTCTAATAATCCCTGAAACAGTTGGTAATTCAATTCCTCTACTGGAGGGCAATGTTGATATTTGGATACCAAATTGCTTATACCTGTATCTCCGGCCCTGATTGTCCGTTTCGAACAAATTTATTTTAAAAGCTGTCAAAAGACAAGGAGCATCGTCCTCATACACTTATCAGTACATAATTTGCTGCCACAACTTAGCCTACAGTTGGCAAAAGATGGCCAAATAATGAAAAGTGAGGTGCAAAAAATCATTTGGTGGGGGACCTTTTTTTCACAAAGTTAAAAATCAATCCCATTTTTGTATTATACATGAAAAAGTTCATCCCATCCCACGTCAGGAGTTTTGAAAATCCCAAAAAAACTTTTTTAGTCATCACCCTACTGGTCCCTAACCTGCCCGGTCGACCGTTTTTTTTACAGGAGGTTTATATGTTCAGTGTTCAATAAACTAAATCTAATGACAAACTGTACTTTACACTACTTTTGTCATGACATGTATTGAACACGTAAAGTTAAACTTTGACATTTACCTATGTTGCTCGCTGTACGTAAATTCCACTCGAATGGTAAGCATGAATCGATGGGTGGTAAAACCTGTATGTCGTGAAGAGGCTTTTAATTTCTTTTTTTAAGCCATTTTAACAAACGCCTAAATCAGCCCGGGCTATTACGCCACAACCCGATCGGCTGGCCAATTTGGAAAGAAGCTAAAACCTAATATAGGCTATTATGGAGCGGTACGGTAACGTTTTGATATCACAGTAGCAACCCTGTTAAAAAAAACAGAACGTCAACTACGCTGATAAGTGAGCAAGTATCACTGGTGAAAACAGACAACAAACCTTCGTTTTCAGAAGGTGATACTTGCATACTTCTTTATAAAACTGTTTCATTTAAAAAATACGTGTCGGTATGTAACTAATTATGTACTTTTCGGATGGTGTTTAGATGTATTTGGTTGCAAGAAAGGAGAGTTTTACCGGATTTTCGACTGGCTTGATCGGCCGGTCAAAGAATCTCGATCCGACCGGTTTCCATCTCTTCTATGAATAGCAATGTTAAAGTTTCACCTTACTCGGAATCAAACTCAAGTGTACATCTCCAGAGGCGGACGCTAAATCCTCTCTGGTTTTCCAGCTTTTGGTTGAAGGCGGAGATTTTTAAACCAGACACTTTTTGTAGGATCCGGTTTTGTTTTCTGGAACATTGCGGATGAATTTGGATCCTTTTAATAAATGCTCTGATGACGCAGTCTGGGACGCCCTCGAACATTCGCATTTAAAGAAATTCGTCGCTGGTTTGCCAGCTAAGTTGGAACATATGATCACTGAAGGGGGAGAAAATCTTAGGTTTGTGATTGTGCGTTCGATTCATGCCTCGGGCCGATCATTATGTGTTTTTTCAGCGTCGGACAGCGCCAGCTAGTATGTCTAGCTCGCGCCCTGTTAAGAAAATCCAAGATTCTTGTTCTTGATGAAGCCACTGCTGCTGTGGACATGGAAACGGACCAGTTAATCCAGGTAAGTTGAGATCGGCGGGAAATTGAACACGTATTTAGTTTATTCTTATTAGACCACCATTCGAAGCGAGTTCAAGGATTCGACGATACTGACGATCGCTCACCGTTTGCACACAGTTATGGACAGCACCAGGTATGCTTTCGTTCGGTTTTGGCTGATTACTGTGCTCAAGACCCTTCCACTTCATTCTACATGTTGTTATGTGTTGATCTTTTGCTATTTTCGAAACAAGTCGGAGTGAGGTACAAATTGAAGGTGGGGTAGTATGTGTGGGGGAGCGAATGGGGTTGGGTACAAATTGAAACTTAGTAGAACACAGCGATATAGGATTTCAACTACAAATGGACACCGAAGAGGAAACAAACAACAAAACGGTTAACGTTGTAACATGCTAGCGAGAATGAAACTCGAATATGAGGGAATTAGTAGGCATGATCGCAAAACTCAAAGTAGGGTGGGATACAATTGTAGTGGGGTACAAATTGGGGGTAGCAGCGCAAATGAGAGCAAGGTATGAAATGAGGAGCATCACAACTTCGCACTCACTGATATGTGACAACTTCGCACTTATATATGACAACTTCGCACTCACTGATATGTGACAACTTCGCACTCACTGATATGTGATAACTTCGCACTCACTGATATGTGACAACTTCGCGCTCACTGATATGTGACAACTTCGCACTCACTGATATGTGACAACTTCACACTCACTGATATGTGACACCTTGGCACTTACTGATATGTGACAACTTCACACTCACTGATATGTGACAACTTGGCACTTACTGATATGTGACAACTTCGCACTAACTTAAGCATGACAACTTCGCACTCACTGATATATGACAACTTCGCACTCACTAATATGTGACAACTTCACACTTACTAATATGTGACAACTTCACACTAATATGTGATAACTTCGCACTCACTGATATGTGACAACTTCGCACTCACTGATATATGACAACTTCGCACTCACTGATATGTGATAACTTCGCACTCACTGATATGTGACAACTTCGCGCTCACTGATATGTGACAACTTCGCACTCACTGATATGTGACAACTTCACACTCACTGATATGTGACAACTTCGCACTTACTGATATGTGACAACTTCGCACTAACTTAAGCATGACAACTTCGCACTCACTGATATGTGACAACTTCGCACTCGCTAATATGTGACAACTTCACACTTACTGATATGTGACAACTTCACACTTATATGTGACAACTTCGCACTCACTGATATGTGACAACTTCACACTTACTGATATCTGATAACTTGGCACCCACTGATATGTGACAACTTCGCGCTTACTGATATGTGACAACTTCCCATTCACTGATATGTCAACTTCGCACTTACTGATGTGTGACAACTTCGCATTCACTGATATGTGACGACTTTGCACTCGCTAATATGTGACAACTTCGCACTTTCTGACATGTAACAACTTGGTACTTACTGATATGGGACAACTTCGCACTCACGAACATGTGACAATTTCGCACTCACTGACATGTAACAACTTGGCACTTGCTGATATGGGCCAACTTCGCACTCACTGACATGCGACAACTTCGCACTCACTGACATCTTAGAACTTCACACTCACTAATATGTGACAACTTCGCACTCACTGATATGTGACAACTTCGCACTAACTTATACATGACAACTTCGCACTCACTGATATATGACAACTTCGCACTCACTGATATGTGACAACTTCACACTTACTGATATGTGAGAACTTCACACTTACTTATATGTGACAACTTTGCACTCACTGATTTGTGACAACTTCGCACTCACTGATATGTGATAACTTCGCACTCAGTGATATGTGACAACTTCACACTTACTGATATGTGATAACTTGGCACCCACTGATATGTGACAACTTGGCACTTACTGATATGTGACAACTTCGCATTCACTGATATGTCTCAACTTCGCACTTACTGATATGTGACAACTTCGCATTCACTGATATGTGACGACTTTGCACTCGCTTATATGTGACAACTTCGCACTTTCTGACATGTAACAACTTGGCACTTACTGATATGGGACAACTTCGCACTCACGAACATGTGACAACTTCGCACTCACTGACATGTAACAACTTGGCACTTACTGATATGGGCCAACTTTGCACTCACTGACATGTGACAACTTCGCGCTCACTGATATGGGACAACTTCGCACACACTGACATGTGATAACTTCTCACTCACTAATATGCGACAACTTCGCACTCACCGACATGTGGCAACTTCATACTCACTAATATGCGACAACTTCGCACTCACTGACATGTGACAACTTCATACTCACTGATATGTGACGACTTCGCACCCACTAACATGTGACAGCTTCGCACTCACTGATATTCGACAACTTTGCGCTCATTGGTATATGACAACTTCGCACTCACTGATGTGTGACAACTTCGCACTCGCTGATATGCGACAACTTCACACTCACTGATGTGTGACAACTTGTTTCAGAATTCTTGTTCTTGATGCTGGCAGAGTTACTGAGTTCGATTCCCCTGCCAACCTTCTAAAATTAAAGGGAGTGTTTTACAAAATGGCGAAGGACGCTGGTTTGCTGTGATGTATGCTGTGCTTTGATTTTTTTCTTTGGTGCTTTCTCATTCATGCTGTGCTAATCGCGAAGCCATTGTTGTATTCGTTGGTGCCACGTTATTAAGTTCAATTGCTGTCGGGTGCTGTGAATAAATAACTTCCGTTATGACGCAGTCAAGCATGTTTTTGTGGCATAAACCTCCGGAGAAGTTTGGCATGGTGACCTCGTAGTGGCTGCTGCAGTGGTGGTTGCGCTGCGCCCTTGTGAAGGCTTTTGCATGTGCGCTGTGCAGCGCCCTTGTGATGGTTGCTGACTATGGTGCGCCTTTGTGGTAGCTGCTGCTTGTGCAGCGTCTTTGTGGTGGGTGTTTGCCAGAACTTTAGGGCTTTTGGAAAGTTCTTAAACTATGATGAATAAAATGCTGTTATAGTGAAGTATCAGTCATGTCACGGAAGAATTTCAAAATCATCTTGCATGTTTATTTTCAGTAAAATATTGATCTAATTTTTGGTTTTATTCGCACAGATCAATTTTTGACTGCGAGTAAAGAACGTTAAAAAATAATTGGTAGCCTAATAATTGATCGCGCACTTCTCTTCAGGTTCGTGTGGTGCCACTGAAACACGACGGCGTAGCTAGGATTGTCGATTTTGGGGAGGGGCTAAAATTAAAACGTCAAACAGTATCACTTTTGAGGTCATACCAGCAATGTTGAGAAACATTTTAAGAAACGCTTGAGGAGACAGTGAAGAAGTGGTCTAGTTGATGGCAAATCGTCCAGCCCATCTGTTACAAACCTGCGCTCTGCCCTAACCCTTACCTCCGCTAACCGGATATTATCAAGCAGCAAAATTAGAAATTTCTGAGCAGGTGAGAAGGTCGTGAAAAGGTAAAAATAGGGCGAAAAGCTCCATCGCAAGTTGCTATTATGTGCCGGAAAATTAACGTTTGGAGGAAACGAATGAACTATCTCGTAGAGTGCTTTTTTGCCGACACAAGTACACTTTCCGTCTATGTATTGTGTTCAGTTGCATATTATTTACCCTCCTATGACAATGCCACGATGAAAGCGCTATAACGAGCTCGAAAACTAGAAAATCTCGCAAAGTGCCTTTCCCATCGGCCTACCGGTACGATTCGAAAAATGGAAAATACGGCAAAGTGCCTTTCCCATCGGCATAACAAGTAAACTTGCCGACTTATTCTCCACAATGTCTCTATTGCTGAGAGTCTGATGAAGATTTAATTTGACTGTACAGTTTCATAATAATTAGTTACCGGTAGTACTTGGCTGACTGACTGAACTTTGTTTATTGACGCCCAATTAAATATTATGTCACGATGTAAAATTTGGTAACCTATACAACTGAGGCGAGGAGGAGACTGCGAAGCGACCAGTCGAGTGGTCTTCGAGTCAGCAGCCACCTTGAAGAATTAAATAAAGACTGAGGATCATAACTTGGCTTAACAAGAGAAACAGAAAACGAAAAACAACCAAAAACAAAAGGCTAAAAGCACAGCATCCTACACAAGATATAAAGGGGAAAATGGAGTAAGGAAGAACATGAGGTTACGTTGTAATCAATGGAGAACAATATTTACTCAACAGTGACTTTTTTAGATGGTATTTAAACAATTTTAAGGAGTTTCGCTTTTTAATGTTTAAATCTAGAGAATTCCAAACAACCGGACCCTGATATTTAATAGATCTTTGTAACATAGTAGATTTTGTAAAGGGAATAAAATAATTAGTTTGGATAACCGACCGTGTAGATCTGTCATTGTATACTTCAGAAAAATAATTTTTAAATGCAGAGGGAAGAGCTTTGCTTCTGTATTTGAAAACAAATAATGCCTTTTCTAATTTCAAAAGGTCCACCAATTTTAAAATGCGTAATTTAGAGTAGTAAGGAGTTGCATGATCAAAATACTTACCACCACCAACAATTTTTACTGCTTTGTTTTGTAGGGTAGTTAATTTTTTAAGATAGGTTTTGAAAGTGGAACCCCATACAATAAGTCCATATTGTAAATGCGCGTGAAAGATAGTTGTTTGATTTGTTTGTACTTTTCAGGAAAAAATCGACGAGTTTTGATATTGGGCGGACGACCTTTGGTAGGGAGGTGGTGAACAATATTGTGTTTCACTGGTTTGCGGTAGTCAAGAGGTGATGTTAGTTCAGAGTAGTTTTGAAGTAATTTGGTATATCTGCTTTCGTGTGCAGGAAAACCATCGAAAGAATTTATTGATGCTTGTAAAGTGCTAATTTTGTTAACAGAATTGTCACATTTTAGCGTGTTGGTTGAGGCGTCGAGGGTAATGCGATTAATTTAGGTTACAAGTTTAAGCATTTCAAATTGATAGGTTTGGTCAAATTTGATACTCGATAGTTGGTTATACCTTAGTAGTAGTTTCGCTTTGTGTTTTTGATTTTGGGGCAATTAAGGTGGAGGAATCGAAAAGTTAAGATCGACTAAATGGAGCTTTGGGAAGGAAAAACTTAAACTCGCAAAGTAAAACAATTAACTTAAAATTCCACCCCACAACAACTGTTTGAACTTGGGGTGGATGTTCCAAGTGGAAAGTCGGTGTTCCAATTGGGGTGGGTGTTGAAAAAGTTCCAAGTTCCAAGTGGGTAGGTATCAGTTCCAAGTTGGTGTGGGTGGAAAAACGTGGAAATGCGTTTTAATTAGGGTGGAAACCGCCACAAAATCAATAGAAATAAGGCATGTGTTAAGGTGGAAAAGTTGAGAGGAAAGTTCCAATGCAAAACGGCCTTTTTCAACTTAGGGTAAAAAATTCCACCCTAGTGATTTTGGTTACAATTTTAAGCATTTCAAGTTGATAAGTTTGGTCAAATTTGATACTCGATAGTTGGTTATACCTTGGTAGTAGTTTCGCTGTAGAATTTTGATTTTGCAGCATTTAAGATGCAGGAATTAAGAAGTTAGGATCGACAAAATGGAGTTTTAGGATGGAAAAACTTAAACTCGCACAGTAGAACAGTTAACTGGAAATTCCACCCCACAACAACTGTTTTAACTTGGGGTGGATGTTCCAAGTGGAAAGTCGGTGTTCCAATGGGGGTGGGTGTTGAAAAAGTTCCAAGTGGGTAGGTATCAGTTCCAAGGTGGGGTGGGTGGAAAAACGTGGAAATGCGTCTTAATTAGGGTGGAAACCGCCACAAAAGTCATAGTAATATGGCATGTGTTAGGGTTGAAAAGTTGAGAGGAAAGTTCCAATGCAAAACGGCCTTTTTCAACTTAGGGTGGAAAATTCCACCCTAGTGATTTTGGTTACAATTTTAAGCATTTCAAGTTGATAGGTTTGGTCAAATTTGATACTCGATAGTTGGTTATACCTTGGTAGTAGTTTCGTTTTGTGTTTTTGATTTTGGGGCAACTAAGGTAGAAGATTTGAGAAGTTAGGATCGACTAAATGGAGTTTTAGGGTGGAAAAACTTAAACTCGCAGAGTAAAACAATTAACTTAAAATTCCACCCCACAACAACTGTCTCAACTTGGGGTGGATGTTCCAAGTGGAAAGTGCGTGTTCAATATGGGGTGGGTGATGAAAAAGTTTCAAGTTCCAAGTGGGTAGGTATCAGTTCCAAGTTGGTGTGGGTGGAAAAACGTGGAAATGCGTCTTAATTAGGGTGGAAACCGCCACAAATGCCATAAAATCAAAGCATCTCCTAGGGTGGAAAAGTTGAGAGGAAAGTTTCAATGCAAAACGGCCTTTTTCAACTTAAGGTGGAAAATTCCACCCTAGTAATTTTGGTTACAATTTTAAGCATTTCAAGTTGATAGGTTTGGTCAAATTTGATACTCGATAGTTGGTTATACCTTGGTAGTAGTTTCGTTTTGTGTTTTTGATTTTGGGGCAACTAAGGTAGAAGATTTGAGAAGTTAGGATCGACTAAATGGAGTTTTAGGGTGGAAAAACTTAAACTCGCAGAGTAAAACAATTAACTTAAAATTCCACCCCACAACAACTGTCTCAACTTGGGGTGGATGTTCCAAGTGGAAAGTGCGTGTTCAATATGGGGTGGGTGATGAAAAAGTTTCAAGTTCCAAGTGGGTAGGTATCAGTTCCAAGTTGGGGTGGGTGGAAAAACGTGGAAATGCGTCTTAATTAGGGTGGAAACCGCCACAAATGCCATAAAATCAAAGCATCTCCTAGGGTGGAAAAGTTGAGAGGAAAGTTTCAATGCAAAACGGCCTTTTTCAACTTAAGGTGGAAAATTCCACCCTAGTAATTTTGATTACAATTTTAAGCATTTCAAGTTGATAGGTTTGGTCAAATTTGATACTCGATAGTTGGTTATACCTTGGTAGTAGTTTCGTTTTGTGTTTTTGATTTTGGGGCAACTAAGGTAGAAGATTTGAGAAGTTAGGATCGACTAAATGGAGTTTTAGGGTGGAAAAACTTAAACTCGCAGAGTAAAACAATTAATTTAAAATTCCACCCCACAACAACTGTCTCAACTTGGGGTGGATGTTCCAAGTGAAAAGTGCGTGTTCAATATGGGGTGGGTGATGAAAAAGTTTCAAGTTCCAAGTGGGTAGGTATCAGTTCCAAGTTGGGGTGGGTGGAAAAACGTGGAAATGCGTCTTAATTAGGGTGGAAACCGCCACAAATGCCATAAAATCAAAGCATCTCCTAGGGTGGAAAAGTTGAGAGGAATGTTCCAATGCAAAACGGCCTTTTTCAACTTAAGGTGGAAAATTCCACCCTAGTAATTTTGATTACAATTTTAAGCATTTCAAGTTGATAGGTTTGGTCAACTTTGATACTCGATAATTGGTTATACCTTGATAGTAGTTTCGCTTTGTGTTTTTGATTTTGGAGCAATTAAGGTGCAGGAATTGAGAAGTTAGGATCGACAAAATGGAGTTTTAGGATGGAAAAACTTAAACTCGCAGAGTAGAACAGTTAACTTAAAATTCCACCCCACAACAACTGTTTGAACTTGGGGTGGATGTTCCAAGTGAAAAGTGGGTGTTCCATATGGGGTGGATGTTGAAAAAGTTCCAAGTGGGTAGGTATCAGTTCCAAGTTGGGGTGGGTGGAAAAACGTGGAAATGCGTCTTAATAAGGGTGGAAACCGCAACAAAAGCCATAGAAACAAAGCATGTGTTAGGGTGGAAAAGTTGAGAGGAAAGTTCCAATGCAAAACGGCCTTTTTCAACTTAGGGTGGAAAATTCCACTTTAATAATTTTTGTTACATTTTTAAACATTTCAAATTGATAGGTTTGGTCAAATTTGATACTCGATAGTTGGTTATACCTTGATAGTAGTTTCGCTTTGTGTTTTTGATTTTGGGGCAATTAAGGTGCAAGAATCGAGAAGTTAGGATCGACTAAAGGGAGTTTTGGGAAGGAAAAACTTAAACTCGCAGAGTAGAACAGTTAACTTAAAATTCCACCCCACAACAACTGTTTGAACTTGAGATGGATGTTCCAAGTGGAAAATGGTTGTTCCAATTGGGGTGGGTGTTGAAAAAGTTCCAAGTGGGTAGGTATCAGTTCCAAGTTGGTGTGGGTGGAAAAACGTGGAAATGCGTCTTAATTAGGGTGGAAACCGCCATAAAAGCCATTAAAACAAAGCATGTGTTAAGGTGGAAAAGTTGAGAGGAAAGTTTCACGGCAAAACGGCCTTTTTCAACTTAGAGTGGAAAATTCCACCCTAGTAATTTTGGTTACAATTTTAAGCATTTCAAGTTGATAGGTTTGGTCAAATTTGATACTCGATAGTTGGTTATACCTTGGTAGTAGTTTCGCTTTGTGTTTTTGATTTTGGGGCAATTAAGGTGCAGGAATTAAGAAGTTAGGATCGACTGAATGGAGTTTTAGGGTGGAAAAACTTAAACTCGCAGAGTAGAACAGTTAACTTAAAATATTACCCCACAACAACTGCTTCAACTTGGAGTGGATGTTCCAAGTGGAAAGTGGGTGTTCCATATGGGGTGGATGTTGAAAAAGTTTCAAGTTCCAAGTGGGAAGGTATCAGTTCCAAGTTGGGGTGGGTGGAAAAACGTGGAAATGCGTCTTACTTGGGGTGGAAACCGCCACAAAAGCCATAGAAACAAAGCATGTGTTAGGGTGGAAAAGTTGAGAGGAAAGTTCCAATGCAAAACGGCCGTTTTCAACTTAGGGTAAAAAATTCCACTTGCATTTCAAGTTGATTCGATTACCGGGCCTGCCAAGCCGGACGCTGTCGCCAATGAGGTTTCTATATTGCCTAGGTGTTAATCCCAGGAAATGGGCCTCGCCCCTCGTTGCACTCTTCAGCGTACTGTAATACTGCGAGTATAATGAAGATTCGATTTTTTTATTTTAACTTGGTTCGTTCGACATATATGCAATTAATACGTAAACGCAGCACTTTGCTAGTTCTCCGTCCAAAGAAAAACGACCCTGCTATTTTCACATGATTGTAGTTTCACTAATGTGCTCTGTATTATCTCTGATGTAATTTTGTTTTTAAAGGGTGCGTTTTCTTACTCCATTTTTACTTGATATTGTAAACTGCATTGTTTTTGTATTTGCACCAGTCTGACTGGAACATTTTTGTCCTAATTTTTTTTTGATTATAAAAGTTTTAATTTGAGTGAAAAATGAAATCAATTATTTTTTTCGGAAATAGGCCTAGTTTGATGTATGGTAGTGATGTAAGTTAGCATAAATTTTTTGTTTGCTGTGTGGGCACAAGCGGCTAAAAATAAAACTGTTACTCAAAATATTATTTTTTAGGTCTTTTGGGCAGTAGTCTAGAATCTATAATTGATGTGAGGGTTTACCAAGTCTACGCCGATAATATGTCGTAGATAGTCAAATTAGGCAATCCAAGGAAAACGTTCGTTATCTTTACACAGATTTAATTTTGACTGTACTGATTAAATACGTCAGTTAAAGCGTCAGCTTACTGACTTTTAATAGCCTAGGGTAGACTTTACTTAAATCAAATCTGCGAAACGGATAGGTCTATTCTTCCGAAAAACGATCAAAAGTTTCGAGTGCATGGTAGCATCAGTGTAAAGTTTGTTGCGACTTCTTTCACTGTTCTCAATTTTTATCGTAATTGACGATTTGCATCAAGCTACTTTGACGATTACTACCTAATAAAGTAAGCTAGTTAATCTTAAGCGAGTTTGGTTTGACAATCAAGTTTAAAACGCGGTCAAGTCACACAAAAAAGTAAGAGCTATGGCATGCTGTTGTAGCTTTCTTTGCATCAACATATGAAGCGTGTCAGTGCTACGAAATTAACTGTAGGTTATAGGAATGTCAATGACGATAGTTTTTTAATCCGCGAAAATTTGCCAATGAATCAAATCGGTTGAAAATTTATTTTAATTGTAAAAGTAGCAGGTTACTTTTAAGGAATATTGTAGCAAGCCAAACTGCGCAGTTAGGTTTGGAGCAAAAAATTTGTCACCAGAAAGCTTGTGCCACAAAAGTAATCTAATCAATTTGAATTATCGCTCACATTCGGCTCAATTATTATATTAATCAAGCCAACGCCTGGTAAGTTTCATTCGTACAGATACCAAATATGTTTTAGCGCAATATTGCTGAACTTGCTTCTGCTACGCTCTTCTCAGCTCAACTTCATCTAAAATTCGTGTAAACATGGTGGTAACAGCCCTTCAGCTCCGCTCCACTTGCAATTATTTTCGTGTAAACCCGCCCATAATGTTAACATCAATCCAGCACTTTCTCGTGACCAGTCGGTGGCTTATTGCATTTTTGCCGCCTTTTCCTTCAACCAAAATGTTATAACTTGCTTGCTTGTCTACCACTCTTCCCGTTATTTTCCAACGTCACAAGAAGTAAGCTTGTCCTTCCATCTGTTTTTATGCTAAGCGTCAAGCAGGGACTCCGTGAATTTGAGGTTCCCTGGTCAGACCCGATTTGAAATGTCACCCCTTGGCAAGCACCTCTAGAGCCATGCCGATCAGGGGTAGTGTGCCTTCAATCATTCATTGTCTGGCACATCCACTTGCAACGTTGTTTTAAAGGTCTTCAGCATGTTTTTGGAAATGCTCCCGGATTTCATTGCAAACTGCCATGAGGAGCTGCATGAATGGTTGTATGTCTTGCTCACTCAACTACTCAAAAAAATGGGATCAGATTTACTGGGTTTGGTTCAAGCCAAAGTGTTGAAAGCTTTGCAGATTGCCAGGTTAGATAAGCATCCCAAGAGAAACATCTTGTTCTTTTGCTTAATTCGTTTTTTTTTTTTTAACATACAGTATTTTACGAACCATAAAGCGCACTGTCAATAATTTGCTTGATTCGTTTATTTTTTCATGCATAAGGCACACCGGGCTATAAGATGCAACGGTTTTTAAGGAGTATCGAGTCACCGTATAAAGCTGATTCGGTACCGGTACTGATTTTGAGTGTAGGCAATAACGCACTACCTGGTCCATGCATTAGACGCCTTGGCTTATAAGGTGCACAATCAGTTATTGCGATAAAAAGGATTTGAAGTACGCCTTATGGTCCGCAAAATACGGTATGCTGTTTTAATTTAATTTTTAAACAAAATTATTCATAGCCTTGTTGCTTTGCGTTCAATTGCTTCATTTTCGCTTTTTATATTTGCTTCAATTTTTGCGATGTGCCCCAGTGCTGTGCTAGCGTAAGCGCTGTGAACAGATGCGAAGAAAAAATTCAGTGTTAAAGATGGAGGGAAGGTGTGAGAGCGATCGCGCAGAGGATGAGGTGTACCCAGCTACCTTCGGTGACGAAGAAAAAAACGGATTGAAACTGGATGATGATGGTGTTAAAGTTACTGATTTTTTAGGGAAACTTTTCCGACGCAACTTCAGTTCAACATCTTGTCTCGTTACATCATCGACCAAACACAAAGACCCAACCTCAAAGTGAGATAATGATCGGATTGTTCCCTGCTTGAACTAACAAACCAATTTTTCGGGTTAAGATCAGTTTACTTCATTTCCTTTTTGACCTGGCTGCTCTCATGAAACCTTCCGAGATCAACAATACAAGCGATACAAGGCTCGCTCTCTCGCGGCTAATCACATGGACAACTGAACCGAAGAGTCAGGAAGTTAGAAAGGTAAAGATAGTAAATGTTCTGATTTCAAGTTAAGTTCATGCTAAAATTAACTTGGACGTTGAAATGGTTCCGGACTTCCGGTGTCAAAAACTTGCATTAAGTAATGTGCAGATTAGCTATTACGTAATTATAGAGGCAATCAAACTGATTTTCCGTAAAAATGTGAAGCGATGCGTTTGCTGAAACGTTAAGTAGTTCTATCCTACTTACAAGGCAATTACAGTATTAGCGTAAAAACATGTCAAGAACGGTGCAGTGGCCACAGAGCTAATTGCAAACCAATCACTTGTGGACGTTTACTCCTCGCAAAGGAACTAAGCGAAAGTCTAAGCAAGAGAAGTGTGTGGTCGCATCTAATATTTTAGCGAAACGATTCTACGTTTTTTATAGACTGCTGAAGCGCTGGTTGTATCAATTTTTGAACTAAATGCTCCCGCATTCACCAACATGATCAAAGTTCTGCCCAAAACCTTTCAAGACGGAGCGATGAAAGTTCTTCAGAGCAGCCATGCGCCTAGCTCAACGGTAAGCATCCATGCACCGAGCTCAACGGTAAGCATCCATGCATCGAGCTCAACGGTAAGCATCCATGCACCGAGCTCAACGGTAAGCATCCATGCACCGAGCTCAACGGTAAGCATCCATGCACCGAGCTCAACGGTAAGCGTCCATGCACCGAGCTCAACGGCAAGCATCCATGCACCGAGCTCAACGGTATGCATCCATGCACCGAGCTCAACGGTATGCATCCATGCACCGAGCTCAACGGTAAGCATCCATGCACCGAGCTCAACGGTAAGCATCTATGCACCGAGCTCAACGGTAAGCATCCATGCACCGAGCTCAACGGTAAGCATGCATGCACCGAGCTCAACGGTAAGCATCCATGCACCGAGCTCAACGGTATGCATCCATGCACCGAGCTCAACGGTAAGCAGCCATGCACCGAGCTCAACGGTAAGCATCCATGCACCGAGCTCAACGGTAAGCATCCATGCACCGAGCTCAACGGTAAGCATCCATGCACCGAGCTCAACGGTAAGCATCCATGCACCGAGCTCAACGGTAAGCATCCATGCACCGAGCTCAACGGTAAGCATCCATGCACCGAGCTCAACGGTAAGGGCCTCTTTACACTTGGTGTAAATTTTTGCCTCTTTACACTTGGCGTAAATTCTCGGCGTAAGTTGAAAATTTTTAATAAGCCTGAAATTACGCGCGTACTTTTTTCAAAAGCCGCTGAGCGTGAAACTGGCAGTAAAAATAAATCGCCCACCGAGCGATTTATTGCTACCTGGACGTAGTCGGCGGTTTTGCTTGTCAGTCTTAGTCAAGTCTTAGCCTAGGCTAGTTGAAAAACAGTGTTTTGGGAGTCCTGCGTTATTTGCTTGGACACGATTCCATGTTTATGGAAAAGACTAGGTCTAGACTTGGTGTTAGAACCTTAGCTATTTCAAGCTTTAAGCATATTAAGCTTAGAAAAGGCAGATAAATATAACCTAGGCTTGTTGGCAAACAGTGTTATGGGGCTCTTTTGTCTTTTTTGCATGAACAGGTCAGAAGTTTTCATATTTTTTCAACATTTTTGGAAAAGAGTACGAGCTGCATGCTTACTGGTTCAATTTGTGTGGCATAAGAAGCTAAGAAACAGAGGTAGACCTAGGATTGTGAGCATGTCATTGCCAAGTCATATTATGTAACCCTATCTATAAAGCCATACATAACCAGAAAACTTATTTCAATTCTTTTTAGGGCTGACGTTTGATTGATTGGTATATGCAGGGGCTCACCCTTTAAATATTAATTATGTTGATACCGGTACATGGTCTAGTAGGCTATCGGCAGGTACTGTAGGCTACCAGATACCGGTTAAAAATTCTCGGTATGTAGCCCTGTCCAGTAGATTACAGTGCCAATTGTGCTGTATGCGACCAAATAGTTCATTTACAGATTGGTTTCTGATTGAAATACGATGTGTATTAATAGATGTATAGTGAATCAGTACCAGTAGATTAAAGCCGATTTGTTTTTATTTTGCTGTTTGGTATCAATAGGTTTTTAAGCAGTTGATCTACAGATGAAAATGTACAAGTCAGAAAATTTTGACAGAAACCGTACCCTTAGAATGGGACTTGAAGCTTATTTCAGCAGTTTACCAATACTCTATTCTATGGAATTTATCCAATGCCAGTAACTAGTTGCCTCAACGCAAATTTTTTAAAATATCCTTGGAAGAAAGTTGCTGAAAAATGTGGATCAGAGAATAGTAAGTATCTACCAATCTGCTTTCAGTAATCCAAAGCTCTTCCTCATATTGTCTCATAGTTTAAGTCAGTGGTTCTTAACTTTTTTTCCTCCAGCGCCCCTTTTCAGAGATTTCCTTAGTATGCCGCCCACATGTCTTATTTTTCTCTAAAAAACAGTGAAGAGCAAAAAAAGGGTCGGCCCGTCCGCAAATGTCCTATTTTTCATTAAAAAATCAGTAAAGAGCAAAAAAAAGGCCATCACATCACGTCCACAGAAGTCCCTACTTTTTCTAGTTTTCCAGCCCTGGGCTAGCAGGCTTATGCAGATGTATCGAACACGAGCAGCTGACCGCCAAAAACAGCTTCGTGCGGCTGTATCTTAGCGAAAACGCGCTTCGTGCGCTGTATAATTTGTCAAGGCTCGAAAACAGACTCACAGCGAAGAGCAACAAGGCTCGAAACAGTCACAGCTTCGTGCGCTGTATAATTTGACGAGGCTATTATATCCCGGGCAAGTTGTTCAATCAATTCCAATGTTTAAGTTGGGGTTGGAGATCGAAATTCGAAGCCGAAATTCTGAAGTTGAGTTATAGGTTAGGCTAGGGTTAGGTTCGGCCAAAGTTAGGTTCGATGGTTAGGGTTATGCTCGGTCAGGGTTAGGTCAGGATTTGTTGTGGTTCCACGTGACGAAAGTTCTTAATAAGTTTGGCGTTTTTGGGGGTCAGTTTTCGTGTACCGAGAGCACGTTAATATATTGATCGTGACACAAAATATCTTTACACCTTCTGAATGTAACGCCCCCAGCGCCCCCTGAGTATTTCCGCCCTTCTAAAAGTTAACAGCGCCGATAAGGGGGCGGTAGCTCCCAGGTTAAGAACCACTGGTTTAAGTGTTTTCAAGTTAGTTTCTTTGTATGTGACTTAACACAACAAATTGGTAAGCTAGCATTGGCTTTTAAGCAAGTTCATATGTAAATGATGTACTGTCACAGTAAATTTTGGCACAGTTTTCGCAGTATTAAGCCAGCAGCTCTGAAACTGCTTGATGAGTTTATCAATATTATTCTGGGTATATTGCGATTTTGCTAGCAAAGTTTTATGTGTTTGTTTTTAGATGAGATTATACAAGATGTGGAAATACTGTAAGAAAAAGAGGCTCTGGAAACTGCGAGTACAAATTCATTTTGCAAAACTGGCAGATGATATTTAACAGCATGCTGGCATGTGATCAAACAACTGATTTGTTGTTTAATTTGCTATATACGCTTTTGTTAATATAAATATGCAAATTAATGTTACTGCTGTATTCCTAAGACTAGTAGGCCAGTGGAATGAGCACAATGTGTAGAAGTGTGTAAATTTTTGGAAAAGGTTGACCAGCACCAACGTCCGTATATATACGGACTTTGACTAGCACTGGTCTACGCTACAGTGTAAAACTTCGATATACAGAAGCATTGGCTTTCAAAACTACAACATAGAAGCAAGTGTTTTTTTGGTTGGCCCAAGTATTGCATTTCGTCGGTTATTTAGTATTTATGATTCCGTGAATAAGATTTTTATTGCAAAGTTTGTATGGAATGATGATCTCTTGACTTGGCAAGGTCACTCCTGGTCATTCATCACGGGAGTAGTAGCAGCGCATAAAGTACTCAGTGATGTCATAACACTCAAAGAGGTGAGAACACAAAAATTAGCGTGAAAATAACGTAGCCAGTGCCAACTACTTGCAAGTGTAGACAGATCTTACGCTGACCGCTCAGCGCAGAAATATTTTTTACGCCAAGTGTAGACCAGGCTTGAGCGTCCATGCACCGAGCTCAACGGTGGGCATCCAGGCGCCCAGCGCAACGGTAAGCATCTGTGCCAGTGTTTCTCGACCCTTTTTTTATGCGACCCAAATTCGTTCAAAAACACTTATCTGCAAGAACGGTTGCGACCCATCTAAATTGAGCATATATACCACCATAAATGCAAAAAAAAAATTAAATCAAATGCGGTACATAAAAAACAGAACCTATCACCGCAACAAGTTTTCAAAACGTAGCTTGTTGATTTGCTTTATAGAATAGCTCAGCTGCTAAGCGCACGCTATCGGCGTGGGAGGTCTTCGGTTTTATTCTGAGGTCGGTCAAATCGGCTTAGGGTGACATCAGCTGGCTACCGTTGCGACGTTTTTTCGGAACTGTGTTGCCTACGCGCAAAGCCGCGGAAATGGACCCAGCCACTGGTCACACACTTCGGCGCAATACCGCGAGTATAATGAAAATTTGATTTTGAGTTTTAGCAATCACTTTGTAAATATAACTATTTTGTATATGCTAAAACTCAGGAAGCAAAACCATAATGACGTCATGCTCACTTTAAGTCAAGTCTTGAATTGAAGTTGCTGATCACTTAAATCGCAGTTATCTCGATAATTTTAAAAATTTTACCAAGAATGTAAAGTTTCTTTTATTTTTTGGAATTTTTACTCAGTAATTTTTCACATTACCCTCCCTTGATTATATTCGACGAATTTCCACGCAAGCCCAGACAAAATAGACAATAAAACACAACAATTATTATGACATAATAGACTGGTCACAAACAACCCTACCAATATCAGGTGAAATGCAGACACTTTATTATTGTGGAATTTATGCCAAATCAAATGCAAGCAATGTGTCAGCGACCCATAGTTTGAGAAACGCTGGAATACACCGAGCTCAACGGTATAAGCTATAAGCATCCATGCGCCGAGCTCAACGGTAAGCATCCATGCACCAAGCTCGACGATAAGGTTTTATTCACTCTATTCATTATTATTTTAGTCTGCCGGAGATGAGAATGCAGGTCAAGTCGTGGGTTTGGTTGGGGTTTCCCCTACGCAGAGTGTGATAGCCCCCAGTGGAGACATCGGTTCAGTTGACCTCATGTCACCTCGGTACGTCGTGTCACTGCTGACCTCATTTCTTTTTTCTTATGTTTTTTGATTGACAGCGCAAATGTCCAACTTTCACCGACCAGACGTCACGACCCAGCCAATCAGTTCGCCAACGATTTTCGCGACATCACCGCTAGCATTCAGAAACTGCGACTTGATAGTAGCGCTGGGGAATACGTTCGATTACGCGTGAGTTGTTGTTGCTCTCTTCACGGTTACTTTGGTTTTGATTTGTCGATGTTTGCAGGAAAACCTCTCTTCACCGACGAAACACCCTGACATGCACCTCGATTTGCACAAACCATCTTACCATCGAGTTAGTTTGTTTGTTGCTATGTCAAAACGTCGCATTGACTTTTTCTCTTACAGGCTCTTCCAGGGAAAGAGAACAAATATAATCCAAATGTGTACAGTAGCCAGGGCAAGCAATTGCTTGGCTTTGAAGAAGACGATGCATTTGGCGAAGGTTAGACGATTTGAGATTGACAATTGCAATTTGAACCAACATAAACTTATGTGGAGATCTTCCCATTAACATAGCGGACAACAACATCGCCGATGTAGCGCTGGCTTTCAGCAGCGGAATAGAAAAAAGAAAAGCTTTGGACGATCTTTGCGTTGTGCTACGAGGCAGCGACGTGCTAGGAGGTCTGGCTGCTTCGCAGTTGCAAATTCAATGGGATCAACATTTTAAGACGATTTTATCCGGTGTGCTTGAAATCCTGCGAAGTGGAACGGTAAGAAGTTTGTATCGGCCTTGTATGACTTGGTTCAGTTGTTAAATCCTGTCAACTTTAGGATGAGAACCGCGTGGCTGCTTTAAATACAATAAAGGAAATGTTGCGACATCTTTCGAATAGATTCAAAAATTTTGCCGAAGTGACAGTTGTCCACATTCTTGAATCTCATAAGAATGCTACAAAGGAGGTGAGTCTACTCCTCAATTGTGATGTAAGAATGAGCGATTGAAGGGAACATAAGCGGTAAGAACTGCTCATCAATATTGATCGTGAATTTTTTTGTAGTGAACTTAAATGACCTCTGCAAGAATTATGGGTACCAGAAGTAAGGTTCGTGTTTTCATGAGGTCAATGAAAATCAAGGTGATGTTTATAGTTATCAGTATTATCTACCAGTACGCTGTGTTTTTGATTTTGGAGCTTTTTGAAAAGATCGTACGTATTCCTTTGTTGTGATTACTTCACTGAACTCTTTTTCGACTTGTGTTTCTTGAAGTCGCGCAAAACTACGCCTTTCTCTGTCTTATCAACATTTTCAGGCATTGTTAATCCTCAAATGTGGTCTAATTTGTACTTGAAAAACTCTGCAAGTATTAGACCAAGATAGACTAGCGTTGATACACCTGCAAATGGTTGACAATATGCGAACCTCAACCTGAGTTTTACACTTGCAACGAATACAGCACAAATAAATAAATAAGGTTATTTTCAAAATATATTGAACGGAAAATTCAACAGTAATTGAGGGAGACTGCGAAGTGAGCTTGCGCTCTTCCAGTCAACAGCCACCCGGTATATACTGTATGACAAATACGATCGGCTCCAGCCGCGAATTGAACCCGTCACGTAGGATCTGTCACCTGCGCGGTACTGCTAGGCCATGTCGTACAGCCAACTACTTGATGAACTTATGATTAACTTGCGATTTGTAATGTTTGTAATATTGTCGACATGCCAGAAATCGGTGCGGAAGGTCTGGGGTTCGATTCTCTGGTCGGTCGAATCGGGCTGCTGCGATCTTCTTGGTTTAAAGTTGTGTTGCCCAAGCAATATGACGCGGGTATCGGCGTCGCGAGGCGTGTTATCGCCAATATAATGAAGCTTTCTAAGGCTCCACTAAGAATTTTCCGGGGAAAATTGTTAGAATTATTGCTGTGGAGCCTGCCCTCATATTTTCTTATCACGCCGTTTTTTTACATTCGAGAGAAACGAGAAGAAAAAAGCGGATATTTAAAATCAAATCTTTATTATATTCGCCGTATTACGCCGAAGCGTGTAACGAGTTGCGGGGTCCATCTGCGCGGCTTAGCGCCTGGGTAACACAGCTACGAAGAAACGTCGCAGCGGTGGCGAGTCGGTGGTGACATTATGCCGATTTGATCGGCCGGTCAGCCAGATATTTAGCGCGAAAATTATCAAATATGCGAAGGATTATTTTGAAATGTTGCGATTAGTAAATGTTGGTGCAACAGAGTCGGAAAAATATCAATAGTCCTATTATGGATAATTTTGGGCGAAAATTAGGTTGGAAAATTTATCAAAGCAAGCTTAATAAAATTTTCCGGGAAAATTATGGTAATAAATTCTGTGGTAGGTTGACTTAGGTCAGTTGCGTTGCTAGAAGCAAAGTTTTATTACGTCACAATTAATATTCGAAAAACATTGAATTGAAATCCAAACTAGTCAAAGTCCCAGACAAAATTGAGAGTGCCATACTCTTCTCTGTTGCGGAATATTTTTCTTATCCACGTTTTGTGCTTCCGCTTTTTCGGTTTTCCAGCTACTACAGCTCCCCCAGCAACTACAGCTTTTCCAGCAATTTCCAGCAACTAATTTCCAGCAACTACAACTACTGCATACTACTGCATGTTCTATATGTTGATGATGTTAAATTTAGTGCTTGTGATGTCGAGTGACTTCGTTATAAGTCTAGTTGCTTCAGTAATTCCTGTACTTGATATGGTTCACTTCGTTCAATCTAAATTTTCTCTCTAATTTTGTGGATTCTACTTACGTTTATTTTTTCTATTGATTCCTTCTATGTAATTCTATCTATTAATTGCTGGTTGAGTGTGAGTTTGGAATTGCTGCTGTCTCTTGATATTATTTTTTAATGGGTTTATAATGCTTAAGTGACTTCGTTATAAGCCTAGTTGCTTCAGGAATTCCTGTATTTGATATGGTTCACTTCGTTCAATCTAAATTTTCTCTCTAATTTTTTGGTTTCTACTTACGTTTATTTTTTCTATTGATTCCTTCTATGTAATTCTATCCATTAATTGCTGGTTGAGTGTGAGTTTGGAATTGCTGCTGTCTCTTGATATTATTTTTTAATGGGTTTACAATGCTTAAGCTTCAAAGCTGATCAAAATTACAATTACTCGTTAGTTCTGTTATGGTATCGAACCAACGTTGCTTAACTCTGAGATGGCTGTGATTACAATTGTTACTGTGCTTTTTTGCTTCGTCAATGCTTCGCGCTGCAGAATTCTGTTAATAGCGCTTTTGAGTTTATTTTTTCTCTCGATGGCTACTTCATTGCTTAATACTGCTAGCAGTGAAACAAACAATGACTTGCTGCGTTTTCTAGCTTCAAGTCAAGCTGCCTCAAATGAACCTGACCCTGATGCAGACAAGTCATTAAACTTAAATGACTTTTACCTATCCCAGTTAATTTCAAATAATGTGAAAGATTGTGTATATACCGATGTCACAAATTTCGATTGTAGATGTAACTTAACTAACTCATTCTTTATGTGCCATCTTAATGTTATTTCCCTGCAAAAACGCTTTGATTCTTTGTCCGAATTCCTGAGTCAACTCCCTTCTTATCCTCAAATAATTGGCATCTCTGAAACTAGAATTAAAGATATTCCCCTTACAAATGTTACTTTGCCGAATTATACTTTCATTCATGCTAATTCTTCGACTTCTGCGGGAGGTGTGGGCTTCTACATTTCTATTGACCTACCATTCACCTTAATAGGGAAAAATGAGTTAATGAATAATTGTGAAGACCTCTGGATCTCTTTAAAACCTCCTGGACTTCAACGTAACCTAATAGTTGGTGTAATCTATCGGCATCCCAATGGCGACGTCCCTGATTTTATAGAAGCACTTAACAACAAAATCAGTAAGATGAACTGTCCCTCACATGATGTATTTATACTAGGTGATACTAATGTTAATATAAATAGAGATGATCGCTCTAATTCCGCCATCGATTACCTTTCTATGATGACCAGTAATGGGCTATTTCCTTTAGTCACTAAACCTACTCGAGTCACTGATAAATCATCAACCTTGATTGACCATATTTTTACCAGCTGTATTTCCTCACCTTTATATTCCGGCATTATTCAAAATGATCTTAGTGATCACTACCCTATATACTGCATAATTCCTAACACTTCTCTTTGTGTTGTCAAAAATAAGACTAATTTACTGATTAGGGACGTAAAAAACCTTGACTTAACAAGTTATTTGAATAATCTTGAAATGGATATGCTCTATTTCATGCCAAAACTAAGTCAAATCAATGCAGTTAACTTTAATTGCACCTTTAAAGAATTCTTATCATTAATCAAATTTAGAATAGATTCCAGCGCCCCGCTCAAGCAAGCATCCAGAAAACAACGACGACGTTACGCTAATCCTTGGTTAACAAACGATCTCCTACAATCAATAAAACTTAAACATAAACTTTATCTAACCCATCGTAAATCGGATGATCCAGATAGAGTGCAACACTACAAGAAGTACTCGAACAAGCTTAATAAAGATATAAGAAAAGCCAAAAGAAATTTTTACTATAACATATTTAAAACTAACTGTAACAATCCCCACAAAACATGGGCAACAATTAGCTCCTTACTACATTCTAAACTCAATGTCAACCGCACCCCTACTAATCTATGCGTTGATGGTCAAGACATAAATGAACTTGATGATATTGTTAATAGTTTCAATGATCACTTTTCGGAAGTTGGCGTTAATATTGCTAGTAAATTACCTATCAACAATCCCTGTGAAGTTAAAGTATATTTGAGTAACCGTATATCTTCCTCTGTTTTTCTTAATCCTGTTACAGATACTGAAATTGCCAATATCATTAATGAGCTTAATGTAAAGAAAGCAGGGGGCTATGATGAAATTTCCTCTTACTTCGTTAAAATATCTGCTTCAATTTTAATTCCAATTCTTACTGTTTTTGTTAATTCGGCATTAAGTCTAGGTATATTTCCTGATGACCTAAAACTTGCCAAAATTATCCCTCTTTTTAAATCTGGCAACAAGCTAGACAGAAATAATTACCGTCCCATATCTCTATTGTCCTGCTTTTCAAAGATCTTTGAAAAAGTTATATTTCATCGTTTGTCTCACTTCTTTGATAAACATTCTGTTTTGGCTTCCTGTCAATATGGTTTTCGCTCTAATAGATCAACTCTCCATGCTATTCTTGATATTGTTACTGCCATATATGATAATATTAATATAAAACAGTACACAGCCTTGGTTACCTTAGATTTAACCAAGGCATTTGATACTGTTAGTCATGAAAGACTACTTATTAAATTGGAAAATTATGGTGTAAGAGGAACTGCGCTTAAACTTATGGAGTCCTATTTATTAAATAGATCTCAATACGTTTCTTTGAATAATGTAAGTTCTGATTGCAAAACTGTAAAAATGGGTGTTCCTCAGGGATCTGTACTTGGTCCCCTACTGTTCTTGATATATATCAATGATTTAAATAATTGCACTGTTAGCACTCCTAGGCTCTTTGCAGATGATACAGCAATTTTAGTTGATGCTAGTTCCCCTACGGAACTTCAAGTCAAAGTTAATCAAGAACTTGCTAGAATTTACACTTGGATGTTAATAAATAAATTAACTGTGAATCCCTTAAAGTCCCACGCATTAATAGTCCCTCCTGTACTCAGTGAAATACCGTCAGCAGTAAACTTTCAGATGAACTCATGTAAAATTGAAGTTTCTGATTGTGTCAGATACTTAGGTGTACTAATTGATTCCAAATTGCTCTTCAAGCAACACATTAGTATGATTTCCACTAAGCTATCTCGAGCTGTTGGAATAATGTATAAATTGAAACATATTTTGCCCGCATATGTATTGAAACAACTCTACTTTGCATTTTTCCATCCTCACTTACTCTATGGAATCATTATATGGGCCGCTACTTTCAAATCATATTTACAACCTCTGAACATTCTACAGAATAAGGCTATTAAAATTATTGATAATAGGAAATGGTATGACAGAGTTACCCCGATTTATAAGCACTTAAATATTTTAAAACTAGAAGACCTGCTTAATCTTGAAACTTCTAAATTCATGTTTAAACTTATGAAGGGTTCGCTATTGCAACCTGGTAATTTTTCCTCCTTTTTCACCAAAGTGTGTAACATTCATTCTCGTATTACTCGTTCTTCCCTAAATAACTTGCTTTATTTGCCCAATCTTCGCTCTAACCGCCTCCAAAGATCCATCAGATACAGAGGCGTTAAGATTTGGAATGATGTCCCTAATGACTTAACATGCTGCACCCTTCGTGGGTTTGTACATCAGTATAGACAGCATTTATTTCAATCCTACGATTAACCCATATTTTTCTGGTGGCTTCTTTTAAATTTGATCTAACCTCTTGATCTGCACCTTGGTACTTTCCTTGGGATTCTAATTATTTTAAATTGGTATTTTTTTTTATTATTTTTGTATTCATTTTAGAGTTTATTTGACTTATGGTTAACACGCTCTGATCATCAATCTTAAATAACTGTTTCAATTATTAGGTGGCTGCTTGACTTGAAGACTACTTACAAGTGGTCATTTCGCAGCTTCCTGCACGATTGTATTTTTCTTTTTGTATCATTGTATTTGCGTTATCGTGTTGTACTTTTGTGTAAAACCTAATAAACTACAACTACAACTACTGCAAGATTTAGACCAAGATTAGACTAGCGTTGATACACCTGCAAATGATTGGCTTATTGCTGAAAATGAAAATGAGATGATAATTTTAAGAAGAACTGATAGAGCTACGGTGAGATAAATGTGTGGAGTAAAACTAGTGGATAGAAAGAATACTGAAGATCTGATGAAAATGCTGGGCTTGAAGAAAACTTTAGATAAAATGGCACAAGCGAATGGAGTAAGATGGTATGGACATGTGGTTAGGAGGGATGAGGAGAGGATTTTGAAGAAGGCAACGATGCTTCAAGTGAATGGACAACGAAAGCGAGGACGGCCAAAGAAGACCTGGAAGAGACAAGTCGAAGAGAGTTTGAAGAAGATTGGGTTGAGAGTGGAGGAGGCTAAGATCGTGCGAAATGGAGAGAGAGAATGAGAGCGATTGCTGAGGGAATGAGGTGCATCCGGCCTTCTTCGGACACGAGGAAAAACCGAATTAAAATTGGATGATGATGATATAGCTGCCAAATAAATTACAATTTCGTCCTCACTGCTTGAGCTGCCGGTAGATAAGCTTTGCATTTCCATTTTATTATCACTATGTAGAATATAGTGTAATGACAAAATATAATCAGCCCATGCAATAACCTTAATCCCAATCAGACAAATCGTTACGTCACGATATCACTTGAAGCGATTCATTATCGCGCGAAAAAAAAACATTGAGCACAAAGTATGCTCCATCGGGAATATTCCCCGACAAAGCAAATCTTCCAATCTGGGCAGAAAAATACCCAATGGAAAATTTCAGTGGAGCTGATCCGGCTCCATCAACAATAATTTTTTAAAGGTTCGTGTCTGTTTTTTAAAGGTTCGTGTTTTCAGTGAAATGGAAATTTTAAAATATTTCCGGTGGAGCCCTAGACTTTTGTCTTTAACGTCCCTGTATGTAGCTACGTAAGTACCAAGATCTGAGAAACGATGTGAACATATTCGCTGCGTAAGCGAAGTCAATTTCGCGCACGAAAATTACGAGTTGAAACTCATCGATTCCAAAACGACGAGTCGTTACTGTTGTAAGTTAAGTGAGTGAAAAAATGTTTGGCAAAAGAGAGCCAAATAAGGCATTACACATTACGTACGCATTGAGATTATGATAAGAACAATGTAATAATCTGCCGGATAGCTAGCATCAATCAAGTGATGATTCTATCGAACAGGTAACCCGATCAGCTGAAGACTGTGGCAACGCACTATGCGCACTTCTTCCCTCAACTCTATGTGTCAAAATTTTGTCTCCACTAACTAAATCGAGCAGCAGCGAGGCTGTTCCAGCCTGTCTCAAGATGCTCACAAACGCCGTGAACCGCTCTACTCCCGATGAATTGAACGATTCAATCGTCTCCCAACTTGTTCCGGGGTTATTGCAGGTGAGTGTTAATGTTTTCGCGTTGTTGCTGGGTAATGTTTGGAGGTTAATGCAGGTTAATGTTTTGGGGTTATTGTAGGTGGGTCATGCTCAAAAAGCCGCTTTATAATTGCTAAGTACGCTTATATAGCCGCTTCATAACTAAATACGCTCAAAAAGCCGGTTTGTAACTGCTAAGTATGCTCAAAAAGCCGCTTCATAACTGCTAAGTACGCTCCAAAAGCCGCTTCATAACTGCTAAGTACGCTCCAAAAGCCGCTTCATAATTGCTAAGTACGCTCAAAAAGTCGCTTCATAACTGCTAAGTACGCTCAAAAAGCAGCTTTGTAATTGCTAATAAGTATGCTCTAAAAACGGCTTAAAAGCTGCTAAGTACGCTCAAAAAGCTGCTTCATAACTGCTAAGTACGCTCAAGTGGCGGTTTCATGACTGCCCATCATGCACTCATATTGCAAAGTATGTGCAAGAGGCGGTTTTATAATGTCTTCCAAATGTCTAAGCGAGGCAGTACCACCTACTTATTCTAAAGCACTTGGAAAAGCACGGCTTGGTAAGCGTTGTTTTAAATTTGATTTGGTTGATGTACTCATTTCTTTTTATAGTGCTACGACAACCCAGAAAGCGGTATTCGTAAAGCTGCTGTGTTTTGTCTGGTCGCATTGCACCGTGTGATTGGTGACACGAATTTATGTCGTCACCTCGGCTCATTATCAGGTGGAAAGGTAAGTTGTCTGTATGTGACGCGAGGCTAGTGCTTGAATATGGTGTGAAGTAGAAGATTTCGCCTCAAGATTTGGGGTTGAATTGAGACTGGATAAGTTTGGTTACTTCACACTGTACGTTACACGTAGCATGGCCGGTTAATCTGCGATTGATGTCTACTAACCCCGCGTAAGAATAGGTATTTGAGGGGCGCTCCTCTTCAAATGCAACCCTTTACTCCGATTCTATTTCTAGACCAGGAGTTCTCAACCGGGGACCATTGGCCCAACTAGGGGGGCACAGGACATTTACCAGGGGGCCACAAAGGCAAAATTTATTAACATATCAATGGTGATTAAATGCTTATGAGCAGCGGACGGGTGTGCCACTGCAATTGAAATGACGACAGAAGAATTTTGTTGTTGAGTAGGGAGCTAGTGATTTTGAGGGCCTCTGGAAGGTGGCCACAAACCATAAAGAGTTGAGAATCACTGTTCTAGACCTTAAACACCAACAATTTGTAACTTTTAGCCAGTAAAAATGATGCATATCGTACGAACTAGAAATATGTAGGCTAGAGCACCAAACATTAGATAACTTTAGTTGTTGCATATTTATCCTCCTATCACGAGAAAACCGTCAATGCGCTATACGAGCTCGCTTAGGAGTTGCCGGCCATCTGTCTACCACCCCAAGATGGGGAATCCTGCCAAGTGCCTTTCCCAACGGCACAACAAGTAAACTTGCCGGTTTGTTCTTCACACTGTCCCTTTAATGCTGAGCGTCAAGCAGGGAAGCTGTGAATAGCAATTTTAAAGTCATTGGTTTGACCCTACTCGGAATCAAACCGGAGTCTACAGCTCAAAGAGACAGACGCTCTATTCCACTCGGCCATCTGAGCTGTTTCTATAACTGACGTTACGAAAAGAGCTTAGGCTAGCGCTGAAAGCATAATAATAGTAAAAAATAATAGCGAAACTTCAAGCCTAAACTGCTAGGTAAGAAAAAAAAAAGCAAAACTATGCTCAACTAGGCTAAATCTCATGCTCTATCACTCAAAGCTGCTTTTGCAGTTGCGTCGCAACCATAGCAGGAGCGCATCAGTGCAGGGCTCTTGCACGCAAATATAAAAGTTCGCGTGAACGTGCCTTAGTGCATGATTGATTTTTGATAAATTTTTTCATTTTCATTCTCCTGTCATGAGCAAGCGACGGAGGCGCTATGCAATTATACATAGGACAATCCAGACTAGCTTATGCGTTGTCTTTGTTTCCAATTTTTCCAGTTAAGTTTTGCTTCCTACTTCTTTAATTTGCTGCTTGTTAGAATCCATCAAACAGGAATAATTATCGTGAAGTATCTTTTCCAAGGACGCTACTTGGAGGGGTGTTGAACCATCAATCTTGCGATCATGGTCGTAAAATAATGCTTTGACCTACTTCGCCATGCTGCCGACTAAGGCTACGTTCACTTGAGACCCGCAATGAAAACAAAGCGAAATAAAAATACTGGTTTAAACCGGTTTATATCGGATTATTTTTAGTTTTTTATTTCACCCCGAAAGCAACGGAACTATAAGTACCGCGGCTGCATCTATAATGTCATCATTTCAGTATTGACTTATCGAGTTAAAAACGATAGAGTTGTCTGCTCTAGCACCCTGCATGCTGTCAGCTTAGGTAGCTTTGCCTCAATCGCACACGCAATTGATGGTGAAATTGCGGGTAAAATTGCTCGAGCAAGAAGAAATCATGAATATGCTTTCCGAGTTTAGTACATTGAAGAAAAAAAGATGACTCTTAGAAAGCTAAGTTTAGAACGTCGTTATGATACATTGCAAAGTTTATATGGTTAGGCTGCTGTTTATCATATTGCAAAATAACGGCACAGGCTATGCACTTGAACTAGTACGCATGTGAATAAGCAAAATTAACAATCACTGCAACTGGTAGGCATGAATGCAATCTATGATAAGTGTTGGAGATAGCTTGAGCGTTTCAAACGTGGGGAAAAGTCATCTGCAGTAATGTGACCTGCTGCCTGTCTATCACTTTATGGTGATAGTAGGGGAAGTGTGGGACCAATCGGACAAATTTTATTTTTTGTCCAACTGGTTAGACGACCTTAAATGCTTTTTAGTTTAAGTTGGACTTTGGTTTGTGGTAAACTTATCCCACACTGAAACGGAAAGATATCGAAATGCTTTGGGTGATTTTATTTTCGATTGAAAAGTGTCACTCAAACTTCCGAACGATTCCCACCCATGGGGATCTTTCGTCCATAGGATCGGGGCCTTTCTGACAGCTGCAAGTGTGACCGAAAGTAAGAGAAAATGTCTCATAAAGATCGTTGCTACAATTAGATAATGAACGAGTGTGTATTAACACGAAACAACTACGCATAATAAGCGATAATTACGGCAACATAATCTACACACTGTAGTTAACAAAATCGGCTTTGAACGTAAAAATTCCGCTCAGCCGCTTCGTTGTTGCGATTGAGACGGGTTGTGGCAAGATTTTCACAATATCATTCAATGCCTTTCGGACACCGTCTAAGTAAGTGAATATGTCCGAAAGATCCCCAGGTAGCCATTTTAAACTTCCTTTTTCCCAAAATTATCTGGTTTAGAAATGTCACCTAGTTGTATACTCACTACCTTCAGCAAGCACGAGACTCACTTAGCTACCAGTCCAAACGATATCTTAACACTGTGTGCAAGCTTCTTAAAATCTCAAAATTATCCTGTCTAATTTTTTTTTGCTTTAAACCAAGAAAAACAGATTTTTTGCTCTAGCCACCACGCATCTAGCCCCATCCCTTTTGCAAACATGTGATTTTACCACTAGTGAAACTTCTTTTCCTGCACTGAAATGAAACCGCAAATTGATCACGTGATCACGGAAATATGCTGCTGTGCGATAGGTCCCACATTTCCCCTACTTATCACATGTTGCATCTCGAACTGACCACCAGTGATTGATCTGACTCAGTTCCGGATTAAGGTTTGAGCGGGCCTGATACTGTAAATTCAAAAAAGGCTTATTTTTTCAAAAAATCTGCTTGCAAATGATAGGCTATTTTCGACAATCGACATTCACTGTTTATACAGTCGAACCAAGAAAAGGTTTTTGCATGTGCTGTGACGGAATCGGTGTCTGTAGCACTGTATGTAGCATTACCATAATAACATATCATAGCAAAACGAAAATTGATATCAAGCTGCATAACAACATCATTCAAAAAATTAGCTTTGTCCGAAGCGCTCACAAATGCAGTAAAAATTGCCTAAAACGCTCACAAAAGCAGAAAACGGTTATATGACCAGAGCAAATGTTATTGTCACTCGCAACAATATCAACTTCTACACTGATGAAGTCTATTGCTGATTTTGGAGCTTTAGCGAGAGTGAATGTTTCTATCATGTCAGTATAATCAAGACTAGGCCTACCTAGCAACTTACGTTCAACGCTCATAAGCGCCAGCATGTTCAACCGTTCTTGTTTTATCGAAAATCGCAACTTTCCTTTCACTATTCTCAACTTCTTTGTCCAGAGGCATTAGAAACCATCAGGCACAAATACATACGTAACACAATCTCGACGTTTCGAAATGTCTGAGAAAGATTTAGCGCTGACAAAAGCTTGTACAATGTGCATGGTTAGTTCCGGAGATTCGTTCACATTTTCTGATTTCTGAGTGCGCATAAATGCAGCAAACTGTATTAGTTCAGCCACCAATGTTTTCCAAGTCATCTGGGTAAAAGAAAATGAGATTCTGAGCTTTGTTCGTGATCTACTCGGTATTCAATGACGTAAGCTCCGACAAAAACCCGAAGATTTCAGAAATTTCGTCATAAGCTTTCAATCGTTTTTCTAGTTCAGCTAATAGTCTGTCCATCATGACCAAGTATGCCTGAGTTTTGAACTTCTCTCTTGGGCTGAGGTCTTTCTTTCATGAGGCTTTTGTTTTCGCCTACGGTCTCTGCGCTTCTCCGCCACGTATTCATCATGCTTGACTTTTTCTATCGCCATTTTTTCATAAACATCAAATCTAACCCGAGTAAACTAAATCATATTGACCAGCTATTTCATCCAGCCAGTTGCTGTATTCAAGCTGACTATTGGATCTTTAAGGCTCATACTTGTGCTATTGAGACGACCAAGAATTTCATTTCAAGCAAACGCCATTATAGCTGTGTCAAGTTCGTCCATCTTATGCAAAAAACTATCTGCTGGATTTCTTTTATCTGGCTTTTGCTCCTCATCAGTCGAAAGCTGATCCAAGGCTTCTTCCTGAATGCTATCCCACCCTTCAATTAGCGCCTTGACAGCGTTGGCACGTTCACACCGTCAGGTCCTTGGCAAACCCTTGAGCGACAACCTGCAACGGCTCTTTAATAGCTGCCAACGATATGTTGATGCATAAAAGAAAATATATACTCCATTGACAAAGTTACATCTACTGCAGCTTTCAAATGCCTGATTGTCTACCAAGTTTAGACTGTGGCTGCAACATGGAAGAAAAGCGGCATACTTACACTCGCGCTTTAGAATGACTTGAATCCCATTGTACCGTCCGGACATGCTGGACGCATTGTCATAAGAATGTCCGCGGCAGTTATTGATATCCAGATCCTTTTTTGTCAGAAAGTTCAAAAGTATGTCGGCCATCTACTCCACCGTATGTCTCATTGTCTCATCATAGGCATAAAAGTCAAAAACCGATCAACTGGACTCAATGGCAAATGGCAGAACATACCTGATAAGTGATAAACAATTGTTAGCTGATCAAGATGTGATTTGTCAGGTGTCGAATCATTTGAGACAGAAAAATACTTTGCTTCCTTGGCCTCTTTCCAGATAATATCTAGCACTTTTTGTCTCATAAGCTTCTGCAGTTCCTCGCAAATAGTAGATGACAAATAGGAAACATGACCTTTCCCTCGGTTTGCGTTGTTACTGACATGGTTTGCCAGCAGAACATCATACTTCGCCAACAACTCAATAATGCCCAGATAGTTACCATTATGAGCAGATCCTATGATCTCGTCCGTGCCCCTTAAAGCAAGTCCAGTTAAAAAAGCAAGTGCTTTTTTAACTGGAAGTGCTTTTTTTAAAGCAATTGCCCCTTAAAGCAAGTGCTTTTTTTAAAGCAAGTGCCCCTTAAAGCAAGGGGTAAAGTGGGGGTAATAGAATAAACAAAAAGATGTCTGTTAACCCTCCAGTAAACACTAAAAACTGCTACCGGTAAACATAAAATCGCTGTAGCGGTTTTGTTGAAAATAATTTTTGGCGTATTTAGCTTCTCGTGTAAAAAGGATGGGAACCACTGGGCTACAGTTTATGCAATCTTTTTTTGCTTCCTGCACTCTGTAGTCTTACTTTTACTGCTGCACTATGAAGTGAATTCACTCAAGTTCACTTGTAGTCCACCCCTCAACCAGCCAGCGGTGATGAACAGCCAGGCAATATAGATAGTCTCAACAAGCATTTAAAATATTGCACTAGACTGGCCTAGCCGGATAGTCATAGCGAAATCTGCCTAGCACTTCTACAACATAATTATCTAGCATACAGGGTGACCCAAAAAAATGGGCCCCGTGTATTTAGAATAATTAGAATTGGGGCCCGTTTTTTGGGGGTCACCCTGTAGTCTATACTCCACCTGCCTACAGACGTTACAGTACTGCTACTGCATTGTGTCAACCAGTAATCTTTATAAAGCTGCTACTTTTCTTTCGAGTTACTTTCAAGTCACTTGCGTTCACACGCTTTTCACGCCCCCGAAATGAATTTTCATTTCTATCCCACAGAAAATTTGAAAAAAAGCGATTTCATTGCCTGTCGTTCGTGTGAACGGTTCTATTGTCTGCAGACTTTACCAATACGAGTTTGTTTTTCTTTTTTTTTTTTTTTTCGTTGCGGGCAAAGCGAAGTTTGGTGTTAACGTAGCCTAACAATGGCTATGAAAAAGGGAGCCAACAATGACCAAGTATGGTCACAAAATTGTTAATGCCATTTTCGGCAATCGTTAACACCTCAAGTGATTTTGAGGAACCGACGGCCATTTTCTCGTGTATTGATGGTGTGAATTTCTTGATTTAAGGTTTCAAATGATTTTTTTAATTCGGTTCGCAATCGACAACAAAATTTGCATTCGCCATGAAGACGCGTGGACGTTGGTTTTCTTTGTTTTGTCAATCAATTGTTTATTTCCTAGATGAAATTGCTCCAGCTTTACATCAAAAGATCACAAGCAGTTGACGGCAGTCCAGATGTATGACGTAGCAGTTCAAGATGCTGTTGGTGGCGCACATCAAGCGAATCAGGAGAATTCACTGCTGCGCCGCGTACTTGTGTCAGTTTTTTGTTTGTGATCTTGCATTTTAATTGCTATAGTATATTGTGACGTAAAGGAGCTCCTTGTGCAAGATGTTTGTGACCTAACTATTTTTGCTGATAATGTAATAATAACGTGACGCATGATGTTTTAGTACAACGTCGAGTGGCATTTCGATATTGAATTGTGTTGTGATCATGAGCTCTCGAGCTGCTCCTTCGTGCTTTGTTTCGAACTTGACAGCTGCGTAAAGTATTAAATTGAATGTGATCAATTTATCAGCTGTGTACTCAACAAAAGCTAGAGATGCTAAAGTTTTCCGCTGAAATTCTAGGCACATGAACTTTTTTATGTTTCAGTTGTGATGGATGAAAGACTCTCAGATGCTTTAAAACGCAGCAAACCACCGGCCTCAAAACAGAAGCGCTCAGTAATAAGAATGATAGATATTTCTATAGCACAAGCATTCAATGATTGAAAGGAACATTAAGCCTTAAAGTTGATACAAGCGAAATGATTCTTGTAATGCAAGGAAGCTATGATCTCTTCGCGTCAAACGGACACCTTAGATGTAATAGGCCGGAGCTGGGCAAACTGCGGCCCGCGGGCTCTTGCACAAATATAAACTCTTACCGTGAAACAAGCCGAAGACCTTAATTTTTGCTCCTTACTAATATTGAGTAGAATAAACGACGTGTGGGCGTGACTGATGATCTTTTATCTTTTGCTCTTCACATGATTTCAGGCGGAAAATTGGACATTTGCGAACGTGGTGAACTTATTTTGCTCTTCCAATCCGTACGGCCCTCGGCTTCAAAATTTTTCCCATGCGGCCCTTCGTGTGAAAAGTTTGCCCACTCCCGTAATAGCCTATTGGTGATCGAGAGCAAATATTTAGTCTAATTCATTTTAGCAATAGCTTTGAAAGGCTTGAGTTTGGACACGATGAGCCGTTTGGGGCTGCTAGAGGGCTTTGTTTGGTGAAATCAATCAACAAGTAGTAGTAGTCTTGTTTTATTCAACGATCAAGCAATATACAACCCTACAATGAATTTAAAAGCTAAAACAGCATGGTCGCTGCGCCTAAGCATGGTAGCAACAAGATTTATTTCAGCCAATTGCACAATAATAGAAAATAGTGTTCAATATTGGCAGGGAGACTGCGAACAGACTTTGCGGTTGTAGCGGCTGCTGGCGGGTGTAGGCAGGGTTGGGAATCGATACTTGAAAAAGTAAAGGAATAATCGATATTCGATAGTTCACCGAAAAGTAAAGAATCGATTTTGATGGTAGTTTAGAAAAGTAAAGAATATTGTGATCGATATTGTACCAAGTGATTTTAGTTTTTTCGAAATACTGCAAACCTAGTGTTGATACCAAATGCACTTTTGCAAGCAAAGTTACTGGCACTCGCCAGAATCACAAATTTTGTCAGCTGCTAGTTTCTCAACCTGGCAACTGTTCGATTTTGGCTTCGCAGTTTGCTTTTGTCCATAGATTGAAAGAGAAATACAATAGTTTTGCTGGTACAGATTTACGGCGGAATGAATATATTATTGCGAACATAGCGTCAAATAATTGAAATGACAAAAGCAATGATGCTGATGAAACATTTTAAGCAAACGAATGGTTAAAAATTTATACTACAGCAGTGATATTTTGGCCTTTGATCAGAATCGAACATGATGGACCCGTATAGTGTTTTCATTTAATTTAAATGCAATTTGGTACGCTAAGTGATAAAATTTTTCGGGTCTTCGCCCCATGCCCTATGAGTGCACTGCTCTTCTGGGCCTTATTCTATTTAATCATTGCTTATGGTCCCAGTATTTTACCGGGCTTGCAAGCCTTTGCATGCTGTGTAAAACATGTTTCTACTATACGAGTAACTTACAATTTGTCAATTTCGCATTAAGTGTTGCGCTAGTTTGGAACTGGGTTAGCGCTTCGCGCACAATCTTCATTGTCTTCAACATTTATCAATATCAGCAACTATACGTTTGGGTATCTATCTGCTGATTGATGTGCTTATAAAAATTGACTTGGGAGTTCTAAGGCTTTGAGGAGATCGTTAAACTCTTTAGAAGGGTAAATAAGCTTGTTTTTACACAAGCACAAACCAGGCGAGAAAAAACATTTATTCAAACGAGGAGATGTACAGAATATGACGTTATATGCTATTTTGCATTTTCATGCTGCTTTATTATTTTTAATATCGATTTTTGGACTTTGCTCCAAATGAAACAGTCATGAGCTCTACAGGCTGGCTCAAAGCTCGTAGTGATACCATAACCCTTGCACACCGCATGAGCTACCTGTTCCCAAGGGCTACAAGAATAGAATACCCAAAAATATTTTGCTCCCCAAAAGTGTTAGACTAACTTGTTTCCATACATTGAGCACTTGACTGTAGGTGTCTATTGCTAGAGGTGGGCACGGTATTTTTTTAAAGTACCGGTACTCGGTACTTTGTTAAAAGTACCGGCGGTACCGTAAACCGGGGTTTCTTTGAACGCCAGGATAACTTTGAACATATTTTTAATATTCAATTTGTTCATCTTTTGTCAACTTAAAAACATTGCTTTTCTTATTTTATTTTCTTTTTAGCAAATTCATTTTTTGTAATATAGAGTAAAGTATTAATGCAAAGCTTTATTGTTGGAAAAAGGCTAAATATTACTGCTTTGAGTTTTTTTGAATAAGCATTCGGAATTTTGCAGAAAAAAACTTTTGCGAGGTAAGATTACGTTACGGTATATTTGAACAGTTTTTTAACTTATGGTCATGATCTTTTGTCTGTTTACTGAGTATATCAATTGTAAGTTAAAACAATATTTGCAATGAGCTAGTTTGAGAGAATGTTGAAAATCTTAGCGCCTGTGAATGATGGTACCCCCTTAAACTGTGTTTTGGGGATACTTTGAACAGTGTTTGAACTTTGAACAGTGTTCAAAATATCCCAAAATTGGAATATGCTTTTTTGTCTAGGCTTCTATGTTTTTTTCTAGATAACAATGCCTCGAGTTCACAAACGATCTGCTGAAGCAAGAAGTTACAAATCGTACAGTGAACAAACTGTGAATGAAGCTGTAAAGGAAATCAAATGTAAAAAAATAACTCTTAGAAAGGCGTGCTCTGTTTATAAAATACCTTTGGGCACTCTCAGTAACATAAGAAACGACAAGCATAGTGGGAAAGCTGGCCATCCTACGGCGTTCACAGAATATGAGGAAGCATCGTTTGTCTCACATATAAAATCGGTTGCCCTGTGGGGCTTTCTTTTGGATATGCTTGACTTGAGGGTTCTCGCTCAGACATACTTAAATTCAAAAGGCCGAATAGTAAAGCAGTTTCGTAACAACTTACCTTCTGCTGAATGGGCTGGTTCTTTCTTGAGAAGACACAAATCGGAACTGGCGGCAAGAACTTGCCAAAATATCAAAAGGGCTAGAGCTTGCGTAAGCGCCAAAGAAGTTAGCACATACTTCAATAATTTGGAACTAACTCCAAAAGATGGCGAGGAGATACCACCTTCAAATTTATTTAACTATGATGAAACGAAACTAAGCGATAATCCGGGAGTTAAAAAATGTATCTTCAAGCGTGGCACTAAGTATGCTGAACGCATCAAAGATAACACAAAAGCGTCCATATCGATTATGTATTGTGGGTCAGCAACAGGAGATTTGTTGCCATGTTATGTCGTATATAAATCGGAACATCTATGGTCAATGTGGACAGAGGAAGCACCGCCCGGAACTCGCTTCAACAGAACTCGAAGTGGTTGGTTTGATGCGTGCTGTTTCAGCGACTGGTTTGAAAGTCTATTCCTTCCTCATGCAAAAAAGCTCTCTGGAAGAAAATTACTCATCGGAGATAACTTAAGCAGCCACTTTACTGAGAAGGTGTTATCTCTTGCTTCGGAAAACAATATTGCTTTTGTTTGTCTTACTCCCAACTCCACGCATTTATTACAGCTACTTGACGAGGCATTTTACGGGCCACTCAAAAAGAAATGGAGAGGCATTTTGGATGAGTGGAAGGCTTGTGGAAGAAAGGCTAGTAGGAGTCTGAGTGAGGACGCCTTTCCTGGATTATTACGAAAGCTTAACAATAGTCTTATTAATAAAGCTGAGAACTTACAAAATGGATTTTAAAAATGTGATATTTATCCCTTCAATCCTCAAAAAGTGTTGGAACGGCTTCCAGATTACAGTTTAAAACAAAACGACGATACCAATTCCTCAACCAACACGGATTGCTGAGTGTCTGATGCAGTTCTTGGATTGCTTAGAATGATGAGAGGAGTGCATGAAGAAAGACCAACAAACCGAAGAAAGAAGATCAATATTGCTCCTGGGAAAAGCATCACATGTGATGACGTACCAACAGCCGAAGAAGGTGAGTGAAAAGTTTTTTACGTAAAACTTTCCTATTTTCATGAAACTCAGTTTTTTGAGTTAAAGGTAGGCTTTTGCAAAAACTTTGTAGCTCTAAATTAATATTTTTTTATTGCAGGTACGTCGATAACTTCAAATGCTGCAATAGATAGTGAAAATGAATCGGAAAATGATGAAACAGATGAAGAGGAAAGCATGGAAGATGGTGCTTCCTCAAAAGATGAATCAAGTTCAGATATTGATGTTGAAGCAGATGGGTCTAATATAGTAGATATTGCAAAAGAGGGCGAATTTGTAATTGTTCAATATGAAGGCCAGAAGTTTCTTGGAAAAGTGACAGAGATTGAGAGCGAAGGAGCAGTGGTGTGTACATTGACAAAATGCAAGCGATCCGGATGGAAATTTCCCCAACTCAAAGATGAAATGCTGTATGATTGGGATGATATTGTTCAACTACGACCCCAAACTATTCCTTTAAACAACAGAAACTTTTTCCGGTTTCCAGATTTAGAGAGTATGTGGGGAATGTAATTACACAACGCCGGTAAATGTTGAATGTTTTAAACTATTTTTCTCTATTTGTCAGTAACTTCTGTAAACTTCATTAAACCCTGATTCGGTAGTTCATGTAAACACGTTTTTTTTGCTGCTATGTGCTGTCTAATGTCAATATACTGCGGTACTTGAGTAGTACTGGTGTCGATAAAAATATGTTCAAAGTAACCTCATATAGACTTAATTTTGAACAAGAATTAAGAAAACATTTTTGTTCAAAGTAACCACGACAGCGGGATTACTTTGAACACCGACAATTTAAAAAAAATAACGGTCAAGTTGGAGACCAACACTGAGTGACGACTGTGATATTTAAGGACCTACTCATTCCCCCTATATTTGAACGACTTAAATTAAAACTGGTTTAGAAACAACAAATGTACATTATTTCAAAGTCCAAAATTGTTCAAAGTAGCCCCGGTTTACGGTACTCGGTACTTGAAAATCAAAAGTACCGCGATACTTTTGTCGATACTTTTCAAAAAAAGTTTCAGAAGGAAAGCAATGCCCTATATTTTGTTGATTTTTAAGTAAAATTTTACAGTTTCATAATAATTAGGCTTATAGCTATTAGTGAGTTAGTTGCATATTTATCATCCTATCACGAGAAAGCGATCAAAGCGCTATACGAGCTCGCTTAGGAGTTGCCAGCCATCTGTCTACCACACCAAGATGGGGAATCCCGCTAAGTGCTTTTCCCAACGCCACAACAAGTAAACTTGCCGGCTTGTTCTTCACACTGTGCCTTTAATGCTGAGCGTAAAGCAGGAAGCTGTGAATAGCAATTTTAAAGTCATTGGTTTGACCCGACTCGGAATCAAACCCGAGTCTACAGCTCAAGAGGCAGACGCTCTATACCACTCGTTTAGCTAGATAAATACTAAGTTTCTCAATATTGTAGTGTTACCGGTAGTACTTGGTACGGCACAATTCACGAATTGTAAACTATGCGTCAACCATCAAAAAACGGTACAAAACAAGCTATAGTTAGTGCCAGTGGTTAGCGTAACCAAAATCAGAAGAAATGCAACAATTTACCTCGCCCATGAGAATGGGCCGCCACGCATAAAGCGAAAACTTTTTTTATTGGAGGCTACTTTTTGCGCAGAATGCGACAAAAAGATTGCTTAAAAATTTTGAATGAGATGGAACCCCATAACCAGAAGTGGCTTAAGCTGGAGCTTTCAATGGAAGGAGTTCGTCATAAATCATTATGACGTCAAACCTTTTGGTGAAGTCATTAAAATAGAAACAGAATTTTTAACATCGGAGTGTGTAGAGAAGGGGTACCCAATTTTTTTTTAGAAGCACCAGATTTGATGATGTAAAAGTGCTCGAGGAGTCGAAGGCCAGTAATATTTTAAGGTATGCTTTGCTATTTTTTTAAATTTGTTGCTCCGGATCTTCACGTAGGATAAATTGTTCTAACTTTTTCATGGCGCCTAATTTTCGTGTCGGTGATTATCAGAAAGCACGCAAAGCTGTAAGTTAGATTCATGAGATCATAATAATAGACAATACTTCGTGCAACCACGGACGAGGACAATATAAAAACTCATGATTGCGAGACTGGAGACTTTGGGTGTAGAGCAGTGATTCTCAAACATTTTTGTTCTATCGCTCCCTCTTGGAAGTTGAAGACTTTCATCACCCCCTTAACAGGAAACAAGTTTTAAGAGGGGTGTACGCTGTGCGTAGACATTTTCTAAGATAGGGTTGCGTAAGTGCAAAGGCACGTTTTGCTTTGTGAGTTTAGTATCTTATGAATGAAGATTTAGCAAGCGATTAGGTTGGTTGGAGCAAAAAGCATATGCGCATTAGGAGTTAGGAATAGATCCCATACCGGAACTGACAGATGGCGAATAAGCTACAAAGTAAGATGGGAAGAGCTGCTGCAATAGACTGTCATAATCAGCAATGATTAGTTTGAAACATTGTACAAGTATTCGTCGAGCTGACACGAGTAAATGTCATACAAAATATAGTAAGGCCTCAGTGGCGTAGCCAGGGGGGGGGGGGGCCATGCCCCCCCCTTAAATTTTTCGTTTACAGGTAAGTATAATCGCTGTAACACAGTGGCGTAGCCAGTGGGCGATACAGGAGCCATGGCCCCCCTTAAATTTTCGTTTACAGGTAAGTGTAATCGCTGTAACAAAAGCATAAGAAATAGTAGCCCGGCAGGCCCACCATCGAATATTGTGGGCCAGAATAAAATAAAATAGTATAAGAAATAGTAGGTTTTCAAACTCTGAGATTTTAAAATCGAATATTGTGGGCCAGAATAAAATTAACTAGAGCTGGAGCGGCAAACCTTTTTCGGTGAACGTGTATTTAATCTTTTAAAAATAAAGTTTAGCCAGCTATAATGCCGTGCCATTACTATCTTTTTTTTGGTCTTAACCTGTTTTCAGTGGGAAAAATAGAAGCTATACGAACGTGAAGGTTTTGTGGGGGCAATTTCGACACACGCTTTCCGAAAAGGAGCGATTGTGTGATAATCAAGCGGCGTGCCAGCAGCAAAAACCTGCGACGTGCCAAATTCGGCATGCGCGCAATAGGTTCGCCACCCCTGAACTAAAGGCTCGTTTTACATATGGTCATAGGGTGAAGCATGATAGAAGTTAACAACCTCACTACCAATCTACCATGGTTGTAAAAATCTAGTTCTGTACAGTGAAGCCTACTTCTACATAAGATTTAAAACAATTTACGCAATGGTTTTCTTGCGACATATTATAAAGGCTTGGAAAACCAAGACCAATAGGCCTGTAGCTAGTCTACTTTCATATTGAAGTTTAAATTTTTGTAATTGAACCTATTTAATTTGAATCAAACGATAACTTTTACTTTTTGCAAATTTGTGCTGTATTTATGCTTTGAAGTAGCAAGAAATGCTGCTATCGTAAAAATTACTTTACCATGTAAAGTACCTAAAACTCTATCAATTTTTTTGAAATTTGTTTTAAACGATAGCTAAAATCAAGAGCTTCACGTTGCAGTTGAAATTTTTAAAATCAAATGAGCATAATTAAAGTTATGACTTTTTTTGTAACACTTTCAAGCGTTTTTACATTATAAAAGATAGAAGGCGATTGTCTTTTTGGACACATTTTTTGCTCCATTGTCTGTGCTCTATTCCTGTCTACGCAACTTGTGTGAGTTATACGGACTTTGGGCTAGTTGACCCTTCAGGCTTTAGCTGGTACAGTTTGACAATCAACTTCAGTGGAAATTCCCCTGGCATGTAATGAGAGACTTGTTCCAACTTCTTGTAGACTAAAACAATCATTACAAACTGTAAACAATGCTTAAACTGATTCCTTCAAGAGTTAACAAAAAACACATGGTTAATTTCAGTAACCCAAACCAGAAGGAGCGTAAACAATGATGCAATCGCTAGTAATGTTAACTTCACATCGATCGGTGTATTATTTTCATTTTTACCTGAAGTTAAATCATAGATATTGTTACAGTACCGACTTTGGAAACGAACTCTGGTTTTAGTCTTTCACCTTGGTATCACATGTTTTTCTTTAGCACATTTAATTAGCTCGAGCGCTGCACCTGCCGCGAGCAGTTCACTGCTCACAGATCACTGTTCTAGATAATTCTTAATTCGTTGATCACATAGTCACGTGTGCACTTCTTGTTTTACTGTGTGATCAGTCATGCCTTTTTAGTTTTGTTAATTTCAGTTGGCGGAAGGACGTCTTTTTTATGTTCAAAGCTACCCTATATCCCTGCACGTCGCAGTTTTTAGTTATTTTATTTCATATCCGAGTAACTTTCAGTTGTTTTTGCCTTTAAAAGACCTGAATCCCTCGCTATTTTACCTGATTTATCTGAACTTACCTACCTATCTTTCTCTACCTATTTTCCCCTTGGTTTATATCGCCGTGAGAGTTTTTTAGTTCGATCAATTAATACAGAGTCGTTCTATTTGTTCTTCTCTGGTGATTCTCTGAGGTTCAAGTTCAGGCAGCAAGTGGATTGATCTGCAGAAGGTGAAAGCCCAGGCGCTCCTCTTGGGCCCCGTGTTATAGGCAGGGTCAGTCTATAACATAAGAAAAACAACTGTCTTTACTCGGTCTTCGTCAAAACTTGAGAAGAATACTATCAGTTCAAAGAACTTGGTTTTTGATCTTCAAAGAAAGAACTCTTTATATTTCTAAAAGTTGGAAAGTGGTTTGTCTGAAAAGATTTGGCAACTGGCTCTACTCCAGCTTCACTTCAAACGCTTTGGAATTGATTCGTCGTTCGATCCAGCAATTCCCTAATCGTTGCTAGATCTTTTCCTGTGCTGCGACAAGTTGCGCATCGTATCTCGTTGTTGGTGGCTTTGGTCCGTTCTTCAGTCCTCACTTCTTGAAGTCGTTACCTGGCTTGGCTTTTGGTGACTCTCGAAGATTCCATCGTTCTGGAACTTCATCTGTATTGGCGATCGAGCAGAGGTTTCATTATCTGTATTTCTCGATTGACGTCTATATTTTGGAGGCTTCTGTCCGTCGTTCGTCTTCGACTTCAACTTACGGGGTCGCAACTCCAGCACTCTATCACGTACGTTTCGTCAACCATTGGCTACGCCCATCGTCATTCCGGTGTTGAAGACCTGTCAATTCGGACTTATATCAGATTTCCACGGTGAAGGTACTGTGAACGTTTATTTTTTATTTTGTCGTAATTACTGCGGCACAGTAACAATTAATTTTAACCTGTTGTTTGAAGAACTTTTGCTTGTACTTTGTACCGTATCTATACTTAATCTTTTAATATTATGGCTCAAAACAAATCTGATTTTGCCCAGTTCTCTCTTGGCCACGGGGGCACTGGGAGGGAGATCGACCAGATCGATGCTCCACGAACTTTACGTGCTGTGGGTGTGTCGACCGAGAGGGTTTCTAGTAGTGGGGTTGCTGGCAATAATTATATGGAAGGCTTGAATAATTTTTCACTTAAAACCCCTGATAAAGTTTCACCTGCAGAGGTGTCAGCTGCCGAAGCCCCGAAGGGACCCGTTGATATGAGACGTAAAATGATAACTGCACGTCGTAAACTTCTCACAGCTACGAAACGTTTACCGTTATTGATGCCAAGTGTAGCTCTGGTGGCACCTTTGCTTATCTTTCAATTGGATTGAAGGACACTCGCATGGCTTATGATAGTTTTCTCGCTGACTTAAACACAATTAATGACGCAGAGACACTTAAAGAATTGACGCTGAATTTGGCTGACATGTTCAAGCAATGCGTGAAATCGTACGAACTTTGTTAATTGCGCCTTTTTAAAGGAAATGTAAGCCATAATACTGATGAAACGGATTTTGATGAGCACTGATAATATTAAACCGTCGCATAGCGTTTCTCAGGTCTCATCTAAACGTGATTTAAGCGTTGTGTCGTCAAATACCGCTATGATGAGGCAAATTGAAATTGAACGTGAAAAGGCAGAACTTGAGCACATTGAAGAGTTAACTCGTGCACGTAGAACTCGTATGCGTGCTGAGGCTAAAGCGGAGGCCGAGGCCAGGGTCAAAGCCGCAGAGGCAGTGGCCAAAGCCAAAGCAGAGGCGCGTAGAGCTCAAACGCTCGCAGAGGCCATAGCCGAAGCCGAATAAATTGAGGCTTTATCTAAACTTCGCATGGAAGCTATAAATCTTAAAGCGGAAGAGCAATTAATTGCTTGTTCTGAAAGGGGTTCATCTGTGGCACTTTCAATGGTAAAATTACTTTTTCGCCCTCGCACGGGCTCACAAACAAGTGTTCGTTCTAAGAAAGATAAATCAAAAGGCTTAGAAAAAGAGAAGCTTTTCATTGTGCGTGGCGGTGAAGTTGGTTGCTCACAGATTAGAACGGTTCTACCGGGGTTCGAACCTGGCTGTAGCCCAAGTGCTGAGACAAAATCTTTTGTGTTGCCTGAATTGAGTAATGCTGCTACTCGTTGCAACGTGGCAGATGTCATGCGAAGTGAGATGAAAACGAATGTTAATTGTGAACCGGTTGTGTGTGAACCTCGTGTTCGCGGTGGTATGTGTGTTTCTAACGGCCTTCGTGACAACTATTTGGGTAGTTATGTCAATGAAAGTAAAATGAATTCTGAAGCACCCTCTTTTTATTCTCAGCAGCTAAATGATGAAATTATAAGGCATGATCCACCTCGTCACTTAGCTCCTTCTTCATCTCGTGATAATATTGAATCTATACTGCGCACGTATTTGGACAGACAAGGCAGAAATGAATGCATAAATCTCGCCTCGCAGATTGCTTATGACGGGAGTAATATCGCCTTCGTATTTTATGAAAACCAAATTCGTCGTCTTATGGAAGAGAGTCGCTATGATGACCGTAAGCTCGAGGTGCTAAGAGCGTCGTGCGTTGGACAGCCGCGTGAGATGGTGAACCTCTTTTGCGCGCTCATGAAAAATATGAGCTATAATCAGCGCATTGAAAAAGCCATTGATTGTTTGCGCCAGCGATATCGCGTCTCTGGTGGGTTAACTTCGCAGCCTTAGGTTGTTGCTGTCCGTAAAGGCCCTAAAGTGGCGTTCAACTTGACCTCTCTTAAATTGTTTAATGAGGACTTGAACACGCTGGAAGTTTTTGCGCACGTTCACGATGAAGTCGAAAAGCTTTCGGGACAGCTTATGCTGGATACTGCTAGCAGATTGCCTGGAACGTTAAAAAGGCGATACCTTGATTACCTCGATAAAAAGCGTATAGATCTTAATCAACCTAGTTTCGAATCTTTGCGCAGTTTTGTGGTGCATGAAATACAGGTCATGAGACTCATGACCTCTGATTAAGCTCAGGCTTTTTTTAAGTCTGATGAGCGCGAAGTGCAACGTGAACGCTCTTCGGGTCTAAAATCTTTCGTGTTCGACAAGTGGGCATGGAGGAAGGGATCGATTCTCGGTCAGACCAATCTGAGTCTCGTGTAGTCCCAGATGCAGAAAAGAAAAAATTGAGTGCGACTTCTGAACGTTCTGTGGATAGGCGCTTCAATAACAAACCGCCTCTTATTTGCTTTTTCTGCTTTGGTGTCGATTCTAAACATTTTCTAGCAGATTGTGATAATTTTAAAACACTTTCTCCAAAATTGAAACGCAAGACCGTTATTGATGCCAAGAGGTACCTGAATTGTCTTTCTCTGGAACATTTTGTATCCTACGTCAATGTCACACACAGTTTAAGTGCAGAAGGTGTGGTCCGGAGTGCCGTAACAAACATGCTACAGCGCTTCATGAATGTTACGCAACTACTTCTGAAAATCTCGGGGCCGCTGCGGATGAAGAATCTGCGCCTATTCCCGCACCACGTAGTAGAACTAAACCTTCTGGCAAAAGAGACGTGACTGTGCGCAAAGTCAACTTTGATAACAATCGTTTAGTTTTGCTTGGTACCAGCGCAGTCAAAGTTGTTAATCCTCGCACTGGCGAATCGACTTTAGCATACGCTCAGCACAATACTGCTTTTCAAGCTATGTTAATTTCAGAAAATCTAAAAAAGGAGCTTGGTTTAGAATCTAGACCCTACCCTTCGGTTATGATTCGTACTTTGGCAGATGGCACTGTCCCTAGCAGCGGTCGCACTGATTTCGTAATTGAGTCGCTTTAAACCGGAGAGGACTTTGACATTAAAGATGCCCTTGTGGTAGCCTACCTCAGTTTTTGAACGATGAAGGTACTTTACCTCATGCTTTAACAGTTCAAATGGCCGAGTGGTATAGAGCGTCTGTCTTTTGAGCTGTAGACTCGGGTTTGATTCCGAGTCGGGTCAAACCAATGACTTTAAAATTGGTATTCACAACTTCCCTGCTTGACCCTCAGCATTAAAGGCACAGTGTGGAAAACAAGCCGGCAAGTTTACTTGTTGTGGCGTTGGGAAAAGCACTTAGCGGGATTCCCCATCTTGGTGTGGTAGACAGATGGCTGGCAACTCCTAAGCGAGCTCGTATAGCGCTTTGATCGCTTTCTCGTGATAGGAGGATAAATATGTACTAACTAGCTGTCGATATCACTACCCTGGAAATTTTTTAATGGTGTGCAAATCGAAATAGTTCCTGAGCGCAAATAAGGCATCTCCTAGGGTGGAAAAGTTGAGAGGAATGTTCCAATGCAAAACGGCCGTTTTCAACTTAGGGGGGAAAATTCCACCCTAGTATGGTTACAGTTTTCAGCATTTCAAGTTGATAGGTTTGGTCAAATTTGATACTCGATAGTTGGTTATACTTTGGTAGTAGTTTCGCTTTGTGTTTTTGACTTTGGGGCAATTAAAGTGCAGGAATTGAGAAGTTAAGATCGACAAACAGGAGTTTTAGGGTGGAAAAACTTAAACTCGTAGAGTAGAACAGTTAACTTCAAATTCCACCCCACAACAACTGTTTGAACTTGAAGTGGAAAATGCCAACTTGGGGTGGATGTTCCAAGTGGAAAGTGGGTGTTCCAATTGGGGTGGGTGTTGAAAAAGTTCCAAGTGGGTAGGTATAAGTTCCAAGTTGGGTGGGTGGAAAAACATGGAAATGCGTCTTATATAGGGTGGAAACCGTCACAAAAGCCATAGAAATAAGGCATCTCCTAGAACAGAACAGTTTATTTCGTTGCCAAATAGTACACAAACTCATTGTTAAACAAAACTCGTATTTTACATGCAGCAACAGGCAGTCACGAAGGGACCAGTGGTCTTCGAGTCAAGTGACAGCCCGCGGACTGCGACAATTACTCCGTCCATACGACCAGAGCCCACAAGCCAAAAGCCTACAGCTCCGCCCATCACAGTCAAATTTTCGATGTCACAACGTAACTGAAAAAAGTGAATATGACATCAAAAACCCAACCACAGGGCCCGCGGGCCCCCAGCTCACAAACACCGGACATGCGGACAGAGCAAAGCAATCACTAAATCATGCAAATAAAGAGAAAGCAAAAAAATTATTACAAGAATTAATTATTGTTTCAGACAAGGATTTGTTGTTGTGAGTAAGACTAAAATGTTAGAAGTAATGGATCAATACTTATCAATCATTTACTGCATAAACTGACTGAGAAGAAATTGTTTGTAACTACATTTGAATTTATTATAGGAGAGCTGTTTTAATTCTAGTGGAATGTCATTCCAGATCTTTGCACCGATGTATTTTATGGATCTTTGGGTTTTAGTAGAAGAGAAGCGAGGAAGAGAAATATTTTTACTAGAAGCATGGCGAGTAGAATAAGTGTGACGATCAGAGGGATGCGAAAAATAATGACGAAATCGACATGGTAATTTATTTCGAGAAAATTGGTGCATGAATTTAGCTACTTCTAGTTTATATAAATCTTCCAGTTTTAGAATTTGTAACTTGAAATAATGAGGCGTCATACTTTCTCTTAGAGAAGACTTAGTGATAATTCTTAATGCTTTGTTTTGTAGTCTTTTTAGGGTGTTTAAGTATGTTGGAAACGTAGACGCCCATATAGGTAAAACATACATTAATTGAGTGTGTATCAAGGAATAGTATAATAGAAGCAATGTATTTGATGGAAGATAGTAACTAAGTTTGTACATTATTCCAACTGAGCGTGATATTTTATTTTCTAGCAAGGCAATATGATTTTTAAAAGACAATTGGTCATCCACAAGTAATCCAAGATATTTAGCTGCATCAGAAATAGAGATTTGATCTGCATCAAGTGTTAGAGTGAGGTTGGGGCTAGACTTTCGAGAATAGGGAGAAATGTATAGAGCTAGAGTTTTTTGTGGGTGTAGCGTCAAGTTGTTTGAGCGCATCCATTGATTTACGTTACTGAGTTCATCATTCGCTAATTTTTCCATTTTAGGAAGTGTTGAATCACTGATTAATAGTGCTGTGTCATCAGCGAAGAGTCTAGGGACCGAATGTAAACACTTTGGCAAGTCATTAATAAAAATCAAAAATAAAAGCGGCCCCAAAATAGAACCTTGAGGCACACCATATTCTATGTTTTTAAGGTTGGAATTTGCATTTCCAATAGCGATATATTGCAATCTGTTATTCAATTAAGATTGTAGTAAATCATTAGCTACGCCACGAATACCATAAAAATCTAACTTTTTAATTAGTTTTTTGTGACAAACCGAGTCGAAGGCTTTTTTGATGTCTAAAAATATCAAGGTGGAGAAATTTTTATTCTGAATATTGTCAAGGCAATCAGTTAGTATATCTAAAATTGGGTGAAGAGTGGAATGATTATGGCGAAAGCCAAATTGAGTTGATATAAGAATATTGTTTTTAAAAAAAGAAATCATTCTGTTAAGAATAATGCGTTCAAAAATTTTAGATAAGGATAAGAGCAAAGAAATCGGGCGATAGTTTCCCGGTGAATCAGCAGGTTCTGATTTGTATACAGGAATTACTTTGGCTACTTTAAGTTTGTTCGGAAAAATACCAAATGAGATGCATTTGTTTATTATGTTGGCAAGTGGAAAAGCTATAATATCTGCTGCAGTTTTAAAAAAAAATGGGAGTATGTCATCATAGCCACTAGCTTTGCTTAAACTGAGTTTGTTGATGGCGCATTTAATTTCATAAGGATCAGTGGGTTTGAGATATATGGAAGAGGGGGAAGGTGATTTTAAATAAGAAAGGTATTTTTCGTCATCAACATTATTTTGCTTAGCAACTAAAAATTTTCCAACATTGGCAAAATGATGATTAAATTTTTCTGCTATTTCGGAGGGATTGGTAAAACATTTGCCATCAATGTTTATGATGTTGGGAGCTGACGTTGCAGATTTAGAAGATAAAATTGAGCGTAACACTTCCCAGGTTTTTTTTGGATTATTTTTAAAGATGCTGAACTCATGAAAATAAAACAATTTTTTTGCCAAGCTTTTGACTCTGGTAAGAAGGTTTGTGTAGCGTTTCTAAAAATGTTTATCGCTCATGGATCCTTTAATGAAGTGAGTTTTATGCATTTTTTGTTTTCTTGTAATAGATTTTAAAATTCCTTTGGAGATCCAGGGTTTGCTCTGTATTTTTTTTTGTTTTCTGGAGAGTTGTTTGAGTGGGGCATGCTTATCTATTGTTGTTTGAACCAATGAATAAAATTGTTCGAATACAGAAATCACATTAATGTTTCGACTATAACCAAAGTCTCGTCAGCCTTGCTACGCACAGCCAATCCAGGCTAAACTCATTCCAGACTGTAAAGACTCTTTTTTGCATTGCTTTACCTGAACATCTCGACTTCACCCCTTTTCTAGGTTGTGCCCTATTTTTGGCAGGCGACTGGCCCCAAACAACGATACCCAATGAAAGAACCTATAACCACTAACCCACAACTAACTTACCGGTAGCCTAACTAGCCCAGATCACTAGAAGCCCCCATGGCAACCCACTCATTTGCAGCTGCATCACTAGAACTAGAATATCCCACATCACTAGAACATCCCACATCACTAGAATTTGCAGCTGCATCACTAGAACATGACATCCCACATCACTAGAAGCCCCCATGGCAAACCTAGAAAAGGGGTGAAGTCGAGATGTTCAGGTAAAGCAATGCAAAAAAGAGTCTTTACAGTCTGGAATGAGTTTAGCCTGGATTGGCTGTGCGTAGCAAGGCTGACGAGAAATCACATTATTTTCATCTATAGATAGTACAGTTTCTGAGAAGTTTTCTAGTGATTCATGAAGATCAGCGTTGAAATTATCAGCAGAAAAATTTGCAAGTGACCTTTTAAATTTGGGCTGAGTCTTACATTTTATGACATTTTGGGAAACAGAAACCATGACAAGATAGTGATCGGTTATAGCATGATTTAACACAAAAGGGGAAATGCGAAATCGGTTTTCATTAGTCGGTATGTGATCAAGGGTGGAAGAGGAAGTGTCTGTAACCCTAGTAGGTTTATTGATAAGGGAAGCAACGGAGTTGGAGTCGAGCATATTTAAATAATTAGTCGCAATGTTATTACTTTGCGAAGAAGTATTGATATTGATGTCGCCGAGAATAAAGTAATAGGATTTTGTATCGTTTAGCTCAGAAATGGAGTTATTGAGATGGTCAGAAAAATCTTTCATATTGCTAGTCGGTTGTCGATAAATCGTCCCTATAATATCGTGGGTGGAGCTAATGGTAGATTTAATTCGAACCCATAAGTTTTCACATCCAAAAAATTCAGTTTGTAAAGTTATTTCTTCGTATTGTAGGGTATCAATGATATAAATTCCCACTCCCCCAGCATTTGTGGAAGAGTTAACGTGTAGAAAAATATAGCCTGGAATCGAGATATTAAGTAAAAGGCTTGTCCTTGATTTTTGTTTCACTAATACATATGACATCAGGCTTTGTTGGAAAGGTTGATAAGAAATGATAGAGATTGTCAAAATTTTTTTGAAGAGATCGCATATTAAGGTGCAGTAAAATTAAAGAATCGTTGCAATTATTAGGAATAGAGTTGACATCAATGAATTTACAAGGGTTGATATTTTGAAACAAAAGAGAAAAAGTTTTTTCACTTAAATCAAATTTACTTAAAGGGTTGGTAGAAAAATTATCACAATCCGGAGCAGTCACCGGACGTGAAGACACACTGGTAATTTCAGCATCTGAAGCACACGAACTCATACTGAAAAAAAAAAAAAAGACGACAACAACAAAATCAATATACACAATAAACAATAAGGGACAACTACACTCTACTGAGAAAGCGAGTAACGAAAGCTCGATGGCAGAAGCGCTTAAAGGCCGGTCATAAAAAATCATTTTGAATAGAAGCAAGTTGTGGGGCTTATTAAGAAATGGTTGTATGTCAGAAAATGTAATAAATATATATAAATGTGCGTTGGTTATATTTAGTAATCTAAAAATAACGTTAAGAAGTTATTAAATATGGGAGTCAGTAAAATTTGAATTTGTTGTCTACAGTTCATGAGTTAATAAAGCACAATGAATTCATAATAATTATTGTCTCCAGTAAAATATTTAAAAAGCACAGATAATTACAATTTGAGAAAACAGGTATGTCAAATGCCAAATGTGCCGTGACAGTTGCCACACCAGGCAAAGTTGGGTGTTTGGCAGTGTGAAGACGTCTAGGGCAATTTCAACTTCTACACAAAAGCAATTTTCAGTAACACAGAGGTTCAATAACAAAATATAAACGCATTCGCTACCGGCGAAATACCAAAATCACGACAGGCCAGGTAATAGAAGTAAAAATAATTGAACAATTTGCAATGAAAGAACCTTCAATTCCGGATGCTATACAAAATCTTTGCAGCGCATTATTTGCAAGCGAACGGAAAATTACAAGTAGGCTACAAGTATTTGATGCTGGCATTGTGAATAACCGAATGTAATAATAGACTACAAAATTAATATTCAGCGTTATTGCGTCATAAAAGAAAGACATTAGTCACAAGACTTAGCTCGTGGTGAATGGAGTCATGTTGACTTAAAATAAAAATAAAAAAGAGATAATATTAAACTAAATTAATCGAAGAAAATACCATCACCCGCATTCAATAAGTGAACCATAGTGTAAGCACATGTTGTAAAGAAATCGTCTACAAGATGACTTTAGGTAGATCACGACTTAATTTGGATTTACTTTAACACCATCAACAAAGAAACAGTAATCATCATTGAGAATACGCCATGTTCTTTTCTTCTTCAATTGCTTGGCTTCTTTAAACTTAGGTAGAAGTTGCTTTCTTTGCTTATAAAAAGTAGCCGGGAGATGCTCGGTGATATAAACTTTGGAATCATTTTCTTGATTGGCATTGTAGCTTTTATGGTGCTTTGCAGATGCAAAGACCAAACGTTTGTCAAAAAAGGTGTTGACCTGGATAATGATTGGTCTAGTTGTTTAAACACCATTTGTAAATATTGGTCCCTGAGGTAGCCGATGAATATCAATAATTTTGATAGAAGAAGCATCCAGACAGAGGCCTTCAGCCATAAATTTATTGACCACGTTTAATGTCTCCTCATTTGTTTCCCAAGCATTACTTGAGTCAGACAGCCCATAAGCTAGGATGTTTAATCTTTTGCTATAAACATCTTTAGATGCCTGTTCCTTTGTTTTAGTTTCTTCGGTTAGTTCTACTTTTCGTTCCAGATCTTGTATTTTAACTTTTAACTGATTTAATTCATCGCCAGAAGCTTTATTATCAACTTCCTCTGTCAAAAAATCCTGCCTCTTCTCTACTTTTTCTTCAAGTTGCAACAATTTCTGATCTATTCTGTCAAATTTAGCATTGATGTCATCTACTGCTTGAAGACGCCTATCAAATTCAAAATCAAAAAACAAGTTTTTAGACTAGCCACAACTGATTTGCATAAACTTGTTTTTGATGAGATTAGCTAGCCTTGTTCACGCTTGAAAATCAAACACGTCCGCTCATCACAATCACAAGTTAACCGCACAAAAACTAACTTCTCAATTCCTGCACCTTAGATGCCTCAAACTCAAAACCACAAAGCGAACTACTACCATAGTATAACCAACTATCGAGTATCAAATTTGACCAAACCTATCAACTTGAAATGCTTAAAAGTGTAACAAAACTTTCTAGAGTGGAAGTTTCCACCCTAAATTGAAAAAGGCCGTTTTGCATTGGAACATTCCTCTCAACTTTTCCAACATAACACATGCCTTATTTCCATGACTTTTGTGGCGGTTTCCTCCCTAATTAAAACGCACTTCCACGTTTTTCCACCCACCCCAACTTGGAACTTATATCTACCCACTTGGAACTTTTTCAACACCAACCCCACTTGGAACATCCACTTTCCACTTGGAATATCCATCCCAAATTGAAGCAGTTGTCGTTGGGTGAAAATTTAAGTTAAATGTTTTATTCTACGAATTTAAATTTTTCCACCCTAAAACTCCATTTTGTCGACCCTAACTTCTCAATTACTGCACGTTAATTGCCCCAAAATCAAAAACACAAAACGAAATTACTACCAAGGTATCACCAACTAACGAGTATCAAATTTGACCAAACCCGTCAACTTCAAATGCTTAACAATGTACCAAAATTACTACAGTGAAATTTTCCACCCTAAGTTGAAAAAAAAAACGTTTTGCATTGGAACTTTCCTCTCAAAACGGCCTTTTTTAACTTAGGGAAAAAATTCCACCCTAGTAAGTTTGGTTACAGTTTTAAGCATTTCAAGTTGATAGGTTTGGTCAAACTTGATACTCGATAGTTGGTTATACCTTGGTAGTAGTTTCGCTTTGTGTTTTTGATTTTGAAGAAATTAAAAAGCAGGAATTGAAAAGTTAGGATCGACAAAATGAAGTTTTAGGGTGGAAAAACTTAAACTCGTAAAATAGAAAAGAAAACTTAAAATTCCACCCCACAACAACTGCTTCAACTTGAAATAACAAAAACCAACTTGAGGTGGGTGTTCCAAGTGCAAAGTGCGTGTTCCAATTAAGGTGGGAGTTGAAGAGATTCCAAGCGCGTAAATATAAGTTCCAAGTCGAAGTGGGTGGCACAACGTGGAAATGCGTCTTAATTAGGGTGGAAACCGCCACAAAAGCCATAGAAATAAAGCAACTCCTAAGGTGGAAAAGTTGAAAAGAAAGTTCCAATGCAAAACGGCCTTTTTCAACTTAAGGTGAAAAAGTCCACCCTAGTATATTTGGTTACAAGTTTAACCATTTCAAGTTGCTAGGTTTGGTCAACTTTGATACTCGATAGTTGGTTAGACCTTGGTAGTAATTTCGCTTTGTGTTTTTGAATTTGGGGCAACTAAAATGCAGGAATTGAGAAGAAAGGATCGACAAAATGGGGTTTTGGGGTGAAAAACTTAAACTCGCAAAACAGAACAGTTAACTTAAAAATCCACCCCACAACAACTGTTTCAACTTGGGCTAAAAAAATATCAACTTGGGGTGAATGTTCCAAATGGAAAGTAGGTGTTTCACTTGGGGTGGGTGTTGAAAAAGTTCCAAGTGGGTAGGTATAAGTTCTAAATTGGGGTGGGTGGAAAAACGTGGAAATGCATCTTAAATAGAGTGCAAACCGCCACAAACCCATAGAAATAAGGCATCTTCTAGGGTGGAAATATTGAAAAGAAAGTTTAAACGCAAAACGGCCTTTTTCAACTTGAGGTTGGAAAAGTCCACCCTAATAGTTTTGGTTACAGTTTTAAGCATTTCAAGTTGATAGGTTTGATCAAAATTGATACTCGATAATTGGTTATACCTTGGTAGTAGTTTCGCTTTCTAATTTTGAGTTTGGGGCAATTAAGGTGCAGGAATTGAGAAGTTAAGATCGACAAAATGGAATTTTAGGGTGGAAAAACTTAAATTCGCAGAATAGAACAGTTAACTTAAAATTCCACCCCACAACAGCTGTTTGAACTTGGGGTGGATGTTCCAAGCAGAAAGTGGGTGATCCAATTAAGTGGCTGTTCAAAAGTTCCAAGTTTCAAGTGGGTAAGTATAAGTTCCAAGTTGAGGTGGGTGGAAAAACGTGGAAAAGCGTCTTAATTAAGGTGGAAACCGCCACAAAACCCATAGAAATAAGGCGTGTGTTAGGGTGCAAAAGTTGAAAAGAAAGTTCCAATGCAAAACGGTTGTTTTCAACTTAAAGTGAAAAACTCCACCCTAATGACTTTGGTTACAACTTTAAGCATTTCAAGTTAATAACTTTGGTCAAATTTGAAACTCGATAGTAGGTTATGCCTTGGTAGCAGTTTCGCTTTGTGTTTTCGATTTTGGGGCAATTAAGGTGCAAAAACTGAGAAGTTAGGATCGACAAAATGGAGTTTTAGGGTGGAAAAACTTAAATTCGCAGAGTAAACAATTCACTTAAAAATCCACCCCACAACAACTGTTTGAACTTGGAATGGATGTTCCAAATGGAAAGTAAATGTTGAAAAGTTCCAAGTGGGTACAAAAAAATTCCAAGTTGGGGTGGGTGAAAAAACGTGGAAATGCCTCTTAATTACGGTGGAAACCGCCACGAAACCCATACAAAAAAGGCAACTCCTATGGTAGAAAAGTTGAGAGGAATGTTCCAATCCAAAACGGCCTGTTTCAACTTAAGGTGGAAATTTCCACCCTAGTAAGTTTGGTTACAATTTTAAGCATTTCAAGTTGATGGGTTTGGTCAAATTTGATACTCGATAGTTATATATACTTTGGTAGTAGTTTCGCTTTGTTTTTTGATCTTGGAACAATTCAGGTGCAGGAATTGAAAAATTATAATCGAAAAAATGGAGTTTTAAGCTGGAAAAACTTATACTCGCAAAATAGAACAGTTAACTTAAAATTCCACCCCACAACAACTGTTTCAACTTGAGGTTGATGTTCCAAGTGGAAAATGCGTGTTCCATTTGGGGTGGGTGTTGAAAAAAATGTAAATGGGTAGGTAAAAATTCCAAGTTGGGGTGGGTGGAAAAACGTGGAAATGCGTCTTAAATAAGATGGAAACCGCCACAAAAGCCATAGAAATAGGGCATCTCCTAAAGTGAAAAAGTTGAAAAAAAAGTTCCAATGCAAAACGGCCTTTTTCAACTTAGGGTGGAACTTTCCACCCTAGTAGTTTCGGCTACAATTTTAAGCATTTCAAGTTGGTAGGTTTGGACAAATTTGAAACTCGATAGTTGGTTATACCTTGGTAGTAGTTTCGCTTTGTGTTTTTGATTTTGGAGCAACTAAAATGGAACAAATAAAAAGTTAGGATCGACAAACTGGAGTTATAGGGTGGAAAAAATTTAACTTGCCGAGTGGAACAGTTAATTTAAAAATCCACCCCACAAGATCTGTATCAACTTGGAATGGATGTTCCAAACGTAAAAAGGGTGTTCCAATCGGGGTGGGTGTTAAAAACGTAGTTCCAAGTGGGTAAGCATAAATTCCAAGTTGGGGTGGGTGAAAAAACGTGGAAATGCGTCTTAATCAGAATGGAAACCGCCACAAAACCCATAGAAACAAGGCATTTCCTAAAGTCGAAAAGTTGAGATGAAAGTTCCAATGCAAAACGGCTATTTTCAACTTAGAATGGAAAATTCCACCCTAGTAACTTTGGTTGCAACTTTAAGCATTTCAAATTCATAAGTTTGGTCAAGCTTGATACTCCATAGTTGGTTATACCTTGGTAGTAGTTTCGCTTTGTGGTTTTGACTTTGGGGCAGTTAAAGTGGATGGATTAAAAAGTTAGGATCGACAAAATGGAGTTTTAGCGTTAAAAACTCAAACTCGCAGAATAGAACAATTAACTTAAAATTCCACCCCACAACAACTGTTTCAACTTGGGGTGGATGTTCCAAGTGCAAAATGGGTGTTCAAAAAGTTTAAAAAAGATAGGTATAAATTCCAAGTTGAGGTGGGTGGAAAAACGTGGAAATGCGTCATAATTACGGTGGAAACCGCCACAAAAGCCATAAAAATAAGGCATCTCCTAGGATGGAAAAGTTGAGAGGAAAGTTCCAATGCAAAACGGCCTTTTTCAACTTAGGGTGGAAAAGTCCACCTTAGTAGTTTTGGTTACAATTTTAAGCATTTCAAGTTGATAGGTTTGGTCAAATTTGATACTCGATCGTTGGTTGTACTTTGGTAGTAGTTTCGCTTTGTGTTTTTGATTTTGGGGCAAAAAGGGTGCAAGAATTGAAAAGTTAGGATCGACTAAATGGAGTTTTAAGGTGGGAAAACTTAAACTCGCAGAGTAGAACAGTCAACTTAAAATTCCACCCCACACGAACTGTTTCAATTTTAAAAGGATGTTCCAAGTGGAAAGTGGGTGTTCTAATTGGGGTGGGTGTTGAAAAAGTTCCAAGTGGGTAAGCATAAGTTCCAAGTTGGGGTGGGTGGAAAAACGTGGAAATGCGTTTTAATTAGGGTGGAAACCGCCACAAAACCCATAGAAATATGGCATGTGTTAGGGTGCAAAAGTTGAAAAGAAAGTTCCAATGCAAAACGGTTGTTTTCAACTTAAAGTGAAAAACTCCACCCTAATGACTTTGGTTACAACTTTAAGCATTTCAAGTTAATAACTTTGGTCAAATTTGAAACTCGATAGTAGGTTATGCCTTGGTAGCAGTTTCGCTTTGTGTTTTCGATTTTGGGGCAATTAAGGTGCAAAAACTGAGAAGTTAGGATCGACAAAATGGAGTTTTAGGGTGGAAAAACTTAAATTCGCAGAGTAAACAATTCACTTAAAAATCCACCCCACAACAACTGTTTGAACTTGGAATGGATGTTCCAAATGGAAAGTAAATGTTGAAAAGTTCCAAGTGGGTACAAAAAAATTCCAAGTTGGGGTGGGTGAAAAAACGTGGAAATGCCTCTTAATTACGGTGGAAACCGCCACGAAACCCATACAAAAAAGGCAACTTTTATGGTAGAAAAGTTGAGAGGAATGTTCCAATCCAAAACGGCCTGTTTCAACTTAAGGTGGAAATTTCCACCCTAGTAAGTTTGGTTACAATTTTAAGCATTTCAAGTTGATGGGTTTGGTCAAATTTGATACTCGATAGTTATATATACTTTGGTAGTAGTTTCGCTTTGTTTTTTGATCTTGGAACAATTCAGGTGCAGGAATTGAAAAATTATAATCGAAAAAATGGAGTTTTAAGCTGGAAAAACTTATACTCGCAAAATAGAACAGTTAACTTAAAATTCCACCCCACAACAACTGTTTCAACTTGAGGTTGATGTTCCAAGTGGAAAATGCGTGTTCCATTTGGGGTGGGTGTTGAAAAAAATGTAAATGGGTAGGTAAAAATTCCAAGTTGGGGTGGGTGGAAAAACGTGGAAATGCGTCTTAAATAAGATGGAAACCGCCACAAAAGCCATAGAAATAGGGCATCTCCTAAAGTGAAAAAGTTGAAAAAAAAGTTCCAATGCAAAACGGCCTTTTTCAACTTAGGGTGGAACTTTCCACCCTAGTAGTTTCGGCTACAATTTTAAGCATTTCAAGTTGGTAGGTTTGGACAAATTTGAAACTCGATAGTTGGTTATACCTTGGTAGTAGTTTCGCTTTGTGTTTTTGATTTTGGAGCAACTAAAATGGAACAAATAAAAAGTTAGGATCGACAAACTGGAGTTATAGGGTGGAAAAAATTTAACTTGCCGAGTGGAACAGTTAATTTAAAAATCCACCCCACAAGATCTGTATCAACTTGGAATGGATGTTCCAAACGTAAAAAGGGTGTTCCAATCGGGGTGGGTGTTAAAAACGTAGTTCCAAGTGGGTAAGCATAAATTCCAAGTTGGGGTGGGTGAAAAAACGTGGAAATGCGTCTTAATCAGAATGGAAACCGCCACAAAACCCATAGAAACAAGGCATTTCCTAAAGTCGAAAAGTTGAGATGAAAGTTCCAATGCAAAACGGCTATTTTCAACTTAGAATGGAAAATTCCACCCTAGTAACTTTGGTTGCAACTTTAAGCATTTCAAATTCATAAGTTTGGTCAAGCTTGATACTCCATAGTTGGTTATACCTTGGTAGTAGTTTCGCTTTGTGGTTTTGACTTTGGGGCAGTTAAAGTGGATGGATTAAAAAGTTAGGATCGACAAAATGGAGTTTTAGCGTTAAAAACTCAAACTCGCAGAATAGAACAATTAACTTAAAATTCCACCCCACAACAACTGTTTCAACTTGGGGTGGATGTTCCAAGTGCAAAATGGGTGTTCAAAAAGTTTAAAAAAGATAGGTATAAATTCCAAGTTGAGGTGGGTGGAAAAACGTGGAAATGCGTCATAATTACGGTGGAAACCGCCACAAAAGCCATAAAAATAAGGCATCTCCTAGGATGGAAAAGTTGAGAGGAAAGTTCCAATGCAAAACGGCCTTTTTCAACTTAGGGTGGAAAAGTCCACCTTAGTAGTTTTGGTTACAATTTTAAGCATTTCAAGTTGATAGGTTTGGTCAAATTTGATACTCGATCGTTGGTTGTACTTTGGTAGTAGTTTCGCTTTGTGTTTTTGATTTTGGGGCAAAAAGGGTGCAAGAATTGAGAAGTTAGGATCGACTAAATGGAGTTTTAAGGTGGGAAAACTTAAACTCGCAGAGTAGAACAGTCAACTTAAAATTCCACCCCACACGAACTGTTTCAATTTTAAAAGGATGTTCCAAGTGGAAAGTGGGTGTTCTAATTGGGGTGGGTGTTGAAAAAGTTCCAAGTGGGTAAGCATAAGTTCCAAGTTGGGGTGGGTGGAAAAACGTGGAAATGCGTTTTAATTAGGGTGGAAACCGCCCCAAAAGCCATAGAAATATGGCATGTGTTAGGGTGCAAAAGTTGAAAAAAAAGTTCCAATGCAAAACGGCCTTTTTCAACTTAAAGTGAAAAACTCCACCCTAATGACTTTGGTTACAACTTTAAGCATTTCAAGTTAATAACTTTGGTCAAAATTGAAACTCGCTAGTTGGTTATGCCTTGGTAGCAGTTTCGCTTTGTGTTTTTGATTTTGGGGCAATTAAGGTGCAAAAACTGAGAAGTTAAGATCGACAAAATGGAGTTTTAAGGTGGAAAAACTTAAATTCGCAGAATAAACAATTCACTTAAAAATCCACCCCACAACAACTGTTTGAACTTGGAATGGATGTTCCAAATGGAAAGTCAATGTTGAAAAGTTCCAAGTGGGTACAAAAAAATTCCAAATTGGGGTGGGTGAAAAAACGTGGAAATGTCTCTTAATTACGGTGGAAACCGCCACGAAACCCATACAAAAAGGGCAACTTTTATGGTGGAAAAGTTGAGAGGAATGTTCCAATGCAAAACGGCCTGTTTCAACTTAGGGTGGAAATTTCCACCCTAGTAAGTTTGGTTACAATTTTAAGCATTTCAAGTTGATGGGTTTGGTCAAATTTGATACTCGATAGTTATATACACTTTGGTGGTAGTTTCGCTTTGTTTTTTGATTTTGGAACAATTCAGATGCAGGAATTGAAAAATTATAATCGAAAAAATGGAGTTTTAAGCTGGAAAAACTTATACTCGCAAAATAGAACAGTTAACTTAAAATTCCACCCCACAACAACTGTTTCAACTTGGGGTTGATGTTCCAAGTGGAAAATGCGTGTTCCAATTGGGGTGGGTGTTGAAAAAAATGTAAATGGGTAGGTAAAAATTCCAAGTTGGGGTGGGTGGAAAAACGTGGAAATGCGTCTTAAATAAGATGGAAACCGCCACAAAAGCCATAGAAATAGGGCATCTCCTAAAGTGAAAAAGTTGAAAAAAAAGTTCCAATGCAAAACGGCCTTTTTCAACTTAGGGTGGAACTTTCCACCCTAGTAGTTTCGGCTACAATTTTAAGCATTTCAAGTTGATAGGTTTGGACAAATTTGAAACTCGATAGTTGGTTATACCTTGGTAGTAGTTTCGCTTTGTGTTTTTGATTTTGGAGCAACTAAAATGGAACAAATAAAAAGTTAGGATCGACAAACTGGAGTTATAAGGTGGAAAAAATTTAACTTGCCGAGTGGAACAGTTAATTAAAAAAATCCACCCCACAAGATCTGTATCAACTTGGAATGGATGTTCCAAATGGAAAACGGGTGTTCCAATCGGGGTGGGTGTTAAAAACGTAGTTCCAAGTGGGTAGGCATAAATTCCAAGTTGGGGTGGGTGAAAAAACGTGGAAATGCGTCTTAATCAGAATGGAAACCGCCACAAAAGCCATAGAAACAAAGCATTTTTTTAAGCCGAAAAGTTGAAACGAAAGTTCCATTGCAAAACGGCTATTTTCAACTTAGAATGGAAAATTCCACCCTAGTAACTTTGGTTGCAACTTTAAGCATTTCAAATTCATAAGTTTGGTCAAGCTTGATACTCCATAGTTGGTTATACCTTGGTAGTAGTTTCGCTTTGTGGTTTTGACTTTGGGGCATTTAAAGTGGATGGATTAAAAAGTTAGGATCCACAAAATGGAGTTTTAGCGTTAAAAACTCAAACTCGCTGAATAGAACACTTAACTCAAAATTCCACCCCGCAACAACTGTTTCAACTTGGGGTGGATGTTCCAAGTGCAAAATGGGTGTTCAAAAAGTTTAAAAAAATAGGTATAAGTTCCAAGTTGGGGTGGGTGGAAAAACGTGGAAATGCGTCATAATTACGGGGGAAACCGCCACCAAAGCCATAAAAATAAAGCATTTCCTAGGATGGAAAAGTTGAGAGGAATGTTCCAATGCAAAACGGCCTTTTTCAACTTAGGGTGGAAAAGTCCACCTTAGTAGTTTTGGTTACAATTTTAAGCATTTCAAGTTGATAGGTTTGGTCAAAAACGATACTCGATCGTTGGTTGTACTTTGGTAGTAGTTTCGTTTTGTGTTTTTGATTTTGGGGCAAAAAGGGTGCAAGAATTGAGAAGCTAGGATCGACTAAATGGAGTTTTAGGGTGGAAAACTTAAACTCGCAGAGTAGACAGTTAAATTAAAATTCCACCCCACAACAACTGTTTCAATTTTAAATGGATGTTCCAAGTGGAAAGTGGGTGTTCCAATTGGGGTGGGTGTTGAAAAAGTTCAAAGCGGATAAGCATAAGTTCCAAGTTCGGATGGGTGGAAAAACGTGGAAATGCGTTTTAATTAGGGTGGAAACCGCCACAAAACCCATAGAAATAAAACATGTGTTAAGGTGGATAAATTGAAAGAACAGTTCCAATGCAAAACGGCCTTTTTCAACTTAGGGTGGAAAATTCAATCCTAAAAATTTTGGTTACATGTTTATGCATTTCAAGCTGTAAAAGTTTGGTCAAACTTGATACTCGATAGTTGGTTATACCTTGTAGTAGTTTCGCTTTGTGTTTTTGATTTTGGGGCAATGAAGGTGCAAGATTGGAGAAGTTAGGATCGACAAAATGGAGTTTTAAAGTGGAAAAACTTAAACTCGCCGAGTAGAACAGTTAACTTAAAACCTTACCGCACACCAACTGTTTCAACTTGGGGTGGATGTGCCAAGTGCAAAGTGGGTCTTTCATTTGAGGTGCGCGTTGAAAAAGTTCCAAGTTTCAAATGGGTAGGTAAAACTTCCAAGTTGGGGTGGGTGGAAAAACGTGGAAATGCGTTTTAACTAAGGTGGAAACCGCCACAAAACTCTTAAAGACAAAGTATCTCCTAGGATGGAAAAGTTGGGAGGAAAGTTCCAATGCAAAACGGCTTTTTTCAACTCAGGGTGGAAAATTCCACCCTAATGATTTTGGTTACACATTTAAGCATTTCAAGTTGATAGGTTTGGTCAAATTTGATACTCGATAGTTGGTTATACCTTGGTAGTAGTTTCGCTTTGTGTTTTTGATTTTGGGGCAATTAAGGTGCAAGAATTGAAAAAATAAAATCGACAAAATCGAGTTTTAGGGTGGAAAAACTTAAACTCACAGTATAAAACAGTTAACTTAAAACTCCACCCCACAACAACTGTTTCAAGTTGGGGTGGACGTTCCAAATGGAAAGTGCGTGTTCCATTTGGGGTGGGTGTTGAAAAAGTTCCAAGTTTCAAGAGGGTAGGTATGAGTTCCAAGTTGGGGTGGGTGGAAAAACGTGGAAATGCGTTTTAAGTGGGGTCGAAACCGCTACAGAACCCTTAAAAACGTGGAAAAGTTGAAAGGAAAGTTCCAATGCACAACGGTCTGTTTCATCTTAGGGTGGAAAATTCCACTTTAGTATATTTGGTTACAAACTTAAGCATTTCATATTGATAAGTTTGAACAAGTTTGATTTTCGGTAGTTGGTTTTGCCTTGGTAGTGCTTTTTTTTGTGTTTTTGGAATTCAAGCCATTAAGATGCAGAGTAAAACAGTTAATTTTAAAACAGTTAACTCGCAGAGTAAAACAGTTAATTTTAAACTCCACTTCTTAATAACTGTTTCAACTTGGGGAGGAACCTCCAAACGGAAAGTGCGTGTTCCAAGTGAGGTGGATGTTGAAAAAGTTCCAAGTGCCAAGTGGAGGTAGGTATAAATTCCAAGTTGGGGTAGGTGGAAAAACGTGGAAATGCGTCTTAATTAAGGTGGAAACCGCCACAAAACCCTTAAAAACAAAGTATCTCTTAAAGTGGAAAAGTTGAAAAAAAGTTCCAATGCAAAACGGCTTGTTTCAATTTAGGGTGGAAAACTCCACCCTAGTAATTTTGGTTACAGTTTTAAGAATTTCTTATTGACAAGTTTAGGCAAGTTTGATACTCGGTAAATGGTTATACTTTGGTAGTAGTTTTGCTTAGTGTTTTTGATTTTAGGGCAATTAAAATGAAGGAATTGAAAAATTTGGATAGACAAAATGAAATTTTAGGGTGGAAAAACTTAAACTCGCAAAGGTGAACAGTTAACTTAAAATTCCACGCCACAACAACTGTTTGAACTTGGGGTGGATGTTCCAAGTGGAAAATGGGTGTTCCATATGCGGTGGGTGTAGAAAAAGTTCTAAGTGGGTAAGTATAAGTTGCAAATTGGGTAGGTGGAAAAACGTGGAAATGCGTCTTAAATAAGTTGGAAACCGCCACAAAGCCATAGAAATAGGGCATTTTCTAGGGTACAAAAATTGAGAAGAAAATTCCGAAGCAAATCGGCCTTTTTCAATTTAGGGTGAAAAAGTCAACCCTAGTAGTTTCGGTTACAATTTTAAGCATTTCATCTGGATAAGTTTGGGCAAGTTTGATGCTCAGTAGTTGGTTATACCTTGGTAGTAGTTTCGCTTTGTGTTTTTGATTTTGGGGCAATTAAGGTGGAGGAATTAAAATATTTGGATCGACAAAATGAAGTTTTAGGATGGAAAAACTTAAACTACGAAAATAAAACACTTAACTTGAAATTCCACCCCAAAACAACTGTTTCAATTCGGGGTGGATGTTCCAAGTGGAAAGTGGGTGTTCGATATAGGGTATGTCTTGAAAAATTTTCAAGTTCCAAGTGGGTAAGTATAAGTTCCAGGTTGGGATGGGTGGAAAAACGTGGAAATGCGTTTTAATTAAAATGTAAACCGCCGCAAAAACCATAGAATAAAAAGAGTTTCCAGGGAAAAAAAGTTGAGAGGAAAGTTCCAATGCAAAACCGCTTTTTTCCATTTAAGGTTTAAAATTCCACTTTAGTATTTTTGGTTACAATTTTAAGCATTTCAACTTGATAGATTTGTTCAAGTTTAATACTCGATACTTGGTTATACGTTGGTAGTAGTTTCGCTGTGTGTTTTTGATTTTGGGGCAATTAAAGTGCAAAAATTGAGAAGTTAAGATCGACAAATTGCAGTTTTAGAGTGGAAAAACTTAAATTCGCAAAGTAGAACATATAACTTAAAACTTTACCGCACAACAATTGTTTCAACTTGGGGTGGATGTGCAAAATGGAAAGTGGGTGTTCCAATTGGGGTGGGTGTTGAAAAAATTCGAAATTCCAAGTGCGTAGGTATAAAATCCAAGTTGGGGTGGGCGGAAAACGTGGAACTGCGTCTTAATTAAAGTGGAAACCGCCACAAAACCCATAGAATTAAAGCATCTGCTAAAATGGAAAAGTTGAGAGGAATGTTCCAATGCAAAACGGCTTGTTTCAACTTATGGTGGAAAATTCCACCTTAGTACTATTAGTTACATCTTTAAGCATTTGAAATTGATAGGTTAGGTCAATATTGATACTCGATAGTTGGTTATAATTTGGTAGTAGTTTCGCTTTGTGTTTTTGATTTTGGGGCAATTAAAGGGCAGAAACTGAAAAGTTAGGATCGACAAACTGGAGTTTTAAAATGGAAAAACTTAAACTCGCAGAGTAGAACAGTTAACTTAAAATTCCACCCCACAACAACTGTTTCATTTTGGGCTGGAATTTTCAAACGCAAAGTGTGTGTTCGGCTGGAATTTTCAAAATTTTCAAACGCAAAGTGTCTTAATTAGGTATAAGTTCCAAGTTGGGGTCGGTGGAAAAACGTGGAAAAGCGTGTTTTATAGGTTGGAAACCGGCACAAAACCCATAGAAATCAGGCATGTGTTAAGGTAAAAAAGTTGAGAACAAAGTTCCAATGCAAAACGGTTTTTGTCAACTTAGGGTGGAAGTTTCCACCCTAGTAGTTTTGGTTACAGTTTTCAGCATTTCAAGTTGATAGGTTTGGTCAAATTTGATACTCGATAGTTGGTTATACCTTGGTAGTAGTTTCGCTTTGTGTTTTTGATTTTGGGGCAATTAAGGTGCAGGCATTGAGAAGTTAGGATCGACAAACTGGAGGTTTAAAGTAGAAATACTTAAACTCGCAGAGTAAAACAGTTAACTTAAAATTCCACCTCACAACAGCTGTTTGAACTTGGGGTGGATGTTCCAAGTGGAAAATGGGTGTTCCAACTGAGGTGGGTGTTGAAAAAGTTCTAAATTCCAAGTGGGTAAATCAAAAAACCAAATTGATATGGGTGGAAAAACGTGGAAATGCGTCTTAGATAGGGTGGAAACCGCCACAAAACCCATAGAAACAAGGCATGTGTTAGGGTGGAAAAGTTGAAAGGAAAGTTCCAACGGAAAACGGTTTTATTCAAGTTAGGGTGGAAAATTCCACCCTAGTAGTTTTGGTTACACTTTTAAGCATTTCAAGTTGATAGGTTTGGTCAAAATTGATACTCGATCGTTGGTTATACCTTGATAGTAGTTTCGTTTTGTGTTTTTGATGTTGGGGCAATTAAGGTGCAGGAATTGAGAAGTTAGGATCAACAAAATGGGGATTTAGGGTGGAAAAACTTAAACTCGCAGAGTAAAACAGTTATTTTGAAATTCCACCTCACAACAGCTGTTTGAACTTGGGGTGGATGTTCCAAGTGGAAAGTGGGAGTTCGAATTGGAGTGGGTGTTGAAAAAGTTCCAAGTGGGTAGGTATGAGTTCCAAGTTGGGGTGGGTGGAAAAACGTGGAAATGCGGCTTATTTAGGGTCGAAACCGCCACAAAACCCATAAAAACAAGGCATGTGTTAGGGTGGAAAAGTTGAGAGGAATGTTCCAACGCAAAACGGCCTTTTCAATTTGGGGTGGAAACTTCCACCCTAGTAGTTTTGGTTACAGTTTTCAGCATTTCAAGTTGATAGGTTTGGTCAAATTTGATACTCGATAGTTGGTTATACCTTGGTAGTAGTTTCGCTTTGTGGTTTTGATTTTGAAGCAATTAAGGTGCAAGAATTGAGAAGTTAGGATCGACAAACTGGAGTTTTAAGGTGGAAAAACTTAAACTCGCAGAGTAGGACAGTTAACTTAAAAATCCACCCCACAACAACTGTTTGAACTTGGGGTGGATGTTCCAAGTGGAAAGTGGGAGTTCCATTTGGGGTGGGTGTTGAAAAAGTTTTTAATTCCAAGTGGGTAGGTATAAGTTCCAAGTTGGGGTCTGTGGAAAAACGTGGAAATGCGGCTTTATTAAAGTGGAAACCGCCGCAAAACCCATAGAAAAAAGGCATGTGTTAAGTTGGAAAAATTGAGAGCAAAGTTCCAATGCAAAACGGCCTTTTTCGACTTAGGGTGGAATTTTGGTTACAGTTTTAAGCGTTTCAAGTTGATGGGTTTGGTCAAATTTGATATTCGATAGTTGGTTATGCCTTGGTAGTAGTTTCGCTTTGTGTTTTTGATTTTGGGGCAATTAAGGTGCAAGAATGAAAAGTTAGGATCGACAAAAAGAGTTTTAAAATGGAAAAACTTAAACTCGCCGAGCAAAACAGTTAACTTAAAATTCCATCCCTCGACAACTGTTTGAACTTGGGGTAAGAGCTTTAAGTGAAAAGTGGGTGGTCCAACTGGGGTGGGTGTTGAAAAAGTTCGAAGTAGGTAGGTATAAGTTCCAAGTTGGGGTCGGTGGAAAAACGTGGAAAAGCGTGTTTTATAGGTTGGAAACTGGAACAAAACCCATAGAAATCAGGCATGTGTTAGGGTAAAAAAGTTGAGAAGAAAGTTCCAACGCAAAACGGTTTTTTTCAACTTAGGGTGGAAATTTCCACCCTAGTAGTTTTGGTTACAGTTTTCAGCATTTCAAGTTGGTAGGTTTGGTCAAATTTGATACTCGATAGTTGGTTATACCTTGGTAGTAGTTTCGCTTTGTGTTTTTGATTTTGGGGCAATTAAAGTGCAGGAATTGAAAAGTTAGAATCGACAAACTGGAGTTTTAAGGTGGAAAAACTTGAACTCGCAGAGTAGATCAGTTAACCTAAAAGTCCACCCCACAACAATTGTTTCAACATGGAGTGGTTGTTACAAGTGAAACATGGGAGTTCCAATTGGGGTGGGTGTTGAAAAAGTTCCAAGTGGGTAGGTATAAGTTCCAAGTTGGGGTGGGTGGAAAAACGTGGAAATGCGTCTTAATTAGGGTGGAAACCGCCACAAAACCCATAGAAATAAGGCATGTGTTAGGGTGGAAAAGTTGAGAGGAAAGTTCCAATGCAAAACGGGCTTTTTCAACTTAGAGTGGAAGTTTCCACCCTAGTAGTTTTGGTTACAGTTTTCAGCATTTCAAGTTGATAGGTTTGGTCAAATTTGATACTCGATAGTTGGTTATACCTTGGTAGTAGTTTCGCTTTGTGTTTTTGATTTTGGGGCAATTAAAGTGCAGGAATTGAGAAGTTAGGATCGACAAACTGGAGGTTTAGGATGGAAAAACTTAAACTTGCTGAGTAGAACAGTTAACTTAGAATTCCACCCCACAACAACTGTTTGAATTTGGGGTGGATGTTCCAAATGAAAAGTAGGTGTTCAAAATGGGGTGGGTGTTGAAAAAGTTCCAAGTGGGTAGGTATGAGTTCCAAGTTGGGGTGGGTGGAGAAACGTGAAAATGCGTTTTAATTAGGATGGAAACCGCCACAAAACCCATAGAAATAAGGCATGTGTTAGGGTGGAAAAGTTGAGAGGAATGTTCCAATGCAAAACGGTTTATTCAACTTAGGGTGGAAATTTCCACCCTAGTAGTTTTGGTTACAGTTTTCAGCATTTCAAGTTGATAGGTTTGGTCAAATTTGATACTCGATAGTTGGTTATACCTTGGTAGTAGTTTCGCTTTGTGTTTTTGATTTTGGGGCAATTAAGATGCAGGAATTGAGAAGTTAGGATCGACAAACTGGAGTTTTAGGATGGAAAAACTTAAACTCGCGGAGTAGAACAGTTAACTCAAAACTGCACCCCACAACAACTGTTTGAACTTGGGGTGGATGTTCCAAGTGGAAAATGGGAGTTCCATATGGGGTGGGTGTTGAAAAAGTTCCAAGTGGGTAGGTATAAGTTCCAAGTTGAAGTGGGTGAAAAAACGTGGAAATGCGTCTTAATTAAATTGGAAACCGGCACAAAACCCATAAAAAAAAAGCATGTGTTAGGGTGGAAAAGTTGAGAGGAATGTTCCAATACAAAACGGCAGAACGGCCAAAACGGCCAATGCAAAACATGCAAAAAAAGTGAAAAAGTTGAGAAGATTGTTCCAAAGCAAAACAGCAGAACAGAAGCATGTTCCAATGAAAAATGCAAAACACTTATGGTGGAGAAACGTGGAAATGCGTTTTAATTAGGGTGGAAACCGCCACAAAACCCATAGAAATAAGGCATGTGTTAGGGTGGAAAAGTAGAGAGGAATGTTCCAATGCAAAACGGGCTTTTTCAACTTAGGGTGGAAGTTTCCACTTTAGTAGTTTTGGTTACAGTTTTAAGCATTTCAAGTTGATAGGTTTAGTCAAATTTGATACTCGATAGTTGGTTATACCTTGGTAGTAGTTTCGTTTTGTGTTTTTGATTTTGGGGCAATTAAGGTGCAGGATATAAGAAGTTGGGATCGACAAACTGGAGTTTTAGGGTGGAAATCTTGAATTCGAAGAGTAGAACAGTTAACTTAAATTTCCACCCCACAACAACTGTTTGAACTTGAAGTGGATGTTCCAAGTGGAAAGTGGGAGTTCCATTTGGGGTGGGTGTTGGAAAAATTTCAAGTGGGTAGGTATAAGTTCCAAGTTGGGGTGGGTGGAAAAACGTGGAAATGCGTTTAAGTTAGGACGGAAACTGGCACAAAACCAATAAAAATATGGCATGTGTTAAGGTGGAAAAGTTGAGAAGAATGTTCCAATGCAAAACGGCCTGTTTCAACTTAGGGTGGAAATTTCCACCCTAGTAGTTTTGGTTACAGTTTTCAGCATTTCAAGTTGATAGGTTTGTTCAAACTTGATACTCGATAGTTGGTTATACCTTGGTAGTAATTTCGCTTTGTGTTTTTGATTTTGGGGCAATTAAGGTGCAGGCATTGAGAAGTTAGGATCGACAAACTGGAGGTTTAAAGTAGAAATACTTAAACTCGCAGAGTAAAACAGTTAACTTAAAATTCCACCCCACAACAGCTGTTTGAACTTGGGGTGGATGTTCCAAGTGGAAAATGGGTGTTCCAACTGAGGTGGGTGTTGAAAAAGTTCTAAATTCCAAGTGGGTAAATCAAAAAACCAAATTGATATGGGTGGAAAAACGTGGAAATGCGTCTTAGATAGGGTGGAAACCGCCACAAAACCCATAGAAACAAGGCATGTGTTAGGGTGGAAAAGTTGAAAAGAAAGTTCCAACGGAAAACGGTTTTATTCAAGTTAGGGTGGAAAATTCCACCCTAGTAGTTTTGGTTACACTTTTAAGCAATTCAAGTTGATAGGTTTGGTCAAAATTGATACTCGATCGTTGGTTATACCTTGATAGTAGTTTCGTTTTGTGTTTTTGATGTTGGGGCAATTAAGGTGCAGGAATTGAGAAGTTAGGATCAACAAAATGGGGATTTAGGGTGGAAAAACTTAAACTCGCAGAGTAAAACAGTTATTTTGAAATTCCACCTCACAACAGCTGTTTGAACTTGGGGTGGATGTTCCAAGTGGAAAGTGGGAGTTCCAATTGGAGTGGGTGTTGAAAAAGTTCCAAGTGGGTAGGTATGAGTTCCAAGTTGGGGTGGGTGGAAAAACGTGGAAATGCGGCTTATTTAGGGTCGAAACCGCCACAAAACCCATAAAAACAAGGCATGTGTTAGGGTGGAAAAGTTGAGAGGAATGTTCCAATGCAAAACGGGCTTTTTCAACTTAGGGTGGAAGTTTCCACTTTAGTAGTTTTGGTTACAGTTTTAAGCATTTCAAGTTGATAGGTTTAGTCAAATTTGATACTCGATAGTTGGTTATACCTTGGTAGTAGTTTCGTTTTGTGTTTTTGATTTTGGGGCAATTAAGGTGCAGGATATAAGAAGTTGGGATCGACAAACTGGAGTTTTAGGGTGGAAATCTTCAATTCGAAGAGTAGAACAGTTAACTTAAATTTCCACCCCACAACAACTGTTTGAACTTGAAGTGGATGTTCCAAGTGGAAAGTGGGAGTTCCATTTGGGGTGGGTGTTGGAAAAATTTCAAGTGGGTAGGTATAAGTTCCAAGTTGGGGTGGGTGGAAAAACGTGGAAATGCGTTTAAGTTAGGACGGAAACTGGCACAAAACCAATAAAAATATGGCATGTGTTAAGGTGGAAAAGTTGAGAAGAATGTTCCAATGCAAAACGGCCTGTTTCAACTTAGGGTGGAAATTTCCACCCTAGTAGTTTTGGTTACAGTTTTCAGCATTTCAAGTTGATAGGTTTGTTCAAACTTGATAATCGATAGTTGGTTATACTTTGGTAGTAGTTTCGCTATGTGTTTGTGACTTTGGGGCAATTAAGGTGCAGGAATGGAGAAGTTAGGGTCGACAAGCTGGAGTTTTAAGATGGAAAAACTTAAACTCGCAGAGTAGAACAGTTGACTTAAAATTCCACCCCACAACAACTGTTTGAACTTGGGGTGGATGTTCCAAGTGAAAAGTGGGTGTTCCTTTTGGGGTGGGTGTTGAAAAAGTTCCAAGTGGGTAGGTATAAGTTCCAAGTTGGGGTGGGTGGAAAAACGTGGAAAGGCGGCTTATTTAGAGTGGAAACCGCCAATAACCCATAAAAACAAGGCATGTGTTAGGGTGGAAAAGTTGAGAGGAATGTTCCAACGCAAAACGGCCTTTTCAACTTGGGGTGGAAACTTCCACCCTAGTAGTTTTGGTTACAGTTTTCAGCATTTCAAGTTGATAGGTTTGGTCAAATTTGATACTCGATAGTTGGTTATACCTTGGTAGTAGTTTCGCTATGTGTTTTTGGATTTGGGGCAATTAAGGTGCAAGAATTGAGAAGTTAGGATCGACAAACTGGAGTTTTAAGGTGGAAAAACTTAAACTCGCAGAGTAGAACAGTTAACTTAAAAATCCACCCCACAACAACTGTTTGAACTTGGGGTGGATGTTCCAAGTGGAAAGTGGGAGTTCCAATTGCGGTGGGTGTTGAAAAAGTTTTTAATTCCAAGTGGGTAGGTATAAGTTCCAAGTTGGGGTCTGTGGAAAAACGTGGAAATGCGGCTTTATTAAAGTGGAAACCGCCGCAAAACCCATAGAAAAAAGGCATGTGTTAAGTTGGAAAAAATGAGAGCAAAGTTCCAATGCAAAACGGCCTTTTTCGCCTTAGGGTGGAATTTTGGTTACAGTTTTCAGCATTTCAAGTTGATGGGTTTGGTCAAATTTGATATTCGATAGTTGGTTATGCCTTGGTAGTAGTTTCGCTTTGTGTTTTTGAATTTGGGGCAATTAAGGTGCAAGAATGAGAAGTTAGGATCGACAAAAAGAGTTTTAAAATGGAAAAACTTAAACTCGCCGAGTAAAACAGTTAACTTAAAATTCCATCCCTCGACAACTGTTTGAACTTGGGGTAAGAGCTTTAAGTGAAAAGTGGGTGGTCCAAGTGGGGTGTGTGTTGAAAAAGTTCGAAATAGGTAGGTATAAGTTCCAAGTTGGGGTCGGTGGAAAAACGTGGAAAAACGTGTTTTATAGGTTGGAAACCGGCACAAAACCCATAGAAATCAGGCATTTTTTAGGGTAAAAAAATTGAGAAGAAAGTTCCAATGCAAAACGGTTTTTTTCAACTTAGGGTGGAAATTTCCACCCTAGTAGTTTTGGTTACAGTTTTCAGCATTTCAAGTTGATAGGTTTGGTCAAATTTGATACTCGATAGTTGGTTATACCTTGGTAGTAGTTTCGTTTTGTGTTTTTGATTTTGGGGCAATTAAGGTGCAGGAATTGAAAAGTTAGAATCGACAAACTGGAGTTTTAAGGTGGAAAAACTTGAACTCGCAGAGTAGATCAGTTAACTTAAGGTTCCACCCCACAACAATTGTTTCAACATGGAATGGTTGTTACAAGTGAAACATGGGAGTTCCAATTGGGGTGGGTGTTCAAAAAGTTCCAAGTGGGTAGGTATGAGTTCCAAGTTGGGGTGGGTGGAAAAACGTGGAAATGCGTCTTAATTAGGGTGGAAACCGCCACAAAACCCATAGAAACAAGGCATGTGTTAGGGTGGAAAAGTTGGGAAGAATGTTCCAATGCAAAACGGCCTTTTTCAACTTAGGGTGGAAGTTTCCACCCTAGTAGTTTTGGTTACAGTTGTAAGCATTTCAAGTTGATAGGTTTGGTCAAATTTGATACTCGATAGTTGGTTATACCTTGGTAGTAGTTTCGCTATGTGTTTTTGATTTTGGGGCAGTTAAGGTGCAGGCATTGAGAAGTTAGGATCGACAAACTGGAGGTTTACAGTAGAAATACTTAAACTCGCAGAGTAGAACAGTTAACTTAAATATCCACCTCACAACAGCTGTTTGAACTTGGGGTGGATGTTGCAAGTGGAAAGTAGGTGTTCCAACTGAGGTGGGTGTTGAAAAAGTTCTAAAGTCCAAGTGGGTAGATATAAAAACCAAATTGAAATGGGTGGAAAAACGTGGAAATGCGTCTTAGATAGGGTGGAAACCGCCACAAAACCCATAGAAACAAGGCATGTGTTAGGGTGGAAAAGTTGAGAGGAAAGTTCCAACGGAAAACGGTTTTATTCAAGTTAGGGTGGAAAATTCCACCCTAGTGGTTTTGGTTACATTTTTAAGCATTTCAAGTTGATAGGTTTGGTCAAAATTGATACTCGATCGTTGGTTATACCTTGGTAGTAGTTTCGTTTTGTGTTTTTGATTTTGGGGCAATTAAGGTGCAGGAATTGAGAAGTTAAGATCAACAAGATGGGGATTTAGGGTGGAAAAACTTAAACTCGCAGAGTAAAACAGTTATTTTGAAATTCCACCTCACAACAGCTGTTTGAACTTGGGGTGGATGTTCCAAGTGGAAAATGGGTGTTCCAACTGAGGTGGGTGTTGAAAAAGTTCTAAATTCCAAGTGGGTAAATCAAAAAACCAAATTGATATGGGTGGAAAAACGTGGAAATGCGTCTTAGATAGGGTGGAAACCGCCACAAAACCCATAGAAACAAGGCATGTGTTAGGGTGGAAAAGTTGAAAGGAAAGTTCCAACGGAAAACGGTTTTATTCAAGTTAGGGTGGAAAATTCCACCCTAGTAGTTTTGGTTACACTTTTAAGCATTTCAAGTTGATAGGTTTGGTCAAAATTGATACTCGATCGTTGGTTATACCTTGATAGTAGTTTCGTTTTGTGTTTTTGATGTTGGGGCAATTAAGGTGCAGGAATTGAGAAGTTAGGATCAACAAAATGGGGATTTAGGGTGGAAAAACTTAAACTCGCAGAGTAAAACAGTTATTTTGAAATTCCACCTCACAACAGCTGTTTGAACTTGGGGTGGATGTTCCAAGTGGAAAGTGGGAGTTCGAATTGGAGTGGGTGTTGAAAAAGTTCCAAGTGGGTAGGTATGAGTTCCAAGTTGGGGTGGGTGGAAAAACGTGGAAATGCGGCTTATTTAGGGTCGAAACCGCCACAAAACCCATAAAAACAAGGCATGTGTTAGGGTGGAAAAGTTGAGAGGAATGTTCCAACGCAAAACGGCCTTTTCAATTTGGGGTGGAAACTTCCACCGTAGTAGTTTTGGTTACAGTTTTCAGCATTTCAAGTTGATAGGTTTGGTCAAATTTGATACTCGATAGTTGGTTATACCTTGGTAGTAGTTTCGCTTTGTGGTTTTGATTTTGAAGCAATTAAGGTGCAAGAATTGAGAAGTTAGGATCGACAAACTGGAGTTTTAAGGTGGAAAAACTTAAACTCGCAGAGTAGGACAGTTAACTTAAAAATCCACCCCACAACAACTGTTTGAACTTGGGGTGGATGTTCCAAGTGGAAAGTGGGAGTTCCATTTGGGGTGGGTGTTGAAAAAGTTTTTAATTCCAAGTGGGTAGGTATAAGTTCCAAGTTGGGGTCTGTGGAAAAACGTGGAAATGCGGCTTTATTAAAGTGGAAACCGCCGCAAAACCCATAGAAAAAAGGCATGTGTTAAGTTGGAAAAATTGAGAGCAAAGTTCCAATGCAAAACGGCCTTTTTCGACTTAGGGTGGAATTTTGGTTACAGTTTTAAGCGTTTCAAGTTGATGGGTTTGGTCAAATTTGATATGCGATAGTTGGTTATGCCTTGGTAGTAGTTTCGCTTTGTGTTTTTGATTTTGGGGCAATTAAGGTGCAAGAATGAAAAGTTAGGATCGACAAAAAGAGTTTTAAAATGGAAAAACTTAAACTCGCCGAGCAAAACAGTCAACTTAAAATTCCATCCCTCGACAACTGTTTGATTTTGGGGTAAGAGCTTTAAGTGAAAAGTGGGTGGTCCAACTGGGGTGGGTGTTGAAAAAGTTCGAAGTAGGTAGGTATAAGTTCCAAGTTGGGGTCGGTGGAAAAACGTGGAAAAGCGTGTTTTATAGGTTGGAAACTGGAACAAAACCCATAGAAATCAGGCATGTGTTAGGGTAAAAAAGTTGAGAAGAAAGTTCCAACGCAAAACGGTTTTTTTCAACTTAGGGTGGAAATTTCCACCCTAGTAGTTTTGGTTACAGTTTTCAGCATTTCAAGTTGGTAGGTTTGGTCAAATTTGATACTCGATAGTTGGTTATACCTTGGTAGTAGTTTCGCTTTGTGTTTTTGATTTTGGGGCAATTAAAGTGCAGGAATTGAAAAGTTAGAATCGACAAACTGGAGTTTTAAGGTGGAAAAACTTGAACTCGCAGAGTAGATCAGTTAACCTAAAAGTCCACCCCACAACAATTGTTTCAACATGGAGTGGTTGTTACAAGTGAAACATGGGAGTTCCAATTGGGGTGGGTGTTGAAAAAGTTCCAAGTGGGTAGGTATAAGTTCCAAGTTGGGGTGGGTGGAAAAACGTGGAAATGCGTCTTAATTAGGGTGGAAACCGCCACAAAACCCATAGAAATAAGGCATGTGTTAGGGTGGAAAAGTTGAGAGGAAAGTTCCAATGCAAAACGGGCTTTTTCAACTTAGGGTGGAAGTTTCCACCCTAGTAGTTTTGGTTACAGTTTTCAGCATTTCAAGTTGATAGGTTTGGTCAAATTTGATACTCGATAGTTGGTTATACCTTGGTAGTAGTTTCGCTTTGTGTTTTTGATTTTGGGGCAATTAAAGTGCAGGAATTGAGAAGTTAGGATCGACAAACTGGAGGTTTAGGATGGAAAAACTTAAACTTGCTGAGTAGAACAGTTAACTTAGAATTCCACCCCACAACAACTGTTTGAATTTGGGGTGGATGTTCCAAATGAAAAGTAGGTGTTCAAAATGAGGTGGGTGTTGAAAAAGTTCCAAGTGGGTAGGTATGAGTTCCAAGTTGGGGTGGGTGGAGAAACGTGAAAATGCGTTTTAATTAGGATGGAAACCGCCACAAAACCCATAGAAATAAGGCATGTGTTAGGGTGGAAAAGTTGAGAGGAATGTTCCAATGCAAAACGGTTTATTCAACTTAGGGTGGAAATTTCCACCCTAGTAGTTTTGGTTACAGTTTTCAGCATTTCAAGTTGATAGGTTTGGTCAAATTTGATACTCGATAGTTGGTTATACCTTGGTAGTAGTTTCGCTTTGTGTTTTTGATTTTGGGGCAATTAAGATGCAGGAATTGAGAAGTTAGGATCGACAAACTGGAGTTTTAGGATGGAAAAACTTAAACTCGCGGAGTAGAACAGTTAACTCAAAACTGCACCCCACAACAACTGTTTGAACTTGGGGTGGATGTTCCAAGTGGAAAATGGGAGTTCCATATGGGGTGGGTGTTGAAAAAGTTCCAAGTGGGTAGGTATAAGTTCCAAGTTGAAGTGGGTGAAAAAACGTGGAAATGCGTCTTAATTAAATTGGAAACCGGCACAAAACCCATAAAAAAAAAGCATGTGTTAGGGTGGAAAAGTTGAGAGGAATGTTCCAATGCAAAACGGCAGAACGGCCAAAACGGCCAATGCAAAACATGCAAAAAAAGTGAAAAAGTTGAGAAGATTGTTCCAAAGCAAAACAGCAGAACAGAAGCATGTTCCAATGAAAAATGCAAAACACTTATGGTGGAGAAACGTGGAAATGCGTCTTAATTAGGGTGGAAACCGCCACAAAACCCATAGAAATAAGGCATGTGTTAGGGTGGAAAAGTAGAGAGGAATGTTCCAATGCAAAACGGGCTTTTTCAACTTAGGGTGGAAGTTTCCACTTTAGTAGTTTTGGTTACAGTTTTAAGCATTTCAAGTTGATAGGTTTAGTCAAATTTGATACTCGATAGTTGGTTATACCTTGGTAGTAGTTTCGTTTTGTGTTTTTGATTTTGGGGCAATTAAGGTGCAGGATATAAGAAGTTGGGATCGACAAACTGGAGTTTTAGGGTGGAAATCTTGAATTCGAAGAGTAGAACAGTTAACTTAAATTTCCACCCCACAACAACTGTTTGAACTTGAAGTGGATGTTCCAAGTGGAAAGTGGGAGTTCCATTTGGGGTGGGTGTTGGAAAAATTTCAAGTGGGTAGGTATAAGTTCCAAGTTGGGGTGGGTGGAAAAACGTGGAAATGCGTTTAAGTTAGGACGGAAACTGGCACAAAACCAATAAAAATATGGCATGTGTTAAGGTGGAAAAGTTGAGAAGAATGTTCCAATGCAAAACGGCCTGTTTCAACTTAGGGTGGAAATTTCCACCCTAGTAGTTTTGGTTACAGTTTTCAGCATTTCAAGTTGATAGGTTTGTTCAAACTTGATACTCGATAGTTGGTTATACCTTGGTAGTAATTTCGCTTTGTGTTTTTGATTTTGGGGCAATTAAGGTGCAGGCATTGAGAAGTTAGGATCGACAAACTGGAGGTTTAAAGTAGAAATACTTAAACTCGCAGAGTAAAACAGTTAACTTAAAATTCCACCCCACAACAGCTGTTTGAACTTGGGGTGGATGTTCCAAGTGGAAAATGGGTGTTCCAACTGAGGTGGGTGTTGAAAAAGTTCTAAATTCCAAGTGGGTAAATCAAAAAACCAAATTGATATGGGTGGAAAAACGTGGAAATGCGTCTTAGATAGGGTGGAAACCGCCACAAAACCCATAGAAACAAGGCATGTGTTAGGGTGGAAAAGTTGAAAGGAAAGTTCCAACGGAAAACGGTTTTATTCAAGTTAGGGTGGAAAATTCCACCCTAGTAGTTTTGGTTACACTTTTAAGCAATTCAAGTTGATAGGTTTGGTCAAAATTGATACTCGATCGTTGGTTATACCTTGATAGTAGTTTCGTTTTGTGTTTTTGATGTTGGGGCAATTAAGGTGCAGGAATTGAAAAGTTAGGATCAACAAAATGGGAATTTAGGGTGGAAAAACTTAAACTCGCAGAGTAAAACAGTTATTTTGAAATTCCACCTCACAACAGCTGTTTGAACTTGGGGTGGATGTTCCAAGTGGAAAGTGGGAGTTCCAATTGGAGTGGGTGTTGAAAAAGTTCCAAGTGGGTAGGTATGAGTTCCAAGTTGGGGTGGGTGGAAAAACGTGGAAATGCGGCTTATTTAGGGTCGAAACCGCCACAAAACCCATAAAAACAAGGCATGTGTTAGGGTGGAAAAGTTGAGAGGAATGTTCCAATGCAAAACGGGCTTTTTCAACTTAGGGTGGAAGTTTCCACTTTAGTAGTTTTGGTTACAGTTTTAAGCATTTCAAGTTGATAGGTTTAGTCAAATTTGATACTCGATAGTTGGTTATACCTTGGTAGTAGTTTCGTTTTGTGTTTTTGATTTTGGGGCAATTAAGGTGCAGGATATAAGAAGTTGGGATCGACAAACTGGAGTTTTAGGGTGGAAATCTTCAATTCGAAGAGTAGAACAGTTAACTTAAATTTCCACCCCACAACAACTGTTTGAACTTGAAGTGGATGTTCCAAGTGGAAAGTGGGAGTTCCATTTGGGGTGGGTGTTGGAAAAATTTCAAGTGGGTAGGTATAAGTTCCAAGTTGGGGTGGGTGGAAAAACGTGGAAATGCGTTTAAGTTAGGACGGAAACTGGCACAAAACCAATAAAAATATGGCATGTGTTAAGGTGGAAAAGTTGAGAAGAATGTTCCAATGCAAAACAGCCTGTTTCAACTTAGGGTGGAAATTTCCACCCTAGTAGTTTTGGTTACAGTTTTCAGCATTTCAAGTTGATAGGTTTGTTCAAACTTGATAATCGATAGTTGGTTATACTTTGGTAGTAGTTTCGTTTTGTGTTTGTGATTTTGGGGCAATTAAGGTGCAGGAATGGAGAAGTTAGGGTCGACAAGCTGGAGTTTTAAGATGGAAAAACTTAAACTCGCAGAGTAGAACAGTTGACTTAAAATTCCACCCCACAACAACTGTTTGAACTTGGGGTGGATGTTCCAAGTGAAAAGTGGGTGTTCCTTTTGGGGTGGGTGTTGAAAAAGTTCCAAGTGGGTAGGTATAAGTTCCAAGTTGGGGTGGGTGGAAAAACGTGGAAAGGCGGCTTATTTAGAGTGGAAACCGCCAATAACCCATAAAAACAAGGCATGTGTTAGGGTGGAAAAGTTGAGAGGAATGTTCCAACGCAAAACGGCCTTTTCAACTTGGGGTGGAAACTTCCACCCTAGTAGTTTTGGTTACAGTTTTCAGCATTTCAAGTTGATAGGTTTGGTCAAATTTGATACTCGATAGTTGGTTATACCTTGGTAGTAGTTTCGCTATGTGTTTTTGGATTTGGGGCAATTAAGGTGCAAGAATTGAGAAGTTAGGATCGACAAACTGGAGTTTTAAGGTGGAAAAACTTAAACTCGCAGAGTAGAACAGTTAACTTAAAAATCCACCCCACAACAACTGTTTGAACTTGGGGTGGATGTTCCAAGTGGAAAGTGGGAGTTCCAATTGCGGTGGGTGTTGAAAAAGTTTTTAATTCCAAGTGGGTAGGTATAAGTTCCAAGTTGGGGTCTGTGGAAAAACGTGGAAATGCGGCTTTATTAAAGTGGAAACCGCCGCAAAACCCATAGAAAGAAGGCATGTGTTAAGTTGGAAAAAATGAGAGCAAAGTTCCAATGCAAAACGGCCTTTTTCGCCTTAGGGTGGAATTTTGGTTACAGTTTTCAGCATTTCAAGTTGATGGGTTTGGTCAAATTTGATATTCGATAGTTGGTTATGCCTTGGTAGTAGTTTCGCTTTGTGTTTTTGAATTTGGGGCAATTAAGGTGCAAGAATGAGAAGTTAGGATCGACAAAAAGAGTTTTAAAATGGAAAAACTTAAACTCGCCGAGTAAAACAGTTAACTTAAAATTCCATCCCTCGACAACTGTTTGAACTTGGGGTAAGAGCTTTAAGTGAAAAGTGGGTGGTCCAAGTGGGGTGTGTGTTGAAAAAGTTCGAAATAGGTAGGTATAAGTTCCAAGTTGGGGTCGGTGGAAAAAAGTGGAAAAACGTGTTTTATAGGTTGGAAACCGGCACAAAACCCATAGAAATCAGGCATTTGTTAGGGTAAAAAAGTTGAGAAGAAAGTTCCAATGCAAAACGGTTTTTTTCAACTTAGGGTGGAAATTTCCACCCTAGTAGTTTTGGTTACAGTTTTCAGCATTTCAAGTTGATAGGTTTGGTCAAATTTGATACTCGATAGTTGGTTATACCTTGGTAGTAGTTTCGTTTTGTGTTTTTGATTTTGGGGCAATTAAGGTGCAGGAATTGAAAAGTTAGAATCGACAAACTGGAGTTTTAAGGTGGAAAAACTTGAACTCGCAGAGTAGATCAGTTAACTTAAGGTTCCACCCCACAACAATTGTTTCAACATGGAATGGTTGTTACAAGTGAAACATGGGAGTTCCAATTGGGGTGGGTGTTCAAAAAGTTCCAAGTGGGTAGGTATGAGTTCCAAGTTGGGGTGGGTGGAAAAACGTGGAAATGCGTCTTAATTAGGGTGGAAACCGCCACAAAACCCATAAAAACAAGGCATGTGTTAGGGTGGAAAAGTTGGGAAGAATGTTCCAATGCAAAACGGCCTTTTTCAACTTAGGGTGGAAGTTTCCACCCTAGTAGTTTTGGTTACAGTTGTAAGCATTTCAAGTTGATAGGTTTGGTCAAATTTGATACTCGATAGTTGGTTATACCTTGGTAGTAGTTTCGCTATGTGTTTTTGATTTTGGGGCAATTAAGGTGCAGGCATTGAGAAGTTAGGATCGACAAACTGGAGGTTTACAGTAGAAATACTTAAACTCGCAGAGTAGAACAGTTAACTTAAAATTCCACCTCACAACAGCTGTTTGAACTTGGGGTGGATGTTGCAAGTGGAAAGTAGGTGTTCCAACTGAGGTGGGTGTTGAAAAAGTTCTAAAGTCCAAGTGGGTAGATATAAAAACCAAATTGAAATGGGTGGAAAAACGTGGAAATGCGTCTTAGATAGGGTGGAAACCGCCACAAAACCCATAGAAACAAGGCATGTGTTAGGGTGGAAAAGTTGAGAGGAAAGTTCCAACGGAAAACGGTTTTATTCAAGTTAGGGTGGAAAATTCCACCCTAGTAGTTTTGGTTACACTTTTAAGCATTTCAAGTTGATAGGTTTGGTCAAAATTGATACTCGATCGTTGGTTATACCTTGATAGTAGTTTCGTTTTGTGTTTTTGATGTTGGGGCAATTAAGGTGCAGGAATTGAGAAGTTAGGATCAACAAAATGGGGATTTAGGGTGGAAAAACTTAAACTCGCAGAGTAAAACAGTTATTTTGAAATTCCACCTCACAACAGCTGTTTGAACTTGGGGTGGATGTTCCAAGGGGAAAGTGGGAGTTCGAATTGGAGTGGGTGTTGAAAAAGTTCCAAGTGGGTAGGTATGAGTTCCAAGTTGGGGTGGGTGGAAAAACGTGGAAATGCGGCTTATTTAGGGTCGAAACCGCCACAAAACCCATAAAAACAAGGCATGTGTTAGGGTGGAAAAGTTGAGAGGAATGTTCCAACGCAAAACGGCCTTTTCAATTTGGGGTGGAAACTTCCACCGTAGTAGTTTTGGTTACAGTTTTCAGCATTTCAAGTTGATAGGTTTGGTCAAATTTGATACTCGATAGTTGGTTATACCTTGGTAGTAGTTTCGCTTTGTGGTTTTGATTTTGAAGCAATTAAGGTGCAAGAATTGAGAAGTTAGGATCGACAAACTGGAGTTTTAAGGTGGAAAAACTTAAACTCGCAGAGTAGGACAGTTAACTTAAAAATCCACCCCACAACAACTGTTTGAACTTGGGGTGGATGTTCCAAGTGGAAAGTGGGAGTTCCATTTGGGGTGGGTGTTGAAAAAGTTTTTAATTCCAAGTGGGTAGGTATAAGTTCCAAGTTGGGGTCTGTGGAAAAACGTGGAAATGCGGCTTTATTAAAGTGGAAACCGCCGCAAAACCCATAGAAAAAAGGCATGTGTTAAGTTGGAAAAATTGAGAGCAAAGTTCCAATGCAAAACGGCCTTTTTCGACTTAGGGTGGAATTTTGGTTACAGTTTTAAGCGTTTCAAGTTGATGGGTTTGGTCAAATTTGATATGCGATAGTTGGTTATGCCTTGGTAGTAGTTTCGCTTTGTGTTTTTGATTTTGGGGCAATTAAGGTGCAAGAATGAAAAGTTAGGATCGACAAAAAGAGTTTTAAAATGGAAAAACTTAAACTCGCCGAGCAAAACAGTCAACTTAAAATTCCATCCCTCGACAACTGTTTGATTTTGGGGTAAGAGCTTTAAGTGAAAAGTGGGTGGTCCAACTGGGGTGGGTGTTGAAAAAGTTCGAAGTAGGTAGGTATAAGTTCCAAGTTGGGGTCGGTGGAAAAACGTGGAAAAGCGTGTTTTATAGGTTGGAAACTGGAACAAAACCCATAGAAATCAGGCATGTGTTAGGGTAAAAAAGTTGAGAAGAAAGTTCCAACGCAAAACGGTTTTTTTCAACTTAGGGTGGAAATTTCCACCCTAGTAGTTTTGGTTACAGTTTTCAGCATTTCAAGTTGGTAGGTTTGGTCAAATTTGATACTCGATAGTTGGTTATACCTTGGTAGTAGTTTCGCTTTGTGTTTTTGATTTTGGGGCAATTAAAGTGCAGGAATTGAAAAGTTAGAATCGACAAACTGGAGTTTTAAGGTGGAAAAACTTGAACTCGCAGAGTAGATCAGTTAACCTAAAAGTCCACCCCACAACAATTGTTTCAACATGGAGTGGTTGTTACAAGTGAAACATGGGAGTTCCAATTGGGGTGGGTGTTGAAAAAGTTCCAAGTGGGTAGGTATAAGTTCCAAGTTGGGGTGGGTGGAAAAACGTGGAAATGCGTCTTAATTAGGGTGGAAACCGCCACAAAACCCATAGAAATAAGGCATGTGTTAGGGTGGAAAAGTTGAGAGGAAAGTTCCAATGCAAAACGGGCTTTTTCAACTTAGGGTGGAAGTTTCCACCCTAGTAGTTTTGGTTACAGTTTTCAGCATTTCAAGTTGATAGGTTTGGTCAAATTTGATACTCGATAGTTGGTTATACCTTGGTAGTAGTTTCGCTTTGTGTTTTTGATTTTGGGGCAATTAAAGTGCAGGAATTGAGAAGTTAGGATCGACAAACTGGAGGTTTAGGATGGAAAAACTTAAACTTGCTGAGTAGAACAGTTAACTTAGAATTCCACCCCACAACAACTGTTTGAATTTGGGGTGGATGTTCCAAATGAAAAGTAGGTGTTCAAAATGAGGTGGGTGTTGAAAAAGTTCCAAGTGGGTAGGTATGAGTTCCAAGTTGGGGTGGGTGGAGAAACGTGAAAATGCGTTTTAATTAGGATGGAAACCGCCACAAAACCCATAGAAATAAGGCATGTGTTAGGGTGGAAAAGTTGAGAGGAATGTTCCAATGCAAAACGGTTTATTCAACTTAGGGTGGAAATTTCCACCCTAGTAGTTTTGGTTACAGTTTTCAGCATTTCAAGTTGATAGGTTTGGTCAAATTTGATACTCGATAGTTGGTTATACCTTGGTAGTAGTTTCGCTTTGTGTTTTTGATTTTGGGGCAATTAAGATGCAGGAATTGAGAAGTTAGGATCGACAAACTGGAGTTTTAGGATGGAAAAACTTAAACTCGCGGAGTAGAACAGTTAACTCAAAACTGCACCCCACAACAACTGTTTGAACTTGGGGTGGATGTTCCAAGTGGAAAATGGGAGTTCCATATGGGGTGGGTGTTGAAAAAGTTCCAAGTGGGTAGGTATAAGTTCCAAGTTGAAGTGGGTGAAAAAACGTGGAAATGCGTCTTAATTAAATTGGAAACCGGCACAAAACCCATAAAAAAAAAGCATGTGTTAGGGTGGAAAAGTTGAGAGGAATGTTCCAATGCAAAACGGCAGAACGGCCAAAACGGCCAATGCAAAACATGCAAAAAAAGTGAAAAAGTTGAGAAGATTGTTCCAAAGCAAAACAGCAGAACAGAAGCATGTTCCAATGAAAAATGCAAAACACTTATGGTGGAGAAACGTGGAAATGCGTCTTAATTAGGGTGGAAACCGCCACAAAACCCATAGAAATAAGGCATGTGTTAGGGTGGAAAAGTAGAGAGGAATGTTCCAATGCAAAACGGGCTTTTTCAACTTAGGGTGGAAGTTTCCACTTTAGTAGTTTTGGTTACAGTTTTAAGCATTTCAAGTTGATAGGTTTAGTCAAATTTGATACTCGATAGTTGGTTATACCTTGGTAGTAGTTTCGTTTTGTGTTTTTGATTTTGGGGCAATTAAGGTGCAGGATATAAGAAGTTGGGATCGACAAACTGGAGTTTTAGGGTGGAAATCTTGAATTCGAAGAGTAGAACAGTTAACTTAAATTTCCACCCCACAACAACTGTTTGAACTTGAAGTGGATGTTCCAAGTGGAAAGTGGGAGTTCCATTTGGGGTGGGTGTTGGAAAAATTTCAAGTGGGTAGGTATAAGTTCCAAGTTGGGGTGGGTGGAAAAACGTGGAAATGCGTTTAAGTTAGGACGGAAACTGGCACAAAACCAATAAAAATATGGCATGTGTTAAGGTGGAAAAGTTGAGAAGAATGTTCCAATGCAAAACGGCCTGTTTCAACTTAGGGTGGAAATTTCCACCCTAGTAGTTTTGGTTACAGTTTTCAGCATTTCAAGTTGATAGGTTTGTTCAAACTTGATACTCGATAGTTGGTTATACCTTGGTAGTAATTTCGCTTTGTGTTTTTGATTTTGGGGCAATTAAGGTGCAGGCATTGAGAAGTTAGGATCGACAAACTGGAGGTTTAAAGTAGAAATACTTAAACTCGCAGAGTAAAACAGTTAACTTAAAATTCCACCCCACAACAGCTGTTTGAACTTGGGGTGGATGTTCCAAGTGGAAAATGGGTGTTCCAACTGAGGTGGGTGTTGAAAAAGTTCTAAATTCCAAGTGGGTAAATCAAAAAACCAAATTGATATGGGTGGAAAAACGTGGAAATGCGTCTTAGATAGGGTGGAAACCGCCACAAAACCCATAGAAACAAGGCATGTGTTAGGGTGGAAAAGTTGAAAGGAAAGTTCCAACGGAAAACGGTTTTATTCAAGTTAGGGTGGAAAATTCCACCCTAGTAGTTTTGGTTACACTTTTAAGCAATTCAAGTTGATAGGTTTGGTCAAAATTGATACTCGATCGTTGGTTATACCTTGATAGTAGTTTCGTTTTGTGTTTTTGATGTTGGGGCAATTAAGGTGCAGGAATTGAAAAGTTAGGATCAACAAAATGGGAATTTAGGGTGGAAAAACTTAAACTCGCAGAGTAAAACAGTTATTTTGAAATTCCACCTCACAACAGCTGTTTGAACTTGGGGTGGATGTTCCAAGTGGAAAGTGGGAGTTCCAATTGGAGTGGGTGTTGAAAAAGTTCCAAGTGGGTAGGTATGAGTTCCAAGTTGGGGTGGGTGGAAAAACGTGGAAATGCGGCTTATTTAGGGTCGAAACCGCCACAAAACCCATAAAAACAAGGCATGTGTTAGGGTGGAAAAGTTGAGAGGAATGTTCCAATGCAAAACGGGCTTTTTCAACTTAGGGTGGAAGTTTCCACTTTAGTAGTTTTGGTTACAGTTTTAAGCATTTCAAGTTGATAGGTTTAGTCAAATTTGATACTCGATAGTTGGTTATACCTTGGTAGTAGTTTCGTTTTGTGTTTTTGATTTTGGGGCAATTAAGGTGCAGGATATAAGAAGTTGGGATCGACAAACTGGAGTTTTAGGGTGGAAATCTTCAATTCGAAGAGTAGAACAGTTAACTTAAATTTCCACCCCACAACAACTGTTTGAACTTGAAGTGGATGTTCCAAGTGGAAAGTGGGAGTTCCATTTGGGGTGGGTGTTGGAAAAATTTCAAGTGGGTAGGTATAAGTTCCAAGTTGGGGTGGGTGGAAAAACGTGGAAATGCGTTTAAGTTAGGACGGAAACTGGCACAAAACCAATAAAAATATGGCATGTGTTAAGGTGGAAAAGTTGAGAAGAATGTTCCAATGCAAAACAGCCTGTTTCAACTTAGGGTGGAAATTTCCACCCTAGTAGTTTTGGTTACAGTTTTCAGCATTTCAAGTTGATAGGTTTGTTCAAACTTGATAATCGATAGTTGGTTATACTTTGGTAGTAGTTTCGTTTTGTGTTTGTGATTTTGGGGCAATTAAGGTGCAGGAATGGAGAAGTTAGGGTCGACAAGCTGGAGTTTTAAGATGGAAAAACTTAAACTCGCAGAGTAGAACAGTTGACTTAAAATTCCACCCCACAACAACTGTTTGAACTTGGGGTGGATGTTCCAAGTGAAAAGTGGGTGTTCCTTTTGGGGTGGGTGTTGAAAAAGTTCCAAGTGGGTAGGTATAAGTTCCAAGTTGGGGTGGGTGGAAAAACGTGGAAAGGCGGCTTATTTAGAGTGGAAACCGCCAATAACCCATAAAAACAAGGCATGTGTTAGGGTGGAAAAGTTGAGAGGAATGTTCCAACGCAAAACGGCCTTTTCAACTTGGGGTGGAAACTTCCACCCTAGTAGTTTTGGTTACAGTTTTCAGCATTTCAAGTTGATAGGTTTGGTCAAATTTGATACTCGATAGTTGGTTATACCTTGGTAGTAGTTTCGCTATGTGTTTTTGGATTTGGGGCAATTAAGGTGCAAGAATTGAGAAGTTAGGATCGACAAACTGGAGTTTTAAGGTGGAAAAACTTAAACTCGCAGAGTAGAACAGTTAACTTAAAAATCCACCCCACAACAACTGTTTGAACTTGGGGTGGATGTTCCAAGTGGAAAGTGGGAGTTCCAATTGCGGTGGGTGTTGAAAAAGTTTTTAATTCCAAGTGGGTAGGTATAAGTTCCAAGTTGGGGTCTGTGGAAAAACGTGGAAATGCGGCTTTATTAAAGTGGAAACCGCCGCAAAACCCATAGAAAGAAGGCATGTGTTAAGTTGGAAAAAATGAGAGCAAAGTTCCAATGCAAAACGGCCTTTTTCGCCTTAGGGTGGAATTTTGGTTACAGTTTTCAGCATTTCAAGTTGATGGGTTTGGTCAAATTTGATATTCGATAGTTGGTTATGCCTTGGTAGTAGTTTCGCTTTGTGTTTTTGAATTTGGGGCAATTAAGGTGCAAGAATGAGAAGTTAGGATCGACAAAAAGAGTTTTAAAATGGAAAAACTTAAACTCGCCGAGTAAAACAGTTAACTTAAAATTCCATCCCTCGACAACTGTTTGAACTTGGGGTAAGAGCTTTAAGTGAAAAGTGGGTGGTCCAAGTGGGGTGTGTGTTGAAAAAGTTCGAAATAGGTAGGTATAAGTTCCAAGTTGGGGTCGGTGGAAAAAAGTGGAAAAACGTGTTTTATAGGTTGGAAACCGGCACAAAACCCATAGAAATCAGGCATTTGTTAGGGTAAAAAAGTTGAGAAGAAAGTTCCAATGCAAAACGGTTTTTTTCAACTTAGGGTGGAAATTTCCACCCTAGTAGTTTTGGTTACAGTTTTCAGCATTTCAAGTTGATAGGTTTGGTCAAATTTGATACTCGATAGTTGGTTATACCTTGGTAGTAGTTTCGTTTTGTGTTTTTGATTTTGGGGCAATTAAGGTGCAGGAATTGAAAAGTTAGAATCGACAAACTGGAGTTTTAAGGTGGAAAAACTTGAACTCGCAGAGTAGATCAGTTAACTTAAGGTTCCACCCCACAACAATTGTTTCAACATGGAATGGTTGTTACAAGTGAAACATGGGAGTTCCAATTGGGGTGGGTGTTCAAAAAGTTCCAAGTGGGTAGGTATGAGTTCCAAGTTGGGGTGGGTGGAAAAACGTGGAAATGCGTCTTAATTAGGGTGGAAACCGCCACAAAACCCATAGAAACAAGGCATGTGTTAGGGTGGAAAAGTTGGGAAGAATGTTCCAATGCAAAACGGCCTTTTTCAACTTAGGGTGGAAGTTTCCACCCTAGTAGTTTTGGTTACAGTTGTAAGCATTTCAAGTTGATAGGTTTGGTCAAATTTGATACTCGATAGTTGGTTATACCTTGGTAGTAGTTTCGCTATGTGTTTTTGATTTTGGGGCAATTAAGGTGCAGGCATTGAGAAGTTAGGATCGACAAACTGGAGGTTTACAGTAGAAATACTTAAACTCGCAGAGTAGAACAGTTAACTTAAAATTCCACCTCACAACAGCTGTTTGAACTTGGGGTGGATGTTGCAAGTGGAAAGTAGGTGTTCCAACTGAGGTGGGTGTTGAAAAAGTTCTAAAGTCCAAGTGGGTAGATATAAAAACCAAATTGAAATGGGTGGAAAAACGTGGAAATGCGTCTTAGATAGGGTGGAAACCGCCACAAAACCCATAGAAACAAGGCATGTGTTAGGGTGGAAAAGTTGAGAGGAAAGTTCCAACGGAAAACGGTTTTATTCAAGTTAGGGTGGAAAATTCCACCCTAGTGGTTTTGGTTACATTTTTAAGCATTTCAAGTTGATAGGTTTGGTCAAAATTGATACTCGATCGTTGGTTATACCTTGGTAGTAGTTTCGTTTTGTGTTTTTGATTTTGGGGCAATTAAGGTGCAGGAATTGAGAAGTTAGGATCAACAAGATGGGGATTTAGGGTGGAAAAACTTAAACTCGCAGAGTAAAACAGTTATTTTGAAATTCCACCTCACAACAGCTGTTTGAACTTGGGGTGGATGTTCCAAGTGGAAAGTGGGAATTTCAATTGGAGTGGGTGTTGAAAAAGTTCCAAATAAGTAGGTATGAGTTCCAAGTTGGGGTGGGTGGAAAAACGTGGAAATGCGGCTTATTTAGGGTCGAAACCGCCACAAAACCCATAAAAACAAGGCATGTGTTAGGGTGGAAAAGTTGAGAAGAATGTTCCAACGCAAAACGGCCTTTTGAATTTGGGGTGGAAACTTCCACACTAGTAGTTTTGGTTACAGTTTTCAGCATTTCAAGTTGATAGGTTTGGTCAATTTTGATACTCGATAGTTGGTTATACCTTGGTAGTAGTTTCGCTTAGTGTTTTTGATTTTGAAGCAATTAAGGTGCAGGAATTGAGAAGTTAGGATCGACAAACTGGAGTTTTAAGGTGGAAAAACTTAAACTCGCAGAGCAGGACAGTTAACTTAAAAATCCACCCCACAACAACTGTTTGAACTTGGGGTGGATGTTCCAAGTGGAAAGTGGGAGTTCCATTTGGGGTGGGTGTTGAAAAAGTTTTTAATTCCAAGTGGGTAGGTATAAGTTCCAAGTTGGGGTCTGTGGAAAAACGTGGAAATGCGGCTTTATTAAAGTGGAAACCGCCGCAAAACCCATAGAAAGAAGGCATGTGTTAAGTTGGAAAAATTGAGAGCAAAGTTCCAATGCAAAACGGCTTTTTTCGACTTAGGGTGGAATTTTGGTTACAGTTTTAAGCGTTTCAAGTTGATGGGTTTGGTCAAATTTGATATTCGATAGTTGGTTATGCCTTGGTAGTAGTTTCGCTTTGTGTTTTTGATTTTTGGGCAATTGAGGTGCAAGAATGAGAAGTTAGGATCGACAAAAAGAGTTTTAAAATGGAAAAACTTAAACTCGCCGAGTAAAACAGTTAACTTAAAAATCCACCCCTCGACAACTGTTTGAACTTGGGGTAAGAGCTTTAAGTGAAAAGTGGGTGGTCCAACTGGGGTGGGTGTTGAAAAAGTTCGAAGTAGGTAGGTATAAGTTCCAAGTTGGGGTCGGTGGAAAAACGTGGAAAAGCGTTTTTTATAGGTTGGAAACCGGCACAAAACCCATAGAAATCAGGCATGTGTTAGGGTAAAAAAGTTGAGAAGAAAGTTCCAACGCAAAACGGCCTTTTTCAACTTAGGGTGGAAATTTCCACCCTAGTAGTTTTGGTTACAGTTTTCAGCATTTCAAGTTGATAGTTTTGGTCAAATTTGATACTCGATAGTTGGTTATACCTTGGTAGTAGTTTCGTTTTGTGTTTTTGATTTTGGGGCAATTAAAGTGCAGGAATTGAAAAGTTAGAATCGACAAACTGGAGTTTTAAGGTGGAAAAACTTGAACTCGCAGAGTAGATCAGTTAACCTAAAAGTCCACCCCACAACAATTGTTTCAACATGGAGTGGTTGTTACAAGTGAAACATGGGAGTTCGAATTGGGGTGGGTGTTGAAAAAGTTCCAAGTGGGTAGGTATAAGTTCCAAATTGGGGTGGGTGGAAAAACGTGGAAATGCGGTTTAATTAGGGTGGAAACCGCCACAGAACCCATAGAAATAAGGCATGTGTTAGGGTGGAAAAGTTGAGAAGAAAGTTCCAATGCAAAACGGCCTTTTTCAACTCAGGGTGGAAGTTTCCACCCTAGTAGTTTTGGTTACAGTTTTCAGCATTTCAAGTTGATAGGTTTGGTCAAATTTGATACTCGATAGTTGGTTATATTTTGGTAGTAGTTTCGCTTTGTGTTTTTGATTTTGGGGCAATTAAAGTGCAGGAATTGAGAAGTTAGGATCGACAAACTGGAGGTTTAGGATGGAAAAACTTAAACTTGCTGAGTAGAACAGTTAACTTAGAATTCCACCCCACAACAACTGTTTGAACTTGGGGTGGATGTTCCAAATGAAAAGTAGGTGTTCAAAATGGGGTGGGTGTTGAAAAAGTTCCAAGTGGGTAGGTATGAGTTCCAAGTTGGGGTGGGTGGAAAAACGTGGAAATGCGTTTTAATTAGGATGGAAACCGCCACAAAACCCATAGAAATAAGGCATGTGTTAAGGTGGGAAAGTTGAGAGGAATGTTCCAATGCAAAACGGCCTTTTCAATTTAGGGTGGAAATTTCCACCCTAGTAGTTTTGGTTACAGTTTTCAGCATTTCAAGTTGATAGGTTTGGTCAAATTTGATATTCGATAGTTGGTTATACCTTGGTAGTAGTTTCGCTTTGAGTTTTTGATTTTAGGGCAATTAAGGTGCAGGAATTGAGAAGTTAGGATCGACAAGCTGGAGTTTTAGGGTGAAAAAACTTAAACTCGCAGAGTAGAACAGTTAACTTAAAAATCCACCCCACAACAACTGTTTGAACTTGGGGTGGATGTTCCAAGTGGAAAGTGGGAGTTCCAATTGGGGTGGGTGTTGAAAAAGTTTTTAATTCCAAGTGGGTAGGTATAAGTTCCAAGTTGGGGTCTGTGGAAAAACGTGGAAATGCGGCTTTATTAAAGTGGAAACCGCCGCAAAACCCATAGAAAGAAGGCATGTGTTAAGTTGGAAAAAATAAGAGCAAAGTTCCAATGCACAACGGCCTTTTTCGACTTAGGGTGGAATTTTGGTTACAGTTTTCAGCATTTCAAGTTGATGGGTTTGGTCAAATTTGATATTCGATAGTTGGTTATGCTTTGGTAGTAGTTTCGCTATGTGTTTTTGATTTTGGGGCAATTAAGGTGCAAGAATGAGAAGTTAGGATCGACAAAAAGAGTTTTAAAATGGAAAAACTTAAACTCGCCGAGTAAAACAGTTAACTCAAAATTCCATCCCTCGACAACTGTTTGAACTTGGGGTAAGAGCTTTAAGTGAAAAGTGGGTGGTCCAAGTGGGGTGTGTGTTGAAAAAGTTCGAAGTGGGTAGGTATAAGTTCCAAGTTGGGGTCGGTGAAAAAACGTGGGAAAGCGTGTTTTATAGGTTGGAAACCGGCACAAAACCCATAAAAATCAGGCATGTGTTAGGGTAAAAAAGTTGAGAAGAAAGTTCCAATGCAAAACGGTTTTTTTCAACTTAGGGTGGAAATTTCCACCCTAGTAGTTTTGGTTACAGTTTTCAGCATTTCAAGTTGATAGCTTTGGTCAAATTTGATACTCGATAGTTGGTTATACCTTGGTAGTAGTTTCGTTTTGTGTTTTTGATTTTGGGGCAATTAAGGTGCAGGAATTGAAAAGTTAGGATCGACAAACTGGAGTTTTAAGGTGGAAAAACTTGAACTCGCAGAGTAGATCAGTTAACTTAAAGTTCCACCCCACAACAATTGTTTCAACATGGAATGGTTGTTACAAGTGAAACATGGGAGTTCCAATTGGGGTGGGTGTTCAAAAAGTTCCAAGTGGGTAGGTATAAGTTCCAAGTTGGGGTGGGTGGAAAAACGTGGAAATGCGTTTTACTTAGGGTGGAAACCGCCACAAAACCCATAGAAACAAGGCATGTGTTAGGGTGGAAAAGTTGAGAGGAATGTTCCAATGCAAAACGGCCTTTTTCAACTTAGGGTGGAAGTTTCCACCCTAGTAGTTTTGGTTACAGTTTTCAGCATTTCAAGTTGATAGGTTTGGTCAAATTTGATACTCGATAGTTGGTTATACCTTGGTAGTAGTTTCGCTATGTGTTTTTGATTTTGGGGCAATTAAGGTGCAGGCATTGAGAAGTTAGGATCGACAAACTGGAGGTTTAAAGTAGAAATACTTAAACTCGCAGAGTAAAACAGTTAACTTAAAATTCCACCTCACAACAGCTGTTTGAACTTGGGGTGGATGTTGCAAGTGGAAAGTGGGTGTTCCAACTGAAGTGGGTGTTGAAAAAGTTCTAAATTCCAAGTGGGTAGATATAAAAACCAATTTGAAATGGGTGGAAAAACGTGGAAATGCGTCTTAGATAGGGTGGAAACCGCCACAAAACCCATAGAAACAAGGCATGTGTTAGGGTGGAAAAGTTGAAAGGAAAGTTCCAACGGAAAACGGTTTTATTCAAGTTAGGGTGGAAAATTCCACCCTAGTAGTTTTGGTTACACTTTTAAGCATTTCAAGTTGATAGGTTTGGTCAAAATTGATACTCGATCGTTGGTTATACCTTGGTAGTAGTTTCGTTTTGTGTTTTTGATTTTTGGGCAATTAAGGTGCAGGAATTGAGAAGTTAGAATCAACAAAATGGGGATTTAGGGTGGAAAAACTTAAACTCGCAGAGTAAAACAGTTATTTTGAAATTCCACCTCACAACAGCTGTTTGAACTTGGGGTGGATGTTCCAAGTGGAAAGTGGGAGTTCCAATTGGAGTGGGTGTTGAAAAAGTTCCAAGTGGGTAGGTATGAGTTCCAAGTTGGGGTGGGTGGAAAAACGTGGAAATGCGGCTTATTTAGGGTCGAAACCGCCACAAAACCCATAAAAACAAGGCATGTGTTAGGGTGGAAAAGTTGAGAGGAATGTTCCAACGCAAAACGGCCTTTTCAAGTTGGGGTGGAAACTTCCACCCTAGTAGTTTTGGTTACAGTTTTCAGCATTTCAAGTTGATAGGTTTGGTCAAATTTGATACTCGATAGTTGGTTATACCTTGGTAGTAGTTTCGCTTTGTGTTTTTGATTTTGAAGCAATTAAGGTGCAAGAATTGAGAAGTTAGGATCGACAAACTGGAGTTTTAAGGTGGAAAAACTTAAACTCGCAGAGTAGGACAGTTAACTTAAAAATCCACCCCACAACAACTGTTTGAACTTGGGGTGGATGTTCCAAGTGGAAAGAGGAGTTCCATTTGGGGTGGGTGTTGAAAAAGTTTTTAATTCCAAGTGGGTAGGTATAAGTTCCAAGTTGGGGTCTGTGGAAAAACGTGGAAATGCGGCTTTATTAAAGTGGAAACCGCCGCAAAACCCATAGAAAGAGGGCATGTGTTATGTTGGAAAAATTGAGAGCAAAGTTCCAATGCAAAACGGCCTTTTTCGACTTAGGGTGGAATTTTGGTTACAGTTTTAAGCGTTTCAAGTTGATGGGTTTGGTCAAATTTGATATTCGATAGTTGGTTATGCCTTGGTAGTAGTTTCGCTTTGTGTTTTTGATTTTGGGGCAATTAAGGTGCAAGAATGAGAAGTTAGGATCGACAAAAAGAGTTTTAAAATGGAAAAACTTAAACTCGCCGAGTAAAACAGTTAACTTAAAACTCCACCTCTCGACAACTGTTTGAACTTGGGGTAAGAGCTTTAAGTGAAAAGTGGGTGGTCCAACTGGGGTGGGTGTTGAAAAAGTTCGAAGTAGGTAGGTATAAGTTCCAAGTTGGGATGGGTGGAAAAACGTGGAAAAGCGTTTGTTATAGGTTGGAAACCGGAACAAAACCCATAGAAATCAGGCATGTGTTAGGGTAAAAAAGTTGAGAAGAAAGTTCCAACGCAAAACGGTTTTTTTCAACTTAGGGTGGAAATTTCCACCCTAGTAGTTTTGGTTACAGTTTTCAGCATTTCAAGTTGATAGTTTTGGTCAAATTTGATACTCGATAGTTGGTTATACCTTGGTAGTAGTTTCGCTTTGTGTTTTTGATTTTGGGGCAATTAAAGTGCAGGAATTGAAAAGTTAGAATCGACAAACTGGAGTTTTAAGGTGGAAAAACTTGAACTCGCAGAGTAGATCAGTTAACTTAAAAGTCCACCCCACAACAATTGTTTCAACATGGAGTGGTTGTTACAAGTGAAACATGGGAGTTCCAATTGGGGTGGGTGTTGAAAAAGTTCCAAGTGGGTAGGCATAAGTTCCAAGTTGGGGTGGGTGGAAAAACGTGGAAATGCGTTTTGATTAGGGTGGAAACCGCCACAAAACCCATAGAAATAAGGCATGTGTTAGGGTGGAAAAGTTGAGAGGAAAGTTCCAATGCAAAACGGCCTTTTTCAACTTAGGGTGGAAGTTTCCACCCTAGTAGTTTTGGTTACAGTTTTCAGCATTTCAAGTTGATAGGTTTGGTCAAATTTGATACTCGATAGTTGGTTATACCTTGGTAGTAGTTTCGCTTTGTGTTTTTGATTTTGGGGCAATTAAAGTGCAGGAATTGAGAAGTTAGGATCGACAAACTGGAGGTTTAGGATGGAAAAACTTAAACTTGCTGAGTAGAACAGTTAACTTAGAATTCCACCCCACAACAACTGTTTGAACTTGGGGTGGATGTTCCAAATGAAAAGTAGGTGTTCAAAATGGGGTGGGTGTTGAAAAAATTCCAAGTGGGTAGGTATGAGTTCCAAGTTGGGGTGGGTGGAAAAACGTGCAAATGCGTTTTAATTAGGGTGGAAACCGCCACAAAACCCATAGAAATAAGGCATGTGTTAGGGTGGAAAAGTTGAGAGGAATGTTCCAATGCAAAACGGCGTTTTTCAACTTAAGGTGGAAATTTCCACCCTAGTAGTTTTGGTTACAGTTTTCAGCATTTCAAGTTGATAGGTTTGGTCAAATTTGATACTCGATAGTTGGTTATACCTTGGTAATAGTTTCGCTATGAGTTTTTGATTTTGGGGCAATTAAGGTGCAGAAATTGAGAAGTTAGGTTCGACAAGCTGGAGTTTTAGGGTGAAAAAACTTAAACTCGCAGAGTAGAACAGTTAACTGGAAATTCCACCCCACAACAACTGTTTGAACTTGGGGTGGATGTTCCAAGTGGAAAGTGGGTGTTCTAATTCGGGTGGGTGTTGAAAAAGTTCCAAGTGGGTAGGTATAAGTTCCAAGTTGGGGTGGGTGAAAAAACGTTGAAATGCGTCTTAATTAGGGTGGAAACCGCCACAAAACCCATAGAAATAAGGCATGTGTGGGGGTGTAAAAGTTGAAAGGAATGTTGCAATGCAAAACGGCCTTTTTCAACTTAGGGTGGAAATTTCCACCCTAGTAGTTTTGGTTACAGTTTTCAGCGTTTCAAGTTGATAGGTTTGGTCAAATATTTGATACTCGATCGTTGGTTATACCTTGGTAGTAGTTTCGCTTTGTGTTTTTGATTTTGGGGCAATTAAGGTGCAGGAATTGAGAAGCTAGGATCGACAAGCTGGAGTTTTAGGATGGAAAAATATAAACTCGCCGAGTAGAACAGTTAACTTAAAAATCCACCCCACATCAACTGTTTGAACTTGGGGTGGATGTTTCAAGTGAAAAGTGGGTGTTCCAATTGGGGTGGGTGTTGAAAAAGTTCCAAGTGAGTAGGTATAAGTTTCAAGTTGGGGTGGGTGGAAAAACGTGGAAATGCGTCTTAGTTCGGATGGAAACCGGCACAAAACCCATAGAAATAAGGCATGTGTTAGGGTGGAAAAGTTGAGAGGAATAATCCAATGCAAAATGGCTTTTTTCAATTTATAGTGCAAATTTCCACCCTAGTAGTTTTGATTACAGTTGTAAGCATTTCAAGTTGATAGGTTTGGTCAAATTTGATACTCGATAGTTGGTTATACCTTGGTAGTAGTTTCGCTTTGTGTTTTTGATTTTGGGGCAATTAAGGTGCAGGAATTGAGAAGTTAGGATCGACAAACTGGAGTTTTAGGATGGAAAAACTTAAACTCGCCGAGTAGAACAGTTAACTCAAAACTCCACCCCACAACAACTGTTTGAACTTGGGGTGGATGTTCCAAGTGGAAAATGGGAGTTCCATATGGGGTGGGTGTTGAAAAAGTTCCAAGTGGGTAGGTATAAGTTCCAAGTTGGGGTGGGTGAAAAAACGTGGAAATGCGTCTTAATTAAGTTGGAAACCGGCACAAAACCCATAAAAAAAAAGCATGTGTTAGGGTGGAAAAGTTGAGAGGAAAGTTCCAATACAAAACGGCAGAACGGCCAAAACGGCCAATGCAAAACATGCAAAAAAAGTGGAAAAGTTGAGAAGAATGTTCCAAAGCAAAACAGCAAAACAGAAGCATGTTCCAATGAAAAATGCAAAACACTTATGGTGGAGAAACGTGGAAATGCGTCTTAATTAGGGTGGAAACCCCACAAAACCCATAGAAATAAGGCATGTGTTAGGGTGGAAAAGTTGAGAGGAATGTTCCAATGCAAAACGGCCTTTTTCAACTTAGGGTGGAAAATTCCACCCTAGTAGTTTTGGTTACAGTTTTAAGCATTTCAAGTTGATAGGTTTGGTCAAATTTGATACTCGATAGTTGGTTATACCTTGGTAGTAGTTTCGTTTTGTGTTTTTGATTTTGGGGCAATTAAGGTGCAGGATATAAGAAGTTAGGATCGACAAACTGGAGTTTTAGGGTGGAAGTCTTAAACTCGAAAAGTAAAACAGTTAACTTAAACTTCCACCCCACAACAACTGTTTGATTTTGAAATGGATGTTCCAAGTGGAAAGTGGGAGTTTCATTTGGGGTGGGTGTTAAAAAAGTTCCAAGTGGGTAAGTATAAGTTCCAAGTTGGGGTGGTGGAAAAACGTGGAAATGCGTTTAAGTTAGGGTGGAAACCTGCACAAAACCAATAAAAATAAGGCATGTGTTAGGGTGGAAAAGTTGAGAAGAAAGTTCCAATGCAAAACGGCCTTTTTCAACTTAGGGTGGAAATTTCCACCCTAGTAGTTTTGGTTACAGTTTTCAGCATTTCAAGTTGATAGGTTTGTTCAAACTTGATACTCGATAGTTGGTTATACTTTGGTAGTAGTTTCGTTTTGTGTTTGTGATTGTGGGGCAATTAAGGTGCAGGAATGGAGAAGTTAGGATCGACAAACTGGAGTTTTAAGATGGAAAAACTTAAACTCGCACAGTAGAACAGTTGACTTAAAATTCCACCCCACAACAACTGTTTGAACTTGGGGTTGATGTTCCAAGTGAAAAGTGGGTGTTCCTCTTTGGGGTGGGTGTTGAAAAAGTTCGAAAAAAGTAGGTATAAGTTCCAAGTTGGGGTGGGTGGAAAAACGTGGAAATGCGTCTTAATTAGGGTGGAAACCGCCACAAAACCCATAGAAATAAGGCATGTGTTAAGGTGGAAAAGTTGAGAGGAAAGTTCCAATGCAAAGCGGTTTTTTCAATTTAAGGTGGAAATTTCCACCCTAGTAGTTTTGGTTACAGTTTTCAGCATTTCAAGTTGATAGGTTTGGTCAAATTTGATACTCGATAATTGGTTATACCTTGGTAGTAGTTTCGCTATGTGTTTGTGATTTTGGGGCAATTAAGGTGCAGGAAATGAGAAGTTAGGATCGACAAACTGGAGTTTTAGGGTGGAAAAACTTAAACTCGCAGAGTAGAACAGTTAACTGGAAATTCCACCCCACAACAACTGTTTGAACTTGGGGTGGATGTTCCAAGTGAAAAGTGGGTGTTCCATTTGGGGTGGGTGTTGAAAAAGTTCCAAGTGGGTAGGTATAAGTTCCAAGTTGGGGTGGGTGGAAAAACGTGGAAATGCGTTTTAATTAGGGTGGAAACCGCCACAAAACCCATAGAAATAAGGCATGTGTTAGGGTGGAAAAGTTGAGAGGAATGTTCGAATGCAAAACGGCCTTTTTCAACTTAGGGTGGAAATTTCCACCCTAGTAGTTTTGGTTACAGTTTTCAGCATTTCAAGTTGATAGGTTTGGTCAAATTTGATACTCGATAATTGGTTATACCTTGGTAGTAGTTTCGCTATGTGTTTGTGATTTTGGGGCAATTAAGGTGCAGGAATTGAGAAGTTAGGATCGACAAACTGGAGGTTTAGGATGGAAAAACTTAAACTCGCAGACTAGAACAGTTAACTTAAAAGTCCACCCCACAACAACTAGTTAAACTTGGGGTGGATGGTCCATGTGGAAAGTGGGAATTCCAATTGGGGTGGGTGTTGAAAAAGTTCCAAGTTGGTAGGTATAAGTTCCAAGTTGGGGTGGGTGGAAAAACGTGGAAATGCGTTTTAATTAAGGTGGAAACCGCCACAAAACCCATAAAAACAAGGCATGTGTTAAAGTAGAAAAGTTGAGAAGAAAGTTCCAATGCAAAACGGTCTTTTTCAACTTAGGGTGGAAATTTCCACCTTAGTAGTTTTGGTTACAATTTTCAACATTTCAAGTTGATAGGTTTGGTCAAATTTGATACTCGATAGTTGGTTATACCTTGGTAGTAGTTTCGCTTTGTGTTTTTATATTTGGGGCAATTAAGGTGCAGGAATTGAGAAGTTAGGATCGACAAAATGGAGTTTTAGGATGGAAAAACTTAAACTCGCGGAGTAGAACAGTTAACTGCAAATTCCACCCCACAACACTTGTTTGAACTTGGGGTGGATGTTCCAAGTGGAAAATGGGAGTTCCAATTGGGGTGGGTGTTGAAAAAGTTTCAAGTGGGTAGGTATCAATTCCAAGTTGGGGTGGGTGGAAAAACGTGGAAATGTGTCTTGATTAGGGTGAAAACCGGCAAAAAACCCTCAGAAGTAAGGCATGTGTTAGGGTGGAAAAGTTGAGAGGAATGTTCCAATGCAAAACGGCGTTTTTCAACTTAGGGTGGAAATTTTCACCCTAGTAGTTTTGGTCACAGTTGTAAGCATTTCAAATTGATAGGTTTGGTCAAATTTGATACTCGATAGTTGGTTATACCTTGGTAGTAGTTTCGCTATGTGTTTTTGATGTTGGGGCAATTAAGGTGCAGGAAGTGAAAAGTTAGGATCGACAAACTGGAGGTTTAGGGTGGAAAAACTTAAACTCGCAGAGTAGAACAGTTAACTTAACAGTCCACCCCACAACAACTGTTTGAACTTGGGGTGGATGTTCCAAGTGGAAAGTGGGTGTTCCAATTGGGGTGGGTGTTGAAAAAGTTCCAAGTGGGTAGGTATAAGTTCCAAGTTGGGGTGGGTGGAAAAATTTGGAAATGCGTTTTAATTAGGGTGGAAACCGCCACAGAACCCATAGAAATAAGCGATGTGTTAAGGTGGAAAAGTTGAGAGGAAAGTTCCAATGCAAAACGGCGTTTTTCAACTTAGGGTGGAAATTTCCACCCTAGTAGTTTTGGTTACAGTTTTCAGCATTTCAAGTTGATAGGTTTGGTCAAATTTGATACTCGATAGTTGGTTATGCCTTGGTAGTAGTTTCGCTATGTGTTTTTGATTTTGGGGCAATTAAGGTGCAGGAATTGAGAAGTTAGGATCGACAAACTGGAGTTTTAGGGTGGAAAAATTTAAACTCGCAGAGTAGAACAGTTAACTGCAAGTTCCACCCCACAACAACTGTTTGAACTTGGGGTGGATGTTCCAAGTGGAAAATGGGAGTTCCAATTGGGGTGGGTGTTGAAAAAGTTCCAAGTGGGTAGGTATAAGTTCCAAGTTGGGGTGGGTGGAAAAAAGTGGAAATGCGTCTTATTTAGGGTGGAACCCGGCACAAAACCAATAGAAATAAGGCATGTGTTAGGGTGGAAAAATTGAGAGGGAAGTTCCAATGCAAAACGGCTTTGTTCAACTTAGGGTGGAAATTTCCACCCTAGTAGTTTTGGTTACAGTTTTCAACAATTCAAGTTGATTGGTTTGATCAAATTTTATAGTATTTTCGGTTTGATAGTAGTTTGGTAGTAGTTTGGTAGTAGTTTCGCTTTGTGTTTTTGATTTTGAGTAGTTTCGCTTTGTCTTTTTGATTTTGGGGCAATTGAGGTGCGGGAATTGAAAAGTTAGGATCGACAAACTGGAGTTTTAGGATGGAAAAACTTAAACTGGCCGAGTAGAACAGTTAACTTAAACTTCCACCCCACAACAACTGTTTGAACTTGGGGTGGATGTTCCAAGTGAAAAGTGGGTGTTCCAGTTGGGGTGGGTGTTGAAAAAGTTCCAAGTGGGTAGGTATAAGTTCCAAGTTGGGGTGGGTGGAAAAACGTGGAAATGCGTTTAAGTTAGGGTGGAAACCGGCACAAAACCCATAGAAATAAGGCATGTGTTAGGGTGGAAAAGTTGAGAAGAATGTTCCAATGCAAAACGGCCTTTTTCAACTTAGGGTGGAAATTTCCACCCTAGTAGTTTTGGTTACAGTTTTCAGCATTTCAAGTTGATAGGTTTGTTCAAACTTGATACTCGATAGTTGGTTATACTTTGGTAGTAGTTTCGTTTTGTGTTTGTGATTGTGGGGCAATTAAGGTGCAGGAATGGAGAAGTTAGGATCGACAAACTGGAGTTTTAGGATGGAAAAACTTAAACTTGCACAGTAGAACAGTTGACTTAAAATTCCACCCCACAACAACTGTTTGAACTTGGGGTGGATGTTCCAAGTGAAAAGTGGGTGTTCCTTTTGGGGTGGGTGTTGAAAAAGTTCCAAAAGGGTAGGTATAAGTTCCAAGTTGGGGTGGGTGGAAAAACGTGGAAATGCGTCTTAATTAGGGTGGAAACCGGCACAAAACCCATAGAAATAAGGCATGTGTTAAGGTGGAAAAGTTGAGAGGAAAGTTCCAATGCAAAACGGTTTTTTCAATTTAAGGTGGAAATTTCCACCCTAGTAGTTTTGGTTACAGTTTTCAGCATTTCAAGTTGATAGGTTTGGTCAAATTTGATACTCGATAATTGGTTATACCTTGGTAGTAGTTTCGCTATGTGTTTGTGATTTTGGGGCAATTAAGGTGCAGGAAATGAGAAGTTAGGATCGACAAACTGGAGTTTTAAGGTGGAAAAACTTAAACTCGCAGAGTAGAACAGTTAACTGGAAATTCCACCCCACAACAACTGTTTGAACTTGGGGTGGATGTTCCAAGTGAAAAGTGGGTGTTCCATTTGGGGTGGGTGTTGAAAAAGTTCCAAGTGGGTAGGTATAAGTTCCAAGTTGGGGTGGGTGGAAAAACGTGGAAATGCGTTTTAATTAGGGTGGAAACCGGCACAAAACCCATAGAAATAAGGCATGTGTTAGGGTGGAAAAGTTGAGAGGAATGTTCCAATGCAAAACGGCCTTTTTCAATTTAGGGTGGAAATTTCCACCCTAGTAGTTTTGGTTACAGTTTTCAGCATTTCAAGTTGATAGGTTTGGTGAAATTTGATACTCGATAGTTGGTTATACCTTGGTAGTAGTTTCGCATTGTGTTTTTAATTTTGGGGCAATTAAGGTGCAGGAATTGAGAAGTTAGGATCGACAAACTGGAGGTTTAGGATGGAAAAACTTAAACTCGCAGACTAGAACAGTTAACTTAAAAGTCCACCCCACAACAACTAGTTAAACTTGGGGTGGATGTTCCATGTGGAAAGTGGGAATTCCAATTGGGGTGGGTGTTGAAAAAGTTCCAAGTTGGTAGGTATAAGTTCCAAGTTGGGGTGGGTGGAAAAACGTGGAAATGCGTTTTAATTAAGGTGGAAACCGCCACAAAACCCATAAAAACAAGGCATGTGTTAGGGTGGAAAAGTTGAGAAGAAAGTTCCAATGCAAAACGGTCTTTTTCAACTTAGGGTGGAAATTTCCACCTTAGTAGTTTTGGTTACAATTTTCAACATTTCAAGTTGATAGGTTTGGTCAAGTTTGATACTCGATAGTTGGTTATACCTTGGTAGTAGTTTCGCTTTGTGTTTTTATATTTGGGGCAATTAAGGTGCAGGAATTGAGAAGTTAGGATCGACAAAATGGAGTTTTAGGATGGAAAAACTTAAACTCGCAGAGTAGAACAGTTAACTGCAAATTCCACCCCACAACACTTGTTTGAACTTGGGGTGGATGTTCCAAGTGGAAAATGGGAGTTCCAATTGGGGTGGGTGTTGAAAAAGTTCCAAGTGGGTAGGTATAAATTCCAAGTTGGGGTGGGTGGAAAAACGTGGAAATGCGTCTTGATTAGGGTGAAAACCGGCAAAAAACCCTCAGAAGTAAGGCATGTGTTAGGGTGGAAAAGTTGAGAGGAATGTTCCAATGCAAAACGGCGTTTTTCAACTTAGGGTGAAAATTTTCACCCTAGTAGTTTTGGTCACAGTTGTAAGCATTTCAAATTGATAGGTTTGGTCAAATTTGATACTCGATAGTTGGTTATACCTTGGTAGTAGTTTCGCTTTGTGTTTTTGATGTTGGGGCAATTAAGGTGCAGGAAGTGAAAAGTTAGGATCGACAAACTGGAGGTTTAGTGTGGAAAAACTTAAACTCGCAGAGTAGAACAGTTAACTTAACAGTCCACCCCACAACAACTGTTTGAACTTGGGGTGGATGTTCCAAGTGGAAAGTGGGTGTTCCAATTGGGGTGGGTGTTGAAAAAGTTCCAAGTGGGTAGGTATAAGTTCCAAGTTGGGGTGGGTGGAAAAATTTGGAAATGCGTTTTAATTAAGGTGGAAACCGCCACAGAACCCATAGAAATAAGCGATGTGTTAAGGTGGAAAAGTTGAGAGGTAAGTTCCAATGCAAAACGGCGTTTTTCAACTTAGGGTGGAAATTTCCACCCTAGTAGTTTTGGTTACAGTTTTCAGCATTTCAAGTTGATAGGTTTGGTCAAATTTGATACTCGATAGTTGGTTATACCTTGGTAGTAGTTTCGCTTTGTGTTTTTGATTTTGGGGCAATTAAGGTGCAGGAATTGAGAAGTTAGGATCGACAAACTGGAGTTTTAGGGTGGAAAAACTTAAACTCGCAAAGCAGAACAGTTAACTTAAAATTCCATCCCACAACAACTGTTTGAACTTGGGGTGGATGTTCCAAGTGGAAAGTGGGTGTTCCAATTGGGGTGGGTGTCGAAAAAGTTCCAAGTGGGTAGGTATAAGTTCCAAGTTGGGGTGGGTGGAAAAAGTGGAAATGCGTGTTATTTAGAGTGGAAACCGCACAAAAAACCCATAGAAATAAGGCATGTGTTAGGGTGGAAAAGTTGAGAGGAATGTTCCAATGCAAAACGGCCTTTTTCAACTTAGGGTGGAAATTTCCACCCTAGTAGTTTTGGTTACAGTTTTCAGCATTTCAAGTTGATAGGTTTGGTCAAATTTGATACTCGATAGTTGGTTATACCTTGGTAGTAGTTTCGCTATGTGTTTTTGATTTTGGGGCATTTAAGGGTCAGGAATTGAGAAGTTAGGATCGACAAACTGGAGTTTTAGAGTGGAAAAACTTAAACTCGCAGAGTAGAACAGTTAATTGGAAATTTCATCCCACAACAACTGTTTGAACTTGGAGTGGATGTTCCAAGTGGAAAGTGGGTGTTCCAATTGGGGTGGGTGTTGAAAAAGTTCCAAGTGGGTAGGTATAAGTTCCAAGTTGGGGTGGGTAAAAAAACGTGGAAATGCGTTTTAATTACGGTGGAAACCGCCACAAAACCCATAGAAATAAGGCATGTAATAAGGTGGAAAAGTTGAAAGGATTGTTTCAATGCAAAACGGCCTATTTCAACTTAGGGTGGAGTTTTCCACCCTAGTAGTTTTGGTTAAGATTTTAAGCTTTTCAAGTTGATAGGTTTGGTCAAATTTGAAACTCGATAGTTGGTTATACCTTGGTAGTAGTTTCGCTTTGTGTTTTTGATTTTGGGGCAATTAAGGTGCAGGAATTGAGAAGTTAGGATCGACAAACTGGAGTTTTAGGGTGGAAAAACTTAAACTCGCAGAGTAGAACAGTTGTTTTAAAATTCCACACCACAAGAACTGTTTGAACTTGGGGTGGATGTTCCAAGTGAAAAGTGGGAGTTCCAATTGGGGTGGGTGTTGAAAAAGTTCTAAGTGGGTAGGTATGAGTTCCAAGTTGGGGTGGGTGGAAAAACGTGGAAATACGTTTTAAATGGGGTGGAAACCGGTTTAAAACCCATAAAAATAAGGCATGTGTTAAAATGGAAAAGTTGAGAGGAATGTTCCAATGCAAAACGGCCTTTTTGAGTTTAGGGTGGAAATTTCCACCCTAGTAGTTTTGGTCACAGTTTTCAGCGTTTCAAGTTGATAGGTTTGGTCAAACTTGATACTCGATAGTTGGTTATACCTTGGTAGTAGTTTCGCTGTGTGTTTTTGTTTTTGGGGCAATTAAGGTGCAGGAATTGAGAAGTTAGGATCGACAAACTGGAGTTTTAGGGTGAAAAAACTTAAACTCGCAGAGTAGAACAGTTAACTTAAAATTCCACCCCATAACAACTGTTTGAACTTGGGGTGGATGTTCCAAGTGAAAAGTGGGTGTTCCAATTGGGGTGGGTGTAGAAAAAGTTTCAAGTGGGTAGGTATAAGTTCCAAGTTGCGGTGGGTAGAGTAACGTGGAAATGCGTCTTACTTAGAGTGGAAACCGCCGGACATAAGACCAACCTCGCCTCCACGTGGTGTCCGGTGGAAACAACATTGTAATGTTGGCTAAAGAGGCTCTGGCATTTTTACTTTTTATGTTTGCCAACTTAGTCTTAGCAACGGCCTCACCTGTTGAATTCGCTCCTTGAAGCATTTCGGCTTCTTTTTCTGGCGGATGAGAAGTCGAGCTGTGAAGGAGGGAGTGGATAAATCAGGTTTGGCATTAGCGAGGATGCGGGTGGTAGGCACCAAAAATTGTTTATATGGGACATGTCAGGATTGCGTGACTGGAACTCAGATGATTGCAATGGAATCTCATAGTTGTAGAGGGTACCGGTCCAAAACGCGCTCCGTACCGCGGCCGCAAGATAGTTCAGAGGCCCGCCCCTGATCTAGCCAATTGGGGGGGCTGCCTCCGTCAGCTTGTGGAAATCTCCATGCAATTGTAGCTCCAGTTGGCGACTGGGAGGGGGCCTGCAGTTGTATTGGGGGGGCATTCCTGAGGCCACTGCACAGAATGACAAGTCCATTGCACATAGTCGCCTGGGTCCAGCTGCGGGACTTGACGTGGCCTAATAACAATTTTTTTTTTTTTTCAAATCTGGTCTTTAGGTTTTTCCCAGTTATAAAGAAAAACCAAACTTTATGAATGAAAAACAAACGAAAAAAGAAAACAGTACGGTTTGTCCCCCTAACAAGGAAAGAACCACTGTCGCAGCGAACAGTTCTTGAACTATTAAGCGGCAGTGAGAGTACACAGCTAGTCAAAACCTCTACTCCTGCAAGGGTTGAGGTGGAGACAAGTGCGAAAAAATTGCCTTCAGCCTGGACTTCTCTTCTGTTGGAGGAGAAGCCTCTGGCAAATCAAGAGGCAACAGTTTCAGCGGCATTGTCGATTGAAAAGTCGAATACCGCTCAAATATCCGGTTCGCTCACTCAGAATCCATCAATGTCTCTGGACGTTGGTAGCACGTCTGAGTGGCGTCGAGGAAAAATTTATGAAAGAAATCAGAAGCGGAAGCAGCGAGAATGGTTGTGGAAGGGGTTAGAGGGTTTGAACATCACTAACCCTGGAGATAATCCTCAAACTGCCTGCAACTCTGCATCAACGAAAAGGTCGATGGAGTCTTCTAGCACTCAATCGAGAACGTCAGAGATGCTTCGGAAGGAGCTGAGGAGCCTCAGAACCTTGATCAGGGTTCGAAGGCAACCAGTTCCTACTAAAGTAGACTGACAATCAATACCTTAGAGCAAAATTGTTGTATTTTCAAAATTCATACCGTGTATGAGTATTAGATCTGCAACAAACGCTTTAAGTAATCAAAAACAAATTCCAGCACGAAAAACCAAGTCGAATGGATTTGAATGCTGGCAGATTAATCTTCACAGAAGTAAGGCCGCTAGCTATAACTTATGTGAAGTAACAAAAAACATTCGTTCAGGTATAGTCCTAATTCAGGAACCCTGGACTTATGGAGGTGCAATCAGAAGTAAACTCAGGGGATGGAAACTTTTTCAAGGTAATAAAAAAGATAAACGTCCCCGAGCATGTATTTATGTCACTTCTGATATGACATGCTCTCTCATACCACAATTTTCTAGCGAAGATGTGGTAGCAGTGAGAGTTAAAAATGTAAGACGAGAAGGAGATAGCTTTGTCTTTGCATCGGCTTACATGGCTTTGGAAGAACCAGCTCCACCAGTAATTCTGAAAGAGCTGCTGTCATTCAGTGACAGAGATAAAATTCCTACCGTTATAGGAACTGATGCAAACGCACATCACACAGTATGGGGCTCCTCCAACGTCAATACAAGAGGTATGGATTTGCTTATGTTCTGTGCTAGTGCGAACTTGCACATCTGTAATGTGGGCAGTAAACCCACCTTCAGAACGAAAAAAAGAGAAGAAGTGCTAGATCTGACTCTAATAAACCGAAATGCTGAGAACTGTATAAGTGATTGGCATGTCAGTGATGTGCCATCCTTTTCAGATCACATGTATATTAGGTTTAGAGTTCAAAGTGGCACCAAAAGAACAAAAATGATCAGGAACGTTAGACGTACTTGCTGGAATAAGTATGCAAACGAACTTGATCACAGGTTACATGATTTGAATAGTACACCAGTTAGCATATCATCAGTAGATGATATAGAAAAACTGGCATCAACTGTTCAATCACAGATAATAAAATCTTACAATGTATCTAGCCCTCAGCGTAAGATCCGTCGTAAAACTGAAAATATTTGGTGGAATACAGAGCTAACCTGTCTCCGCAGAGAGGCTCGTAAAGCCCAACGTAAAGCCATCAAATCAAAACTTGGAAGCGATTGGGAAGCTTTCAAGCAGGCCCAATTGATTTTTAAAAATGCCGTAAGAAAAGCCAAGAGAGATTCTTGGCGTCTTTTTACGGAATCGATGAATAGCCACTGTGCAACCGCTCGGCTGGCTAAAATTATGCGTCGAAACGAAACGGTGCAACTAAGCAACGTTTTAAGACCTAATGGTCAATTCACCGAATCTTCTGTTGAGACTATGAATTGCCTTTTAGACACCCTAGCACCGGGAAGTCGGGAGGTAAACTATAGTAAAGCAGCAGAAGAACCAAATGATAACACTGCTGTGTTACCAACGCACGACGAAATTGTTAGCTCCATCTGTTCACTTGAAAAGATGGAAAGAGCAATAAACGAATTTCTGCCATTTAAGGCGCCGGGACCAGACGGTATTTACCCGGTGCTACTACAAAAAGGCTGGAATAGTATTAGAAATATATACCAAACCATTTTCCAAATGTGCTTGAAGTACAGCTATGTGCCGAAAGTATGGAAGGAAGGGACTGGTATCTTTATCCCTAAACCCGGTAAAGAAAACTATCATGAAGTTAAGTCTTTCCGGATGATCACTTTAACTTCCTTTCAACTTAAATGGTTGGAAAGGTTAGTACTGTATCATTTTAATGATGATTCTAATTTGCAAGCAAGGTTTTCTGCATTCCAGTATGGATTCAGAGCAGGAGTTTCAACTGAAACTGCACTGCATGAATTTGTACGACGCATAGAACTAAGCTTGGCAAAGAAACGAACAGCACTAGGAATATTTCTGGATATTGTTGGTGCTTTTGATAATATCACACATAGTGGCATTGCCGATGCTCTGCGAGAATTGAAGGTGTCGCCTTTTCTCGTCCATTGGATTGAGAATTTACTGAGACACCGCACAGTTCAAGTAGAGCTAAATGGTGAAAAGATTAAAAGAGAAGTAGTAAAAGGGAATCCCCAAGGTGGTATTTTGTCCCCTTTTCTATGGAACTGTGTATTAAACTCCTTGTTGGTAGACCTACGCAACAGGGGTTTTCATGTACAAGCCTATGCCGATGATGTAGCAATTTTGGTCACTGGCACCAACATGCTGTGGATCAAAGGTAGGGCTCAAAAAGCGCTAAATATTGCAAGAAATTGGGCTCATAATCAAGAGCTTCAATTCAGCAGTAAAAAGACTGAAATAGTTCTGTTTACTAACAAAAGGAAGCCGGATTTTGGAACCTTGCGTTTAAACGGACGCCAGCTAGAAATTTCCAAAGAAGCAACACTACTAGGTGTAACCCTTGATAGTAAGCTTACCTGGAAACCTCACATAACACGTATTGCTCGCAAGGCGACTGCGGCGTTATTACAATGCAGACAAATAGTGGGCAAAGCGTGGGGATTAAATCCCACCAACATGCGATGGATATACACTGCAATGATACGACCTGTTATCACATATGCGTGTACATCCTGGGTTGGTGGACTAAATAAAAAATATCTAGTGAAAAAGCTTGCTAGAGTACAAAGACTAGCTTGTCTCATGATTTCTTCAGCATTCCCCAGTACCCCCACAGGTGCTCTGGAAGTGCTGTTGAATATCATGCCAATTAATGAATTCATATTGTCAGAGGCGCTAAAAGGTTCATACAGGTTATCCCGTGTGGGCCTTTGGTCAGCCATGACAATCGGATCAACAGGGAAAACTAAAAGTCATGTTGACGTATGCAATGAAGCAAAGGAAAACTTGTCTTTGTTGAGCATGCCCGCAGATTTGATAAACAAAACAAAGGTAATTGGAAAACAGTACAATTGCCTTGTTTTAGAACGCAAGGACGCAGTGCAGTTTGAACGTGCTTTAGAACAAAGCATAATCAGATGCTACACTGACGGGTCCAAATTGAATGGAAGAGCCGGTGCGAGTTTCTATATAGAATACCCATCAGGATCTCACACAGACCAAAGTTTTTTCCATTTGGGAAGATATAGTACAGTCTTTCAGGCAGAGGTCTTCGCTATAGCTGAAGTAGCGGAGAAACTGACCATGGAAAAAACTCTAAATGAAGAAATAATAATTTTAGTGGATAGCCAAGCAGCGATACTGGCAATCCAAAATAATACTGTAAAATCTAGTACAGTATTATCATGTATCAAACACCTAAATAAATTGGGTGAAGACAATCACGTCACTGTTGCATGGACGCCGGGCCACACCGGCATCCACGGTAATGAGAAGGCGGATACACTAGCTAAATCAGGATCAGCATTTAATTGCTTCGGCCCTGAGCCTTTTGTTCCAATCCCATATGCGAGCTGTCGCGCTGCAATAAAGGATTGGAGTGTTGAAAGATGGAAAACATCTTGGATAGAACGAAAGGACTGCCTGAGCACAAAAGAAAACGTGGAGTGGGCCTCGCCCCAATTAACTCGTCGACTTTTGAGTCTCAACAGATCTAGATTAAATGAAGTGTTGCAAGTCCTCACTGGTCACTGCAACTTACAGAAACACAGGAAGACCACTGGACGTGACGAGTCACCGACATGTCCAAAATGTAACCTGGAAGAAGAAACTCCAAATCACCATATTGGAGCATGTACTTATTACCAAGCCCTTCGAAGAAAGGTGTTTGGTAAAGAAAAAACCACAATAAAATCTGTGGTACAAAAGCTAAATATAAATCTACTGGCTAAGTATTTGCAGCAGGCCGGAAGGCTTGCTGAATACGGCCAGTAGACTAATCTGAATAAAACAAAAAAAAAAAAAAAAGCGGTGAAAAATTGTAATGGGCCTAATTGATGGCCTACACAATGTGCCAGAGAGGTTTAAACGTTGTTGTTCCTCTTTGGCACCACCGCCCACTAATAATAATAATAATAGAGTGGAAACCGCCACAAAACCCATAGAAATAAAGCATGTGTTAGGGTGGAAAAGTTGAAAGGAACGTTCCAATGCAAAACGGCGTTTTTCAACTTAGGGTGGAAATTTCCACCCTAGTAGTTTTGGTTACAGTTTTCAACATTTCAAGTTGACTGGTTTGATCAAATTTGATACTCGAGAGTTGGTTATACCTTGGTAGTAGTTTCGCTTTGTGTTTTTGATGTTGGGGCAATTAAGGTGCAGGAAGTGAAAAGTTAGGATCGACAAAATCGAGGTTTAGGGTGGAAAAACTTAAACTCGCAGAGTAGAACAATTAACTTAACAGTCCACCCCACAACAACTGTTTGAACTTGGGGTGGATGTTCCAAGTGGAAAGTGGGTGTTCCAGTTGGGGTGGGTGTTGAAAAAGTTCCAAGTGGGTAGGTATAAGTTCCAAATTGGGGTGGGTGGAAAAATTTGGAAATGCGTTTTAATTAAGGTGGAAACCGCCACAGAATCCATAGAAATAAGCGATGTGTTAAGGTGGAAAAGTTGAGAGGAAAGTTTCAATGCAAAACGGCCTTTTTCAACTTAGGGTGGAAATTTCCACCCTAGTAGTTTTGGTTACAGTTTTCAGCATTTCAAGTTGATAGGTTTGGTCAAATTTGATACTCGATAGTTGGTTATGCCTTGGTAGTAGTTTCGCTATGTGTTTTTGATTTTGGGGCAATTAAGTTGCAGGAATTGAGAAGTTAGGATCGACAAAATGGAGTTTTAGGGTGGAAAAACTTAAACTCGCAGAGTAGAACAGTTAACTGCAAAATCCACCCCACAACAACTGTTTGAACTTGGGGTGGATGTTCCAAGTGGAAAAGGGGAGTTCCAATTGGGGTGGGTGTTGAAAAAGTTCCAAGTGGGTAGGTATAAGTTTCAAGTTGGGGTGGGTGGAAAAATTTGGAAATGCGTCTTATTCAGGGTGGAACCCGGCACAAAACCAATAGAAATAAGGCATGTGTTAGGGTGGAAAAGTTGAGAGGGAAGTTCCAATGCAAAACGGCCTTTTTCAACTTAGGGTGGAAATTTCCACCCTAGTAGTTTTGGTTACAGTTTTCAACAATTCAAGTTGATTGGTTTGATCAAATTTGATAGTAATTTCGGTTTGATAGTAGTTTGGTAGTAGTTTGGTAGTAGTTTCGCTTTGTGTTTTTGATTTTGAGTAGTTTCGCTTTGTCTTTTTGATTTTGGGGCAATTGAGGTGCGGGAATTGAAAAGTTAGGATCGACAAACTGGAGTTTTAGGATGGAAAAACTTAAACTGGCCGAGTAGAACAGTTAACTTAAACTTCCACCCCACAACAACTGTTTGAACTTGGGGTGGATGTTCCAAGTGAAAAGTGGGTGTTCCAATTGGGGTGGGTGGTGAAAAAGTTCCAAGTGGGTAGGTATAAGTTCCAAGTTGGGGTGGGTGGAAAAATTTGGAAATGCGTTTTAACTAGGGTGGAAACCGGCATAAAACAGTAGAAGTAAGGCATGTGTTAGGGTGCAAAAGTTGAAAAGAAGTTTCCAATGCAAAACGGCCTTTTTCAACTTAGGGTGGAAATTTCCACCCTAGTAGTTTTGGTTACAGTTTTAAGCATTTCAAGTTGATAGGTTTGGTCAAAATTGATACTCGATAGTTGGTTATACCTTGGTAGTAGTTTCGCTGTGTGTTTTTGATTTTGGGGCATTTAAGGTGCAGGAATTGAGAAGTTAGGATCGACAAAATGGAGTTTTAGGGTGGAAAACATTAAACTCGCAGAAAAAAACAGTTGCTTTGAAAAACCATCCCACAACAGCTGTTTGAACTTGGGGTGGATGTTCCAAGTGAAAAGTGGGTGTTCCAATTGGGGTGGGTGTTGAAAAGGTTCCAAGTGGGTAGGTATAAGTTCCAAGTTGGGGTGGGTAGAAAAACGTGGAAATGCGTCTTACTTAGGGTGGAAACCGGCACAAAACCCATAAAAATAAGGCATGTGTTAGAGTGGAAAAGTTGAGAAGAATGTTCCGATGCAAAACGGCGTTTTTCAACTTAGGGTGGAAATTTCCACCCTAGTAGTTTTGGTTACAGTTTTCAGCACTTCAAGTTGATAGGTGTGGTCAAATTTGATACTCGATAGTTGGTTATACCTTGGTAGTAGTTTCGCTTTGTGTTTTTGATTTTGGGGCAATCAAGGTGCAGGAATTGAGAAGTTAGGATCGACAAACTGGAGTTTTAGAGTGGAAAAACTTAAACTTGCCGAGTAGAACAGTTAACATAAAATTCCACCCCACAACAGCTGTTTGAACTTGGGGTGAATGTTCCAAGTGAAAAGTAAAAGTTTCAATTGGGGTGGGTGTTGAAAAAGTTCCAAGTGGGTAGGTATAAGTTCCAAGTTGATATGGGTGGAAAAACCTGGAAATGCGTTTTAATTAGGGTGGAAACCGCCAAAAAACCCATAGAAATAAGCCATGTGTTAGGGTGGAAAAATTAAGAGGAATGTTCCAATGCAAAACGGCCTTTTTCAACTTAGGGTGGAAGTTTCCACCCTAGTAGTTTTGGTTACAGTTTTCAGCATTTCAAGTTGATAGGTTTGGTCAAATTTGATACTCGATAGTTGGTTATACCTTGGTAGTAGTTTCGCTTTGTGTTTTTGATTTTGGGGCAATTAAGGTGCAGGAATTGAGTAGTTAGGATCGACAAAATGGAGTTTTAGGGTGGAAAAACTTAAACTCGCAAATTAGAACAGTCAATTTAAAAGTCCACCCCACAACAATTGTTTGAACTTGGGGTGGATGTTCCAAGTGAAAAAAAGGTGTTCCAATTGGGGTGGGTGTTGAAAAAGTTCCAAGTGAGTAAGTATAAGTTCCAAGTTGGAATGGGTGGAAAAACGTGGAAATGCGTCTTATTTAGGGTGGAAACCGCCACAAAACCCATAGAAATAAGGCATGTGTTAGGGTGGAAAAGTTGAGAGGAATGTTCCAATGCAAAACGGCCTTTTTCAGTTTAGGGTGGAAATTTCCATCCTAGTAGTTTTGGTTACAGTTTTCAGCATTTCAAGTTGATAGGTTTGGTCAAATTTGATACTCGATAGTTGGTTATACCTTGGTAGTAGTTTCGCTTTGTGTTTTTGATTTTGGGGCAATTAAGGTGCAGGAATTGAGAAGTTAGGATCGACAAACTGGAGCTTTAAGATGGAAAAACTTAAACTCGCGGAGTAGAACAGTTAATTTGAAATTCCACCCCACAACAGCTGCTTGAACTTGGGGTGGATGTTCCAAGTGAAAAGTGGGTGTTCCAATTGGGGTGGGTGTTGAAAAAGTTCCAAGTGGGTAGGTATAAGTTCCAAGTTGGGATGGGTGGAAAAACGTGGAAATGCGTCTTAATTAAGGTGGAAACCGCCACAAAACCCATAGAAATAAGGCATGTGTTAGGGTGGAAAAGTTGAGAGGAATGTTCCGATGCAAAACGGCGTTTTTCAACTTAGGGTGGAAATTTCCACCCTAGTAGTTTTGGTTACAGTTTTCAGCATTTCAAGTTGATAGGTTTGGTCAAATTTGATACTCGATAGTTGGTTATACCTTGGTAGTAGTTTCGTTTTGTGTTTTTGATTTTGGGGCAATTAAGGTGCAGGAATTGAGAAGTTAGGATCGATAGGTTGGAAAAACTTAAACTCGAAATGTAGAACAGTTAACTTAAATTTCCACCCCACAACAGCTGTTTGAACTTGGGGTGGATGTTCCAAGTGAAAAGTGGGTGTTGCATTAGGGGTGGGTGTTGAAAAAGTTCCAAATGGGTAGGTATAAGTTCCAAGTTGGGGTGGGTGGAAAAACGTGGAAATGCGTTTTAATTAAGGTGGAAACCGCCACAAAACCCATAGAAATAAGGCATGTGTTAGGGTGGAAAAGTTGAGAGGAATGTTCCAATGGAAAACGGTTTTTTCAACTTAGGGTGGAAATTTCCACCCTAGTAGTTTTGGTTACAGTTTTCAGCATTCCAAGTCGATTGGTTTGATCAAATTTGATACTCGATAGTTGGTTATACCTTGGTAGTTATTTCGCTTTGTGTTTTTGATTTTGGGGCAATTAAGGTGCAGGAATTGAGTAGTTAGGATCGAGAAAATGGAGTTTTAGGGTGGAAAAACTTAAACTTGCCGAATAGAACAGTTAACATATAATTCCACCCCACAACAGCTGTTTGAACTTGGGGTGGATGTTCCAAGTGAAAAGTAAAAGTTCCATATGGGGTGGGTGTTGAAAAAGTTCCAAGTGGGTAGGTATAAGTTCCAAGTTGGGATGGGTGGAAAAACGTGGAAATGCGTCTTAATTAAAATGGAAACCGCCACAAAACCCATAGAAATAAGGCATGTGTTAGGGTGGAAAAGTTGAGAGGAATTTTCCAATGCGAAATGGTTTTTTCAACTTAGGGTGGAAATTTCTACCCTAGTAGTTTTGGTTACAGTTTTCAGCGTTTCAAGTTGATAGGTTTGGTCAAATTTGATACTCCATAGTTGGTTATACCTTGGTAGTAGTTTCGCTTTGTGTTTTTGATTTTGGGGCAATTAAGGTGCAGGAATTGAGTAGTTAGGATCGACAAAATGGAGTTTTAAGGTGGAAAAACTTAAACTCGCCGAGTAAAACAGTCAACTTAAAAATCCACCCCACAACAGTTGTTTGAACTTGGTGTGGATGTTCCAAGTGAAAAGTGGGTGTTCCATATGGGGTGGGTGTTGAAAAAGTTCCAAGTGGGTAAGCATAAGTTCCAAGTTGGGGTGGGTGGAAAAACGTGGAAATGCGTCTTAAATAGGGTGGAAACCGCCACAAAACCCATAGAAATAAAGCATGTGTTAGGGTGGAAAAGTTGAGAGGAATGTTCCAATGCAAAACGGTTTTTTACCTCTTAGAATGGAAATTTGCACCCTAGTAGTTTTGGTTACAGTTTTAAGCATTTCAAGTTGATAGGTTTAGTCAAATTTGATACTCGATAGTTGGTTATACCTTGGTAGTAGTTTCGCTATGTGTTTTTGATTTTGGGGCAATTAAGGTGCAGGAATTGAGAAGTTAGGATCGACAAACTGGAGTTTTAGGATGGAAAAACTTAAATTTGCCGAGTAGAACAGTTAACTTAAAATTCCACCCCACAACAACTGTTTGCACTTGGGGTGGATGTTCCAAGTGAAAAGTGGGTGTTCCAATTGGGGTGGGTGTTGAAAACGTTCCAAGTGGGTAGGTATAAGTTCCAAGTTGGGGTGGGTGGAAAAACGTGGAAATGCGTTTTAATTAGGGTGGAAACCGCCACAAAACCCATAGAAATAAGGCATGTGTTAGGGTGGAAAAGTTGAGAGGAATGTTCCAATGCAAAACGGTTTTTTCAAGTTAGGGTGGAAATTTCCATCCTAAAAGTTTTGGTTAGAGTTTTAGGCATTTCAAGTTGATAGGTTTGGTCAAATTTGATACTCGATAGTTGGTTATACCTTGGTAGTAGTTTCGCTTTGTGTTTTTGATTTTGGGGCAATTAAGGTGCAAAAATTGAGAAGTTAGGATCGACAAACTGGAGTTTTAGGGTGGAAAAACTTAAACTCGCAAAGTAAAACAGTTAACTTAAAGTTCCACCCCACAACAACTGTTTGAACTTGGGGTGGATGTTCCAAGTGAAAAGTGGGTGTTCCAAATGGGGTGGGTGTTGAAAAAGTTCCAAGTGGGTAGGTATAAGTTCCAAGTTGGGGTGGGTGGAAAAACGTGGAAATGCGTCCTAATTAAGGTGGAAACCGGCACAAAACCCATAGAAATAAGGCATGTGTTAGGGTGGAAAAGTTGAGAGGAATGTTCCAATGCAAAACGGCCTTTTTCAACTTAGGGTGGAAATTTCCACCCTAGTAGTTTTGGTTACAGTTTTCAGCATTTCAAGTTGATAGGTTTGGTCAAAGTTGATACTCGATAGTTGGTTATACCTTGGTAGTAGTTTCGCTATGTGTTTGTGTTTTTGGGGCAATTAAGGTGCAGGAATTGAGAAGTTAGGATCGACAAAATGGAGTTTTAGGGTGAAAAAACTTAAACTCGCAGAGTAGAACAGTTAACTTAAAGTTCCACCCCATAACAACTGTTTGAACTTGGGGTGGATGTTCCAAGTGAAAAGTGGGTGTTCCAATTGGGGTGGGTGTAGAAAAAGTTCCAAGTGGGTAGGTATAAGTTCCAAGTTGGGGTGGGTAGAGTAACGTGGAAATGCGTCTTACTTTGGGTGGAAACCGCCACAAAACCCATAGAAATAAGGCATGTGTTAGGGTGGAAAAGTTGAGAGGAATGTTCCAATGCAAAACGGCCTTTTTCAACTTAGGGTGGAAATTTCCACCCTAGTAGTTTTGGTTACAGTTTTCAACATTTCAAGTTGACTGGTTTGATCAAATTTGATACTCGATAGTTGGTTATACCTTGGTAGTAGTTTCGCTTTGTGTTTTTGATTTTGGGGCAATTAAGGTGCAGGAATTGAGAAGTTAGGATCGACAAAATGGAGTTTTAGGATGGAAAAACTTAAACTTGCCGAGTAAAACAGTTAACTGGAAATTTCACCCCACAACAATTGTTTGAACTTGGGGTGGATGTTCCAAGTGAAAAGTGGGTGTTCCAGTTGGGGTGGGTGTTGAAAAAGTTCCAAGTGGGTAGGTATAAGTTCCAAGTTGGGATGGGTGGAAAAACGTGGAAATGCGTTTTAAGTAAGGTGGAAACCGCCACAAAACTCATAGAAATTAGGCATGTGTTAGGGTGGGAAAGTTGAGAGGAATAATCCAATGCAAAACGGCCTTTTTCAACTTAGGGTGGAAATTTCCACCCTAGTAGTTTTGGTTACAGTTTTCAGCATTTCAAGTTGATAGGTTTGGTCAAAAACGATACTCGATAGTTGGTTATACCTTGGTAGTAGTTTCGCTTTGTGTTTTTGGTTTTGAAGCAATTAAGGTGCAGGAATTGAGAAGTTAGGATCGACAAAATGGAGTTTTAGGGTGGAAAAATTTAAACTCGCCGAGTAGAACAGTTAACTGGAAATTCCACCCCACAACAACTGTTTGAACTTGGGGTGGATGTTCCAAGTGAAAAGTGGGTGTTCCCATTGGGGTGGGTGTTGAAAAAGTTCCAAGTGGGTAGGTATAAGTTCCAAGTTGGGATGGGTGGAAAAACGTGGAAATGCGTCTTACTTAGGGTGGAAACCGCCACAAAACCCATAGAAATAAGGCATGTGTTAGGGTGGAAAAGTTGAGAGGAATGTTCCGATGCAAAACGGCTTTTTTCAACTTGGGGTGGAAATTTCCACCCTAGTAGTTTTGAGTAGAGTTTTAAGCATTTCAAGTTGATAGGTTTGGTCAAATTTGATACTCCATAGTTGGTTATACCTTGGTAGTAGTTTCGTTATGTGTTTTTGATTTTGGGGCAATTAAGGTGCAGGAATTGAGAAGTTAGGATCGACAAAATGGAGTTTTAGGGTGGAAAAACTTAAACTTGCCGAGTAGAACAGTTAACATATAATTCCACCCCACAACAACTGTTTGAACTTGGGGTGGATGTTCCAAGTGAAAAGTGGGTGTTCCAATTGGGGTGGGTGTTGAAAAAGTTCCAAGTGGGTAGGTATAAGTTCCAAGTTGGGATGGGTGGAAGAACCTGGAAGTGCGTCTTAATTAGGGTGGAAACCGCCACAAAACCCATAGAAATAAGGCATGTGTTAGGGTGGAAAAGTTGAGAGGAATGTTCCGATGCAAAACGGCATTTTTCAACTTAGGGTGGAAATTTCCACCCTAGTAGTTTTGGTTAGAGTTTTAAGCGTTTCAAGTTGATAGGTTTGTCAAATTTGATACTCGATAGTTGGTTATACCTTGGTAGTAGTTTCGCTATGTGTTTTTGATTTTGGGGCAATTAAGGTGCAGGAATTGAGTAGTTAGGATCGACAAAATGGAGTTTTAAGGTGGAAAAACTTAATTTTGCCGAGTAGAACAGTTAACTTAAAATTCCATTCCACAACAACTGTTTGAACTTGGCATGGATGTTCCAAGTGAAAAGTGGGTGTTCCAATTGGGGTGGGTGTTGAAAAAGTTCCAAGTGGGTAGGTATAAGTTCCAAGTTGGGGTGGGTGGAAAAACGTGGAAATGCGTCTTAATTAGGGTGGAAACCGCCACAAAACCCATAGAAATAAGGCATGTGTTAGGGTGGAAAAGTTGAGAAGAATGTTCCAATGCAAAACGGCTTTCTTCAACTTAGGGTGGAAATTTCCACCCTAGTAGTTTTGGTTACAGTTTTCAGCATTTCAAGTTGATAGGTTTGGTCAAATTTGATACTCGATAGTTGGTTATACCTTGGTAGTAGTTTCGCATTGTGTTTTTGATGTTGGGGCAATTAAGGTGCAGGAATTGAGAAGTTAGGATCGACAAAATGGAGTTTTAGGGTGGAAAAACTTAAACTCGCAGAGTAAAACAGTTAACTTAAACTTCCACCCCACAACAACTGTTTGAACTTGGGGTGGATGTTCCAAGTGAAAAGTGGGTGTTCCAATTGGGGTGGGTGTTGAAAAAGTTCCAAGTGGGTAGGTATAAGTTCCAAGTTGGGGTGGGTGGAAAAACGTGGAAATGCGTCTTAATTAAAGTGGAAACCGGCACAAAACCCATAGAAATAAGGCATGTGTTAGGGTGAAAAAGTTGAGAGGAATGTTCCAATGCAAAACGGCCTTTTTCAACTTAGGGTGGAAATTTCCACCCTAGTAGTTTTGGTTACAGTTTTCAGCATATCAAGTTGATAGGTTTGGTCAAATTTGATACTCGATAGTTGGTTATACCTTGGTAGTAGTTTCGCTATGTGTTTTTGATTTTGGGGCAATTAAGGTGCAAGAATTGAGAAGTTAGGATCGACAAAATGGAGTTTTAGGGTGGAAAAACTTGAATTCGCAGAGTAGAACAGTCAACTTAAAAGTCCACCCCACAACAACTGTTTGAACTTGGGGTGGATGTTCCAAGTGAACAGTGGGTGTTCAAATTGTGGTGGGTGTTGAAAAAGTTCCAAGTGGATAGGTATAAGTTCCAAGTTGGGATGGGTGGAAAAACGTGGAAATGCGTCTTAATTAGGGTGGAAACCGCCACAAAACCCATAGAAATAAAGCATGTGTTAAAATCGAAAAGTTGAGAGGAATGTTCCGATGCAAAACGGCCTTTTTCAACTTGGGGTGGAAATTTCCACCCTAGTAGTTTTGAGTAGAGTTTTAAGCATTTCAAGTTGATAGGTTTGGTCTAATTTGATACTCGATAGTTGGTTATACCTTGGTAGTAGTTTCGTTATTTGTGTTTTTGATGTTGGGGTAAATAAGGTGGAGGAATTGAGAAGTTAGGATCGACAAACTGGAGTTTTAGGGTGGAAAAACTTAAACTTGCCGAGTAGAACAGTTAACATATACTTCCACCCCACAACAGCTGTTTGAACTTGGGGTGAATGTTCCAAGTGAAAAGTAAAAGTTTCAACTGGGGTGGGTGTTGAAAAAGTTCCAAGTGGGTAGGTATAAGTTCCAAGTTGATATGGGTGGAAAAACCTGGAAATGCGTTTTAATTAGGGTGGAAACCGCCACAAAACCCATAGAAATAAGGCATGTGTTAGGGTGGAAAAGTTGAGAGGAATGTTCCAATGCAAAACGGCCTTTTTCAACTTAGGGTGGAAGTTTCCACCCTAGTAGTTTTGGTTACAGTTTTCAGCATTTCAAGTTGATAGGTTTGGTCAAATTTGATACTCGATAGTTGGTTATACCTTGGTAGTAGTTTCGCTATGTGTTTTTGATTTTGGGGCAATTAAGGTGCAGGAATTGAGTAGTTAGGATCGACAAACTGGAGTTTTAGGGTGGAAAAACTTAAACTCGCAGATTAGAACAGTCAACTTAAAAGTCCACCCCACAACAACTGTTTGAACTTGGGGTGGATGTTCCAAGTGAAAAAAGGGTGTTCCAATTGGGGTGGGTGTTAAAAAAGTTCCAAGTGGGTAAGTATAAGTTCCAAGTTGGAATGGGTGGAAAAACGTGGAAATGCGTCTTACTTAGGGTGGAAACCGCCACAAAACCCATAGAAATAAGGCTTGTGTTAGGGTGGAAAAGTTGAGAGGAATGTTCCAATGCAAAACGGCTTTTTTCAGTTTAGGGTGGAAATTTCCATCCTAGTAGTTTTGGTTACAGTTTTCAGCATTTCAAGTTGATAGGTTTGGTCAAATTTGATACTCGATAGTTGGTTATACCTTGGTAGTAGTTTCGCTTTGTGTTTTTGATTTTGGGGCAATTAAGGTGCAGGAATTGAGAAGTTAGGATCGACAAACTGGAGCTTTAAGATGGAAAAACTTAAACTCGCGGAGTAGAACAGTTAATTTGAAATTCCACCCCACAACAGCTGCTGGAACTTGGGGTGGATGTTCCAAGTGAAAAGTGGGTGTTCCAATTGGGGTGGGTGTTGAAAAAGTTCCAAGTGGGTAGGTATAAGTTCCAAGTTGGGGTGGGTGGAAAAACGTGGAAATGCGTTTTATTTAAGGTGGAAACCGCCACAAAACCCATAAAATTAAAGCATGTGTTAGGGTGGAAAAGTTGAGAGGAATGTTCCAATGCAAAACGGCCTTTTTCAACTTAGGGTGGAAGTTTCCACCCTAGTAGTTTTGGTTACAGTTTTCTAGCATTTCAAGTTGATAGGTTTGGTCAAATTTGATACTCGATAGTTGGTTATACCTTGGTAGTAGTTTCGCTTTGTGTTTTTGATTTTGGGGCAATTAAGGTGCAGGAATTGAGAAGTTAGGATCGACAAACTGGAGTTTTTGGGGTGGAAAAACTGAAACTCGCAGAGTAGATCAGTTAACTTAAAACTCCACCCCACAACAACTGTTTGAACTTGGGGTGGATGTTCCAAGTGAAAGATGGGTGTTCCATTAGGGGTGGGTGTTGAAAAAGTTCCAAGTGGGTAGGTATAAGTTCCAAGTTGGGATGGGTGGGAAAACGTGGAAATGCGTCTTAATTAGGGTGGAAACCGCCACAAAACCCATAGAAATAAGGCATGTGTTAGGGTGGAAAAGTTGAGAGGAATGTTCCAATGCAAAACGGCCTTTTTCAACTTAGGGTGGAAATTTCCACCCTAGTAGTTTTGGTTACAGTTTTCAGCATTTCAAGTTGATAGGTTTGGTCAAATTTGATACTCGATAGTTGGTTATACCTTGGTAGTAATTTCGTTTTGTGTTTTTGGTTTTGGGGCAATTAAGGTGCAGAAAATGAGAAGTTAGGATCGACAGGTTGGAAAAACTTAAACTCGAAGTGTAGAAGAGTTAACTTAAAATTCCACCGCACAACAGCTGTTTGAACTTGGGGTGGATGTTCCAAGTGAAAAGTGGGTGTTCCATTAAGGGTGGGTGTTGAAAAAGTTCCAAATGGGTAGGTATAAGTTCCAAGTTGGGGTGGGTGGAAAAAAGTGGAAATGCGTCTTAATTAGGGTGGGAACCGCCACAAAACCCATAGAAATAAGGCATGTGTTAGGGTGGAAAAGTTGAGAGGAAAGTTCCAATGCAAAACGGCCTTTTTCAACTTAGGGTGGAAATTTCCACCCTAGTAGTTTTGGTTACAGTTTTCAGCATTTCAAGTTGATAGGTTTGGTCAAATTTGATACTCGATAGTTGGTTATACCTTGGTAGTAGTTTCGTTTTGTGTTTTTGATTTTGGGGCAATTAAAGTGCAGGAAATGAGAAGTTAGGATCGACAGGATGGAAAAACTTAAACTCGAAGTGTAGAACAGTTAACTTAAACTTCCACCCAACAACAGCTGTTTGAATTTGAGGTGGATGTTCCAAGTGAAAAGTGGGTGTTCCATTAGGGGTGGGTGTTGAAAAAGTTCCAAGTGGGTAGGTATAAGTTCCAAGTTGGGGTGGGTGGAAAAACGTGGAAATGCGTCTTGATTAGGGTGGAAACCGCCACAAACCCCATAGAAATAAAGGATGTGTTAGGGTGGAAAAGTTGAGAGGAATGTTGCAATGCAAAACGGCCTTTTTCAACTTAGGGTGGAAATTTCCACCCTAGTAGTTTTGGTTACAGTTTTCAGCATTTCAAGTTGATAGGTTTGGTCAAATTTGATACTCGATAGTTGGTTATACCTTGGTAGTAGTTTCGCTATGTGTTTTTGATTTTGGGGCAATTAAGGTGCAGGAATTGAAAAGTTAGGATCGACAAAATGGAGTTTTAGGGTGGAAAAACTTGAATTCGCAGAGTAGAACAGTCAACTTAAAAGTCCACCCCACAACAACTGTTTGAACTTGGGGTGGATGTTCCAAGTGAACAGTGGGTGTTCCAATTGTGGTGGGTGTTGAAAAAGTTCCAAGTGGATAGGTATAAGTTCCAAGTTGGGATGGGTGGAAAAACGTGGAAATGCGTCTTAATTAGGGTGGAAACCGCCACAAAACCCATAGAAATAAGGCATGTGTTAAAATCGAAAAGTTGAGAGGAATGTTCCGATGCAAAACGGCCTTTTTCAACTTGGGGTGGAAATTTCCACCCTAGTAGTTTTGAGTAGAGTTTTAAGCATTTCAAGTTGATAGGTTTGGTCTAATTTGATACTCGATAGTTGGTTATACCTTGGTAGTAGTTTCGTTATTTGTGTTTTTGATGTTGGGGTAAATAAGGTGGAGGAATTGAGAAGTTAGGATCGACAAACTGGAGTTTTAAAGTAGAAAAACTTAAACTTGCCGAGTAGAACAGTTAACATATAATTCCACCCCACAACAGCTGTTTGAACTTGGGGTGAATGTTCCAAGTGAAAAGTAAAAATTTCAATTGGGGTGGGTGTTGAAAAAGTTCCAAGTGGGTAGGTATAAGTTCCAAGTTGATATGGGTGGAAAAACCTGGAAATGCGTTTTAATTAGGGTGGAAACCGCCACAAAACCCATAGAAATAAGGCATGTGTTAGGGTGGAAAAGTTGAGAGGAATGTTCCAATGCAAAACGGCCTTTTTCAACTTAGGGTGGAAGTTTCCACCCTAGTAGTTTTGGTTACAGTTTGCAGCATTTCAAGTTGATAGGTTTGGTCAAATTTGATACTCGATAGTTGGTTATACCTTGGTAGTAGTTTCGCTATGTGTTTTTGATTTTGGGGCAATTAAGGTGCAGGAATTGAGTAGTTAGGATCGACAAAATGGAGTTTTAGGGTGGAAAAACTTAAACTCGCAGATTAGAACAGTCAACTTAAAAGTTTACCCCACAACAACTGTTTGAACTTGGGGTGGATGTTCCAAGTGAAAAAGGGTGTTCCAATTGGGGTGGGTGTTAAAAAAGTTCCAAGTGGGTAAGTATAAGTTCCAAGTTGGAATGGGTGGAAAAACGTGGAAATGCGTCTTACTTAGGGTGGAAACCGCCACAAAACCCATAGAAATAAGGCATGTGTTAGGGTGGAAAAGTTGAGAGGAATGTTCCAATGCAAAACGGCTTTTTTCAATTTAGGGTGGAAATTTCCATCCTAGTAGTTTTGGTTACAGTTTTCAGCATTTCAAGTTGATAGGTTTGGTCAAATTTGATACTCGATAGTTGGTTATACCTTGGTAGTAGTTTCGCTTTGTGTTTTTGATTTTGGGGCAATTAAGGTGCAGGAATTGAGAAGTTAGGATCGACAAACTGGAGCTTTAAGATGGAAAAACTTAAACTCGCGGAGTAGAACAGTTAATTTGAAATTCCACCCCACAACAGCTGCTTGAACTTGGGGTGGATGTTCCAAGTGAAACGTGGGTGTTCCAATTGGGGTGGGTGTTGAAAAAGTTCCAAGTGGGTAGGTATAAGTTCCAAGTTGGGATGGGTGGGAAAACGTGGAAATGCGTCTTAATTAGGGTGGAAACCGCCACAAAACCCATAGAAATAAGGCATGTGTTAGGGTGGAAAAGTTGAGAGGAATGTTCCAATGCAAAACGGCCTTTTTCAACTTAGGGTGGAAATTTCCACCCTAGTAGTTTTGGTTACAGTTTTCAGCATTTCAAGTTGATAGGTTTGGTCAAAGTTGATACTCGATAGTTGGTTATACCTTGGTAGTAATTTCGTTTTGTGTTTTTGGTTTTGGGGCAATTAAGGTGCAGAAAATGAGAAGTTAGGATCGACAGGTTGGAAAAACTTAAACTCGAAGTGTAGAAGAGTTAACTTAAAATTCCACCCCACAACAACTGTTTGAAGTTGGGGTGGATGTTCCAAGTGAAAAGTGGGTTTTCCATTAGGGGTGGGTGTTGAAAAAGTTCCAAATGGGTAGGTATAAGTTCCAAGTTGGGGTGGGTGGAAAAACGTGGAAATGCGTCTTAATTAGGGTGGGAACCGCCACAAAACCCATAGAAATAAGGCATGTGTTAGGGTGGAAAAGTTGAGAGGAAAGTTCCAATGCAAAACGGCGTTTTTCAACTTAGGGTGGAAATTTCCACCCTAGTAGTTTTGGTTACAGTTTTCAGCATTTCAAGTTGATAGGTTTGGTCAAAGTTGATACTCGATAGTTGGTTATACCTTGGTAGTAGTTTCGTTTTGTGTTTTTGATTTTGGGGCAATTAAGGTGCAGGAAATGAGAAGTTAGGATCGACAAGATGGAAAAACTTAAACTCGAAGTGTAGAACAGTTAACTTAAACTTCCACCCAACAACAGCTGTTTGAACTTGAGGTGGATGTTCCAAGTGAAAAGTGGGTGTTCCATTAGGGGTGGGTGTTGAAAAAGTTCCAAGTGGGTAGGTATAAGTTCCAAGTTGGGGTGGGTGGAAAAACGTGGAAATGCGTCTTAATTAGGGTGGAAACCGCCACAAAACCCATAAAAATAAGGCATGTGTTAAAATGAAAATTTTGAAAAGAATGTTTTATTGCAAAGCGGCCTTTTTCAACTTAGGGTGGAAATTTCCACCCTAGTAGTTTTGGTTACAGTTTTCAGCATTTCAAGTTGATAGGTTTGGTCAAATTTGATACTCGATAGTTGGTTATACCTTGGTAGTAGTTTCGCTTTGTGTTTTTGATTTTGGGGCAATTAAGGTGCAGGAATTGAGAAGTTAGGATCGACAAACTGTAGTTTTAGGGTGGAAAAACTTAAACTCGCAGAGTAGAACAGTTAACTTAAAATTCCACTTCACAACAAATGTTTGAACTTGGGGTGGATGTTCCAAGTGAAAAGTGGGTGTTCCATATAAGGTGGGTGTTGAAAAAGTTCCAAGTGGGTAGGTATAAGTTCCAAGTTGGGGTGGGTGGAAAAACGTGGAAATGCGTCTTAATTGGGGTGGAAACCGGCACAAAACCCATAGAAACAAGGCATGTGTTAGGGTGGAAAAGTTGAGAGGAAAGTTCCAATGCAAAACGGCGTTTTTCGACTTAGGGTGGAAATTTCCACCCTAGTAAATTTGGTTACAGTTTGCAGCATTTCAAGTTGATAGGTTTGGTCAAATTTGATACTCGATAGTTGGTTATACCTTGGTAGTAGTTTCGCTTTGTGTTTTTGATTTTGGGGCAATTAAGGTGCAGGAATTGAGAAGTTGGGGTCGACAAACTGAAGTTTTAGGATGGAAAAACTTAAACTCGAAGTGTAGAACAGTTAACTTAAACTTCCATCCCACAACAACTGTTTGAACTTGGGGTGGATGTTCCAAGTGAAAAGTGGGTGTTCCAATTGGGGTGGGTGTTGAAAAAGTTCCAAGTGGGTAAGTATAAGTTTAAAGTTGGAATGGGTGGGAAAACGTGGAAATGCGTCATATTTAGGGTGGAAACCGCCACAAAACCCATAGAAATAAGGCAAGTGTTAGGGTGGAAAAGTTGAGAGGAATGTTCCAATGCAAAACGGCTTTTTTCAGTTTAGGGTGGAATTTTCCACCCTAGTAGTTTTGGTTACAGTTTTCAGCATTTCAAGTTGATAGGTTTGGTCAAATTTGATACTCGATAGTTGGTTATACCTTGGTAGTAGTTTCGTTTTGTGCTTTTGATTTTGAAGCAATTAAGGTGCAGGAATTGAGAAGTTAGGATCGACAAACTGGAGCTTTAAGATGGAAAAACTTAAATTCCCGGAGTAGAACAGTTAATTTGAAATTCCACCCCACAACAGCTGCTTGAACTTGGGGTGGATGTTCCAAGTGAAAAGTGGGTGTTCCAATTGGGGTGGGTGTTGAAAAAGTTCCAAGTGGGTAGGTATAAGTTCCAAGTTGGGGTGGGTGGAAAAACGTGGAAATGCGTCTTAATTAGGGTGGAAACCGCCACAAAACCCATAAAAATAAAGCATGTGTTAGGGTGGGAAAGTTGAGAGGAATGTTCCAATGCAAAACGGTTTTCTTCAACTTAGGGTGGAAATTTCCACCCTAGTAGTTTTGGTTACAGTTTTCTAGCATTTCAAGTTGATAGGTTTGGTCAAATTTGATACTCGATAGTTGGTTATACCTTGGTAGTAGTTTCGCTTTGTGTTTGTGATTTTGGGGCAATTAAGGTGCAGGAATTGAAAAGTTAGGATCCACAAAATGGAGTTTTTGGGGTGGAAAAACTTAAACTCGCAGAGTAGAACAGTTAACTTAAAATTCCACCCCACAACAACTGTTTGAACTTGGGGTGGATGTTCCAAGTGAAAAGTGGGTGTTCCATTAGGGGTGGGTGTTGAAAAAGTTCCAAGTGGGTAGGTATAAGTTCCAAGTTGGGATGGGTGGGAAAACGTGGAAATGCGTCTTAATTAGGGTGGAAACCGCCACAAAACCCATAGAAATAAGGCATGTGTTAGGGTGGAAAAGTTGAGAGGAATGTTCCAATGCAAAACGGCGTTTTTCAACTTAGGGTGGAAATTTCCACCCTAGTAGTTTTGGTTACAGTTTTCAGCATTTCAAGTTGATAGGTTTGGTCAAATTTGATACTCGATAGTTGGTTATACCTTGGTAGTAGTTTCGTTTTGTGTTTTTGGTTTTGGGGCAATTAAGGTGCAGGAAATGAGAAGTTAAGATCGACAGGTTGGAAAAACTTAAACTCGAAATGTAAAACAGTTAATTTAAATTTCCACCCCACAACAGCTGTTTGAACTGGGGGTGGATGTTCCAAGTGAAAAGTGGGTGTTCCATTAGGGGTGGGTGTTGAAAAAGTTCCAAATGGGTAGGTATAAGTTCCAAGTTGGGGTGGGTGGAAAAACCTGGAAATGCGTCTTAATTAGGGTGGAAACCGCCACAAAACCCATAGAAATAAGGCATGTGTTAGGGTGGAAAAGTTGAGAGGAATGTTCCAATGCAAAACAACCTTTTTCAACTTAGGGTGGAAATTTCCACCCTAGTAGTTTTGGTTACAGTTTTCAGCATTCCAAGTCGATTGGTTTGATCAAAATTGATACTCGATAATTGGTTATACCTTGGTAGTAGTTTCGCTTTGTGTTTTTGATTTTGGGGCAATTAAGGTGCAGGAATTGAGTAGTTAGGATCGACAAAATGGAGTTTTAAGGTGGAAAAAATTAAACTTGCCGAATAGAACAGTTAACATATAATTCCACCCCACAACAGCTGTTTGAACTTGGGGTGGATGTTCCAAGTGAAAAGTGGGTGTTCCATATGGGGTGGGTGTTGAAAAAGTTCCAACTGGGTAGGTATAAGTTCCAAGTTGGGGTGGGTGGAAAAACGTGGAAATGCGTTTTAAATAGGGTGGAAACCGCCACAAAATTCATAGAAATTAGGCATGTGTCGGGGTGGAAAAGTTGAGAGGAATGTTCCAATGCAAAACGGTTTTTTCAACTTAGGGTGGAAATTTCCACCCTAGTAGTTTTGGTTACAGTTTTCAGCATTTCAAGTTGATAGGTTTGGTCAAATTTGATACTCGATAGTTGGTTATACCTTGGTAGTAGTTTCGCTATGTGTTTTTGATTTTGGGGCATTTAAGGTGCAGGAATTGAGAAGTTGGATCGACAAAATGGAGTTTTAGGGTGGGAAAACTTAAACTTGCTTAATAGAACAGTTAACTGGAAATTCCATCCCACAACAACTGTTTGAATTTGGGGTGGATGTTCCAAGTGAAAAGTGGGTGTTCCAACTGGGGTGGGTGTTGAAAAAGTTCCAAGTGGGTAGGTATAAGTTCCAAGTTGGGGTGGGTGGAAAAACGTGGAATTGCGTTTTATTTAGGGTGGAAACCGCCACAAAACCCATAGAAATAAGCCATGTGTTAGGGTGGAAAAGTTGAGAGGAATGTTCCAATGCAAAACGGCCTTTTTCAACTTAGGGTGGAAATTTCCACCCTAGTAGTTTTGGTTAGAGTTTTAGGCATTTCAAGTTGATAGGTTTGGTCAAATTTGATACTCGATAGTTGGTTATACCTTGGTAGTAGTTTCGCTTTGTGTTTTTGTTGTTGGGGCAATTGAGGTGCAGGAATTGAGAAGTTAGGATCGACAAACTGGAGTTTTAAGGTGGAAAAACTTAAACTCGCAGAGTAGAACAGTTAACCTAAAGTTCCACCCCACAACAACTGTTTGAACTCTGGGTGGATGTTCCAAGTGAAAAGTGGGTGTTCCAACTGGGGTGGGTGTTGAAAAAATTCCAAGTGGGTAGGTATAAGTTCCAAGTTGGGGTGGGTGGAAAAACGTGGAAATGCGTCTTAATTAGGGTGGAAACCGCCACAAAACCCATAGAAATAAGGCATGTGTTAGGGTGGAAAAGTTGAGAAAAAAGTTTTAATGCAAAACGGCCTTTTCTAACTTTGGGTGGAAATTTCCACCCTAGTAGTTTTGAGTAGAGTTTTAAGCATTTCAAGTTGATAGGTTTGGTCAAATTTGATACTCGATAGTTGGTTATACCTTGGTAGTAGTTTCGCTATGTGTTTTTGATTTTGGGGCAATTAAGGTGCAGGAATTGAAAAGTCAGGATCGACAAAATGGAGTTTTAGGGTGGAAAAACTTAAACTTGCCGAGTAGAAGAGTTAACATATAATTCCACCCCACAACAGCTGTTTGAACTTGGGGTGGATGTTCCAAGTGAAAAGTAAAAGTTCCATATGAAGTGGGTGTTGAAAAAGTTCCAAGTGGGTAGGTATAAGTTCCAAGTTGGGATGGGTGGAAAAACGTGGAAATTCGTCTTATTTAAAGTGGAAACCGCCACAAAACCCATAGAAATAAGGCATGTGTTAGGGTGGAAAAGTTGAGAGCAATGTTCCAATGCAAAACGGTTTTTTCAACTTAGGGTGGAAATTTCCACCCTAGTAGTTTTGGTTAGAGTTTTAAGCATTTCAAGTTGATAGGTTTGGTCAAATTTGATACTCGATAGTTGGTTATACCTTCGTAGTAGTTTCGCTTTGTGTTTTTGATGTTGGGGCAATTAAGGTGCAAAAATTGAGAAGTTAGGATCGACAAACTGGAGTTTTAGGGTGGAAAAACTTAAACTCGCAGAGTAGAACAGTTAACTTAAACTTCCACCCCACAACAACTGTTTGAACTTGGGGTGGATGTTCCAAGTGAAAAGTGGGTGTTCCAATTGGGGTGGGTGTTGAAAAAGTTCCAAGTGGGTAGGTATAAGTTCCAAGTTGGGGTGGGTGGAAAAACGTGGAAATGCGTCTTAATTAGGGTGGAAACCGCCACAAAACCCATAAAATTAAGGCATGTGTTAGGGTGGAAAAGTTGAGAAGAATGCTCCGATGCAAAACGGCCTTTTTCAACTTAGGGTGGAAATTTCCACCCTAGTAGTTTTGGTTACAGTTTTCAGCATTTCAAGTTGATAGGTTTGGTCAAATTTGATACTCGATAGTTGGTTATACCTTGGTAGTAGTTTCGCTTTGTGTTTTTGATTTTGGGGCAATTAAGGTGCAGGAATTGAGAAATTAGGATCGACAAACTGGAGTTTTAGGATGGAAAAATTTAAACTCGAAGAGTAGAACAGTTAACTTAAAGTTCCACCCCACAACAACTGTTTGAACTTGGGGTGGATGTTCCAAGTGAAAAGTGGGTGTTCCATATAAGGTGGGTGTTGAAAAAGTTCCAAGTGGGTAGGTATAAGTTCCAAGTTGGGGTGGGTGGAAAAACGTGGAAATGCGTCTTAATTAGAGTGGAAACCGCCACAAAACCCATAGAAATAAGGCATGTGTTAGGGTGGAAAAGTTGAGAGGAATGTTTCAATGCAAAACGGCGTTTTTCAACTTAGGGTGGAAATTTCCACCCTAGTAGTTTTGGTTACAGTTTTCAGCAATTCAAGTTGATAGGTTTGGTCAAATTTGATACTCGATAGTTGGTTATACCTTGGTAGTAGTTTCGTTATGTGTTTTTGATTTTGGGGCAATTAAGGTGCAGGATATGAGAAGTTAGGATCGACAAACTGTAGTTTTAGGGTGGAAAAACTTAAACTCGCGGAGTAAAACAATTAACTTAAACTTCCACCCCATAAACACTGTTTGAACTTTGGGTGGATGTTCCAAGTGAAAAGTGGGTGTTCCAATTGGGGTGTGTGTTGAAAAAGTTCCAAGTGGGTAGGTATAAGTTCCAAGTTGGGGTGGGTGGAAAAACGTGGAAATGCGTCTTAATTAGAGTGGAAACCGCCACAAAACCCATAGAAATAAGGCATGTGTTAAGGTGGAAAAGTTGAGAGGAATGTTCCAATGCAAAACGGCGTTTTTCATATTAGGGTGGAAATTTCCACCCTAGTAGTTTTGGTTACAGTTTTAAGCATTTCAAGTTGATAGGTTTGGTCAAAGTTGATACTCGATAGTTGGTTATACCTTGGTAGTAGTTTCGTTATGTGTTTTTGATTTTGGGGCAATTAAGGTGCAGGAAATGAGAAGTTAGGATCGACAGGATGGAAAAACTTAAACTCGAAGTGTAGAACAGTTAACTTAAACTTCCACCCAACAACAGCTGTTTGAGTTTATGGTGGATGTTCCAAGTGAAAAGTGGGTGTTCCATTAGGGGTGGGTGTTGAAAAAGTTCCAAGTGGGTTGGTATAAGTTCCAAGTTGGGGTGGGTGGAAAAACGTGGAAATGCGTCTTACTTAGGGTGGAAACCGGCACAAAACCCATAGAAATAAGGCATGTGTTAGGGTGGAAAAGTTGAGAGGAATGTTCCAATGCAAAACGGCTTTTTTCAACTTAGGGTGGAAATTTCCACCCTAGTAGTTTTGGTTAGAGTTTTAGGCATTTCAAGTTGATAGGTTTGGTCAAATTTGATACTCGATAGTTGGTTATACCTTGGTAGTAGTTTCGCTTTGTGTTTTTGATTTTGGGGCAATTAAGGTGCAGGAATTGAGAAGTTGGGGTCGACAAACTGGAGTTTTAGGATGGGAAAACTTAAACTCGAAGTGTAAAACAGTTTACTTAAACTTCCACCCCACAACAGCTGTTTGAAGTTGGGGTGGATGTTCGAAGTGAAAAGTGGGTGTTCCAATTGGGGTGGGTGTTGAAAAGTTCCAAGTGGGTAGGTATAAGTTCCAAGTTGGGGTGGGTGGAAAAACGTGGAAATGCGTCTTAATTAGGGTTGAAACCGCCACAAAACCCATAGAAATAAGGCATGTGTTAGGGTGGAAAAATTGAAAGGAATGTTCCAATGCAAAACGGCTTTTTTTAACTTAGGGTGGAAATTTCCACCCTAGTAGTTTTGGTTACAGTTTTCAGCATTTCAAGTTGATAGGTTTGGTCAAATTTGATACTCGATAGTTGGTTATACCTTGGTAGTAGTTTCGCTTTGTGTTTTTGATTTTGGGGCAATTAAAATGCAGGAATTGAAAAGTTAGGATCGACAAACTGGAGTTTTAGGATGGAAAAATTTAAACTCCAAGAGTAGAACAGTTAACTTAAAAATCCACCCCACAACAACTGTTTGAACTTGGGGTGGATGTTCCAAGTGAAATGTGGGTGTTCCTTATAAAGTGGGTGTTGAAAAAGTTCCAAGTGGGTAGGTATAAGTTCCAAGTTGGGGTGGGTGGAAAAACGTGGAAATGCGTCTTAATTAGGGTGGAAACCGCCACAAAACCCATGGAATTAAGGCATGTGTTAGGGTGGAAAAGTTGAGAGGAATGTTCCAATGCAAAACGGCGTTTTTCAACTTAGGGTGGAAATTTCCACCCTAGTAGTTTTGGTTACAGTTTGCAGCATTTCAAGTTGATAGGTTTGGTCAAGTTTGAAACTCGATAGTTGGTTATACCTTGGTAGTAGTTTCGCTTTGTGTTTTTGGTTTTGGGGCAATTAAGGTGCAGGAATTGAGAAGTTGGGGTCGACAAACTGGAGTTTTAGGATGGGAAAACTTAAACTCGAAGTGTAAAACAGTTTACTTAAACTTCCACCCCACAACAGCTGTTTGAAGTTGGGGTGGATGTTCGAAGTGAAAAGTGGGTGTTCCAATTGGGGTGGGTGTTGAAAAGTTCCAAGTGGGTAGGTATAAGTTCCAAGTTGGGGTGGGTGGAAAAACCTGGAAATGCGTCTTAATTAGGGTTGAAACCCCCACAAAACCCATAGAAATAAGGCATGCGTTAGGGTGGAAAAATTGAAAGGAATGTTCCAATGCAAAACGGCTTTTTTTAACTTAGGGTGGAAATTTCCACCCTAGTAGTTTTGGTTACAGTTTTCAGCATTTCAAGTTGATAGGTTTGGTCAAATTTGATACTCGATAGTTGGTTATACCTTGGTAGTAGTTTCGCTTTGTGTTTTTGATTTTGGGGCAATTAAGGTGCAGGAATTGAGAAGTTAGGATCGACAAACTGGAGTTTTAGGATGGAAAAACTTAAACTCGCAGAGTAGAACAGTTAACTTAAACTTCACCCCAACAACAACTGTTTGAACTTGGGGTGGATGTTCCAAGTGAAGCGTGGGTGTTCCAAATGGGGCTGGTCTTGAAACAGTTCCAAGTGGGTAGGTATAAGTTCCAAGTTGGAATGGGTGGAAAAACCTGGAAATGCGTTTTAATTAGGGTGGAAACCGCCACAGAACCCATAGAAACAAGACATGTGTTAGGGTGGAAAAGTTGAGAGGAATGTTCCAATGCAAAACGGCCTTTTTCAACTTAGGGTGGAAATTTCCACCCTAGTAGTTTTGGTTACAGTTTTCAGCATTTCAAGTTGATAGGTTTGGTCAAATTTGATACTCGATAGTTGGTTATACCTTGGTAGTAGTTTCGCTTTGTGTTTTTGATTTTGGGGCAATTAAGGTGCAGGAATTGAGAAGTTAGGATCGACAAACTGGAGTTTTAGGGTGGAAAAACTTAAACTCGCAGAGTAGAAGAGTTGACTTAAACTTCCATCCCACAACAACTGTTTGAACTTAAGGTGGATGTTCCAAGTGGAAAGTGGGAGTTCCAGTTGGGGTGGGTGTTGAAAAAGTTCCAAGTGGGTAGGTATAAGTTCCAAGTTGGGGTGGGTGGAAAAACGTGGAAATGCGTCTTAAATAGGGTGGAAACCGGCACAGAACCCATAAAAATAAGGCATGTGTTAAGGTGGAAAAGTTGAGAGGAATGTTTCACGGCAAAACGGTTTTTTTCAACTTAGGGTGGAAATTTCCACCCTAGTAGTTTTGGTCACAGTTTTCAGCATTTCAAGTTGATAGGTTTGGTCAAATTTGATACTCGATAGTTGGTTATACCTTGGTAGTAGTTTCGCTTTGTGTTTTTGATTTTGGGGCGTTTAAGGTGCAGGAATTGAGAAGTTAGGATCGACAAACTGGAGTTTTAGGATGGAAAAACTTAAACTTGCCGAATAAAACAATTAACTGGAAATTCCACCCCACAAGAGTTGTTTGAAATTGGGGTGGATGTTCCAAGTGAAATGTGGGTGTTCCATTTAGGGTGGGTGTTGAAAAAGTTCCAAGTGGGTAGGTATAAGTTCCAAGTTGGGGTGGGTGGAAAAACGTGGAAGTGCGTCTTAATTAGGTTGGAAACCGCCACAAAACCCATAGAAATAAGGCATGTGTTAAGGTGGAAAAGTTGAGAGGAAAGTTCCAATGCAAAACGGCCTTTTTCAACTTAGGGTGGAAATTTCCACCCCAGTAATTTTGGTTACAGTTTTCAGCATTTCAAGTTGATAGGTTTGGTCAAATTTGATACTCGATAGTTGGTTATACCTTGGTAGTAGTTTCGCTATGTGTTTTTGCTTTTGGGGCAATTAAGGTGCAGGAATTGAGAAGTTAGGATCGACAAATAGGAGTTTTAAGGTGGAAAAACTTAAACTCGCAGAGTAGAACAGTTAACTCGAAATTCCACCCCACAAAAACTGTTTGAACTTGGGGTGGATGTTCCAAGTGAAAAATGTGTGTTTCAGTTGGGGTGGGTGTTGAAAAAGTTCCAAGTGGGTAGGTATAAGTTCCAAGTTGGGGTGGGTGGAAAAACGTGGAAATGCGTCTTAATTAGGGTGGAAACCGCCATAAAACCCATAGAAATAAGGCATGTGTGAGGGTGGGAAAGTTGAGAGGAATGTTCCAATCAAAGCGGCCTTTTTTCAACTTAGGGTGGAAATTTCCACCCTAGTAGTTTTGGTTACAGTTTTCAGCATTTCAAGTTGATAGGTTTGGTCAAATTTGATACTCGATAGTTGGTTATACCTTAGTAGTAGTTTCGCTATGTGTTTTTGATTTTGGGGCAATTAAAGTGCAGGAATTGAGAAGTTAGGATCGACAAAATGGAGTTTTTGGGGTGGAAAAACTTAAACTCGCAGAGTAGAACAGTGGACTTAAATTTCCACCCCACAACAACTGTTTGAACTTGGGGTGGATGTTCCAAGTGAAAAGTGGGTGTTCCAACTGGGGTGGGTGTTGAAAAAGTTCCAAGTGGGTAGGTATAAGTTCCAAGTTGGGATGGGTGGAAAAACGTGGAAATGCGTTTTGATTAGGGTGGAAACCGCCACAAAACCCATAGAAATAAGGCATGTGTTAGGGTGGAAAAGTTGAGAGGAATGTTCCAATGCAAAACGGCCTTTTTCAACTTAGGGTGGAAATTTCCACCCTAGTAGTTTTGGTTACAGTTTGCAGCATTTCAAGTTGATAGGTTTGGTCAAATTTGATACTCGATAGTTGGTTATACCTTGGTAGTAGTTTCGCTTTGTGTTTTTGATTTTGGGGCAATTAAGGTGCAGGAAATGAGAAGTTAGGATCGACAGGATGGAAAAACTTAAACTCGAAGTGTAGAACAGTTAACTTAAACTTCCACCCCACAACAGCTGTTTGAATTTGAGGTGGATGTTCCAAGTGAAAAGTGGGTGTTCCATTAGGGGTGGGTGTTAAAAAAGTTCCAAGTGGGTAGGTATAAGTTCCAAGTTGGGGTGGGTGGAAAAACGTGGAAATGCGTTTTAATTAGGGTGGAAACCGCCACAAAACCCATAGAAATAAGGCATGTGTTAAAATGGAAAATTTGCAAACAACTTTTCAATGCAAAACGGCCTTTTTCAACTTAGGGTGGAAATTTCCACCCCAGTAGTTTTGGTTACAGTTTTCAGCATTTCAAGTTGATAGGTTTGGTCAAATTTGATACTCGATAGTTGGTTATACCTTGGTAGTAGTTTCGTTTTGTGTTTTTGATTTTGGGGCAATTAAGGTGCAGGAATTGAGAAGTTAGGATCGACAAAATGGAGTTTTAGGGTGGAAAAACTTAAACTCGCAGAGTAGAACAGTTAACTTAAATATCCATTTCACAACAAATGTTTGAACTTGGGGTGGATGTTCCAAGTGGAAAGTTGGTGTTCCAATTGGGGTGGGTGTTGAAAAAGTTCCAAGTGGGTAGGTATAAGTTCCAAGTTGGGGTGGGTGGAAAAACGTGGAATGGCGTCTGGATTGGGGTGGAAACCGCCACAAAACCCATAAAAATATGGCATGTGTTAGGGTGGAAGAGTTGAGAGGAATGTTCCAATGCAAAACGGCCTTTTTCAACTTAGGGTGGAAATTTCCACCCTAGTAGTTTTGGTTACAGTTTTCAGCATTTCAAGTTGATAGGTTTGGTCAAATTTGATACTCGATAGTTGGTTATACTTTGGTAGAAGTTTCGCTTTGTGTTTTTGATTTTGGGGCAATTAAGGTGCAGGAATTGAGAAGTTAGGATCGACAAACTGGAGTTTTAGGATGGAAAAATTTAAACTCCAAGAGTAGAATAGTTAACTTAAAAATCCACCCCACAACAACTGTTTGAACTTGGGGTGGATGTTCCAAGTGAAATGTGGGTGTTCCTTATAAAGTGGGTGTTGAAAAAGTTCCAAGTGGGTAGGTATAAGTTCCAAGTTGATGTGGGTGGAAAAACGTGGAAATGCGTCTTAATTAAGGTGGAAACCGCCACAAAACCCATGGAATTAAGGCATGTGTTAGGGTGGAAAAGTTGAGAGGAATGTTCCAATGCAAATCGGCCTTTTTCAACTTAGGGTGGAAATTTCCACCCTAGTAATTTTGGTTACAGTTTGCAGCATTTCAAGTTGATAGGTTTGGTCAAGTTTGATACTCGATAGTTGGTTATACCTTGGTAGTAATTTCGCTTTGTGTTTTTGATTTTGGGGCATATAAGGTGCAGGAATTGAGAAGTTGGGGTCGACAAACTGGAGTTTTAGGATGGGAAAACTTAAACTCGAAGTGTAAAACAGTTTACTTAAACTTCCACCCCACAACAGCTGTTTGAAGTTGGGGTGGATGTTCCAAGTGGAAAGTGGGTGTTCCAACTGGGGTGGGTGTTGAAAAAGTTCCAAGTGGGTAGGTATAAGTTCCAAGTTGGGGTGGGTGGAAAAACGTGGAAATGCGTCTCAATTAGGGTGGAAACCGCCACAAAACCCATAGAAATAAGGCATGTGTTAGGGTGGAAAAGTTGAGAGGAATGTTCCAATGCAAAACGGCCTTTTTTAACTTGGGATGGAAATTTCCACCCTAGTAGTTTTGGTTACAGTTTTCAGCATTTCAGGTTGATAGGTTTGGTCAAATTTGATACTCGATAGTTGGTTATACCTTGGTAGTAGTTTCGCTTTGTGTTTGTGATTTTAAAAGAATTAAAATGCTGGAATTGAGAAGTTAAGATCGACAAACTGAGTAGAAAAACTTAAACTTGCAAAGTAGAACAGTCAACTGGAAATTCCACCCCACAACAACTGTTTGCACTTGGGGTGGATGTTCCAAGTGAAAAGTGGGAGTTCGATTTGGGGTGGGCGTTGAAAAAGTTCCAAGTGGGTAGGTATAAGTTCCAAATTGGGGTGGGTGGAAAAACGTGGAAAAGCGTCTTAAATAAAGTGGAAACCGCCACAAAACCCATAGAAATAAGGCATGTGTTAGGGTGGAAAGTTTGAGAAGAATGTTCCAATGCAAAACGGCCTTTTTTCAACTTAGGGTGGAAATTTCCACCTTAGTAGTTTTGGTTACAATTTTCAGCATTGCAGGTTGATAGGTTTGGTCAATTTTGATACTCAATAGTTGGTTATACCTTGGTAGTAGTTTCGCTTTGTGTTTTTGATTTTGGGGCAATTAAGGTGCAGGAATTGAGAAGTTAGGATCGACAAACTGGAGGTTTAGGGTGGAAAAACTTAAACTTGCAGAGTAGAACAGTTGACTTAAACTTCCATCCCACAACAACTGTTTGAACTTGGGATGGATGTTCCAAGTGGAAAGTGGGAGTTCCAACTGGGGTGGGTGTTGAAAACGTTCCAAGTGGATAGGTATAAGTTCCAAGTTGGGGTGGGTGGAAAAACGTGGAAATGCGTTTTAATTAGGGTGGAAACCGCCACAAAACCCATAGAAATAAGGCACGTGTTAGGGTGGAAAAAATGAAAGGATTGTTCCAATGCAAAACGGCCTTTTTCAGTTTAGGGTGGAAATTTCCACCCTAGTAGTCTTGGTTACAGTTTTCAGCATATTAAGGTGATAGGTTTGGTCAAATTTGATACTCGATAGTTGGTTATACCTTGGTAGTAGTTTCGCTATGTGTTTTTGATTTTGGGGCAATTAAGGTGCAAGAATTGAGAAGTTAGGATCGACAAAATGGAGTTTTAGGGTGGAAAAACTAAAACTGCTCGAGTAGAACAGTTAACTTAAAATTCCACCCCACAACAACTGTTTGAACTTGGGGTGGATGTTCCAAGTGAAAAGTGGGTGTTCCAACTGTGGTGGGTGTTGAAAAAGTTCCAAGTGGGTAGGTATAAGTTCCAAGTTGGGGTGGGTGGAAAAACGTGGAAATGCGTCTTAATTTAAAACCCATAGAAGTAAGGCATGTGTTAGGGTGGAAAAATTGAGAGGAATGTTCCAATGCAAAACGGCGTTTTTCAACTTAGGGTGGAAATTTCCACTCTAGTAGTCTTGGTTACAGTTTTCAGCATTTTAAGTTGATAGATTTGGTCAAATTTGATACTCGATAGTTGGTTATACCTTGGTAGTAGTTTCGCTTTGTGTTTTTGATTTTGGGGCAATTAAGGTGCAGGAATTGAGAAGTTGGGATCGACAAAATGGAGTTTTAGGGTGGAAAAACTTAAACTTGCAGAGTAGAACAGTTAACTTAAAATTCCACTTCACAACAAATGTTTGAACTTGGGGTGGATGTTCCAAGTGAAAAGTGGGTGTTCCAATTGGGGTGGGTGTTGAAAAAGTTCCAAGTGGGTAGGTATAAGTTCCAAGTTGGGGTGGGTGGGAAAACGTGGAAATGCGTCTTAATTAGGGTGGAAACCGCCACAAAACCCATAGAAATATGGCTTGTGTTATGGTGGGAATGTTGAGAGGAATGTTCCAATGCAAAACGGCTTTTTACAATTTAGGGTGGAAATTTCCACCCCAGTAATTTTGGTTACAGTTTTCAGCATTTCAAGTTGATAGGTTTGGTCAAATTTGATACTCGATAGTTGGTTATACCTTGGTAGTAGTTTCGCTATGTGTTTTTGATTTTGGGGCAAGTAAGGTGCAGGGATTGAGAAGTTAGGATCGACAAAATGGAGTTTTAGGATGGAAAAACTTAAACACGCAGAGTAGAACAGTTAACTTAAAATTCCACCCCACAAAAACTGTTTGAACTTGGGGTGGATGTTCCAAGTGAAAAATGTGTGTTTCAGTTGGGGTGGGTGTTGAAAAAGTTCCAAGTGGGTAGGTATAAGTTCCAAGTTGGGGTGGGTGGCAAAACGTGGAAATGCGTCTTAATTAGGATGGAAACCGCCATAAAACCCATAAAAATGAAGCATGTGTTAGGGTGGGAAAGTTGAGAGGACTGTTCCAATGAAAACGGCTTTTTCAACTTAGGGTGGAAATTTCCACCCTAGTAGTCTTGGTTACAGTTTTCAGCATTTCAAGTTGATAGGTTTGGTCAAATTTGATACTCGATAGTTGGTTATACCTTGGTAGTAGTTTCGCTATGTGTTTTTGATTTTGGGGCAATTAAAGTGCAGGAATTGAGAAGTTAGGATCGACAAAATGGAGTTTTTGGGGTGGAAAAACTTAAACTTGCAGAGTAGAACAGTTAACTTAAAATTCCACCCCACAACAACTGTTTGAATTTGGGGTGGATGTTCCAAGTGAAAAGTGGGTGTTCCAACTGGGGTGGGTGTTGAAAAAGTTCCAAGTGGGTAGGTATGAGTTCCAAGTTGGGATGGGTCGAAAAACGTGGAAATGCGTCTTAATTAGGGTGGAAACCGCCACAAAACCCATAGAAATAAGGCATGTGTTAGGGTGGAAAAGTTGAGAGGAATGTTCCAATGCAAAACGGCCTTTTTCAACTTAGGGTGGAAATTTCCACCCTAGTAGTTTTGGTTACAGTTTGCAGCATTTCAAGTTGATAGGTTTGGTCAAGTTTGATACTCGATAGTTGGTTATACCTTGGTAGTAGTTTCGCTTTGTGTTTTTGATTTTGGGGCAATTAAGGTGCAGGAATTGAGAAGTTGGGGTCGACAAACTGGAGTTTTAGGATGAGAAAACTTAAACTCGAAGTGTAAAACAGTTTACTTAAACTTCCACCCCACAACAGCTGTTTGAAGTTGGGGTGGATGTTCCAAGTGAAATGTGGGTGTTCCAATTGGGGTGGGTGTTGAAAAGTTCCAAGTGGGTAGGTATAAGTTCCAAGTTGGGATGGGTGGAAAAACGTGGAAATGCGTCTTAATTAGGGTTGAAACCGCCACAAAACCAATAGAAATAAGGCATGTGTTAGGGTGGAAAAATTGAAAGGAATGTTCCAATGCAAAACGGCTTTTTTTAACTTAGGGTGGAAATTTCCACCCTAGTAGTTTTGGTTACAGTTTTCAGCATTTCAAGTTGATAGGTTTGGTCAATTTTGATACTCGATAGTTGGTTATACCTTGGTAGTAGTTTCGCTTTGTGTTTTTGATTTTGGGGCAATTAAGGTGCAGGAATTGAGAAGTTAGGATCGACAAACTGGAGTTTTAGGATGAAAAAACTTAAACTCGCAGAGTAGAACAGTTATTTTAAACTTCACCCCAACAACAACTGTTTGAACTTGGGGTGGATGTTCCAAGTGAAGCGTGGGTGTTCCAAATGGGGTGGGTGTTGAAACAGTTCCAAGTGGGTAGGTATAAGTTCCAAGTTGGGATGGGTGGAAAAATTTGGAAATGCGTTTTATTTAGGGTGGAAACCGCCACAGAACCCATAGAAACAAGGCATGTGTTAGGGTGGAAAAGTTGAGAGGAATGTTCCAATGCAAAACGGCCTTTTTCAACTTAGGGTGGAAATTTCCACCCTAGTAGTTTTGGTTACAGTTTTCAGCATTTCAAGTTGATAGGTTTGGTCAAATTTGATACTCGATAGTTGGTTATACCTTGGTAGTAGTTTCGCTTTGTGTTTTTGATTTTGGGGCAATTAAGGTGCGGGAATTGAGAAGTTAGGATCGACAAACTGGAGTTTTAGGGTGGAAAAACTTAAACTCGCAGAGTAGAAGAGTTGACTTAAACTTCCATCCCACAACAACTGTTTGAACTTAAGGTGGATGTTCCAAGTGGAAAGTGGGAGTTCCAGTTGGGGTGGGTGTTGAAAAAGTTCCAAGTGGGTAGGTATAAGTTCCAAGTTGGGGTGGGTGGAAAAACGTGGAAATGCGTTTTAATTAGGGTGGAAACCGGCACAGAACCCATAGAAATAAGGCATGTGTTAGGGTGGAAAAGTTGAGAGGAATGTTTCACGGCAAAACGGTCTTTTTCAACTTAGGGTGGAAATTTCCACCCTAGTAGTTTTGGTCACAGTTTTCAGCATTTCAAGTTGATAGGTTTGGTCAAATTTGATACTCGATAGTTGGTTATACCTTGGTAGTAGTTTCGCTTTGTGTTTTTGATTTTGGGGCAATTAAGGTGCAGGAATTGAGAAGTTAGGATCGACAAACTGGAGTTTTAGGATGGAAAAACTTAAACTTGCCGAATAAAACAATTAACTGGAAATTCCACCCCACAAGAGTTGTTTGAAGTTGGGGTGGATGTTCCAAGTGAAATGTGGGTGTTCCATTTAGGGTGGGTGTTGAAAAAGTTCCAAGTGGGTAGGTATAAGTTCCAAGTTGGGGTGGGTGGAAAAACGTGGAAATGCGTCTTAATTAGGGTTGAAACCGCCACAAAACCCATAGAAATAAGGCATGTGTTAGGGTGGAAAAATTGAAAGGAATGTTCCAATGCAAAACGGCTTTTTTTAACTTAGGGTGGAAATTTCCACCCTAGTAGTTTTGGTTACAGTTTTCAGCATTTCAAGTTGATAGGTTTGGTCAAATTTGATACTCGATAGTTGGTTATACCTTGGTAGTAGTTTCGCTTTGTGTTTTTGATTTTGGGGCAATTAAGGTGCAGGAATTGAGAAGTTAGGATCGACAAACTGGAGTTTTAGGATGGAAAAACTTAAACTCGCAGAGTAGAACAGTTAACTTAAACTTCACTCCAACAACAACTGTTTGAACTTGGGGTGGATGTTCCAAGTGAAGCGTGGGTGTTCCAAATGGGGCTGGTGTTGAAACAGTTCCAAGTGGGTAGGTATAAGTTCCAAGTTGGAATGGGTGGAAAAACCTGGAAATGCGTTTTGATTAAGGTGGAAACCGCCACAGAACCCATAGAAACAAGACATGTGTTAGGGTGGAAAAGTTGAGAGGAATGTTCCAATGCAAAACGGCCTTTTTCAACTTAGGGTGGAAATTTCCACCCTAGTAGTTTTGGTTACAGTTTTCAGCATTTCAAGTTGATAGGTTTGGTCAAATTTGATACTCGATAGTTGGTTATACCTTGGTAGTAGTTTCGCTTTGTGGTTTTGATTTTGGGGCAATCAAGGTGCAGGAATTGAGAAGTTAGGATCGACAAACTGGAGTTTTAGGGTGGAAAAACTTAAACTCGCAGAGTAGAAGAGTTGACTTAAACTTCCATCCCACAACAACTGTTTGAACTTAAGGTGGATGTTCCAAGTGGAAAGTGGGAGTTCCAGTTGGGGTGGGTGTTGAAAAAGTTCCAAGTGGGTAGGTATAAGTTCCAAGTTGGGGTGGGTGGAAAAACGTGGAAATGCGTCTTAAATAGGGTGGAAACCGGCACAGAACCCATAGAAATAAGGCATGTGTTAGGGTGGAAAAGTTGAGAGGAATGTTTCACGGCAAAACGGTTTTTTTCAACTTAGGGTGGAAATTTCCACCCTAGTAGTTTTGGTCACAGTTTTCAGCATTTCAAGTTGATAGGTTTGGTCAAATTTGATACTCGATAGTTGGTTATACCTTGGTAGTAGTTTCGCTTTGTGTTTTTGATTTTGGGGCAATTAAGGTGCAGGAATTGAGAAGTTAGGATCGACAAACTGGAGTTTTAGGATGGAAAAACTTAAACTTGCCGAATAAAACAATCAACTGGAAATTCCACCCCACAAAAGTTGTTTGAAGTTGGGGTGGATGTTCCAAGTGAAATGTGGGTGTTCCATTTAGGGTGGGTGTTGAAAAAGTTCCAAGTGGGTAGGTATAAGTTCCAAGTTGGGGTGGGTGGAAAAACGTGGAAGTGCGTCTTAATTAGGTTGGAAACCGCCACAAAACCCATAGAAATAAGGCATGTGTTAAGGTGGAAAAGTTGAGAGCAAAGTTCCAATGCAAAACGGCCTTTTTCAACTTAGGGTGGAAATTTCCACCCCAGTAATTTTGGTTACAGTTTTCAGCATTTCAAGTTGATAGGTTTGGTCAAATTTGATACTCGATAGTTGGTTATACCTTGGTAGTAGTTTCGCTATGTGTTTTTGCTTTTGAGGCAATTAAGGTGCAGGAATTGAGAAGTTAGGATCGACAAATAGGAGTTTTAGGGTGGAAAAACTTAAACTCGCAGAGTAGAACAGTTAACTGGAAATTCCACCCCACAAAAACTGTTTGAACTTGGGGTGGATGTTCCAAGTGAAAAATGTGTGTTTCAGTTGGGGTGGGTGTTGAAAAAGTTCCAAGTGGGTAGGTATAAGTTCCAAGTTGGGGTGGGTGGAAAAACGTGGAAATGCGTCTTAATTAGGGTGGAAACCGCCATAAAACCCATAAAAATGAAGCATGTGTTAGGGTGGGAAAGTTGAGAGGAATGTTCCAATCAAAACGGCCTTTTTTCAACTTAGGGTGGAAATTTCCACCCTAGTAGTTTTGGTTACAGTTTTCAGCATTTCAAGTTGATAGGTTTGGTCAAATTTGATACTCGATAGTTGGTTATACCTTGGTAGTAGTTTCGCTATGTGTTTTTGATTTTGGGGCAATTAAAGTGCAGGAATTGAGAAGTTAGGATCGACAAAATGAAGTTTTTGGGGTGGAAAAACTTAAACTCGCAGAGTAGAACAGTTGACTTAATTTTCCACCCCACAACAACTGTTTGAACTTGGGGTGGATGTTCCAAGTGAAAAGTGGGTGTTCCAACTGGGGTGGGTGTTGAAAAAGTTCCAAGTGGGTAGGTATAAGTTCCAAGTTGGGATGGGTGGAAAAACGTGGAAATGCGTTTTGATTAGGGTGGAAACCGCCACAAAACCCATAGAAATAAGGCATGTGTTAGGGTGGAAAAGTTGAGAGGAATGTTCCAATGCAAAACGGCCTTTTTCAACTTAGGGTGGAAATTTCCACCCTAGTAGTTTTGGTTACAGTTTTCAGCATTTCAAGTTGATAGGTTTGGTCAAATTTGATACTCGATAGTTGGTTATACCTTGGTAGTAGTTTCGCTTTGTGTTTTTGATTTTGGGGCATTTAAGGTGCAGGAAATGAGAAGTTAGGATCGACAGGATGGAAAAACTTAAACTCGAAGTGTAGAACAGTTAACTTAAACTTCCACCCCACAACAGCTGTTTGAATTTGGGGTGGATGTTCCAAGTGAAAAGTGGGTGTTCCATTAGGGGTGGGTGTTAAAAAAGTTCCAAGTGGGTAGGTATAAGTTCCAAGTTGGGGTGGGTGGAAAAACGTGGAAAAGCGTTTTAATTAAAGTGGAAACCGCCACAAAACCCATAGAAATAAGGCATGTGTTAAAATGGAAAATTTGCAAACAACTTTTCAATGCAAAACGGCCTTTTTCATTTAGGGTGGAAATTTCCACCCCAGTAGTTTTGGTTACAGTTTTCAGCATTTCAAGTTGATAGGTTTGGTCAAATTTGATACTCGATAGTTGGTTATACCTTGGTAGTAGTTTCGCTTTGTGTTTTTGATTTTGGGGCAATTAAGGTGCAGGAATTGAGAAGTTAGGATCGACAAAATGGAGTTTTAGGGTGGAAAAACTTAAACTCGCAGAGTAGAACAGTTAACTTAAAATTCCATTTCACAACAAATGTTTGAACTTGGGGTGGATGTTCCAAGTGGAAAGTGGGTGTTCCAATTGGGGTGGGTGTTGAAAAAGTTCCAAGTGGGTAGGTATAAGTTCCAAGTTGGGGTGGGTGGAAAAACGTGGAAATGCGTCTGGATTGGGTTGGAAACCGCCACAAAACCCATAAAAATATGGCATGTGTTAAAGTGGAAAAGTTGAGAGGAATGTTCCAATGCAAAACGGCCTTTTTCAACTTAGGGTGGAAATTTCCACCCTAGTAGTTTTGGTTACAGTTTTCAGCATTTCAAGTTGATAGGTTTGGTCAAATTTGATACTCGATAGTTGGTTATACTTTGGTAGTAGTTTCGCTTTGTGTTTTTGATTTTGGGGCAATTAAAATGCAGGAATTGAGAAGTTAGGATCGACAAACTGGAGTTTTAGGATGGAAAAATTTAAACTCCAAGAGTAGAACAGTTAACTTAAAAATCCACCCCACAACAACTGTTTGAACTTGGGGTGGATGTTCCAAGTGAAATGTGGGTGTTCCTTTTAAAGTGGGTGTTGAAAAAGTTCCAAGTGGGTAGGTATAAGTTCCAAGTTGGGGTGGGTGGAAAAACCTGGAATTGCGTCTTAATTAGGGTGGAAACCGCCACAAAACCCATACAAATAAAGCACGTGTTAGGGTGGAAAAAATGAAAGGAAAGTTCCAATGCAAAACGTCTTTTTTCAGTTTAGGGTGGAAATTTCCACCCTAGTAGTCTTGGTTACAGTTTTCAGCATTTTAAGTTGATAGGTTTGGTCAAATTTGATACTCGATAGTTGGTTATACCTTGGTAGTAGTTTCGCCTTGTGTTTTTGATTTTGGGGCAATTTAGGTGGAGGAATTGAGAAGTCAGGATCGACAAACTGGAGTTTTAGAGTGGAAAAACTAAAACTGCTCGAGTAGAACAGTTAACTTAAACTTCACCCCAACAACAACTGTTTGAACTTGGGGTGGATGTTCCAAGTGAAACGTGGGTGTTCCATATGGGGTGGGTGTTGAAACAGTTCCAAGTGGGTAGGTATAAGTTCCAAGTTGGGATGGGTGGAAAAACGTGGAAATGCGTCTTAATTAGGGTGGAAACCGCAACAGAACCCATAGAAACAAGGCATGTTTTAAGGTGGAAAAGTTGAGAGGACTGTTCCAATGCAAAACGGCTTTTTTCAACTTAGGGTGGAAATTTCCACCCTAGTAGTTTTGGTTACAGTTTTCAGCATTTCAAGTTGATAGGTTTGGTCAAATTTGATACTCGATAGTTGGTTATACCTTGGTAGTAGTTTCGCCTTGTGTTTTTGTTTTTGGGGCATTTAAGGTGCAGGAATTGAGAAGTTAGGATCGACAAACTGGAGTTTTAGGGTGGAAAAACTTAAACTCGCAGAGTAGAAGAGTTGACTTAAACTTCCATCCCACAACAACTGTTTGAACTTAAGGTGGATGTTCCAAGTGGAAAGTGGGAGTTCCAGTTGGGGTGGGTGTTGAAAAAGTTCCAAGTGGGTAGGTATAAGTTCCAAGTTGGGGTGGGTGGAAAAATGTGGAAATGCGTCTTAATTAGGGTGGAAACCGGCACAGAACCCATAGAAATAAGGCATGTGTTAAAGTGGAAAAGTTGAGAGGAATGTTTCACGGCAAAACGGTTTTTTTCAACTTAGGGTGGAAATTTCCACCTTAGTAGTTTTGGTTACAGTTTTCAGCATTTCAAGTTGATAGGTTTGGTCAAATTTGATACTCGATAGTTGGTTATACCTTGGTAGTAGTTTCGCTTTGTGTTTTTGATTTTGGGGCATTTAAGGTGCAGGAATTGAGAAGTTAGGATCGACAAACTGGAGTTTTAGGATGAAAAAACTTAAACTTGCCGAATAAAACAATCAACTGGAAATTCCACCCCACAAGAGTTGTTTGAAGTTGGGGTGCATGTTCCAAGTGAAATGTGGGTGTTCCATTTAGGGTGGGTGTTGAAAAAGTTCCAAGTGGGTAGGTATAAGTTCCAAGTTGGGGTGGGTGGAAAAACGTGGAAATGCGTCTTAATTAGGTTGGAAACCGCCACAAAACCCATAGAAATAAGGCATGTGTTAAGGTGGAAAAGTTGAGAGGAAAGTTCCAATGCAAAACGGCCTTTTTCAACTTAGGGTGGAAATTTCCACCCCAGTAGTTTTGGTTACAGTTTTCAGCATTTCAAGTTGATAGGTTTGGTCAAATTTGATACTCGATAGTTGGTTATACCTTGGTAGTAGTTTCGCTATGTGTTTTTGCTTTTGGGGCAATTAAGGTGCAGGAATTGAGAAAATAGGATCGACAAATAGGAGTTTTAAGGTGGAAAAACTTAAACTCGCAGAGTAGAACAGTTAACTTAAAATTCCACCCCACAAAAACTGTTTGAACTTGGGGTGGATGTTCCAAGTGAAAAATGTGTGTTTCAGTTGGGGTGGGTGTTGAAAAAGTTCCAAGTGGGTAGGTATAAGTTCCAAGTTGGGGTGGGTGGAAAAACGTGGAAATGCGTCTTAATTAGGGTGGAAACCGCCATAAAACCCATAAAAATGAAGCATGTGTTAGGGTGGGAAAGTTGAGAGGAATGTTTCAATCAAAGCGGCCTTTTTTCAACTTAGGGTGGAAATTTCCACCCTAGTAGTTTTGGTTACAGTTTTCAGCATTTCAAGTTGATAGGTTTGGTCAAATTTGATACTCGATAGTTGGTTATACCTTGGTAGTAGTTTCGCTATGTGTTTTTGATTTTGGGGCAATTAAAGTGCAGGAATTGAGAAGTTAGGATCGACAAAATGGAGTTTTTGGGGTGGAAAAACTTAAACTCGCAGAATAGAACAGTTGACTTAAATTTCCACCCCACAACAACTGTTTGAACTTGGGGTGGATGTTCCAAGTGAAAAGTGGGTGTTCCAACTGGGGTGGGTGTTGAAAAAGTTCCAAGTGGGTAGGTATAAGTTCCAAGTTGGGATGGGTGGAAAAACGTGGAAATGCGGCTTAATTAGGGTGGAAACCGCCACAAAACCCATAGAAATAAGGCATGTGTTAGGGTGGAAAAGTTGAGAGGAATGTTCCAATGCAAAACGGCCTTTTTCAACTTAGGGTGGAAATTTCCACCCTAGTAGTTTTGGTTACAGTTTTCAGCATTTCAAGTTGATAGGTTTGGTCAAATTTGATACTCGATAGTTGGTTATACCTTGGTAGTAGTTTCGCTTTGTGTTTTTGATTTTGGGGCAATTAAGGTGCAGGAAATGAGAAGTTAGGATCGACAGGATGGAAAAACTTAAACTCGAAGTGTAGAACAGTTAACTTAAACTTCCACCCCACAACAGCTGTTTGAATTTGGGGTGGATGTTCCAAGTGAAAAGTGGGTGTTCCATTAGGGGTGGGTGTTAAAAAAGTTCCAAGTGGGTAGGTATAAGTTCCAAGTTGGGGTGGGTGGAAAAACGTGGAAATGCGTTTTAATTAGAGTGGAAACCGCCACAAAACCCATAGAAATAAAGCATGTGTTAAAATGGAAAATTTGCAAAAAACTTTTCAATGCAAAACGGCCTTTTTCAACTTAGGGTGGAAATTTCCACCCCAGTAGTTTTGGTTACAGTTTTCAGCATTTCAAGTTGATAGGTTTGGTCAAATTTGATACTCGATAGTTGGTTATACCTTGGTAGTAGTTTCGCTTTGTGTTTTTGATTTTGGGGCAATTAAGGTGCAGGAATTGAGAAGTTGGGGTCGACAAACTGAAGCTTTAGGATGGAAAAACTTAAACTCGAAGTGTAGAACAGTTAACTTAAACTTCCACCCCACAACAACTGTTTGAACTTGGGGTGGATGTTCCAAGTGAAAAGTGGGTGTTCCAATTGGGGTGGGTGTTGAAAAAGTTCCAAGTGGGTAGGTATAAGTTCCAGGTTGGGAAGGGTGGAAAAACGTGGAAATGCGGTTTAATTAGGGTGGATACCGCCACAAAACCCATAGAATAAAGGCATGTGTTAGGGTGGGAAAGTTGAGAGGAATGTTCCAATGCAAAACGGCTTTTTTTAATTTAGGGTGGAAATTTCCACCCTAGTAGTTTTGGTTACAGTTTTCAGCTTTTCAAGTTGATAGGTTTGGTCAAATTTGATACTCGATAGTTGGTTATACCTTGGTAGTAGTTTCGTTTTGTGTTTTTGATTTTGGGGCAATTAAGGTGCAGGAACTGAGAAATTAGGATCGACAACCTGGAGTTTTAGGATGGAAAAACTTAAACTCGACGAGTAAAACAGTTAACTTAAACTTCCACCCAACAACAACTGTTTGAACTTGGGGTGGATGTTCCAAGTGAAATGTGGGTGTTCCAACTGGGGTGGGTGTTGAAAAAGTTCCAAGTGGGTAGGTATAAGTTCCAAGTTGGGGTGGGTGGAAAAACGTGGAAATGCGTCTTGATTAGGGTGGAAACCGGCACAAACCCCATAGAAATAAAGCATGTGTTAGGGTGGGAAAGTTGAGAGGAATGTTTCAATCAAAGCGGCCTTTTTTCAACTTAGGGTGGAAATTTCCACCCTAGTAGTTTTGGTTACAGTTTTCAGCATTTCAAGTTGATAGGTTTGGTCAAATTTGATACTCGATAGTTGGTTATACCTTGGTAGTAGTTTCGCTATGTGTTTTTGATTTTGGGGCAATTAAAGTGCAGGAATTGAGAAGTTAGGATCGACAAAATGGAGTTTTTGGGGTGGAAAAACTTAAACTCGCAGAATAGAACAGTTGACTTAAATTTCCACCCCACAACAACTGTTTGAACTTGGGGTGGATGTTCCAAGTGAAAAGTGGGTGTTCCAACTGGGGTGGGTGTTGAAAAAGTTCCAAGTGGGTAGGTATAAGTTCCAAGTTGGGATGGGTGGAAAAACGTGGAAATGCGGCTTAATTAGGGTGGAAACCGCCACAAAACCCATAGAAATAAGGCATGTGTTAGGGTGGAAAAGTTGAGAGGAATGTTCCAATGCAAAACGGCCTTTTTCAACTTAGGGTGGAAATTTCCACCCTAGTAGTTTTGGTTACAGTTTTCAGCATTTCAAGTTGATAGGTTTGGTCAAATTTGATACTCGATAGTTGGTTATACCTTGGTAGTAGTTTCGCTTTGTGTTTTTGATTTTGGGGCAATTAAGGTGCAGGAAATGAGAAGTTAGGATCGACAGGATGGAAAAACTTAAACTCGAAGTGTAGAACAGTTAACTTAAACTTCCACCCCACAACAGCTGTTTGAATTTGGGGTGGATGTTCCAAGTGAAAAGTGGGTGTTCCATTAGGGGTGGGTGTTAAAAAAGTTCCAAGTGGGTAGGTATAAGTTCCAAGTTGGGGTGGGTGGAAAAACGTGGAAATGCGTTTTAATTAGAGTGGAAACCGCCACAAAACCCATAGAAATAAAGCATGTGTTAAAATGGAAAATTTGCAAAAAACTTTTCAATGCAAAACGGCCTTTTTCAACTTAGGGTGGAAATTTCCACCCCAGTAGTTTTGGTTACAGTTTTCAGCATTTCAAGTTGATAGGTTTGGTCAAATTTGATACTCGATAGTTGGTTATACCTTGGTAGTAGTTTCGCTTTGTGTTTTTGATTTTGGGGCAATTAAGGTGCAGGAATTGAGAAGTTGGGGTCGACAAACTGAAGCTTTAGGATGGAAAAACTTAAACTCGAAGTGTAGAACAGTTAACTTAAACTTCCACCCCACAACAACTGTTTGAACTTGGGGTGGATGTTCCAAGTGAAAAGTGGGTGTTCCAATTGGGGTGGGTGTTGAAAAAGTTCCAAGTGGGTAGGTATAAGTTCCAGGTTGGGAAGGGTGGAAAAACGTGGAAATGCGGTTTAATTAGGGTGGATACCGCCACAAAACCCATAGAATAAAGGCATGTGTTAGGGTGGGAAAGTTGAGAGGAATGTTCCAATGCAAAACGGCTTTTTTTAATTTAGGGTGGAAATTTCCACCCTAGTAGTTTTGGTTACAGTTTTCAGCTTTTCAAGTTGATAGGTTTGGTCAAATTTGATACTCGATAGTTGGTTATACCTTGGTAGTAGTTTCGTTTTGTGTTTTTGATTTTGAGGCAATTAAGGTGCAGGAACTGAGAAATTAGGATCGACAACCTGGAGTTTTAGGATGGAAAAACTTAAACTCGACGAGTAAAACAGTTAACTTAAACTTCCACCCAACAACAACTGTTTGAACTTGGGGTGGATGTTCCAAGTGAAATGTGGGTGTTCCAACTGGGGTGGGTGTTGAAAAAGTTCCAAGTGGGTAGGTATAAGTTCCAAGTTGGGGTGGGTGGAAAAACGTGGAAATGCGTCTTGATTAGGGTGGAAACCGGCACAAACCCCATAGAAATAAAGCATGTGTTAGGGTGGAAAAGTTGAGAGGAATGTTCCATTGCAAAACGGCGTTTTTCAACTTAGGGTGGAAATTTCCACCCTAGTAAATTTGGTTACCGGTTGCAGCGATTCAAGTTGAGAGGTTTGGTCAAATTTGATACTCGATAGTTGGTTATACCTTGGTAGTAGTTTCGCTATGTGTTTTTGATTTTGGGGCAATTAAGGTGCAGGAATTAAGAAGTTGGGGTCGACAAACTGAAGTTTTAGGATGGAAAAACTTAAACTTGAAATGTAGAACAGTTAACTTAAACTTCCACCGCAGAACAGCTGTTTGAACTTGGGGTGGATGTTCCAAGTGAAAAGTGGGTGTTCCAGTTGGGGTGGGTGTAGAAAAAGTTCCAAGTGGGTACGTATAAGTTCCAAGTTGGGGTGGGTGGAAAAACGTGGAAATGCGTCTTAATTAGGGTGGAAACCGCCACAAAACCCATAGAAATAAGGCATGTGTTAGGGTGGAAAAGTTGAGAGGAATGTTCCAATGCAAAACCGCTTTTTTCAATTTAGGGTGGAAATTTCCACCTTAGTAGTTTTGGTTACAGTTTTAAGCATTTCAAGTTGATAGGTTTGGTCAAATTTGATACTCGATAGTTGGTTATACCTTGGTAGTAATTTCGCTTTGTGTTTTTGTTTTTGTGGCAATTAAGGTGCAGGAATTGAGAAGTTAGGATTGACAAACTGGAGTTTTAGGGTGGAAAAACTTAAACTCGCAGAGTAGAACAGTTAACTTAAACTTCCACCCCACAACAACTGTTTGAACTTGGGGTAGATGTTCGAAGTGGAAAGTGGGTGTTCCAATTGGGGTGGGTGTAGAAAAAGTTCCAAGTGGGTAGGTATAAGTTCCAAGTTGGGGTGGGTGGAAAAACCTGGAAATGCGTTTTAATTAGAGTGGAAACCGCCACAAAACCCATAGAAATAAGGCATGTGTTAAGGTGGAAAAGTTGAGAGGAATGTTCCAATGCAAAACGACGTTTTTCATATTAGGGTGGAAATTTCCACCCTAGTAGTTTTGGTTACAGTTTTAAGCATTTCAAGTTGATAGGTTTGGTCAAAGTTGATACTCGATAGTTGGTTATACCTTGGTAGTAGTTTCGTTTTGTGTTTTTGATTTTGGGGCAATTAAGGTGCAGGAAATGAGAAGTTAGGATCGACAGGATGGAAAAACTTAAACTCGAAGTGTAGAACAGTTAACTTAAACTTCCACCCAACAACATATGTTTGAGTTTATGGTGGATGTTCCAAGTGAAAAGTGGGTGTTCCATTAGGGGTGGGTGTTGAAAAAGTTCCAAGTGGGTTGGTATAAATTCCAAGTTTGGGTGGGTGGAAAAACGTGGAAATGCGTCTTAATTAGGGTGGAAACCGGCACAAAACCCATAGAAATAAGGCATGTGTTATGGTGGAAAAGTTGAGAGGAATGTTCCAATGCAAAACGGCTTTTTTCAACTTAGGGTGGAAATTTCCACCCTAGTAGTTTTGGTTAGAGTTTTAGGCATTTCAAGTTGATAGGTTTGGTCAAATTTGATACTCGATAGTTGGTTATACCTTGGTAGTAGTTTCGCTTTGTGTTTTTGATTTTGGGGCAATTAAGGTGCAGGAAATGAGAAGTTAGGATCGACAGGATGGAAAAACTTAAACTCGAAGTGTAGAACAGTTAACTTAAACTTCCACCCCACAACAAATGTTTGAACTTGGGGTGGATGTTCCAAGTGAAAAGTGGGTGTTCCATTAGGGGTGGGTGTTAAAAAAGTTCCAAGTGGGTAGGTATAAGTTCCAAGTTGGGGTGGGTGGAAAAACGTGGAAATGCGTTTTACTTAGGGTGGAAACCGCCACAAAACCCATAGAAATAAGACATGTGTTAAAATGGAAAATTTGCAAAGAACTTTTCAATGCAAAACGGCCTTTTTCAACTTAGGGTGGAAATTTCCACCCCAGTAGTTTTGGTTACAGTTTTCAGCATTTCAAGTTGATAGGTTTGGTCAAATTTGATACTCGATAGTTGGTTATACCTTGGTAGTAGTTTCGCTTTGTGTTTTTGATTTTGGGGCAATTAAGGTGCAGGAATTGAGAAGTTAGGATCGACAAAATGGAGTTTTAGGGTGGAAAAACTTAAACTCGCAGAGTAGAACAGTTAACTTAAAATTCCATTTCACAACAAATGTTTGAACTTGGGGTGGATGTTCCAAGAGGAAGGTGGGTGTTCCAATTGGGGTGGGTGTTGAAAAAGTTCCAAGTGGGTAGGTATAAGTTCCAAGTTGGAGTGGGTGGAAAAACGTGGAAATGCGTCTGGATTGGGGTGGAAACCGCCACAAACCCCATAAAAATATGGCATGTGTTAGGGTGGAAAAGTTGAGAGGAATGTTCCAATGCAAAACGGCCTTTTTCAACTTAGGGTGGAAATTTCCACCCTAGTAGTTTTGGTTACAGTTTTCAGCATTTCAAGTTGATAGGTTTGGTCAAATTTGATACTCGATAGTTGGTTATACTTTGGTAGTAGTTTCGTTTTGTGTTTTTGATTTTGGGGCAATTAAAATGCAGGAATTGAGAGGTTAGGATCGACAAACTGGAGTTTTAGGATGGAAAAATTTAAACTCCAAGAGTAGAACAGTTAACTTAAAAATCCACCCCACAACAACTGTTTGAACTTGGGGTGGATGTTCCAAGTGAAATGTGGGTGTTCCTTATAAAGTGGGTGTTGAAAAAGTTCCAAGTGGGTAGGTATAAGTTCCAAGTTGATGTGGGTGGAAAAACGTGGAAATGCGTCTTAATTAGGGTGGAAACCGCCACAAAATCCATGGAATTAAGGCATGTGTTAGGGTGGAAAAGTTGAGAGGAATGTTCCAATGCAAAACGGCCTTTTTCAACTTAGGGTGGAAATTTCCACCCTAGTAGTTTTGGTTACAGTTTGCAGCATTTCAAGTTGATAGGTTTGGTCAAGTTTGATACTCGATAGTTGGTTATACCTTGGTAGTAGTTTCGTTTTGTGTTTTTGATTTTGGGGCAATTAAGGTGCAGGAATTGAGAAGTTGGGGTCGACAAACTGGAGTTTTAGGATGGGAAAGCTTAAACTCGAAGTGTAAAACAGTTTACTTAAACTTCCACCCCACAACAGGTGTTTGAAGTTGGGGTGGATGTTCCAAGTGAAAAGTGGGTGTTCCAATTGGGGTGGGTGTTGAAAAGTTCCAAGTGGGTAGGTATAAGTTCCAAGTTGGGGTGGATGGAAAAACGTGGAAATGCGTCTTAATTAGGGTTGAAACCGCCACAAAACCCATAGAAATAAGGCATGTGTTAAGGTGGAAAAATTGAAAGGAATGTTCCAATGCAAAACGGCTTTTTTTAACTTAGGGTGGAAATTTCCACCGTAGTAATTTTGGTTACAGTTTTCAGCATTTCAAGTTGATAGGTTTGGTCAAATTTGATACTCGATAGTTGGTTATACCTTGGTAGTAGTTTCGCTTTGTGTTTTTGATTTTGGGGCAATTAAGGTGCAGGAATTGAGAAGTTAGGATCGACAAACTGGAGTTTTAGGATGGAAAAACTTAAACTCGCAGAGTAGAACAGTTAACTTAAACTTCACCCCAACAACAACTGTTTGAACTTGGGGTGGATGTTCCAAGTGAAGCGTGGGTGTTCCAAATGGGGCTGGTGTTGAAACAGTTCCAAGTGGGTAGGTATAAGTTCCAAGTTGGAATGGGTGGAAAAACCTGGAAATGCGTTTTAATTAGGGTGGAAACCGCCACAGAACCCATAGAAACAAGACATGTGTTAGGGTGGAAAAATTGAAAAGAATGTTCCAATGCAAAACGGCCTTTTTCAACTTAGGGTGGAAATTTCCACCCTAGTAGTTTTGGTTACAGTTTTCAGCATTTCAAGTTGATAGGTTTGGTCAAATTTGATACTCGATAGTTGGTTATACCTGGGTAGTAGTTTCGCTTTGTGTTTTTGATGTTGGGGCAATTAAGGTGCAGGAATTGAGAAGTTAGGATCGACAAACTGGAGTTTTAGGGTGGAAAAACTTAAACTCGCAGAGTAGAAAAGTTGACTTAAACTTCCATCCCACAACAACTGTTTGAACTTAAGGTGGATGTTCCAAGTGGAAAGTGGGAGTTCCAGTTGGGGTGGGTGTTGAAAAAGTTCCAGGTGGGTAGGTATAAGTTCCAAGTTGGGGTGGGTGGAAAAACGTGGAAATGCGTCTTAAATAGGGTGGAAACCGGCACAGAACCCATAGAAATAAGGCATGTGTTAGGGTGGAAAAGTTGAGAGGAATGTTTCACGGCAAAACGGTTTTTTTCAACTTAGGGTGGAAATTTCCACCCTAGTAGTCTTGGTCACAGTTTTCAGCATTTCAAGTTGATAGGTTTGGTCAAATTTGATACTCGATAGTTGGTTATACCTTGGTAGTAGTTTCGCTTTGTGTTTTTGATTTTGGGGCAATTAAGGTGCAGGAATTGAGAAGTTAGGATCGACAAACTGGAGTTTTAGGATGGAAAAACTTAAACTTGCCGAATAAAACAATTAACTGGAAATTCCACCCCACAAGAGTTGTTTGAACTTGGGGTGGATGTTCCAAGTGAAATGTGGGTGTTCCATTTAGGGTGGGTGTTGAAAAAGTTCCAAGTGGGTAGGTATAAGTTCCAAGTTGGGGTGGGTGGAAAAACGTGGAAGTGCGTCTTAATTAGGTTGGAAACCGCCACAAAACCCATAGAAATAAGGCATGTGTTAAGGTGGAAAAGTTGAGAAGAAAGTTCCAATGCAAAACGGCCTTTTTCAACTTAGGGTGGAAATTTCCACCCCAGTAATTTTGGTTACAGTTTTCAGCATTTCAAGTTGATAGGTTTGGTCAAATTTGATACTCGATAGTTGGTTATACGTTGGTAGTAGTTTCGTTTTGTGTTTTTGATTTTGGGGCAATTAAGGTGCAGGAATTGAGAAGTTAGGATCGACAAAATGGAGTTTTAGGGTGGAAAAACTAAAACTGCTCAAGTAGAACAGTTAACTCAAAATTCCACCCCACAACAACTGTTTGAACTTGGGGTGGATGTTCCAAGTGAAAAGTGGGTGTTCCAACTGGGGTGGGTGTTAAAAAAGTTCCAAGTGGGTAGGTATAAGTTCCAAGTGAGGGTGGGTGGAAAAACGTGGAAATGCGCTTTGATTTAAAACCCATAGAAATAAGGCATGTATTAGGGTGGAAAAGTTGAGAGGAATGTTCCAATGCAAAACGGCCTTTTTCAACTTGGGGTGGAAATTTCCACCCTAGTAGTTTTGGTTACAGTTTGCAGCATTTCAAGTTGATAGGTTTGGTCAAATGTGATATTCGATAGTTGGTTATACCTTGGTAGTAGTTTCGCCTTCTGTTTGTGAATTTAAGGCAATTAAAATGCAGGAATTGAGAGGTTGATATCGACAAACTGAGTAGAAAAACTTAAACTTGCAACATAGAACAGTTAATTGGAAATTCCACCCCACAACAACTGTTTGAACTTGGGGTGGTTGTTCCAAGTGAAAAGTGGGAGTTGGATTTGGGGTGGGCGTTGAAAAAGTTCCAAGTGGGTAGGTATAAGTTCCAAGTTGGGGTGGGTGGAAAAACGTGGAAATGCGTCTTAAATAGAGTGGAAACCGCCACAAAACCCATAGAAGTAAGGCATGTGTTAGGGTGGAAAGTTTGAGAAGAATGTTCCAATGCAAAACGGCCTTTTTTCAACTTAGGGTGGAACTTTCCACCTTAGTAGTTTTGGTTACAGTTTTCAGCATTGCAGGTTGATAGGTTTGGTCAAATTTGAGACTCGATAGTTGGTTATACCTTGGTAGTAGTTTCGCTTTGTGTTTTTGATTTTGGGGCAATTAAGGTGCAGGAATTGAGAAGTTAGGATCGACAAACTGGAGTTTTAGGGTGGAAAAACTTAAACTTGCAGAGTAGAACAGTTAACTTAAACTTCCATCCCACAACAACTGTTTGAACTTGGGGTGGATGTTCCAAGTGGAAAGTGGGTGTTCCAATTGGGGTGGGTGTTTAAAACGTTCCAAGTGGATAGGTATAAGTTCCAAGTTGGGGTGGGTGGAAAAACGTGGAAATGCGTCTTTATTAGGGTGGAAACCGCCACAAAACCCATAGAAATAAGGCACGTGTTAGGGTGGAAAAAATGAGAAGAATGTTCCAATGCAAAACGGCCTTTTTTAACTTAGGGTGGAAATTTCCACCCTAGTTGTCTTGGTTACAGTTTTCAGCATTTTAAGTTGATAGGTTTGGTCAAATTTGATACTCGATAGTTGGTTATACCTTGGTAGTAGTTTCGCTTTGTGTTTTTGATTTTGGGGCAATTAAGGTGCAAAATTTGAGAAGTTAGGATCGACAAAATGGAGTTTTAGGGTGGAAAAACTAAAACTGCTCGAGTAAAACCGTTAACTTAAACTTCCACCCCACAACAACTGTTTGAACTTGGGGTGGATGTTCCAAGTGAAAAGTGGGTGTTCCAACTGGGGTGGGTGTTGAAAAAGTTCCAAGTGGGTAGGTATAAGTTCCAAGTTGGGGTGGGTGGAAAAACGTGGAAATGCGTTTTAATTTAAAACCCATAGAAGTAAGGCATGTGTTAGGGTGGAAAAATTGAGAGGACTGTTCCAATGCAAAACGGCCTTTTTCAACCTAGGGAGGAAATTTCCACCCTAGTAGTTTTGGTTACAGTTTTAAGCAATTCAAGTTGATAGGTTTGGTCAAATTTGATACTCGATAGTTGGTTATACCTTGGTAGTAGTTTCGCTTTGTGTTTTTGATGTTGGGGCAATTAAGGTGCAGGAATTGAGAAATTAGGATCGACAAACTGGAGTTTTAGGATGGGAAAACTTAAACTCTCCGATTAGAAATGTTAACTGGAAATTCCACCCCACAACAGCTGTTTGAACTTGGGGTGGATGTTCCAAGTGGAAAGTGGGTGTTCCAACTGGGGTCGGTGTTGAAAACCTTCCAAGTGGGTAGGTATAAGTTCCAAGTTGGGGTGGGTGGAAAAACGTGGAAATGCGTTTTATTTTAAAACCCATAGAAATAAGGCATGTGTTAGGGTGGAAAAATTGAAAGGAATGTTCCAATGCAAAACGGCCTTTTTCAACCTAGGGAGGAAATTTCCACCCTAGTAGTTTTGGTTACAGTTTTAAGCATTTCAAGTTGATAGGTTTGGTCAAATTTGATACTCGATAGTTGGTTATACCTTGGTAGTAGTTTCGCTTTGTGTTTTTTTATTTTGGGGCAATTAAGGTGCAGGAATTGAGAAATTAGGATCGACAAACTGGAGTTTTAGGATGGGAAAACTTAAACTCTCCGATTAGAACAGTTAACTGGAAATTCTACCCCACAACAGCTGTTTGAACTTGGGGTGGATGTTCCAAGTGGAAAGTGGGTGTTCCAACTGGGGTGGGTGTTGAAAACGTTCCAAGTGGGTAGGTATAAGTTCCAAGTTGGGGTGGGTGGAAAAACGTGGAAATGCGTCTTAATTAGAGTGGAAACCGCCACAAACCCCATAGAAATAAGGCACGTGTTAGGGTGGAAAAAATGAGAAAAATGTTCCAATGCAAAACGGTCTTTTTCAACTTAGGGTGGAAATTTCCACTTTAGTAGTCTTGGTTACAGTTTTCAGCATTTTAAGTTGATAGGTTTGGTCAATATTGATACTCGATAGTTGGTTATACCTTGGTAGTAGTTTCGTTTTGTGTTTTTGATTTTGGGGCAATTAAGGTGCAGGAATTGAAAAGTTAGGATCGACAAAATGGAGTTTTAGGGTGGAAAAACTAAAACTGCTCAAGTAGAACAGTTAACTCAAAATTCCACCCCACAACAACTGTTTGAAGTTGGGGTGGATGTTCCAAGTGAAAAGTGGGTGTTCCAACTGGGGTGGGTGTTGAAAAAGTTCCAAGTGGGTAGGTATAAGTTCCAAGTTGGGGTGGGTGGAAAAACGTGGAAATGCGCTTTGATTTAAAACCCATAGAAATAAGGCATGTATTAGGGTGGAAAAGTTGAGAAGAATGTTCCAATGCAAAACGGCCTTTTTCAACTTGGGGTGGAATTTTCCACCCTAGTAGTTTTGGTTACAGTTTTCAGCATTTCAAGTTGATAGGTTTGGTCAAATTTGATACTCGATAGTTGGTTATACCTTGGTAGTAGTTTCGCCTTGTGTTTGTGATTTTAGGGCAAGTAAGATGTTGGAATTGAGAAGTTGATATCGACAAACTGAGTAGAAAAACTTAAACTTGCAAAGTAGAACAGTTAACTGGAAATTCCACCCCACAACAACTGTTTGAACTTGGGGTGGATGTTCCAAGTGAAAAGTGGGAGTTCGATTTGGGGTGGGCGTTGAAAAAGTTCCAAGTGGGTAAGTATTAGTTCCAAATTTGGGTGGGTGGAAAAACGTAAAAAAACGTTTTAAAAAGAGTGGAAACCGCCACAAAACCCATAGAAGTAAGGCATGTGTTAGGGTGGAAAAGTTTGAGAAGAATGTTCCAATGCAAAACGGCCTTTTTTCAACTTAGGGTGGAAATTTCCACCCTAGTAGTTTTGGTTACAGTTTTCAGCATTGCAGGTTGAAAGGTTTGGTCAAATTTGATACTCGATAGTTGGTTATACCTTGGTAGTAGTTTCGCTACGTGTTTTTGATTTTGGGGCAATTAAGGTGCAGGAATTGAGAAGTTAGGATCGACAAAATGGAGTTTTAGGGTGGAAAAACTAAAACTGGCCGAGTAGAACAGTTAACTTAAAACTCCACCCCACAACAGCTGTTTGAACTTGGGGTGGATGTTCCAAGTGAAAAGTGGGTGTTCCAATTGGGGTGGGTGTTGAAATGTTCCAAGTGGGTAGGTGTAAGTTCCAAGTTGGGGTGGGTGGAAAAACGTGGAAATGCGTCTTAAATAGGGTGGAAACCGCCACAAAACCCATAGAAATAAGGCATGTGTTAGGGTGGAAAAGTTGAGAGGAATGTTCCAATGCAAAACTGTTTTTTTTTATATTAGGGTGGAAATTTCCACCCTAGTAATTTTGGTTACAGTTTTCAGCATTTCAAGTTGATAGGTTTGGTCAAAGTTGATACTCGATAGTTGGTTATACCTTCGTAGTAGTTTCGCTTTGTGTTTTTGTCTTTGGGGCAATTAAGGTGCAGGAATTGAGAAGCTAGGATCAACAAAATGGAGTTTTAGAGTGGAAAAACTTAAACTCGCAGAGTAAAACAGTTAACTAAAAACTTCACCCCACAACAGCTGTATGAACTTGGGGTGGATGTTCCAAGTGGAAAGTGGGTGTTCCAATTGGGGTGGGTGTTGAAAAAGTTCCAAGTGGGTAGGTATAAGTTCCAAGTTGGGGTGGGTGGAAAAACGTGGAAATGCGTCTTAGTTAGGGTGGAAACCGGCACAAAACCCATAGAAATAAGGCATGTGTTAGGGTGGAAAAGTTGAGAGGAATGTTCCAATGCAAAACGGCCTTTTTCAACTTAGGGTGGAAATTTCCACCCTAGTAGTTTTGGTTACAGTTTTAAGCATTTCAAGTTGATAGGTTTGGTCAACTTTGATACTCGATAGTTGGTTATACCTTGGTAGTAGTTTCGCTATGTGTCTTTGATTTTGGGGCAAAAAAAGTGCAGGATTTGAGAAGTTAGGATCGACAAACTGGAGTTTTAAGGTGGAAAAACTTAAACTCGCCGAGTAAAACAGTTAACTGGAAATTCCACCCCACAACAGCTGTTTGAATTTGGGGTAGATGTTCCAAGTGAAAAGTGGGTGTTCCAATTGGGGTGGGTGTTGAAAAAGTTCCAAGTATGTAGGTATAAGTTCCAAGTTGGGGTGGGTGGAAAAACCTGGAATAGCGTCTTAATTAGGGTGGAAACCGCCACAAAACCCATAGAAATAAGGCATGCGTTAGGGTGGAAAAGTTGAGAGGAATGTTCCAATGCAAAACGGCCTTTTTCAACCTAAGGTGGAAATTTCCACCCTAGTGGTTTTGGTTACAGTTTTCAGCATTTCAAGTTGATAGGTTTGGTCAAATTTGATACTCGATAGTTGGTTATACCTTGGTAGTAGTTTCGCTTGTGTTTTTGATTTTGGGGCAATTAAGGTGCAGGAATTGAGAAATTAGGATCGACAAACTGGAGTTTTAGGATGGGAAATTTTAAGCTGGTCGATTAGAACAGTTAACTGGAAATTCCACCCCACAACAACTGTTTGAACTTGGGGTGGATGTTCCAAGTGGAAAGTGGGTGTTCCAATTGGGGTGGGTGTTGAAAAAGTTCCAAGTGGGTAAGTATAAGTTCCAAGTTGGGGTGGGTGGAAAAACGTGGAAATGCGTCTTAGTTAGGGTGGAAACCGGCACAAAACCCATAGAAATAAGGCATGTGTTAGGGTGGAAAAGTTGAGAGGAATGTTCCAATGCAAAACGGCCTTTTTCAACTTAGGGTGGAAAATTCCACCCTAGTAATTTTGGTTACAGTTTTCAGCATTTCAAGTTGATAGGTTTGGTCAATTTTGATACTCGATAGTTGGTTATACCTTGGTAGTAGTTTCGCTATGTGTCTTTGATTTTGGGGCAAAAAAAGTGCAGGATTTGAGAAGTTAGGATCGACAAACTGGAGTTTTAAGGTGGAAAAACTTAAACTCGCCGAGTAAAACAGTTAACTGGAAATTCCACCCCACAACAGCTGTTTGAATTTGGGGTAGATGTTCCAAGTGACAAGTGGGTGTTCCAATTGGGGTGGGTGTTGAAAAAGTTCCAAGTATGTAGGTATAAGTTCCAAGTTGGGGTGGGTGGAAAAACCTGGAATAGCGTCTTAATTAGGGTGGAAACCGCCACAAAACCCATAGAAAAAAGGCATGTGTTAGGGTGGAAAAGTTGAGAGGAATGTTCCAATGCAAAACGGCCTTTTTCAACCTAAGGTGGAAATTTCCACCCTAGTGGTTTTGGTTACAGTTTTCAGCATTTCAAGTTGATAGGTTTGGTCAAATTTGATACTCGATAGTTGGTTATACCTTGGTAGTAGTTTCGCTTTGTGTTTTTGATTTTGGGGCAATTAAGGTGCAGGAATTGAGAAATTAGGATCGACAAACTGGAGTTTTAGGATGGGAAAACTTAAGCTGGCCGATTAGAACAGTTAACTGGAAATTCCACCCCACAACAACTGTTTGAACTTGGGGTGGATGTTCCAAATGAAAAGTGGGTGTTCCAACTGGGGTGGGTGTTGAAAAAGTTCCAAGTGGGTAGGTATAAGTTCCAAATTGGGGTGGGTGGAAAAACGTGGAAGTGCGTTTTGATTAGGGTGGAAACCGCCACAAAACCCATAAAAATAAGGCATGTGTTAGGGTGGAAAAGTTGAGAGGAATGTTCCAATGCAAAACGGCTATTTTCAACTTAGGGTGGAAATTTCCACCCTAGTAGTTTTGGTTACAGTTTTCAGCATTTCAAGTTGATAGGTTTGGTCAAAATTGATGCTCGATTGTTGGTTATACCTTGGTAGTAGTTTCGTTTTGTGTTTTTGATTTTGGGGCAATTAAGGTGCAGGACATGAGAAGTTAGGATCGACAAACTGGAGTTTTAGGATGGAAAAACTTAAACTTGCCGAGTAGAACAGTTAACTGGAAATTCCACCCCACAACAACTGTTTGAACTTGGGGTGGATGTTCCAAGTGAAAAGTGGGAGTTCGATTTGGGGTGGGCGTTGAAAAAGTTCCAAGTGGGTAGGTATAAGTTCCAAGTTGGGGTGGGGGGAAAAACGTGGAAATGCGTCTTGATTAAAGTGGAAACCGCCACAAAACCCATAGAAATAAAGCATGTGTTAGAGTGGAAAAGTTGAAAGGAATGTTCCAATGCAAAACGGCTTTTTTTAACTTAGGGTGGAAATTTCCACCCTAGTAGTTTTGGTTACCGTTTTCAGCATTTCAAGTTGATAGGTTTGGTCAAAGTTGATACTCGATAGTTGGTTATACCTTGGTAGTAGTTTCGCTATGTGTTTTTGATTTTGGGGCAATTAAGGTGCAGGAATGAAGAAGTTAAGAGCGACAAATTGGAATTTTAGGGTGGTAAAACTAAAAGTGGCCGAGTAGAACAGTTAACTTAAAACTCCACCCCACAAAAACTGTTTGAACTTGGGGTGGATGTTCCAAGTGAAAAGTGGGTCTTCCAACTGGGGTGGGTGTTGAAAACGTTCCAAGTGGGTAGGTATAAGTTCCAAGTTGGGGTGGGTGGAAAAACGTGAAAGTGCGTTTTAGTTAGGGTGGAAACCACCACAAAACCCGTAGAAATAAGGCATGTGTTAGGGTGGAAAAGTTGAGAGGAATGTTCCAATGCAAAACGGTCTTTTTCAACTTAGGGAGGAAATTTCCACGCTAGTAGTTTTGGTTACAGTTTCAAGCATTTCAAGTTGATAGGTTTGGTCAAAATTGATACTCGATAGTTGGTTATACCTTGGTAGTAGTTTCGCTTTGTGTTTTTGATTTTGGGGCAATTAAGGTGCAGGAATTGAGAAGTTAGGATCGACAAAATGGAGTTTTAGGGTGGAAAAACTTAAACTCGCAGAGTACAACAGTTAACTTAAAACTCCACCCCACAACAGCTGTTTGAACTTGGGGTGGATGTTCCGAGTGGAAAGTGGGAGTTCGATTTGGGGTGGGTGTTGAAAAAGTTTCAAGTGGGTAGGTATAAGTTCCAAGTTGGGGTGGGTGGAAAAACGTGGAAATGCGTTTTAAATAGGGTGGAAACCGCCACAAAACCCATAAAACAATGGCATGTGTTAGGGTGGAAAAGTTGAGAAAAATGTTCCAATGCAAAACGGCCTTTTACTACTTAGGGTGGAAATTTCCACCCTAGTAGTTTTGGTTACAGTTTTCAGCATTTCAAGTTGATAGGTTTGGTCAAATTTGATACTCGATAGTTGGTTATACCTTGGTAGTAGTTTCGCTACGTGTTTTTGATTTTGGGGCAATTAAGGTGCAGGAATTGAGAAATTAGGATCGACAAACTGGAAGTTTAGGGTGGAAAAACTTAAACTCGCGGAGTAGAACATTTAACTCAAAAATCCACCACATAACAACTGTTTGAACTTGGGGTGGATGTTCCAAGTAAAAGGTGGGTGTTCCAATTGGGGTGGGTGTTGAAAAAGTTCCAAGTGGGTAGGTATAAGTTCCAAGTTGGGGTGGGTGGAAAAACGTGGAAATGCGTCTTAATTAGGGTGGAAACCGGCACAAAACCCATAGAAACAAGGCATGTGTTAGAGTGGAAAAGTTGAGAGGAATGTTCCAATGCAAAACGGCCTTTTTCAACTTAGGGTGGAAATTTCCACCCTAGTAGTTTTGGTTACAGTTTTCAGCATTTCAAGTTGATAGGTTTGGTCAATTTTGATACTCGATAGTTGGTTATACCTTGGTAGTAGTTTCGTTTTGTGTTTTTGATTTTGGGGCAATTAAGGTGCAGGAATTGAGAAGTTAGGATCGACAAAATGGAGTTTTAGGATGGAAAAACTTAAACTTACCGAGTAAAACAGTTAACTGGAAATTCCACGCCACATTAGCTGTTTGAACTTGGGGTGGATGTTCCAAGTGAAAAGTGGGTGTTCCAATTGAGATGGGTGTTGAAAAAGTTCCAAGTGGGTAGGTATAAGTTCCAAGTTGGGGTGGGTGGAAAAACGTGGAAATGCGTCTTAATTAGGGTGGAAACCGCCACAAAACCCATAGAAGTAAAGCATGTGTTAGGGTGGAAAAGTTGAGAGGAATGTTCCAATGCAAAACGGCCTTTTTCAACTTAGGATGGAAATTTCCACCCTAGTAGTTTTGGTTACAGTTTTCAGCATTTCAAGTTGATAGGTTTGGTCAAATTTGATACTCGATGGTTGGTTATACCTTGGTAGTAGTTTCGCTTTGTGTTTTTGATTTTGGGGCAATTAAGGTGCAGGAATGGAGAAGTTAGGATCGACAAACTGGAGTTTTAGGATGGGAAAACTTAAACTCGCGGACTAGAACAGTTAACTGGAAAATCTACCCCACAACAGCTGTTTGAACTTGGGGTGGATGTTCCAAGTGAAAAGTGGGAGTTCGAGTTGAGGTGGTCGTTGAAAAAGTTTCAAGTGGGTAGGTATAAGTTCCAAGTTGATATGGGTGGAAAAACGTGGAAATGCGTCTTAATTAGGGTGGAAACCGCCATAAAACCCATAAAAACCAGGCATGTGTTAGGGTGGAAAAGTTGAGTTGAATGTTCCAATGCAAAACGGTCTTTTACTACTTAGGGTGGAAATTTCCACCTTAGTAGTTTTGGTTACAGTTTGCAGCATTTCAAGTTGATAGGTTTGGTCAAATTTGATACTCGATAGTTGGTTATACCTTGGTAGTAGTTTCGCTATGTGTTTTTGCTTTTGGGGCAATTAAGGTGCAGGAATTGAGAAGTTAGGATCGACAAAATGGAGTTTTAAGGTGGAAAAACTTAAACTCGCAGAGTAGAACAGTTAACTTAAAACTCCACCCCACAAAAACTGTTTGAACTTGGGGTGGATGTTCCAAGTGAAAAATGTGTGTTTCAGTTGGGGTGGGTGTTGAAAAAGTTTCAAGTGGGTAGGTATAAATTCCAAGTTGGGGTGGGTGGAAAAACGTGGAAATTCGTTTTATGTAAGGTGGAAACCGCCACAAAACCCATAGAAATAAGGCTTGTGTTAAAATGGAAAAGTTCAGAGGAATGTTCCAATGCAAAACGGCCTTTTTCAACTTGGGGTAGAAATTTCCACCTTAATAGTTTGAGTAGAGTTTTAAGCATTTCAAGTTGATAGGTTTGGTCAAATTTGAGACTCGATAGTTGGTTATACCTTGGTAGTAGTTTCGTTGTGTGTTTTTGTTTTTGGGGCAATTAAGGTGCAGGAATTGAGAAGTTAGGATCGACAAACTGGAGTTTTAGGGTGGAAAAACTTAAACTTGCGGAGTAGAACAGTTAACTTGAAATTCCACCTCACAACAGCGGTTTGAACTTGGGGTGGATGTTCCAAATGAAAAGTAAAGGTTCCATATGGGGTGGGTGTTGAAAAAGTTCCAAGTGGGTAGGTATAAGTTCCAAGTTGATATGGGTGGAAAAACCTGAAAATGCGTCTTAATCAAAGTGGAAAACGCCACAAAACCCATAGAAATAAGGCATGTGTTAGGGTGGAAAAGTTTGAGAAGAATGTTCCAATGCAAAACGGCCTTTTTCAACTTAGGGTGGAAAATTCCACCCTAGTAATTTTGGTTACAGTTGTAAACATCTCAAGTGTATAGGTTTGGTCAAATTTGATACTCGATAGTTGGTTATACCTTGGTAGTAGTTTCGTTTTGTGTTTTTGATTTTGGGGCAATTAAGGTGCAGGAATTGAGAAGTTAGGATCGACAAACTGGAGTTTTAGGATGGAAAAATTTAAACTTGTTGAGTAGAACAGTTGATTTAAAATTTCACCCTACAAAAGCTGCTTGAACTTGGGGTGAATGTTCCAAGTGAAAAGTGGGTGTTCCAATTGGGGTGGTGTTGAAAAAGTTCCAAGTGGGTAGGTATAAGTTCCAAGTTGGGGTGGGTGGAAAAACGTGGAAATGCGTCTTAATTAGGGTGGAAACCGCCATAAAACCCATAGAAACAAAGCATGTGTTAGGGTGGAAAAGTTGAAAGGAATGTTCCAATGCAAAACGGCCTTTTTCAACTTAGGGTGGAAATTTCCACCCTAGTAGTTTTGGTTACAGTTTTAAGCATTTCAAGTTGATAGGTTTGGTCAAATTTGATACTCGATAGTTGGTTATACCTTGGTAGTAGTTTCGCTATGTGTTTTTGATTTTGGGGCAATTAAGGTGCAGGAACTGAGAAGTTAGGATCGACAAACTGGAGTTTTAGGATTTAAAAAACTTAAACTTGCCGAGTAGAACAGTTAACTGGAATTTCCACCCCACAACAACTGTTTGAACTTGGGGTGGATGTTCCAAGTGAAAAGTTGGAGTTCGATTTGGGGTGGGCGTTGAAAAAGTTTCAAGTGGGTAGGTATAAGTTCCAAGTTGGGGTGGGTGGAAAAACGTGGAAATGCGTCTTGATTAAAGTGGAAACCGCCACAAAACCCATAGAAATAAGGCATGTGTTAGGGTGGAAAAGTTGAGAGGAATGTTCCAATGCAAAACGGCCTTTTTCAACTTAGGGTGGAAATTTCCACCCCAGTAGTTTTGGTTACAGTTTTCAGCATTTCAAGTTGATAGGTTTGGTCAAATTTGATACTCGATAGTTGGTTATACCTTGGTAGTAGTTTCGCTATGTGTTTTTGATTTTGGGGCAATTAAGGTGCAGGAATGAAAAAGTTAAAGTCGACAAAATGGAGTTTTAAGGTGGTAAAACTAAAACTGGCCGAGTAGAACAGTTAACTTAAAACTCCACCCCAGAACAACTGTTTGAACTTGGGGTGGACGTTCCAAATGGAAAGTGGGTGTTCCGACTGGGGTGGGTGTTGAAAAAGTTCCAAGTGGGTAGGTATAAGTTCCAAGTTGGGGTGGGTGGAAAAACGTGGAAATGCGTCTTAGTTAGGGTGGAAACCATCACAAAACCCGTAGAATTAAGGCATGTGTTAGGGTGGAAAAGTTGAGAGGAATGTTCCAATGCAAAACGGCCTTTTTCAATTTAGGGTGGAAATTTCCACCCTAGTAGTTTTGGTTACAGTTTGCAGCATTTCAAGTTGATAGGTTTGGTCAATTTTGATACTCGATAGTTGGTTATACCTTGGTAGTGGTTTCGTTTTGTGTTTTTGATTTTGGGGCAATTAAGTGCAAGATTTGAGAAGTTAGGATCGACAAAAAGGAGTTTTAGGGTGGGAAAATTTAAACTCGCAGAGTAGAACAGTTAACTTAAACTTCCACCCCACAACAGCTGTTTGAACTTGGGGTGGATGTTCCAAGTGGAAAGTGGGAATTCGATTTGGGGTGGGTGTTGAAAACGTTCCAAGTGGGTAGGTATAAGTTCCAAGTTGGGGTGGGTGGAAAAACGTGGAAATGCGTTTTAATTAGGGTGGAAACCGCCACAAAACCCATAGAAATAAGGCATGTGTTAGGGTGGAAATGTTGAGAGGAATGTTCCAATGCAAAACGGCCTTTTTCAACTTAGGGTGGAAATTTCCACCCTAGTAGTTTTGGTTACAGTTTTCAGCATTTCAAGTTGATAGGTTTGGTCAAATTTGATACTCGATAGTTGGTTATACCTTGGTAGTAGTTTCGCTATGTGTTTTTGATTTTGGGGCAATTAAGGTGCAGGAATTGAGAAGTTATGATCGACAAACTGGAAGTTTAGGGTGGAAAAACTAAAACTCGCGGAGAAAAACAGTTAACTCAAAATTCCACCACATAACAACTGTTTGAACTTGGGGTGGATGTTCCAAGTGAAATGTGGGTGTTCCAATTGGGGCGGGTGTTGAAAAAGTTCCAAGTGGGTAGGTATAAGTTCCAAGTTGGGGTGGGTGGAAAAACGTGGAAATGCGTCTTAATTAGGGTGGAAACCGGCACAAAACCCATAGAAACAAGGCATGTGTTAGAGTGGAAAAGTTGAGAGGAATGTTCCAATGCAAAACGGCCTTTTTCAACTTAGGGTGGAAATTTCCACCCTAGTAGTTTTGGTTACAGTTTTAAGCATTTCAAGTTGATAGGTTTGGTCAAATTTGATACTCGATAGTTGGTTATACCTTAGTAGTAGTTTCGCTTTGTGTTTTTGATTTTGGGGCAATTAAGGTGCAGGAATGGAGAAGTTAGGATCGACAAACTGGAGTTTTAGGGTGGAAAAACTTAAACTCGCGGAATAGAACAGTTAACTGGAAATTCCACCCCACAACAGCTGTTTGAACTTGGGGTGGATGTTCCAACTGAAAAGTAGGAGTTCGATTTGAGGTGGGCGTTGAAAAAGTTTCAAGTGGGTAGGTATAAGTTCCAAGTTTGGATGGGTGGAAAAACGTGAATATGCGTTTTAATTAGGGTGGAAACCGCCACAAAACCCGTAAAAACCAGGCATGTGTTAGGGTGGAAAAGTTGAGTTGAATGTTCCAATGCAAAACGGCCTTTTACTACTTAGGGTGGAAATTTCCACCCTAGTAGTTTTCGTTACAGTTTTCAGCATTTCAAGTTGATAGGTTTGGTCAAATTTGATACTCGATAGTTGGTTATACCTTGGTAATAATTTCGTTTTGTGTTTTTGATTTTGGGGCAATTAAGGTGCAGGAAGTGAGAAGTTAGGATCGACAAACTGGAGTTTTAGGGTGGAAAAACTTAAATTCGCAGAGTAGAACAGTTAACTTAAACTTCCACCCCACAACAGCTGTTTGAACTTGGGGTGGATGTTCCAAGTGAAAAGTAAAAGTTCCAATTGGGGTGGGTGTTGAAAAAGTTCCAAGTGGGTAGGTATAAGTTCCAAGTTGGGGTGGGTGGAAGAACGTGGAAATGCGTTTTAAATCGGGTGGAAACCGGCACAAAACCCATAGAAATAAGGCATGTGTTAGGGTGGAAAAGTTGAGAGGAATGTTCCAATGCAAAACGGCGTTTTTCAACTTAGGGTGAAAATTTCCACCCTAGTAGTTTTGGTTACAGTTTTAAGCATTTCAAGTTGATAGGTTTGGTCAAATTTGATACTCGATAGTTGGTTATACCTTGGTAGTAGTTTCGCTATGTGTTTTTGATTTTGGGGCAATTAAGGTGCAGGAATGGAGAAGTTAAGGTCGACAAAATGGAGTTTTAGGGTGGGAAAATTGAAACTGTCCGAGTAGAACAGTTAACTTAAAATTCTACCCCACAACAACTGTTTGAACTTGGGGTGGATGTTCCAAGTGAAAAGTGGGAGTTCGATTTGAGGTGGGCGTTGAAAAAGTTCCAAGTGGGTAGGTGTAAGTTCCAAGTTGGGGTGGGTGGAAAAACTTGGAAATGCGTCTTAATTAGGGTGGAAACCGCCACAAAACCCATAAAAACAAGGCATATGTTAGTGTGGAAAAGTTGAGAGGAATGTTCCAATGGAAAACGGCTTTTTACTACTTAGGGTGGAAATTTCCACCCTAGTAGTTTTGGTTACAGTTTTCAGCATTTCAAGTTGATAGGTTTGGTCAAAATTGATACTCGATAGTTGGTTATACCTTGGTAGTAGTTTCGCTATGTGTTTTTGATTTTGGGGCAATTAAGGTGCAGGAATGAAAAAGTTAAGGTCGACAAAATGGAGTTTTAGGGTGGGAAAATTAAAACTGGCCGAGTAGAACAGTTAACTTAAAGTTCCACCCCACAACAATTGTTTGAACTTGGGGTGGATGTTCCAAGTGAAAAGTGGGTGTTCCAACTGGGGTGGGTGTTGAAACAGTTCCAAGTGGGTAGGTATAAGTTCCAAGTTGGGGTGGGTGGAAAAACGTGGAAATGCGTTTTAATTAGGGTGGAAACCGGCACAAAACCCATAGAAATAAGGCATGTGTTAGGGTGGAAAAGTTGAGAGGAATGTTCCAATGCAAAACGGCCTTTTTCAACTTAGGGTGGAAATTTCCACCCTAGTAGTTTTGGTTACAGTTTTAAGCATTTCAAGTTGATAAGTTTGGTCAAACTTGATACTCGATAGTTGGTTATACCTTGGTAGTAGTTTCGCTATGTGTTTTTGTTTTTGGGGCAATTAAGATGCAGGAATTGAGAAGTTAGGATCGACAAACTGGAGTTTTAGGGTGGAAAAACTTAAACTCGCAGAGCAGAACAGTTAACTTAAACTTCCACCCCACAACAACTGTTTGAACTTGGGGTGGATGTTCCAAGTGAAAAGTGGGAGTTCGATTTGGGGTGGGTGTTGAAAACGTTCCAAGTGGGTAGGTATAAGTTCCAAGTTGGGGTGGGGGGAAAAACGTGGAAATGCGTCTTAATTAGGGTGGAAACCGGCACAAAACCCATAGAAGTAAGGAATGTGTTAGGGTGGAAAAGTTGAGAAGAATGTTCCAATGCAAAACGGCCTTTTTCAACTTAGGGTGGAAATTTCCACCCTAGTAGTTTTGGTTATAGTTTTCAGCGTTTCAAGTTGATAGGTTTGGTCAAATTTGATACTCGGTAGTTGGTTATACCTTGTTAGTAGTTTCGCTATGTGTTTGTGATTTTAAGGCAATTAAGGTGCAGGAATTGAGAAGTTAGGATCGACAAAATGGAGTTTTAGGGTGGAAAATTTTAAACTCGCGGAGTAGAACAGTTAACTCAAATATCCTCCTCATAACAATTGTTTGAACTTGGGGTGGATGTTCCAAGTGAAAAGTGGGTCTTCCAACTGGGGTGGGTGTTGAAAAGTTCCAAGTGGGTAGGTATAAGTTCCAAGTTGGGGTGGGTGGAAAAACGTGGAAATGCGTCTTAGTTAGGGTGGAAACCGCCACAAAACCCGTAGAAATAAGGCATGTGTTGAGGTAAAAAAGTTGAGAGGAATGTTCCAATGCAAAACGGCCTTTTTCAACTTAGGGTGGAAATTTCCACCCTAGTAGTTTTGGTTACAGTTTTCAGCATTTCAAGTTGATAGGTTTGGTCAAATTTGATACTCGATAGTTGGTTATACCTTGGTAGTAATTTCGCTATGTGTTTTTGATTTTGGGGCAATTAAGGTGCAGGAATTGAGAAGTTAGGATCGACAAACTGGAGTTTTAGGATGAAAAAACCTAAACTTGCCGAGTAGAACAGTTAACTGGAAATTCCACCCCACAACAACTGTTTAAACTTGGGGTGGATGTTCCAAGTGAAAAGTTGGAGTTCGATTTGGGGTGGGCGTTGAAAAAGTTTCAAGTGGGTAGGTATAAGTTCCAAGTTGGGGTGGGTGGAAAAACGTGGAAATGCGTCTTAAATAGAGTGGAAACCGCCACAAAACCCATAAAAACAAGGCATGTGTTAGGGTGGAAGCGTTGAGAGGAATGTTCCAATGCAAAACGGCTTTTTACTACTTAGGGTGGAAATTTCCACCCTAGTAGTTTTGGTTACAGTTTTAAGCATTTCAAGTTGATAGGTTTGGTCAAATTTGATACTCGATAGTTGGTTATACCTTGGTAGTAGTTTCGCTTTGTGTTTTTGATTTTGGGGCAATTAAGGTGCAGGAATGGAGAAGTTAGGATCGACAAACTGGAGTTTTAAGGTGGAAAAACTTAAACTCGCAGAGTAGAACAGTTAACTTAAAATTCCACCCCACAACAACTGTTTGAACTTGGGGTGGATGTTCCAAGTGAAAAGTAAAAGTTCCAATTGGGGTGGGTGTTGAACAAGTTTCAAGTGGGTAGGTATAAGTTCCAAGTTGGGGTGGGTGGAAAAACGTGGAAATGCGTCTTAATTAGGGTGGAAACCGCCATAAAACCCATAAAAATGAAGCATGTGTTAGGGTGGGAAAGTTGAGAGGAATGTTCCAATCAAAATGGCCTTTTTTCAACTTAGGGTGGAAATTTCCACCCTAGTAGTTTTGGTTACAGTTTTCAGCATTTCAAGTTGATAGGTTTGGTCAAATTTGATACTCGATAGTTGGTTATACGTTGGTAGTAGTTTCGCTATGTGTTTTTGATTTTGGGGCAAATAAAGTGCAGGAATTGAGAAGTTAGGATCGACAAAATGGTGTTTTGGGGGTGGAAAAACTTAAACTGGCCGAGTAGAACAGTTAACTTAAAATTCCACCCCACAACAACTGTTTAATCTTGGGGTGGATGTTCCAAGTGAAAAGTGGGTGTTCCAACTGGGGTGGGTGTTGAAAAAGTTCCAAGTGGGTAGGTATAAGTTCCAAGTTGGGATGGGTGGAAAAACGTGGAAATGCGTCTTATTTAGGGTGGAAACCGCCACAAAATTCATAGAAATAAGGCATGTGTTAGGGTGGAAAAGTTGAGAGGAATGTTCCAATGCAAAACGGCCTTTTTCAACTTAGGGTGGAAATTTCCACCCTAGTAGTTTTGGTTACAGTTTTCAGCATTTCAAGTTGATAGGTTTGGTCAAATTTGATACTCGATAGTTGGTTATACCTTGGTAGTAGTTTTGTTGTGTGTTTTTGATTTTGGGGCAATTAAGGTGCAGGAAATGAGAAGTTAGGATCAACAGGATGGAAAAACTTAAACTCGAAGTGTAGAACAGTTAACTTAAAGTTCCACTTCACAACAACTGTTTGAATTTCGGGTGGATGTTCCAAGTAAAAAGTGGGTGTTCCATTAGGGGTGGGTGTTGAAAAAGTTCCAAGTGGGTAGGTATAAGTTCCAAGTTGGGGTGGGTGGAAAAACGTGGAAATGCGTCTTAATTAGGGTGGAAACCGCCACAAAACCCATAGAAATAAGGCATGTGTTAAAATGGAAATTTTGCAAAGAATCTTCCAATGCAAAACGGCCTTTTTCAACTTAGGGTGGAAATTTCCACCCTAGTAGTTTTGGTTACAGTTTTCAGCATTTCAAGTTGATAGGTTTGGTCAAATTTGATACTCGATAGTTGGTTATGCCTTGGTAGTAGTTTCGTTTTGTGTTTTTGATTTTGGGGCAATTAAGGTGCAGGAATTGAGAAATTAGGATCGACAAACTGGAGCTTTAGGATGGAAAAACTTAAACTTGCCGAATAAAACAATTAACTGGAAATTCCACCCCACAACAACTGTTTGAACTTGGGGTGGATGTTCCAAGTGAAAAGTGGGTGTTCCATTTAGGGTTGGTGTTGAAAAAGTTCCAAGTGGGTAGGTATAAGTTCCAAGTTGGGGTGGGTGGAAAAACGTGGAAATGCGTCTTAATTAGGTTGGAAACCGCCACAAAACCCATAGAATTAAGGCATGTGTTAGGGTGGAAAAGTTGAGAGGAATGTTCCAATGCAAAACGGTTTTTTACAATTTAGTGTGGAAATTTCCACCCCAGTATTTTTGGTTACAGTTTTAAGCATTTCAAGTTGATAGGTTTGGTCAACTTTGATACTCGATAGTTGGTTATACCTTGGTAGTAGTTTCGCTATGTGTTTCTGATTTTGGGGCAATTAAGGTGCAGGAATTCAAAAGTTAGGGTCGACAATTTGGAGTTTTAGGGTGGAAAAACTAACTCTGGCCGAGTAGAACAGTTAACTTAAAACTCCACCGTACAACAGCTGTTTGCGCTTGGGGTGGATGTTCCAAGTGAAAAGTGGGTGTTCCAACTGGGGTGGGTGTTGAAAAAGTTCCAAGTGGGTAGGTATAAGTTCCAAGTTGGGGTGGGTGGAAAAACGTGGAAATGCGTCTTAAATAGAGTGGAAACCGCCGCAAAACCCATAGAAATAAGGCATGTGTTAGGGTGGAAAAGTTGAGAGGAATGTTCCAATGAAAAACGGCTTTTTTCAACTTGGGGTGGAAATTTCCACCCTAGTAGTTTTGGTTACAGTTTTCAGCATTTCAAATTGATAGGTTTGGTCAAATTTGATACTCGATAATTGGTTATACCTTGGTAGTAGTTTCGCTTTGTGTTTGTGATTTTAGGGCAATTCAAATGCTGGAATTGAGAAGTTAGGATCGACAAACTGAGTAGAAAAACTTAAACTTGCAAAGTAGAACAGTTAACTGGAAATTCCACCCCACAACAACTGTTTGAACTTGGGGTGGATGTTCCAAGTGAAAAGTGGGAGTTCGATTTGGGGTGGGCGTTGAAAAAGTTCCAAGTGGGTAGGTATAAGTTCCAAGTTGGGGTGGGTGGAAAAACGTGGAATTGCGTTTTAATTAGAGTGGAAACCGCCACAAAACCCATAGAAATAAGGCATGTGTTAGGGTGGAAAGTTTGAAAAGAATGTTCCAATGCAAAACGGCCTTTTTCAGTTTAGGGTGGAAATTTCCACCCTAGTAGTTTTGGTTACAGTTTTCAGCATTGCAGGTTGATAGGTTTGGTCAAATTTGATACTCGATAGTTGGTTATACCTTGGTAGTAGTTTCGCTATGTGTTTTTGATTTTGAAGCAATTAAGGTGCAGGAATTGAGAAGTTAGGATCGACAAACTGGAGTTTTAGGGTTGAAAAACTTAAACTTGCAGAGTAGAACAGTTAACTTAAACTTCCATCCCACAACAACTGTTTGAACTTGGGGTGGATGTTCCAAGTGGAAAGTGGGAGTTCCAATTGGGGTGGGTGTTGAAAACGTTCCAAGTGGGTAGGTATAAGTTCCAAGTTGGGGTGGGTGGAAAAAACCTGGAAATGCGTCTTAATTAGGGTGGAAACCGCCACAAAACCCATAGAAATAAGGCACGTGTTAGGGTGGAAAAATTGAAAGGAAAGTTCCAATGCAAAACGGCCTTTTTCAGTTTAGGGTGGAAATTTCCACCCTAGTAGTTTTGGTTACAGTTTTCAGCATTTCAAGTTAATAGGTTTGGTCAAATTTGATACTCGATAGTTGGTTATACCTTGGTAGTAGTTTCGCTTTGTGTTTTTGATTTTGGGGCGATTAAGGTGCAAGAATTGAGAAGTTAGGATCGACAAAATGGAGTTTTAGGGTGGAAAAACTAAAACTGCTCGAGTAGAACAGTTAACTTGAAATTGCACCCCACAACAACTGTATGAACTTGGGGTGGATGTTCCAAATGAAGAGTGGGTGTTCCAACTGGGGTGGGTGTTGAAACAGTTCCAAGTGGGTAGGTATAAGTTCCAAGTTGGGGTGGGTGGAAAAACCTGGAAATGCGTCTCAATTAGGGTGGAAACCGCCACAAAACCCATAGAAATAAGGCATGTGTTAGGGTGGAAAGTTTGAGAGGAATGTTCCAATGCAAAACGGCCTTTTTCAACTTAGGATGGAAATTTCCACCCTAGTAGTTTTGGTTACAGTTTTCAGCATTTCAAGTTGATAGGTTTGGTCAAATTTGATACTCGATAGTTGGTTATACCTTGGTAGTAGTTTCGCTTTGTGTTTGTGATTTTAGGGCAATTAAGATGCTGGAATTGAGAAGTTACGATCGACAAACTGAGTAGAAAAACTTAAACTTGCAAAGTAGAACAGTTAACTGGAAATTCCACCCCACAACAACTGTTTGCACTTGGGGTGGATGTTCCAAGTGAAAAGTGGGAGTTCCATTTGGGGTGGGCGTTGAAAAAGTTCCAAGTGGGTAGGTATAAGTTCCAAATTGGGGTGGGTGGAAAAACGTGGAAATGCGTCCTAAATAGAGTGGAAACCGCCACAAAACCCATAGAAGTAAGGCATGTGTTAGGGTGGAAAGTTTGAGAAGAATGTTCCAATGCAAAACGGCCTTTTTTCAACTTAGGGTGGAAATTTCCACCTTAGTAGTTTTGGTTACAGTTTTGAGCATTGCAGGTTGATAGGTTTGGTCAAATTTGATACTCGATAGTTGGTTATACCTTGGTAGTAGTTTCGCTTTGTGTTTTTGATTTTGGGGCAATTAAGGTGCAGGAATTGAGAAATTAGGATCGACAAACTGGAGTTTTAGGATGGGAAAACTTAAACTGGCCGATTAGAACAGTTAACTGGAAATTCCACCCCACAACAGCTGTTTGAACTTGGGGTGGATGTTCCAAGTGGAAAGTGGGTGTTCCAACTGGGGTGGGTGTTGAAAACGTTCCAAGTGGGTAGGTATAAGTTCCAAGTTGGGGTGGGTGGAAAAACGTGGAAATGCGTCTTAATTAGGGTGGAAACCGCCACAAAACCCATAAAAATAAGGCACGTGTTAGGGTGGAAGAAATGAGAGGAAAGTTCCAATGCAAAACGGCCTTTTTCAACTTAGGGTGGAAATTTCCACCCTAGTAGTCTTGGTTACAGTTTTCAGCATTTTAAGTTGATAGGTTTGGTCGAATTTGATACTCGATAGTTGGTTATACCTTGGTAGTAGTTTCGCTTTGTGTTTTTGATTTTGGGGCAATTAAGGTGCAGGAATTGAGAAGTTAGGATCGACAAAATGGAGTTTTAGGGGGGAAAAACTAAAACTGCTCAAGTAGAACAGTTAACCCAAAGTTCCACCCCACAACAACTGTTTGAACTTGGGGTGGATGTTCCAAGTGAAAAGTGGGTGTTCCAACTGGGGTGGGTGTTGAAAAAGTTCGAAGTGGGTAGGTATAAGTTCCAAGTTGGGATGGGTGGAAAAACGTGGATATGCGTTTTAATTTAAAACCCATAGAAGTAAGGCATGTGTTAGGGTGGAAAAGTTGAGAGGAATGTTCCAATGCAAAACGGTTTTTTTTTTAATTTAAAGTGGAAATTTCCACCCTAGTAGTTTTGGTTACAGTTTTCAGCATTTCAAGTTGATAGGTTTGGTCAAATTTGATACTCGATAGTTGGTTATACCTTGGTAGTAGTTTCGCTTTGTGTTTGTGATTTTAGGGCAATTAAGATGCTGGAATTGAGAAGTTAAGATCGACAAACTGAGTAGAAAAACTTAAACTTGCAAAGTAGAACAGTTAACTGGAAATTCCACCCCACAACAACTGTTTGAACTTGGGGTGGATGTTCCAAGTGAAAAGTGGGAGTTCGATTTGGGGTGGGCGTTGAAAAGGTTCCAAGTGGGTAGGTATAAGTTCCAAATTGGGGTGGGTGGAAAAACGTGGAAATGCGTTTTAAAAAGAGTGGAAACCGCCACAAAACCCATAGAAGTAAGGCATGTGTTAGGGTGGAAAGTTTGAGAAGAATGTTCCAATGCAAAACGGTCTTTTTCAATTTAGGGTGGAAATTTCCACCCTAGTAGTTTTGGTTACAGTTTTCAGCATTGCAGGTTGATAGGTTTGGTCAAATTTGATACTCGATAGTTGGTTATACCTTGGTAGTAGTTTCGCTATGTGTTTTTGATTTTGGGGCAATTAAGGTGCAGGAATTGAGAAGTCACGATCGACAAAATGGAGTTTTAAGGTGGAAAAACTAAAACTGGCCAAGTAAAACAGTTAACTTAAAACTCCACCCCACAACAGCTGTTTGAACTTGGGGTGGATGTTCCAAGTGAAAAGTGGGTGTTCCAATTGGGGTGGGTGTTGAAAACGTTCCAAGTGGGTAGGTATAAGTTCCAAGTTGGGGTGGGGGGAAAAACGTGGAAATGCGTCTTGATTAGGGTGGAAACCGCCACAAAACCCATAGAAATAAAGCATGTGTTAGGGTGGAAAAGTTGAGAGGAATGTTCCAATGCAAAACGGTTTTTTTTTAATTTAAAGTGGAAATTTCCACCCTAGTAGTTTTGGTTACAGTTTTCAGCATTTCAAGTTGATAGGTTTGGTCAAATTTGATACTCGATAGTTGGTTATACCTTGGTAGTAGTTTCGCTTTGTGTTTTTGATTTTGGGGCAATTAAGGTGCAGGAATTGAGAAGCTAGGATCAACAAAATGGAGTTTTAGGGGGGAAAAACTTAAACTCGCAGAGTAGAACAGTTAACTAAAAATTCCACCCCACAACAGCTGTTTGAACTTAGGGTGGATGTTCCAAGTGGAAAGTGGGTGTTCCAATTGGGGTGGGTGTTGAAAAAGTTCCAAGTGGGTAGGTATAAGTTCCAAGTTGGGGTGGGTGGAAAAACGTGGAAATGCGTTTTAAATCGGGTGGAAATTGGCACAAAACCCATAGAATTAAGGCATGTGTTAGGGTGGAAATGTTGAGAGGAATGTTCCAATGCAAAACGGCCTTTTTCAACTTAAGGTGGAAATTTCCACCCTAGTAGTTTTGGTTACAGTTTTAAGCATTTCAAGTTGATAGGTTTGGTCAAATTTGATACTCGATAGTTGGTTATACCTTGGTAGTAGTTTCGCTATGTGTCTTTGATTTTGGGGCAAATAAAGTGCAGGATTTGAAAAGTTAGGATCGACAAAATGGAGTTTTAGGGTGGAAAAACTTAAACTCGCCGATAAGAACAGTTAACTGGAAATTCCACCCCACAACAGCTGTTTGAATTTGGGGTGGATGTTCCAAGTGAAAAGTGGGTGTTCCAATTGGGGTGGGTGTTGAAAAAGTTCCAAGTGTGTAGGTATGAGTTCCAAGTTGGGGTGGGTGGAAAAACGTGGAAATGCGTCTTAATTAGGGTGGAAACCGCAACAAAACCCATAGAAATAAAGCATGTGTTAGGGTGGAAAAATTGAAAAGAATGTTCCAATGCAAAACGGCTTTTTTCAACCTAGGGTGGAAATTTCCACCCTAGTAGTTTTGGTTACAGTTTTAAGCATTTCAAGTTGATAGGTTTGGTCAAATTTGATACTCGATAGTTGGTTATACCTTGGTAGTAGTTTCGCTTTGTGTTTTTGAATTTGGGGCAATTAAGGTGCAAGAATTGAGAAATTAGGATCGACAAACTGGAGTTTTAGGATGAGAAAACTTAAACTCGCCGATTAGAACAGTTAACTGGAAATTCCACCCCACAACAGCTGTTTGAATTTGGGGTGGATGTTCCAAGTGGAAAGTGGGTGTTCCAACTGGGGTGGGTGTTGAAAACGTTCCAAGTATGTAGGTATAAGTTCCAAGTTGGGGTGGGTGGAAAAACGTGGAAATGCGTCTTAATTAGGGTGGAAACCGCAACAAAACCCATAGAAATAAAGCATGTGTTAGGTTGGAAAAGTTGAGAGGAATGTTCCAATGCAAAACGGTTTTTTTTTTAATTTAGGGTGGAAATTTCCACCCTAGTAGTTTTGGTTACAGTTTTCAGCATTTCAAGTCGATAGGTTTGGTCAAATTTGATACTCGATAGTTGGTTATACCTTGGTAGTAGTTTCGTTTTGTGTTTTTGATTTTGGGGCAATTAAGGTGCAGGAATTGAAAAGTTAGGATCGACAAACTGGAGTTTTAGGATGGAAAAACTTAAACTCGCCGAGTAAAACAGTTAACCCAAAATTTCACCCCACAACAGCTGTTTGAACTTGGGGTGGATGTTCCAAGTGGAAAGTGGGTGTTCCAATTGGGGTGGGATTTGAAAAAGTTTCAAGTGGGTAGGTATAAGTTCCAAGTTGGGGTGGGGGAAAAACGTGGAAATGCGTTTTAATTAAAGTGGAAACCGGCACAAAACCCATAGAAATAAGGCATGTGTTAGAGTGGAAAAGTTGAGAGGAATGTTCCAATGCAAAACGGCCTTTTTCAATTTAGGGTGGAAATTTCCACCCTAGTAGTTTTGGTTGCAGTTTTAAGCATTTCAAGTTGATAGGTTTGGTCAAATTTGATACTCGATAGTTGGTTATACCTTGGTAGTAGTTTCGCTATGTGTCTTTGATTTTGGGGCAAATAAAGTGCAGGATTTGAGAAGTTAGGATCGACAAACTGGAGTTTTAAGGTGGAAAAACTTAAACTCGCCGAGTAGAACAGTTAACTGGAAATTCCACCCCACAACAGCTGTTTGAGTTTGGGGTGGATGTTCCAAGTGAAAAGTGGGTGTTCCAACTGGGGTGGGTGTTGAAAAAGTTCCAAGTGGGTAGGTATAAGTTCCAAGTTGGGATGGGTGGAAAAACGTGGAAATGCGTTTTGATTAGGGTGGAAACCGCCACAAAACCCATAGAAACAAAGCATGTGTTAGGGTGGAAAAGTTGAAAGGAATGTTCCAATGCAAAACGGCCTTTTTCAACTTAGGGTGGAAATTTCCACCCTAGTAGTTTTGGTTACAGTTTTAAGCATTTCAAGTTGATAGGTTTGGTCAAATTTGATACTCGATAGTTGGTTATACCTTGGTAATAGTTTCGTTTTGTGTTTTTGATTTTGGGGCAATTAAGGTGCAGGAACTGAGAAGTTAGGATCGACAAACTGGAGTTTTAGGATTTAAAAAACTTAAACTTGCCGAGTAGAACAGTTAACTGGAAATTCCACCCCACAACAACTGTTTGAACTTGGGGTGGATGTTCCAAGTGAAAAGTTGGAGTTCGATTTGGGGTGGGTGTTGAAAAAGTTTCAAGTGGGTAGGTATAAGTTCCAAGTTGGGGTGGGTGGAAAAACGTGGAAATGCGTCTTGATTAAAGTGGAAACCGCCACAAAACCCATAGAAATAAGGCACGTGTTAGGGTGGAAGAAATGAGAGGAAAGTTCCAATGCAAAACGGCCTTTTTCAACTTAGGGTGGAAATTTCCACCCTAGTAGTCTTGGTTACAGTTTTCAGCAGTTTAAGTTGATAGGTTTGGTCGAATTTGATACTCGATAGTTGGTTATACCTTGGTAGTAGTTTCGCTTTGTGTTTTTGATTTTGGGGCAATTAAGGTGCAGGAATTGAGAAGTTAGGATCGACAAAATGGAGTTTTAGGGTGGAAAAACTAAAACTGCTCAAGTAGAACAGTTAACCCAAAGTTTCACCCCACAACAACTGTTTGAACTTGGGGTGGATGTTCCAAGTGAAAAGTGGGTGTTCCAACTGGGGTGGGTGTTGAAAAAGTTCGAAGTGGGTAGGTATAAGTTCCAAGTTGGGGTGGGTGGAAAAACGTGGAAATGCGTTTTAATTTAAAACCCATAGAAGTAAGGCATGTGTTAGGGTGGAAAAGTTGAGAGGAATGTTCCAATGCAAAACGGCCTTTTTCAACTTGGGGTGGAAATTTCCACCCTAGCAGTTTTGGTTACAGTTTTCAGCATTTCAAGTTGATAGGTTTGGTCAAATTTGATACTCGATAGTTGGTTATACCTTGGTAGTAGTTTCGCTTTGTGTTTGTGATTTTGGGGCAATTAAGATGCTGGAATTGAGAAGTTAAGATCGACAAACTGAGTAGAAAAACTTAAACTTGCAAAGTAGAACAGTTAACTGGAAATTCCACCCCACAACAACTGTTTGAACTTGGGGTGGATGTTCCAAGTGAAAAGTGGGAGTTCGATTTGGGGTGGGCGTTGAAAAGGTTCCAAGTGGGTAGGTATAAGTTCCAAATTGGGGTGGGTGGAAAAACGTGGAAATGCGTTTTAAATAGAGTGGAAACCGCCACAAAACCCATAGAAGTAAGGCATGTGTTAGGGTGGAAAGTTTGAGAAGAATGTTCCAATGCAAAACGGTCTTTTTCAATTTAGGGTGGAAATTTCCACCCTAGTAGTTTTGGTTACAGTTTTCAGCATTGCAGGTTGATAGGTTTGGTCAAATTTGATACTCCATAGTTGGTTATACCTTGGTAGTAGTTTCGCTATGTGTTTTTGATTTTGGGGCAATTAAGGTGCAGGAATTGAGAAGTCACGATCGACAAAACGGAGTTTTAGGGTGGAAAAACTAAAACTGGCCGAGTAAAACAGTTAACTTAAAACTCCACCCCACAACAGCTGTTTGAACTTGGGGTGGATGTTCCAAGTGAAAAGTGGGTGTTCCAATTGGGGTGGGTGTTGAAAACGTTCCAAGTGGGTAGGCATAAGTTCCAAGTTGGGGTGGGGGGAAAAACGTGGAAATGCGTCTTGAATAAGGTGGAAACCGCCACAAAACCCATAGAAATAAGGCATGTGTTAGGGTGGAAAAGTTGAGAGGAATGTTCCAATGCAAAACGGTTTTTTTTTTAATTTAGGGTGGAAATTTCCACCCTAGTAGTTTTGGTTACAGTTTTCAGCATTTCAAGTTGATAGGTTTGGTCAAATTTGATACTCGATAGTTGGTTATACCTTGGTAGTAGTTTCGCTTTGTGTTTTTGATTTTGGGGCAATTAAGGTGCAGGAATTGAGAAGCTAGGATCAACAAAATGGAGTTTTAGAGTGGAAAAACTTAAACTCGCAGAGTAGAACAGTCAACTAAAAACTCCACCCCACAACAGCTGTTTGAACTTGGGGTGGATGTTCCAAGTGGAAAGTGGGTGTTCCAATTGGGGTGGGTGTTGAAAAACTTCCAAGTGGGTAGGTATAAGTTCCAAGTTGGGGTGGGTGGAAAAACGTGGAAATGCGTTTTAAATCGGGTGGAAACCGGCACAAAACCCATAGAATTAAGGCATGTGTTAGGGTGGAAATGTTGAGAGGAATGTTCCAATGCAAAACGGCTTTTTTCAACTTAGGGTGGAAATTTCCACCCTAGTAGTTTTGGTTACAGTTTTAAGCATTTCAAGTTGATAGGTTTGGTCAAATTTGATACTCGATAGTTGGTTATACCTTGGTAGTAGTTTCGCTATGTGTCTTTGATTTTGGGGCAAATAAAGTGCAGGATTTGAAAAGTTAGGATCGACAAACTGGAGTCTTAGGGTGGAAAAACTTAAACTCGCCGATAAGAACAGTTAACTGGAAATTCCACCCCACAACAGCTGTTTGAATTTGGGGTGGATGTTCCAAGTGAAAAGTGGGTGTTCCAATTGGGGTGGGTGTTGAAAAAGTTCCAAGTGTGTAGGTATGAGTTCCAAGTTGGGGTGGGTGGAAAAACGTGGAAATGCGTCTTACTTAGGGTGGAAACCGCCACAAAACCCATAGAAATAAGGCATGTGTTAGGGTGGAAAAATTGAGAAGAATGTTCCAATGCAAAACGGCTTTTTTCAACCTAGGGTGGAAATTTCCACCCTAGTAATTTTGGTTACAGTTTTAAGCATTTCAAGTTGATAGGTTTGGTCAAATTTGATACTCGATAGTTGGTTATACCTTGGTAGTAGTTTCGCTTTGTGTTTTTGAATTTGGGGCAATTAAGGTGCAAGAATTGAGAAATTAGGATCGACAAACTGGAGTTTTAGGATGAGAAAACTTAAACTCGCCGATTAGAACAGTTAACTGGAAAATCCACCCCACAACAGCTGTTTGAATTTGGGGTGGATGTTCCAAGTGGAAAGTGGGTGTTCCAACTGGGGTGGGTGTTGAAAACGTTCCAAGTATGTAGGTATAAGTTCCAAGTTGGGGTGGGTGGAAAAACGTGGAAATGCGTCTTAATTAGGGTGGAAACCGCCACAAAACCCATAGAAATAAGGCATGTGTTAGGGTGGAAAAGTTGAGAGGAATGTTCCAATGCAAAACGGTTTTTTTTTTAATTTAGGGTGGAAATTTCCACCCTAGTAGTTTTGGTTACAGTTTTCAGCATTTCAAGTCGATAGGTTTGGTCAAATTTGATACTCGATAGTTGGTTATACCTTGGTAGTAGTTTCGCTATGTGTGTTTGATTTTGGGGCAAATAAAGTGCAGGATTTGAAAAGTTAGGATCGACAAACTGGAGTCTTAGGGTGGAAAAACTTAAACTCGCCGATAAGAACAGTTAACTGGAAATTCCACCCCACAACAGCTGTTTGAATTTGGGGTGGATGTTCCAAGTGAAAAGTGGGTGTTCCAATTGGGGTGGGTGTTGAAAAAGTTCCAAGTGTGTAGGTATGAGTTCCAAGTTGGGGTGGGTGGAAAAACGTGGAAATGCGTCTTAATTAGGGTGGAAGCCGCCACAAAACCCATAGAAATAAGGCATGTGTTAGGGTGGAAAAATTGAGAAGAATGTTCCAATGCAAAACGGCTTTTTTCAACCTAGGGTGGAAATTTCCACCCTAGTAATTTTGGTTACAGTTTTAAGCATTTCAAGTTGATAGGTTTGGTCAAATTTGATACTCGATAGTTGGTTATACCTTGGTAGTAGTTTCGCTATGTGTTTTTGATTTTGGGGCAATTAAGGTGCAGGAATTGAGAAGTCACGATCGACAAAATGGAGTTTTAAGGTGGAAAAACTAAAACTGGCCAAGTAAAACAGTTAACTTAAAACTCCACCCCACAACAGCTGTTTGAACTTGGGGTGGATGTTCCAAGTGAAAAGTGGGTGTTCCAATTGGGGTGGGTGTTGAAAACGTTCCAAGTGGGTAGGTATAAGTTCCAAGTTGGGGTGGGGGGAAAAACGTGGAAATGCGTCTTGAATAGGGTGGAAACCGCCACAAAACCCATAGAAATAAGGCATGTGTTAGGGTGGAAAAGTTGAGAGGAATGTTCCAATGCAAAACGGTTTTTTTTTTAATTTAGGGTGGAAATTTCCACCCTAGTAGTTTTGGTTACAGTTTTCAGCATTTCAAGTTGATACGTTTGGTCAAATTTGATACTCGATAGTTGGTTATACCTTGGTAGTAGTTTCGCTTTGTGTTTTTGATTTTGGGGCAATTAAGGTGCAGGAATTGAGAAGCTAGGATCAACAAAATGGAGTTTTAGGGTGGAAAAACTTAAACTCGCAGAGTAGAACAGTTAACTAAAAATTCCACCCCACAACAGCTGTTTGAATTTGGGGTGGATGTTCCAAGTGGAAAGTGGGTGTTCCAATTGGGGTGGGTGTTGAAAACGTTCCAAGTGGGTAGGTATAAGTTCCAAGTTGGGGTGGGTGGAAAAACGTGGAAATGCGTTTTAAATCGGGTGGAAACCGGCACAAAACCCATAGAATTAAGGCATGTGTTAGGGTGGAAATGTTGAGAGGAATGTTCCAATGCAAAACGGCCTTTTTCAACTTAAGGTGGAAATTTCCACCCTAGTAGTTTTGGTTACAGTGTTAAGCATTTCAAGTTGATAGGTTTGGTCAAATTTGATACTCGATAGTTGGTTATACCTTGGTAGTAGTTTCGCTATGTGTCTTTGATTTTGGGGCAAATAAAGTGCAGGATTTGAGAAGTTAGGATCGACAAACTGGAGTTTTAGGGTGGAAAAACTTAAACTCGCCGATAAGAACAGTTAACTGGAAATTCCACCCCACAACAGCTGTTTGAATTTGGGGTGGATGTTCCAAGTGAAAAGTGGGTGTTCCAATTGGGGTGGGTGTTGAAAAAGTTCCAAGTGTGTAGGTATGAGTTCCAAGTTGGGGTGGGTGGAAAAACGTGGAAATGCGTCTTAATTAGGGTGGAAACCGCAACAAAACCCATAGAAATAAAGCATGTGTTAGGGTGGAAAAATTGAAAAGAATGTTCCAATGCAAAACGGCTTTTTTCAACCTAGGGTGGAAATTTCCACCCTAGTAGTTTTGGTTACAGTTTTAAGCATTTCAAGTTGATAGGTTTGGTCAAATTTGATACTCGATAGTTGGTTATACCTTGGTAGTAGTTTCGCTTTGTGTTTTTGATTTTGGGGCAATTAAGGTGCAAGAATTGAAAAGTTAGGATCGACAAACTGGAGTTTTAGGATGAGAAAACTTAAACTCGCCGATTAGAACAGTTAACTGGAAATTCCACCCCACAACAGCTGTTTGAATTTGGGGTGGATGTTCCAAGTGGAAAGTGGGTGTTCCAACTGGGGTGGGTGTTGAAAACGTTCCAAGTATGTAGGTATAAGTTCCAAGTTGGGGTGGGTGGAAAAACGTGGAAATGCGTCTTAATTAGGGTGGAAACCGCAACAAAACCCATAGAAATAAAGCATGTGTTAGGTTGGAAAAGTTGAGAGGAATGTTCCAATGCAAAACGGTTTTTTTTTTAATTTAGGGTGGAAATTTCCACCCTAGTAGTTTTGGTTACAGTTTTCAGCATTTCAAGTCGATAGGTTTGGTCAAATTTGATACTCGATAGTTGGTTATACCTTGGTAGTAGTTTCGTTTTGTGTTTTTGATTTTGGGGCATCTAAGGTGCAGGAATTGAAAAGTTAGGATCGACAAACTGGAGTTTTAGGATGGAAAAACTTAAACTCGCCGAGTAAAACAGTTAACCCAAAATTTCACCCCACAACAGCTGTTTGAACTTGGGGTGGATGTTCCAAGTGGAAAGTGGGTGTTCCAATTGGGGTGGGATTTGAAAAAGTTTCAAGTGGGTAGGTATAAGTTCCAAGTTGGGGTGGGTGGAAAAACGTGGAAATGCGTTTTAATTAAGGTGGAAACCGGCACAAAACCCATAGAAATAAGGCATGTGTTAGAGTGGAAAAGTTGAGAGGAATGTTCCAATGCAAAACGGCCTTTTTCAATTTAGGGTGGAAATTTCCACCCTAGTAGTTTTGGTTACAGTTTGCAGCATTTCAAGTTGATAGGTTTGGTCAAATTTGATACTCGATAGTTGGTTATACCTTGGTAGTAGTTTCGCTATGTGTCTTTGATTTTGGGGCAAATAAAGTGCAGGATTTGAGAAGTTAGGATCGACAAACTGGAGTTTTAAGGTGGAAAAACTTAAACTCGCCGAGTAGAACAGTTAACTGGAAATTCCACCCCACAACAGCTGTTTGAGTTTGGGGTGGATGTTCCAAGTGAAAAGTGGGTGTTCCAACTGGGGTGGGTGTTGAAAAAGTTCCAAGTGGGTAGGTATAAGTTCCAAGTTGGGATGGGTGGAAAAACGTGGAAATGCGTTTTCATTAGGGTGGAAACCGCCACAAAACCCATAGAAACAAAGCATGTGTTAGGGTGGAAAAGTTGAAAGGAATGTTCCAATGCAAAACGGCCTTTTTCAACTTAGGGTGGAAATTTCCACCCTAGTAGTTTTGGTTACAGTTTTAAGCATTTCAAGTTGATAGGTTTGGTCAAATTTGATACTCGATAGTTGGTTATACCTTGGTAATAGTTTCGTTTTGTGTTTTTGATTTTGGGGCAATTAAGGTGCAGGAACTGAGAAGTTAGGATCGACAAACTGGAGTTTTAGGATTTAAAAAACTTAAACTTGCCGAGTAGAACAGTTAACTGGAAATTCCACCCCACAACAACTGTTTGAACTTGGGGTGGATGTTCCAAGTGAAAAGTTGGAGTTCGATTTGGGGTGGGCGTTGAAAAAGTTTCAAGTGGGTAGGTATAAGTTCCAAGTTGGGGTGGGTGGAAAAACGTGCAAAATGCGTCTTGATTAAAGTGGAAACCGCCACAAAACGCATAGAAATAAGGCACGTGTTAGGGTGGAAGAAATGAGAGGAAAGTTCCAATGCAAAACGGCCTTTTTCAACTTAGGGTGGAAATTTCCACCCTAGTAGTCTTGGTTACAATTTTCAGCAGTTTAAGTTGATAGGTTTGGTCGAATTTGATACTCGATAGTTGGTTATACCTTGGTAGTAGTTTCGCTTTGTGTTTTTGATTTTGGGGCAATTAAGGTGCAGGAATTGAGAAGTTAGGATCGACAAAATGGAGTTTTAGGTTGGAAAAACTAAAACTGCTCAAGTAGAACAGTTAACCCAAAGTTTCACCCCACAACAACTGTTTGAACTTGGGGTGGATGTTCCAAGTGAAAAGTGGGTGTTCCAACTGGGGTGGGTGTTGAAAAAGTTCGAAGTGGGTAGGTATAAGTTCCAAGTTGGGGTGGGTGGAAAAACGTGGAAATGCGTTTTAATTTAAAACCCATAGAAGTAAGGCATGTGTTAGGGTGGAAAAGTTGAGAGGAATGTTCCAATGCAAAACGGCCTTTTTCAACTTGGCGTGGAAATTCCCACCCTAGCAGTTTTGGTTACAGTTTTCAGCATTTCAAGTTGATAGGTTTGGTCAAATTTGATACTCGATAGTTGGTTATACCTTGGTAGTAGTTTCGCTTTGTGTTTGTGATTTTAGGGCAATTAAGATGCTGGAATTGAGAAGTTAAGATCGACAAACTGAGTAGAAACACTTAAACTTGCAAAGTAGAACAGTTAACTGGAAATTCCACCCCACAACAACTGTTTGAACTTGGGGTGGATGTTCCAAGTGAAAAGTGGGAGTTCGATTTGGGGTGGGCGTTGAAAAGGTTCCAAGTGGGTAGGTATAAGTTCCAAGTTGGGGTGGGTGGAAAAACGTGGAAATGCGTTTTAATTAGAGTGGAAACCGCCACAAAACCCATAGAAGTAAGGCATGTGTTAGGGTGGAAAGTTTGAGAAGAATGTTCCAATGCAAAACGGTCTTTTTCAATTTAGGGTGGAAATTTCCACCCTAGTAGTTTTGGTTACAGTTTTCAGCATTGCAGGTTGATAGGTTTGGTCAAATTTGATACTCGATAGTTGGTTATACCTTGGTAGTAGTTTCGCTATGTGTTTTTGATTTTGGGGCAATTAAGGTGCAGGAATTGAGAAGTCACGATCGACAAAATGGAGTTTTAGGGTGGAAAAACTAAAACTGGCCGAGTAAAACAGTTAACTTAAAACTCCACCCCACAACAGCTGTTTGAACTTGGGGTGGATGTTCCAAGTGAAAAGTGGGTGTTCCAATTGGGGTGGGTGTTGAAAACGTTCCAAGTGGGTAGGTATAAGTTCCAAGTTGGGGTGGGGGGAAAAACGTGGAAATGCGTCTTGAATAAAGTGGAAACCGCCACAAAACCCATAGAAATAAGGCATGTGTTAGGGTGGAAAAGTTGAGAGGAATGTTCCAATGCAAAACGGTTTTTTTTTAATTTAGGGTGGAAATTTCCACCCTAGTAGTTTTGGTTACAGTTTTCAGCATTTCAAGTTGATAGGTTTGGTCAAATTTGATACTCGATAGTTGGTTATACCTTGGTAGTAGTTTCGCTTTGTGTTTTTGATTTTGGGGCAATTAAGGTGCAGGAATTGAGAAGCTAGGATCAACAAAATGGAGTTTTAGAGTGGAAAAACTTAAACTCGCAGAGTAGAACAGTCAACTAAAAACTCCACCCCACAACAGCTGTTTGAACTTGGGGTGGATGTTCCAAGTGAAAAGTGGGTGTTCCAATTGGGGTGGGTGTTGAAAAAGTTCCAAGTGGGTAGGTATAAGTTCCAAGTTGGGGTGGGTGGAAAAACGTGGAAATGCGTTTTAAATCGGGTGGAAACCGGCACAAAACCCATAGAATTAAGGCATGTGTTAGGGTGGAAATGTTGAGAGGAATGTTCGAATGCAAAACGGCTTTTTTCAACTTAGGGTGGAAATTTCCACCCTAGTAGTTTTGGTTACAGTTTTAAGCATTTCAAGTTGATAGGTTTGGTCAAATTTGATACTCGATAGTTGGTTATACCTTGGTAGTAGTTTCGCTATGTGTCTTTGATTTTGGGGCAAATAAAGTGCAGGAATTGAAAAGTTAGGATCGACAAACTGGAGTCTTAGGGTGGAAAAACTTAAACTCGCCGATAAGAACAGTTAACTGGAAATTCCACCCCACAACAGCTGTTTGAATTTGGGGTGGATGTTCCAAGTGAAAAGTGGGTGTTCCAATTGGGGTGGGTGTTGAAAAAGTTCCAAGTGTGTAGGTATGAGTTCCAAGTTGGGGTGGGTGGAAAAACGTGGAAATGCGTCTTAATTAGGGTGGAAACCGCCACAAAACCCATAGAAATAAGGCATGTGTTAGGGTGGAAAAATTGAGAGGAATGTTCCAATGCAAAACGGCTTTTTTCAACCTAGGGTGGAAATTTCCACCCTAGTAATTTTGGTTACAGTTTTAAGCATTTCAAGTTGATAGGTTTGGTCAAATTTGATACTCGATAGTTGGTTATACCTTGGTAGTAGTTTCGCTTTGTGTTTTTGAATTTGGGGCAATTAAGGTGCAAGAATTGAGAAATTAGGATCGACAAACTGGAGTTTTAGGATGAGAAAACTTAAACTCGCCGATTAGAACAGTTAACTGGAAACTCCACCCCACAACAGCTGTTTGAATTTGGGGTGGATGTTCCAAGTGGAAAGTGGGTGTTCCAACTGGGGTGGGTGTTGAAAACGTTCCAAGTATGTAGGTATAAGTTCCAAGTTGGGGTGGGTGGAAAAACGTGGAAATGCGTCTTAATTAGGGTGGAAACCGCCACAAAACCCATAGAAATAAGGCATGTGTTAGGGTGGAAAAGTTGAGAGGAATGTTCCAATGCAAAACGGTTTTTTTTTTAATTTAGGGTGGAAATTTCCACCCTAGTAGTTTTGGTTACAGTTTTCAGCATTTCAAGTCGATAGGTTTGGTCAAATTTGATACTCGATAGTTGGTTATACCTTGGTAGTAGTTTCGCTATGTGTCTTTGATTTTGGGGCAAATAAAATGCAGGATTTGAAAAGTTAGGATCGACAAACTGGAGTCTTAGGGTGGAAAAACTTAAACTCGCCGATAAGAACAGTTAACTGGAAATTCCACCCCACAACAGCTGTTTGAATTTGGGGTGGATGTTCCAAGTGAAAAGTGGGTGTTCCAACTGGGGTGGGTGTTGAAAAAGTTCCAAGTGTGTAGGTATGAGTTCCAAGTTGGGGTGGGTGGAAAAACGTGGAAATGCGTCTTAATTAGGGTGGAAACCGCCACAAAACCCATAGAAATAAGGCATGTGTTAGGGTGGAAAAATTGAGAGGAATGTTCCAATGCAAAACGGCTTTTTTCAACCTAGGGTGGAAATTTCCACCCTAGTAATTTTGGTTACAGTTTTAAGCATTTCAAGTTGATAGGTTTGGTCAAATTTGATACTCGATAGTTGGTTATACCTTGGTAGTAGTTTCGCTTTGTGTTTTTGAATGTGGGGCAATTAAGGTGCAAGAATTGAGAAATTAGGATCGACAAACTGGAGTTTTAGGATGAGAAAACTTAAACTCGCCGATTAGAACAGTTAACTGGAAATTCCACCCCACAACAGCTGTTTGAATTTGGGGTGGATGTTCCAAGTGGAAAATGGGTGTTCCAACTGGGGTGGGTGTTGAAAACGTTCCAAGTATGTAGGTATAAGTTCCAAGTTGGGGTGGGTGGAAAAACGTGGAAATGCGTCTTAATTAGGGTGGAAACCGCCACAAAACCCATAGAAATAAGGCATGTGTTAGGGTGGAAAAGTTGAGAGGAATGTTCCAATGCAAAACGGTTTTTTTTTTAATTTAGGGTGGAATTTTCCACCCTAGTAGTTTTGGTTACAGTTTTCAGCATTTCAAGTCGATAGGTTTGGTCAAATTTGATACTCGATAGTTGGTTATACCTTGGTAGTAGTTTCGTTTTGTGTTTTTGATTTTGGGGCAATTAAGGTGCAGGAATTGAGAAGTTAGGATCGACAAACTGGAGTTTTAGGATGGAAAAACTTAAACTCGCCGAGTAAAACAGTTAACTCAAAATTTCACCCCACAACAGCTGTTTGAACTTGGGGTGGATGTTCCAAGTGAAAAGTGGGTGTTCCAATTGGGGTGGGATTTGAAAAAGTTTCAAGTGGGTAGGTATAAGTTCCAAGTTGGGGTGGGTGGAAAAACGTGGAAATGCGTTTTAATTAAGGTGGAAACCGGCACAAAACCCATAGAAATAAGGCACGTGTTAGAGTGGAAAAGTTGAGAGGAATGTTCCAATGCAAAACGGCCTTTTTCAACTTAGGGTGGAAATTTCCACCCTAGTAGTTTTGGTTACAGTTTTAAGCATTTCAAGTTGATAGGTTTGGTCAAATTTGATACTCGATAGTTGGTTATACCTTGGTAGTAGTTTCGCTATGTGTTTTTGATTTTGGGGCAAATAAAGTGCAGGATTTGAAAAGTTAGGATCGACAAACTGGAGTTTTAAGGTGGAAAAACTTAAACTCGCCGAGTAGAACAGTTAACTGGAAATTCCACCCCACAACAGCTGTTTGAATTTGGGGTGGATGTTCCAAGTGAAAAGTGGGTGTTCCAACTGGGGTGGGTGTTGAAAAAGTTCCAAGTGGGTAGGTATAAGTTCCGAGTTGAATTGGGTGGAAAAACGTGGAAATGCGTTTTGATTAGGGTGGAAACCGCCACAAAACCCATAGAAACAAAGCATGTGTTAGGGTGGAAAAGTTGAAAGAAATGTTCCAATGCAAAACGGCCTTTTTCAACTTAGGGTGGAAATTTCCACCCTAGTAGTTTTGGTTACAGTTTTAAGCATTTCAAGTTGATAGGTTTGGTCAAATTTGATACTCGATAGTTGGTTATACCTTGGTAATAGTTTCGTTTTGTGTTTTTGATTTTGGGGCAATTAAGGTGCAGGAACTGAGAAGTTAGGATCGACAAACTGGAGTTTTAGGATTTAAAAAACTTAAACTTGCCGAGTAGAACAGTTAACTGGAAATTCCACCCCACAACAACTCTTTGAACTTGGGGTGGATGTTCCAAGTGAAAAGTTGGAGTTCGATTTGGGGTGGGCGTTAAAAAAGTTTCAAGTGGGTAAGTATAAGTTCCAAGTTGGGGTGGGTGGAAAAACGTGGAAATGCGTCTTGATTAAAGTGGAAACCGCCACAAAACCCATAGAAATAAGGCATGTGTTAGGGTGGAAAAGTTGAGAGGAATGTTCCAATGCAAAACGGCCTTTTTTAACTTAGGGTGGAAATTTCCACCCTAGTAGTTTTGGTTACAGTTTTCAGCATTTCAAGTTGATAGGTTTGGTCAAATTTGATACTCGATAGTTGGTTATACCTTGGTAGTAGTTTCGCTATGTGTTTTTGATTTTGGGGCAATTAAGGTGCAGGAATGAAAAAGTTAAAGTCGACAAAATGGAGTTTTAAGGTGGTAAAACTAAAACTGGCCGAGTAGAACAGTTAACTTAAAACTCCACCCCACAACAACTGTTTGAACTTGGGGTGGACGTTCCAAATGGAAAGTGGGTGTTCCAACTGGGGTGGGTGTTGAAAAAGTTCCAAGTGGGTAGGTATAAGTTCCAAGTTGGGGTGGGTGGAAAAACGTGCAAGTGCGTCTTAGTTAGGGTGGAAACCATCACAAAACCCGTAGAATTAAGGCATGTGTTAGGGTGGAAAAGTTGAGAGGAATGTTCCAATGCAAAACGGCCTTTTTCAATTTAGGGTGGAAATTTCCACCCTAGTAGTTTTGGTTACAGTTTGCAGCATTTCAAGTTGATAGGTTTGGTCAATTTTGATACTCGATAGTTGGTTATACCTTGGTAGTAGTTTCGCTTTGTGTCTTTGATTTTGGGGCAATTAAGGTGCAAGATTTGAAAAGTTAGGATCGACAAAAAGGAGTTTTAAGGTGGGAAAATTTAAACTCGCAGAGTACAACAGTTAACTTAAATTTCCACCCCACAACAGCTGTTTGAACTTGGGGTGGATGTTCCAAGTGGAAAGTGGGAGTTCGATTTGGGGTGGGTGTTGAAAAAGTTTCAAGTGGGTAGGTATAAGTTCCAAGTTGGGGTGGGTGGAAAAACGTGGAAATGCGTTTTAATTAGGGTGGAAACCGCCACAAAACCCATAGAAATAAGGCATGTGTTAGGGTGGAAATGTTGAGAGGAATGTTCCAATGCAAAACGGCCTTTTACTACTTAGGGTGGAAATTTCCACCCTAGTAGTTTTGGTTACAGTTTTCAGCATTTGAAGTTGATAGGTTTGGTCAAATTTGATACTCGATAGTTGGTTATACCTTGGTAGTAGTTTCGCTATGTGTTTTTGATTTTGGGGCAATTAGGTTGCAGGAATTGAGAAGTTAGGATCGACAAACTGGAAGTTTAGGGTGGAAAAACTAAAACTCGCGGAGTAAAACAGTTAACTCAAAATTCCACCACATAACAACTGTTTGAACTTGGGGTGGATGTTCCAAGTGAAAAGTGGGTGTTCCAATTGGGGCGGGTGTTGAAAAAGTTCCAAGTGGGTAGGTATAAGTTCCAAGTTGGGATGGGTGGAAAAACGTGGAAATGCGTCTTAATTAGGGTGGAAACCGCCACAAAACCCATAGAAATAAGGCATGTGTTAGGGTGGAAAAGTTGAGAGGAATGTTCCAATGCAAAACGGCCTTTTTCAACTTAGGGTGGAAATTTCCACCCTAGTAGTTTTGGTTACAGTTTTAAGCATTTCAAGTTGATAAGTTTGGTCAAATTTGATACTCGATAGTTGGTTATACCTTAGTAGTAGTTTCGCTTTGTGTTTTTGATTTTGGGGCAATTAAGGTGCAGGAATGGAGAAGTTAGGATCGACAAACTGGAGTTTTAGGGTGGAAAAACTTAAACTCGCGGAATAGAACAGTTAACTGGAAATTCTCTCCCACAACAGCTGTTTGAACTTGGGGTGGATGTTCCAAGTGAAAAGTAGGAATTCGATTTGAGGTGGGCGTTGAAAAAGTTTCAAGTGGGTAGGTATAAGTTCCAAGTTGGGATGGGTAGAAAAACGTGAATATGGGTTTTAATTAGGGTGGAAACCGCCACAAAACCCGTAAAAACCAGGCATGTGTTAGGGTGGAAAAGTTGAGTTGAATGTTCCAATGCAAAACGGCCTTTTACTACTTAGGGTGGAAATTTCCACCCTAGTAGTTTTGGTTACAGTTTTCAGCATTTCAAGTTGATAGGTTTGGTCAAATTTGATACTCGATAGTTGGTTATACCTTGGTAATAATTTCGTTTTGTGTTTTTGATTTTGGGGCAATTAAGGTGCAGGAAGTGAGAAGTTAGGATCGACAAACTGGAGTTTTAGGGTGGAAAAACTTAAACTCGCAGAGTAGAACAGTTAACTTAAACTTCCACCCCACAACAGCTGTTTGAACTTGGGGTGGATGTTCCAAGTGAAAAGTAAAAGTTCCAATTGGGGTGGGTGTTGAAAAAGTTCCAAGTGGGTAGGTATAAGTTCCAAGTTGGGATGGGTGGAAGAACGTGGAAATGCGTTTTAAATCGGGTGGAAACCGGCACAAAACCCATAGAAATAAGGCATGTGTTAGGGTGGAAAAGTTGAGAGGAATGTTCCAATGCAAAACGGCGTTTTTCAACTTAGGGTGGAAATTTCCACCCTAGTAGTTTTGGTTACAGTTTTAAGCATTTCAAGTTGATAGGTTTGGTCAAATTTGATACTCGATAGTTGGTTATACCTTGGTAGTAGTTTCGCTATGTGTTTTTGATTTTGGGGCAATTAAGGTGCAGGAATGGAGAAGTTAAGGTCGACAAAATGGAGTTTTAGGGTGGGAAAATTTAAACTGTCCGAGTAGAACAGTTAATTTAAAATTCTACCCCACAACAACTGTTTGAACTTGGGGTGGATGTTCCAAGTGAAAAGTGGGTGTTCCAACTGGGGTGGGTGTTGAAAAAGTTCCAAGTGGGTAGGTATAAGTTCCAAGTTGGGGTGGGTGGAAAAACGTGGAAATGCGTCTTGATTAGGGTGGAAACCGGCACAAAACCCATAGAAATAAGGCATGTGTTAGGGTGGAAACGTTGAGAGGAATGTTCCAATGCAAAACGGCCTTTTTCAACTTAGGGTGGAATTTTCCACCCTAGTAGTTTTGGTTACAGTTTTCAGCGTTTCAAGTTGATAGGTTTGGTGAAATTTGATACTCGATAGTTGGTTATACCTTGGTAGTAATTTCGCTTTGTGTTTTTGATTTTGGGGCAATTAAGGTGCAGGAATTGAGAAGTTACGATCGACAAACTGGAGTTTTAAAGTGGAAAAATTTAAACTCGCAGAGTAGAAGTGTTAACTTAAAACACCACCCCACAACAACTGTTTGAACTTGGGGTGGATGTTCCAAGTGAAAAGTGGGAGTTCGATTTGAGGTGGGCGTTGAAAAAGTTCCAAGTGGGTAGGTGTAAGTTCCAAGTTGGGGTGGGTAGAAAAACGTGGAAATGCGTCTTAATTAGGGTGGAAACCGCCACAAAACCCATAAAAACAAGGCATATGTTAGGGTGGAAAAGTTGAGAGGAATGTTCCAATGGAAAACGGCTTTTTACTACTTAGGGTGGAAATTTCCACCCTAGTAGTTTTGGTTACAGTTTTAAGCATTTCAAGTTGATAGGTTTGGTCAAATTTGATACTCGATAGTTGGTTATACCTTGGTAGTAGTTTCGCTATGTGTTTTTGATTTTGGGGCAATTAAGGTGCAGGAATGAAAAAGTTAAGGTCGACAAAATGGAGTTTTAGGGTGGGAAAATTAAAACTGGCCGAGTAGAACAGTTAACTTAAATTTCCACCCCACAACAATTGTTTGAACTTGGGGTGGATGTTCCAAGTGAAAAGTGGGTGTTCCAACTGGGGTGGGTGTTGAAACAGTTCCAAGTGGGTAGGTATAAGTTCCAAGTTGGGGTGGGTGGAAAAACGTGGAAAGGCGTTTTAATTAGGGTGGAAACCGGCACAAAACCCATAGAAATAAGGCATGTGTTAGGGTGGAAAAGTTGAGAGGAATGTTCCAATGCAAAACGGCCTTTTTCAACTTAGGGTGGAAATTTCCACCCTAGTAGTTTTGGTTACAGTTTTCAGCATTTCAAGTTGATAGGTTTGGTCAAACTTGATACTCGATAGTTGGTTATACCTTGGTAGTAGTTTCGCTATGTGTTTTTGTTTTTGGGGCAATTAAGATGCAGGAATTGAGAAGTTAGGATCGACAAACTGGAGTTTTAGGGTGGAAAAACTTAAACTCGCAGAGCAGAACAGTTAACTTAAACTTCCACTCCACAACAACTGTTTGAACTTTGGGTGGATGTTCCAAGTGAAAAGTGGGAGTTCCATTTGGGGTGGGTGTTGAAAAAGTTCCAAGTGGGTAGGTATAAGTTCCAAGTTGGGGTGGGGGGAAAAACGTGGAAATGCGTCTTAATTAGGGTGGAAACCGGCACAAAACCCATAGAAGTAAGGAATGTGTTAGGGTGGAAAAGTTGAGAAGAATGTTCCAATGCAAAACGGCCTTTTTCAACTTAGGGTGGAAATTTCCACCCTAGTAGTTTTGGTTACAGTTTTCAGCATTTCAAGTTGATAGGTTTGGTCAAATTTGATACTCGGTAGTTGGTTATACCTTGTTAGTAGTTTCGCTATGTGTTTGTGATTTTAAGGCAATTAAGGTGCAGGAATTGAGAAGTTAGGATCGACAAACTGGAGTTTTAGGGTGGAAAAACTTAAACTCGCGGAGTAGAACAGTTAACTCAAATATCCTCCTCATAACAACTGTTTGAACTTGGGGTGGATGTTCCAAGTGAAAAGTGGGTCTTCCAACTGGGGTGGGTGTTGAAAAGTTCCAAGTGGGTAGGTATAAGTTCCAAGTTGGGGTGGGTGGAAAAACCTGGAAATGCGTCTTAGTTGGGGTGGAAACCGCCACAAAACCCGTAGAAATAAGGCATGTGTTAAGGTAAAAAAATTGAGAGGAATGTTCCAATGCAAAACGGCCTTTTTCAACTTAGGGTGGAAATTTCCACCCTAGTAGTTTTGGTTACAGTTTTCAGCATTTCAAGTTGATAGGTTTGGTCAAATTTGATACTCGATAGTTGGTTATACCTTGGTAGTAATTTCGCTATGTGTTTTTGATTTTGGGGCAATTAAGGTGCAGGAATTGAGAAGTTAGGATCGACAAACTGGAGTTTTAGGATGAAAAAACCTAAACTTGCCGAGTAGAACAGTTAACTGGAAATTCCACCCCACAACAACTGTTTAAACTTGGGGTGGATGTTCCAAGTGAAAAGTTGGAGTTCGATTTGGGGTGGGCGTTGAAAAAGTTTCAAGTGGGTAGGTATAAGTTCCAAGTTGGGGTGGGTGGAAAAACGTGGAAATGCGTCTTAATTAGAGTGGAAACCGCCACAAAACCCATAAAAACAAGGCATGTGTTAGGGTGGAAGCGTTGAGAGGAATGTTCCAATGCAAAACGGCCTTTTACTACTTAGGGTGGAAATTTCCACCCTAGTAGTTTTGGTTACAGTTTTAAGCATTTCAAGTTGATAGGTTTGGTCAACTTTGATACTCGATAGTTGGTTATACCTTGGTAGTAGTTTCGCTTTGTGTTTTTGATTTTGGGGCAATTAAGGTGCAGGAATTGAGAAGTTAGGATCGACAAACTGGAGTTTTAGGGTGGAAAAACTTAAACTCGCAGAGTAGAACAGTTAATTTAAAATTCCACCCCACAACAACTGTTTGAACTTGGGGTGGATGTTCCAAGTGAAAAATAAAAGTTCCAATTGGGGTGGGTGTTGAACAAGTTCCAAGTGGGTAGGTATAAGTTCCAAGTTGATTTGGGTGGAAAAACCTAAAATGCGTCTTAATTAGGGTGGAAACCGCCACAAACCCCATAGAAATAAGGCATGTGTTAGGGTGGAAAAGTTGAGAGGAATGTTCCAATGCAAAACGGCCTTTTTCAACTTAGGGTGGAAATTTCCACCCTAGTAGTTTTGGTTACAGTTTTAAGCATTTCAAGTTGATAGGTTTGGTCAAATTTGATACTCGATAGTTGGTTATACCTTGGTAGTAGTTTCGCTATGTGTTTTTGATTTTGGGGCAATTAAGGTGCAGGAATGGAGAAGTTAAGGTCGACAAAATGGAGTTTTAGGGTGGGAAAATTTAAACTGTCCGAGTAGAACAGTTAACTTAAAATTCTACCCCACAACAACTGTTTGAACTTGGGGTGGATGTTCCAAGTGAAAAGTGGGTGTTCAACTGGGGTGGGTGTTGAAAAAGTTCCAAGTGGGTAGGTATAAGTTCCAAGTTGGGGTGGGTGGAAAAACGTGGAAATGCGTCTTGATTAGGGTGGAAACCGGCACAAAACCCATAGAAATAAGGCATGTGTTAGGGTGGAAACGTTGAGAGGAATGTTCCAATGCAAAACGGCCTTTTTCAACTTAGGGTGGAAATTTCCACCCTAGTAGTTTTGGTTACAGTTTTCAGCGTTTCAAGTTGATAGGTTTGGTGAAATTTGATACTCGATAGTTGGTTATACCTTGGTAGTAATTTCGCTTTGTGTTTTTAATTTTGGGGCAATTAAGGTGCAGGAATTGAGAAGTTACGATCGACAAACTGGAGTTTTAAAGTGGAAAAATTTAAACTCGCAGAGTAGAAGTGTTAACTTAAAACACCACCCCACAACAACTGTTTGAACTTGGGGTGGATGTTCCAAGTGAAAAGTGGGAGTTCGATTTGAGGTGGGCGTTGAAAAAGTTCCAAGTGGGTAGGTGTAAGTTCCAAGTTGGGGTGGGTGGAAAAACGTGGAAATGCGTCTTAATTAGGGTGGAAACCGCCACAAAACCCATAAAAACAAGGCATAGGTTAGGGTGGAAAAGTTGAGAGGAATGTTCCAATGGAAAACGGCTTTTTACTACTTAGGGTGGAAATTTCCACCCTAGTAGTTTTGGTTACAGTTTTCAGCATTTCAAGTTGATAGGTTTGGTCAAATTTGATACTCGATAGTTGGTTATACCTTGGTAGTAGTTTCGCTATGTGTTTTTGATTTTGGGGCAATTAAAGTGCAGGAATTGAGAAGTTAGGATCGACAAAATGGAGTTTTGGGGGTGGAAAAACTTAAACTCGCAGAGTAGAACAGTTAACTTAAAGTTCCACCCCACAACAACTGTTTGAACTTGGGGTGGATGTTCCAAGTGAAAAGTGGGTGTTCCAACTGGGGTGGGTGTTGAAAAAGTTCCAAGTGGGTAGGTATAAGTTCCAAGTTGGGATGGGTGGAAAAACGTGGAAATGCGTCTTAATTAGGGTGGAAACCGCCACAAAACCCATAGAAATAAGGCATGTGTTAGGGTGGAAAAGTTGAGAGGAATGTTCCAATGCAAAACGGGTTTTTTTAACTTAGGGTGGAAATTTCCACTTTAGTAGTTTTGGTTACCGTTTTCAGCATTTCAAGTTGATAGGTTTGGTCAAATTTGATACTCGATAGTTGGTTATACCTTGGTAGTAGTTTCGCTATGTGTTTTTGATTTTGGGGCAATTAAGGTGCAGGAATGAAGAAGTTAAGAGCGACAAATTGGAGTTTTAGGTTGGTAAAACTAAAAGTGGCCGAGTAGAACAGTTAACTTAAAACTCCACCCCACAACAACTGTTTGAACTTGGGGTGGATGTTCCAAGTGAAAAGTGGGTGTTCCAACTGGGGTGGGTGTTGAAAACGTTCCAAGTGGGTAGGTATAAGTTCCAAGTTGGGGTGGGTGGAAAAACGTGGAAGTGCGTTTTAGTTAGGGTGGAAACCACCACAAAACCCGTAGAAACAAGGCATGTGTTAGGGTGGAAAAGTTGAGAGGAATGTTCCAATGCAAAACGGTCTTTTTCAACTTAGGGAGGAAATTTCCACCCTAGTAGTTTTGGTTACAGTTTCAAGCATTTCAAGTTGATAGGTTTGGTCAAATTTGATACTCGATAGTTGGTTATACCTTGGTAGTAGTTTCGCTTTGTGTTTTTGATTTTTTGGCAATTAAGGTGCAGGAATTGAGAAGTTAGGATCGACAAAATGGAGTTTTAAGGTGGAAAAACTTAAACTCGCAGAGTACAACAGTTAACTTAAAACTCCACCCCACAACAGCTGTTTGAACTTGGGGTGGATGTTCCAAGTGGAAAGTAAGAGTTCGATTTGGGGTGGGTGTTGAAAAAGTTTCAAGTGGGTAGGTATAAGTTCCAAGTTGGGGTGGGTGGAAAAACGTGGAAATGCGTCTTAAATAGGGTGGAAACCGCCACAAAACCCATAGAACAAGGGCATGTGTTAGGGTGGAAAAGTTGAGAAGAATGTTCCAATGCAAAACGGCCTTTTACTACTTAGGGTGGAAATTTCCACCCTAGTAGTTTTGGTTACAGTTTTCAGCATTTCAAGTTGATAGGTTTGGTCAAATTTGATACTCGATAGTTGGTTATATTTTGGTAGTAGTTTCGCTACGTGTTTTTGATTTTGGGGCAATTAAGGTGCAGGAATTGAGAAGTTAGGATCGACAAACTGGAAGTTTAGGGTGGAAAAACTTAAACTCGCGGAGTAGAACATTTAACTCAAAATTCCACCACATAACAACTGTTTGAACTTGGGGTGGATGTTCCAAGTAAAAGGTGGGTGTTCCAATTGGGGTGGGTGTTGAAAAAGTTCCAAGTGGGTAGGTATAAGTTCCAAGTTGGGGTGGGTGGAAAAACGTGGAAATGCGTCTTAATTAGGGTGGAAACCGCCACAAAACCCATAGAAACAAGGCATGTGTTAGAGTGGAAAAGTTGAGAGGAATGTTCCAATGCAAAACGGCCTTTTTCAACTTAGGGTGGAAATTTCCACCCTAGTAGTTTTGGTTACAGTTTTCAGCATTTCAAGTTGATAGGTTTGGTCAATTTTGATACTCGATAGTTGGTTATACCTTGGTAGTAGTTTCGTTTTGTGTTTTTGATTTTGGGGCAATTAAGGTGCAGGAATTGAGAAGTTAGGATCGACAAACTGGAGTTTTAGGATGGAAAAACTTAAACTTGCCGAGTAGAACAGTTGATTTAAAATTTCACCCTACAACAGCTGCTTGAACTTGGGGTGAATGTTCCAAGTAAAAAGTGGGTGTTCCAATTGGGGTGGGTGTTGAAAAAGTTCCAAGTGGGTAGGTATAAGTTCCAAGTTGGGGTGGGTGGAAAAACGTGGAAGTGCGTTTTAATTAGGGTGGAAACCGCCACAAAACCCATAGAAATAAGGCATGTGTTAGGGTGGAAAAGTTGAGAGGAATGTTCCAATGCAAAACGGCGTTTTTCAACTTAGGGTGGAAATTTCCACCCTAGTAGTTTTGGTTACAGTTTTCAGCATTTCAAGTTGATAGGTTTGGTCAAATTTGAAACTCGATGGTTGGTTATACCTTGGTAGTAGTTTCGCTTTGTGTTTTTGATTTTGGGGCAATTAAGGTGCAGGAATGGAGAAGTTAGGATCGACAAACTGGAGTTTTAGGGTGGGAAAACTTAAACTCGCGGACTAGAACAGTTAACTGGAAAATCTACCCCACAACAGCTGTTTGAACTTGGGGTGGATGTTCCAAGTGAAAAGTGGGAGTTCGAGTTGAGGTGGTCGTTGAAAAAGTTTCAAGTGGGTAGGTATAAGTTCCAAGTTGATATGGGTGGAAAAACGTGGAAATGCGTCTTAATTAAGGTGGAAACTGCCATAAAACCCATAAAAACCAGGCATGTGTTAGGGTGGAAAAGTTGAGTTGAATGTTCCAATGCAAAACGGTCTTTTACTACTTAAGGTGGAAATTTCCACCCTAGTAGTTTTGGTTACAGTTTGCAGCATTTCAAGTTGATAGGTTTGGTCAAATTTGATACTCGATAGTTGGTTATACCTTGGTAGTAGTTTCGCTATGTGTTTTTGCTTTTGGGGCAATTAAGGTGCAAGAATTGAGAAGTTAGGATCGACAAAATGGAGTTTTAGGGTGGAAAAACTTAAACTCGCAAAGTAGAACAGTTAACTCAAAACTCCACCCCACAAAAACTGTTTGAACTTGGGGTGGATGTTCCAAGTGAAAAATGTGTGTTTCAGTTGGGGTGGGTGTTGAAAAAGTTTCAAGTGGGTAGGTATAAATTCCAAGTTGGGGTGGGTGGAAGAACGTGGAAATTCGTTTTATGTAGGGTGGAAACCGCCACAAAACCCATAGAAATAAGGCATGTGTGTAAAATGGAAAAGTTCAGAGGAATGTTCCAATGCAAAACGGTCTTTTTCAACTTGGGGTAGAAATTTCCACCTTAGTAGTTTGAGTAGAGTTTTAAGCATTTCAAGTTGATAGGTTTGGTCAAATTTGAGACTCGATAGTTGGTTATACCTTGGTAGTAGTTTCGTTATGTGTTTTTGATTTTGGGGCAATTAAGGTGCAGGAATTGAGAAGTTAGGATCGACAAACTGGAGTTTTAGGGTGGAAAAACTTAAACTTGCCGAGTAGAACAGTTAACTGGAAATTCCACCTCACAACAGCTGTTTGAACTTGGGGTGGATGTTCCAAGTGAAAAGTAAAGGTTCCAATTGGGGTGGGTGTTGAAAAAGTTCCAAGTGGGTAGGTATAAGTTCCAAGTTGATATGGGTGGAAAAACCTGAAAATGCGTCTTAATCAAAGTGGAAAACGCCACAAAACCCATAGAAATAAGGCATGTGTTAGGGTGGAAAAGTTAAGAGGAATGTTCCAATGCAAAACGGCCTTTTTCAACTTAGGGTGGAAATTTCCACTCTAGTAATTTTGGTTACAGTTGTAAACATCTCAAGTGTATAGGTTTGGTCAAATTTGATACTCGATAGTTGGTTATACCTTGGTAGTAGTTTCGTTTTGTGTTTTTGATTTTGGGGCAATTAAGGTGCAGGAATTGAGAAGTTAGGATCGACAAACTGGAATTTTAGGATGGAAAAATTTAAACTTGCCGAGTAGAACAGTTGATTTAAAATTTCACCCTACAACAGCTGCTTGAACTTGGGGTGAATGTTCCAAGTGAAAAGTGGGTGTTCCAATTGGGGTGGGTGTTGAAAAAGTTCCAAGTGGGTAGGTATAAGTTCCAAGTTGGGGTGGGTGGAAAAACGTGGAAATGCGTCTTAATTAGAGTGGAAACCGCCATAAAACCCATAAAAATGAAGCATGTGTTAGGGTGGGAAAGTTGAGAGGACTGTTCCAATCAAAATGGCCTTTTTTCAACTTAGGGTGGAAATTTCCACCCTAGTAGTTTTGGTTGCAGTTTTCAGCATTTCAAGTTGATAGGTTTGGTCAAATTTGATACTCGATAGTTGGTTATACCTTGGTAGTAGTTTCGCTATGTGTTTTTGATTTTGGGGCAATTAAAGTGCAGGAATTGAGAAGTTAGGATCGACAAAATGGTGTTTTGGGGGTGGAAAAACTTAAACTCGCAGAGTAGAACAGTTAACTTAAAGTTCCACCCCACAACAACTGTTTGAACTTGGGGTGGATGTTCCAAGTGAAAAGTGGGTGTTCCAACTGGGGTGGGTGTTGAAAAAGTTCCAAGTGGGTAGGTATAAGTTCCAAGTTGGGATGGGTGGAAAAACGTGGAAATGCGTCTTAATTAGGGTGGAAACCACCACAAAACCCATAGAAATAAGGCATGTGTTAGGGTGGAAAAGTTGAGAGGAATGTTCCGATGCAAAACGGCCTTTTTCAACTTAGGGTGGAAATTTCCACCCTAGTAGTTTTGGTTACAGTTTTCAGCATTTCACGTTGATAGGTTTGGTCAAATTTGATACTCGATAGTTGGTTATACCTTGGTAGTAGTTTTGCTGTGTGTTTTTGATTTTGGGGCAATTAAGGTGCAGGAAATGAGAAGTTAGGATCAACAGGATGGAAAAACTTAAACTCGAAGTGTAGAACAGTTAACTTAAAGTTCCACCCCACAACAACTGTTTGAATTTCGGGTGGATGTTCCAAGTAAAAAGTGGGTGTTCCATTAGGGGTGGGTGTTGAAAAAGTTCCAAGTGGGTAGGTATAAGTTCCAAGTTGGGGTGGGTGGAAAAACGTGGAAATGCGTCTTAATTAGGGTGGAAACCGGCACAAAACCCATAGAAATAAGGCATGTGTTAAAATGGAAATTTTGCAAAAAATCTTCCAATGCAAAACGGCCTTTTTCAACTTAGGGTGGAAATTTCCACCCTAGTAGTTTTGGTTACAGTTTTCAGCATTTCAAGTTGATAGGTTTGGTCAAATTTGATACTCGATAGTTGGTTATGCCTTGGTAGTAGTTTCGTTTTGTGTTTTTGATTTTGGGGCAATTAAGGTGCAGGAATTGAGAAATTAGGATCGACAAACTGGAACTTTAGGATGGAAAAACTTAAACTTGCCGAATAAAACAATTAACTGAAAATTCCACCCCACAACAACTGTTTGAAGTTGGGGTGGATGTTCCAAGTTAAAAGTGGGTGTTCCATTTAGGGTGGGTGTTGAAAAAGTTCCAAGTGGGTAGGTATAAGTTCCAAGTTGGGGTGGGTGGAAAAACGTGGAAATGCGTCTTAATTAGGTTGGAAACCGCCACAAAACCCATAGAAATAAGGCATGTGTTAGGGTGGAAAAGTTGAGAGGAATGTTCCAATGCAAAACGGCTTTTTACAATTTAGGGTGGAAATTTCCACCCCAGTATTTTTGGTTACAGTTTTAAGCATTTCAAATTGATAGGTTTGGTCAAATTTGATACTCGATAGTTGGTTATACCTTGGTAGTAGTTTCGCTATGTGTTTCTGATTTTGGGGCAATTAAGGTGCAGGAATTCAAAAGTAAGGGTCGACAATTTGGAGTTTTAGGGTGGAAAAACTAACTCTGGCCGAGTAGAACAGTTAACTTAAAACTTCACCGTACAACAGCTGTTTGCACTTGGGGTGGATGTTCCAAGTGAAAAGTGGGTGTTCCAACTGGGGTGGGTGTTGAAAAATTTCCAAGTGGGTAGGTATAAGTTCCAAGTTGGGGTGGGTGGAAAAACGTGGAAATGCGTCTTAAATAGGGTGGAAACCGCCGCAAAACCCATAGAAATAAGGCATGTGTTAGGGTGGAAAAGTTGAGAGGAATGTTCCAATGAAAAACGGCTTTTTTCAACTTGGGGTGGAAATTTCCACCCTAGTAGTTTTGGTTACAGTTTTCAGCATTTCAAATTGATAGGTTTGGTCAAATTTGATACTCGATAATTGGTTATACCTTGGTAGTAGTTTCGCTTTGTGTTTGTGATTTTAGGGCAATTAAAATGCTGGAATTGAGAAGTTAGGATCGACAAACTGAGTAGAAAAACTTAAACTTGCAAAGTAGAACAGTTAACTGGAAATTCCACCCCACAACAACTGTTTGAACTTGGGGTGGATGTTCCAAGTGAAAAGTGGGAGTTCGATTTGGGGTGGGCGTTGAAAAAGTTCCAAGTGGGTAGGTATAAGTTCCAAATTGGGGTGGGTGAAAAAACGTGGAAATGCGTCCTAAATAGAGTGGAAACCGCCACAAAACCCATAGAAATAAGGCATGTGTTAGGGTGGAAAGTTTGAAAAGATTGTTCCAATGCAAAACGGCCTTTTTCAGTTTAGGGTGGAAATTTCCACCCTAGTAGTTTTGGTTACAGTTTTCAGCATTGCAGGTTGATAGGTTTGGTCAAATTTGATACTCGATAGTTGGTTATACCTTGGTAGTAGTTTCGCTATGTGTTTTTGATTTTGGGGCAATTAAGGTGCAGGAATTGAGAAGTTAGGATCGACAAACTGGAGTTTTAGGGTTGAAAAACTTAAACTTGCAGAGTGGAACAGTTAACTTAAATTTCCATCCCACAACAACTGTTTGAACTTGGGGTGGATGTTCCAAGTGGAAAGTGGGAGTTCCAATTGGGGTGGGTGTTGAAAACGTTCCAAGTGGGTAGGTATAAGTTCCAAGTTGGGGTGGGTGGAAAAACCTGGAAATGCGTCTTAATTAGGGTGGAAACCGCCACAAAACCCATAGAAATAAGGCACGTGTTAGGGTGGAAAAATTCAAAGGAAAGTTCCAATGCAAAACGGCCTTTTTCAGTTTAGGGTGGAAATTTCCACCCTAGTAGTTTTGGTTACAGTTTTCAGCATTTCAAGTTGATAGGTTTGGTCAAATTTGATACTCGATAGTTGGTTATACCTTGGTAGTAGTTTTGCTTGGTGTTTTTGATTTTGGGGCAATTAAGGTGCAGGAATTGAGAAGTTAGGATCGACAAAATGGAGTTTTAGGGTGGAAAAACTAAAACTGTTCGAGTAGAACAGTTAACTTAAAATTCCACCCCACAACAACTGTTTGCACTTGGGGTGGATGTTCCAAGTGAAAAGTGGGTGTTCCAACTGGGGTGGGTGTTGAAAAAGTTCCAAGTGGGTAGGTATAAGTTCCAAATTGGGGTGGGTGGAAAAACGTGGAAGTGCGTCTTAAATAGAGTGGAAACCGCCACAAAACCCATAGAAATAAGTCATGTGTTAGGGTGGAAAGTTTGAGAGGAATGTTCCAATGCAAAACGGCTTTTTTCAACTTAGGGTGGAAATTTCCACCCTAGTAGTTTTGGTTACAGTTTTCAGGATTGCAGGTTGATAGGTTTGGTCAAATTTGATACTCGATAGTTGGTTATACCTTGGTAGTAGTTTCGCTTCGTGTTTTTGATTTTGGGGCAATTAAGGTGCAGGAATTGAGAAGTTAGGATCGACAAACTGGAGTTTTAGGGTTAAAAAACTTAAACTTGCAGAGTAGAACAGTTAACTTAAATTTGCATCCCACAACAGCTGTTTGAACTTGGGGTGGATGTTCCAAGTGGAAAGTGGGAGTTCCAATTGGGGTGGGTGTTGAAAACGTTCCAAGTGGGTAAATATAAGTTCCAAGTTGAGGTGGGTGGAAAAAACCTGGAAATGCGTTTTAATTAGGGTGGAAACCGCCACAAAACCCATAGAAATAAGGCACGTGTTAGGTGGAAAAATTGAAAGGAAAGTTCCAATGCAAAACGGCCTTTTTCAGTTTAGGGTGGAAATTTCCACCCTAGTAGTTTTGGTTACAGTTTTCAGCATTTCAAGTTGATAGGTTTGGTCAAATTTGATACTCGATAGTTGGTTATACCTTGGTAGTAGTTTCGCTTTGTGTTTTTGATTTTGGGGCAATTAAGGTGCAAGAATTGAGAAGTTAGGATCGACAAAATGGAGTTTTAGGGTGGAAAAACTAAAACTGCTCGAGTAGAACAGTTAACATAAAATTCCACCCCACAACAACTGTATGAACTTGGGGTGGATGTTCCAAATGAAGAGTGGGTGTTCCAACTGGGGTGGGTGTTGAAAAAGTTCCAAGTGGGTAGGTATAAGTTCCAAGTTGGGGTGGGTGGAAAAACGTGGAAATGCGTCTCAATTAGGGTGGAAACCGCCACAAAACCCATAGAATAAAGGCATGTGTTAGGGTGGAAAAGTTGAGAGGAATGTTCCAATGCAAAACGGCCTTTTTCAACTTAGGATGGAAATTTCCACCCTAGTAGTTTTGGTTACAGTTTTCAGCATTTCAAGTTGATAGGTTTGGTCAAATTTGATACTCGATAGTTGGTTATGCCTTGGTAGTAGTTTCGCTTTGTGTTTGTGATTTTAGGGCAATTAAGATGCTGGAATTGAGAAGTTACGATCGACAAACTGAGTAGAAAAACTTAAACTTGCAAAGTAGAACAGTTAACTGGAAATTCCACCCCACAACAACTGTTTGCACTTGGGGTGGATGTTCCAAGTGAAAAGTGGGAGTTCGATTTGGGGTGGGCGTTGAAAAAGTTCCAAGTGGGTAGGTATAAGTTCCAAATTGGAGTGGGTGGAAAAACGTGGAAATGCGTCCTAAATAGAGTGGAAACCGCCACAAAGCCCATAGAAGTAAGGCATGTGTTAGGGTGGAAAGTTTGAGAAGAATGTTCCAATGCAAAACGGCTTTTTTTCAACTTAGGGTGGAAATTTCCACCTTAGTAGTTTTGGTTACAGTTTTGAGCATTGCAGGTTGATAGGTTTGGTCAAATTTGATACTCGATAGTTGGTTATACCTTGGTAGTAGTTTCGCTATGTGTTTTTGGTTTTGGGGCAATTAAGGTGCAGGAATTGAGAACTTAGGATCGACAAACTGGAGTTTTAGGATGGGAAAACTTAAATTGGCCTATTAGAACACTAACTGGAAATTCCACCCCACAACAGCTGTTTGAACTTGGGGTGGATGTTCCAAGTGGAAAGTGGGAGTTCCAACTGGGGTGGGTGTTGAAAACGTTCCAAGTGGGTAAGTATAAGTTCCAAGTTGGGGTGGGTGGAAAAACGTGGAAATGCGTTTTAATTAGGGTGGAAACCGCCACAAAACCCATAGAAATAAGGCACGTGTTAGGGTGGAAGAAATGAGAGGAAAGTTCCAATGCAAAACGGCCTTTTTCAACTTAGGGTGGAAATTTCCACCCTAGTAGTCTTGGTTACAGTTTTCAGCATTTTAAGTTGATAGGTTTGGTCGAATTTGATACTCGATAGTTGGTTATACCTTGGTAGTAGTTTCGCTTTGTGTTTTTGATTTTGGGGCAATTAAGGTGCAGGAATTGAGAAGTTAGGATCGACAAAATGGAGTTTTAGGGTGGAAAAACTAAAACTGCTCAAGTAGAACAGTTAACCCAAAGTTCCACCCCACAACAACTGTTTGAACTTGGGGTGGATGTTCCAAGTGAAAAGTGGGTGTTCCAACTGGGGTGGGTGTTGAAAAAGTTCGAAGTGGGTAGGTATAAGTTCCTAGTTGGGGTGGGTGGAAAAACGTGGAAATGCGTTTTAATTTAAAACCCATAGAAGTAAGGCATGTGTTAGGGTGGAAAAGTTGAGAGGAATGTTCCAATGCAAAACGGCCTTTTTCAACTTGGGGTGGAAATTTCCACCCTAGTAGTTTTGGTTACAGTTTTCAGCATTTCAAGTTGATAGGTTTGGTCAAATTTGATACTCGATAGTTGGTTATACCTTGGTAGTAGTTTCGCTTTGTGTTTGTGATTTTAGGGCAATTAAGATGCTGGAATTGAGAAGTTAAGATCGACAAACTGTGTAGAAAAACTTAAACTTGCAAAGTAGAACAGTTAACTGGAAATTCCACCCCACAACAACTGTTTGAACTTGGGGTGGATGTTCCAAGTGAAAAGTGGGAGTTCGATTTGGGGTGGGCGTTGAAGAGGTTCCAAGTGGGTAGGTATAAGTTCCAAATTGGGGTGGGTGGAAAAACGTGGAAATGCGATTTAAATAGAGTGGAAACCGCCACAAAACCCATAGAAGTAAGGCATGTGTTAGGGTGGAAAGTTTGAGAAGAATGTTCCAATGCAAAACGGTCTTTTTCAATTTAGGGTGGAAATTTCCACCCTAGTAGTTTTGGTTACAGTTTTCAGCATTGCAGGTTGATAGGTTTGGTCAAATTTGATACTCGATAGTTGGTTATACCTTGGTAGTAGTTTCGCTATGTGTTTTTGACTTTGGGGCAATTAAGGTGCAGGAATTGAAAAGTCACGATCGACAAAATGGAGTTTTAGGGTGGAAAAACTAAAACTAGCCGAGTAAAACAGTTAACTTAAAACTCCACTCCACAACAGCTTTTTGAACTTGGGGTGGATGTTCCAAGTGAAAAGTGGGTGTTCCAATTGGGGTGGGTGTTGAAAACGTTCCAAGTGGGTAGGTATAAGTTCCAAGTTGGGGTGGGGGGAAAAACGTGGAAATGCGTCTTGAATAGGGTGGAAACCGCCACAAAACCCATAGAAATAAGGCATGTGTTAGGGTGGAAAAGTTGAGAGGAATGTTCCAATGCAAAACGGTTTTTTTTTTAGTTTAGGGTGGAAATTTCCACCCTAGTAGTTTTGGTTACAGTTTTCAGCATTTCAAGTCGATAGGTTTGGTCAAATTTGATACTCGATAGTTGGTTATACCTTGGTAGTAGTTTCGCTATGTGTCTTTGATTTTGGGGCAAATAAAGTGCAGGATTTGAGAAGTTAGGATCGACAAACTGGAGTTTTAGGGTGGAAAAACTTAAACTCGCCGATAAGAACAGTTAACTGGAAATTCCACCCCACAACAGCTGTTTGAATTTGGGGTGGATGTTCCAAGTGAAAAGTGGGTGTTCCAATTGGGGTGGGTGTTAAAAAAGTTCCAAGTGGGTAGGTATAAGTTCCAAGTTGGGGTGGGGGGAAAAACGTGGAAATGCGTCTTGAATAGGGTGGAAACCGCCACAAAACCCATAGAAATAAAGCATGTGTTAGGGTGGAAAAGTTGAGAGGAATGTTCCAATGCAAAACGGTTTTTTTTTTAATTTAGGGTGGAAATTTCCACCCTAGTAGTTTTGGTTACAGTTTTCAGCATTTCAAGTCGATAGGTTTGGTCAAATTTGATACTCGATAGTTGGTTATGCCTTGGTAGTAGTTTCGCTATGTGTCTTTGATTTTGGGGCAAATAAAGTGCAGGATTTGAGAAGTTAGGATCGACAAACTGGAGTTTTAGGGTGGAAAAACTTAAACTCGCCGATAAGAACAGTTAACTGGAAATTCCACCCCACAACAGCTGTTTGAATTTGGGGTGGATGTTCCAAGTGAAAAGTGGGTGTTCCAATTGGGGTGGGTGTTGAAAAAGTTCCAAGTGTGTAGGTATGAGTTCCAAGTTGGGGTGGGTGGAAAAACGTGGAAATGCGTCTTAATTAGGGTGGAAACCGCCACAAAACCCATAGAAATAAGGCATGTGTTAGGGTGGAAAAATTCAAAGGAAAGTTCCAATGCAAAACGGCCTTTTTCAGTTTAGGGTGGAAATTTCCACCCTAGTAGTTTTGGTTACAGTTTTCAGCATTTCAAGTTGATAGGTTTGGTCAAATTTGATACTCGATAGTTGGTTATACCTTGGTAGTAGTTTTGCTTGGTGTTTTTGATTTTGGGGCAATTAAGGTGCAGGAATTGAGAAGTTAGGATCGACAAAATGGAGTTTTAGGGTGGAAAAACTAAAACTGCTCGAGTAGAACAGTTAACTTAAAATTCCACCCCACAACAACTGTTTGCACTTGGGGTGGATGTTCCAAGTGAAAAGTGGGTGTTCCAACTGGGGTGGGTGTTGAAAAAGTTCCAAGTGGGTAGGTATAAGTTCCAAATTGGGGTGGGTGGAAAAACGTGGAAGTGCGTCTTAAATAGAGTGGAAACCGCCACAAAACCCATAGAAATAAGTCATGTGTTAGGGTGGAAAGTTTGAGAGGAATGTTCCAATGCAAAACGGCTTTTTTCAACTTAGGGTGGAAATTTCCACCCTAGTAGTTTTGGTTACAGTTTTCAGGATTGCAGGTTGATAGGTTTGGTCAAATTTGATACTCGATAGTTGGTTATACCTTGGTAGTAGTTTCGCTTCGTGTTTTTGATTTTGGGGCAATTAAGGTGCAGGAATTGAGAAGTTAGGATCGACAAACTGGAGTTTTAGGGTTAAAAAACTTAAACTTGCAGAGTAGAACAGTTAACTTAAATTTGCATCCCACAACAGCTGTTTGAACTTGGGGTGGATGTTCCAAGTGGAAAGTGGGAGTTCCAATTGGGGTGGGTGTTGAAAACGTTCCAAGTGGGTAAATATAAGTTCCAAGTTGAGGTGGGTGGAAAAAACCTGGAAATGCGTTTTAATTAGGGTGGAAACCGCCACAAAACCCATAGAAATAAGGCACGTGTTAGGGTGGAAAAATTGAAAGGAAAGTTCCAATGCAAAACGGCCTTTTTCAGTTTAGGGTGGAAATTTCCACCCTAGTAGTTTTGGTTACAGTTTTCAGCATTTCAAGTTGATAGGTTTGGTCAAATTTGATACTCGATAGTTGGTTATACCTTGGTAGTAGTTTCGCTTTGTGTTTTTGATTTTGGGGCAATTAAGGTGCAAGAATTGAGAAGTTAGGATCGACAAAATGGAGTTTTAGGGTGGAAAAACTAAAACTGCTCGAGTAGAACAGTTAACATAAAATTCCACCCCACAACAACTGTATGAACTTGGGGTGGATGTTCCAAATGAAGAGTGGGTGTTCCAACTGGGGTGGGTGTTGAAAAAGTTCCAAGTGGGTAGGTATAAGTTCCAAGTTGGGGTGGGTGGAAAAACGTGGAAATGCGTCTCAATTAGGGTGGAAACCGCCACAAAACCCATAGAATAAAGGCATGTGTTAGGGTGGAAAAGTTGAGAGGAATGTTCCAATGCAAAACGGCCTTTTTCAACTTAGGATGGAAATTTCCACCCTAGTAGTTTTGGTTACAGTTTTCAGCATTTCAAGTTGATAGGTTTGGTCAAATTTGATACTCGATAGTTGGTTATGCCTTGGTAGTAGTTTCGCTTTGTGTTTGTGATTTTAGGGCAATTAAGATGCTGGAATTGAGAAGTTACGATCGACAAACTGAGTAGAAAAACTTAAACTTGCAAAGTAGAACAGTTAACTGGAAATTCCACCCCACAACAACTGTTTGCACTTGGGGTGGATGTTCCAAGTGAAAAGTGGGAGTTCGATTTGGGGTGGGCGTTGAAAAAGTTCCAAGTGGGTAGGTATAAGTTCCAAATTGGAGTGGGTGGAAAAACGTGGAAATGCGTCCTAAATAGAGTGGAAACCGCCACAAAGCCCATAGAAGTAAGGCATGTGTTAGGGTGGAAAGTTTGAGAAGAATGTTCCAATGCAAAACGGCTTTTTTTCAACTTAGGGTGGAAATTTCCACCTTAGTAGTTTTGGTTACAGTTTTGAGCATTGCAGGTTGATAGGTTTGGTCAAAGTTGATACTCGATAGTTGGTTATACCTTGGTAGTAGTTTCGCTATGTGTTTTTGGTTTTGGGGCAATTAAGGTGCAGGAATTGAGAACTTAGGATCGACAAACTGGAGTTTTAGGATGGGAAAACTTAAATTGGCCTATTAGAACACTAACTGGAAATTCCACCCCACAACAGCTGTTTGAACTTGGGGTGGATGTTCCAAGTGGAAAGTGGGAGTTCCAACTGGGGTGGGTGTTGAAAACGTTCCAAGTGGGTAGGTATAAGTTCCAAGTTGGGGTGGGTGGAAAAACGTGGAAATGCGTTTTAATTAGGGTGGAAACCGCCACAAAACCCATAGAAATAAGGCACGTGTTAGGGTGGAAGAAATGAGAGGAAGGTTCCAATGCAAAACGGCCTTTTTCAACTTAGGGTGGAAATTTCCACCCTAGTAGTCTTGGTTACAGTTTTCAGCATTTTAAGTTGATAGGTTTGGTCGAATTTGATACTCGATAGTTGGTTATACCTTGGTAGTAGTTTCGCTTTGTGTTTTTGATTTTGGGGCAATTAAGGTGCAGGAATTGAGAAGTTAGGATCGACAAAATGGAGTTTTAGGGTGGAAAAACTAAAACTGCTCAAGTAGAACAGTTAACCCAAAGTTCCACCCCACAACAACTGTTTGAACTTGGGGTGGATGTTCCAAGTGAAAAGTGGGTGTTCCAACTGGGGTGGGTGTTGAAAAAGTTCGAAGTGGGTAGGTATAAGTTCCAAGTTGGGGTGGGTGGAAAAACGTGGAAATGCGTTTTAATTTAAAACCCATAGAAGTAAGGCATGTGTTAGGGTGGAAAAGTTGAGAGGAATGTTCCAATGCAAAACGGCCTTTTTCAACTTGGGGTGGAAATTTCCACCCTAGTAGTTTTGGTTACAGTTTTCAGCATTTCAAGTTGATAGGTTTGGTCAAATTTGATACTCGATAGTTGGTTATACCTTGGTAGTAGTTTCGCTTTGTGTTTGTGATTTTAGGGCAATTAAGATGCTGGAATTGAGAAGTTAAGATCGACAAACTGTGTAGAAAAACTTAAACTTGCAAAGTAGAACAGTTAACTGGAAATTCCACCCCACAACAACTGTTTGAACTTGGGGTGGATGTTCCAAGTGAAAAGTGGGAGTTCGATTTGGGGTGGGCGTTGAAAAGGTTCCAAGTGGGTAGGTATAAGTTCCAAATTGGGGTGGGTGGAAAAACGTGGAAATGCGATTTAAATAGAGTGGAAACCGCCACAAAACCCATAGAAGTAAGGCATGTGTTAGGGTGGAAAGTTTGAGAAGAATGTTCCAATGCAAAACGGTCTTTTTCAATTTAGGGTGGAAATTTCCACCCTAGTAGTTTTGGTTACAGTTTTCAGGATTGCAGGTTGATAGGTTTGGTCAAATTTGATACTCGATAATTGGTTATACCTTGGTAGTAGTTTCGCTATGTGTTTTTGACTTTGGGGCAATTAAGGTGCAGGAATTGAGAAGTCACGATCGACAAAATGGAGTTTTAGGGTGGAAAAACTAAAACTAGCCGAGTAAAACAGTTAACTTAAAACTCCACCCCACAACAGCTTTTTGAACTTGGGGTGGATGTTCCAAGTGAAAAGTGGGTGTTCCAATTGGGGTGGGTGTTGAAAACGTTCCAAGTGGGTAGGTATAAGTTCCAAGTTGGGGTGGGGGGAAAAACGTGGAAATGCGTCTTGAATAGGGTGGAAACCGCCACAAAACCCATAGAAATAAGGCATGTGTTAAGGTGGAAAAGTTGAGAGGAATGTTCCAATGCAAAACGGTTTTTTTTTTAATTTAGGGTGGAAATTTCCACCCTAGTAGTTTTGGTTACAGTTTTCAGCATTTCAAGTCGATAGGTTTGGTCAAATTTGATACTCGATAGTTGGTTATACCTTGGTAGTAGTTTCGCTATGTGTCTTTGATTTTGGGGCAAATAAAGTGCAGGATTTGAGAAGTTAGGATCGACAAACTGGAGTTTTAGGGTGGAAAAACTTAAACTCGCCGATAAGAACAGTTAACTGGAAATTCCACCCCACAACAGCTGTTTGAATTTGGGGTGGATGTTCCAAGTGAAAAGTGGGTGTTCCAATTGGGGTGGGTGTTAAAAAAGTTCCAAGTGGGTAGGTATAAGTTCCAAGTTGGGGTGGGGGGAAAAACGTGGAAATGCGTCTTGAATAGGGTGGAAACCGCCACAAAACCCATAGAAATAAGGCATGTGTTAGGGTGGAAAAGTTGAGAGGAATGTTCCAATGCAAAACGGTTTTTTTTTTAATTTAGGGTGGAAATTTCCACCCTAGTAGTTTTGGTTACAGTTTTCAGCATTTCAAGTCGATAGGTTTGGTCAAATTTGATACTCGATAGTTGGTTATACCTTGGTAGTAGTTTCGCTTTGTGTTTTTGAATTTGGGGCAATTAAGGTGCAAGAATTGAGAAATTAGGATCGACAAAATGGAGTTTTAGGATGAGAAAACTTAAACTCCCGATTAGAACAGTTAACTGGAAATTCCACCCCACAACAGCTGTTTGAATTTGGGGTGGATGTTCCAAGTGAAAAGTGGGTGTTCCAACTGGGGTGGGTGTTGAAAATGTTCCAAGTATGTAGGTATAAGTTCCAAGTTGGGGTGGGTGGAAAAACGTGGAAATGCGTCTTAATTAGGGTGGAAACCGCCACAAAACCCATAGAAATAAGGCATGTGTTATGGTGGAAAAGTTGAGAGGAATGTTCCAATGCAAAACGGTTTTTTTTTTAATTTAGGGTGGAAATTTCCACCCTAGTAGTTTTGGTTACAGTTTTCAGCATTTCAAGTCGATAGGTTTGGTCAAATTTGATACTCGATAGTTGGTTATACCTTGGTAGTAGTTTCGTTTTGTGTTTTTGATTTTGGGGCAATTAAGGTGCAGGAATTGAGAAGTTAAGATCGACAAACTGGAGTTTTAGGATGGAAAAACTTAAACTCGCCGAGTAAAACAGTTAACTCAAAATTTCACCCCACAACAGCTGTTTGAACTTGGGGTGGATGTTCCAAGTGGAAAGTGGGTGTTCCAATTGGGGTGGGATTTGAAAAAGTTTCAAGTGGGTAGGTATAAGTTCCAAGTTGGGGTGGGTGGAAAAACGTGGAAATGCGTTTTAATTAAGGTGGAAACCGGCACAAAACCCATAGAATTAAGGCATGTGTTAGAGTGGAAAAGTTGAGAGGAATGTTCCAATGCAAAACGGCCTTTTTCAACTTAGGGTGGAAATTTCCACCCTAGTAGTTTTGGTTACAGTTTTAAGCATTTCAAGTTGATAGGTTTGGTCAAATTTGATACTCGATAGTTGGTTATACCTTGGTAGTAGTTTCGCTATGTGTCTTTGATTTTGGGGCAAATAAAGTGCAGGATTTGAGAAGTTAGGATCGACAAACTGGAGTTTTAGGGTGGAAAAACTTAAACTCGCCGAGTAGAACAGTTAACTGGAAATTCCACCCCACAACAGCTGTTTGAATTTGGGGTGGATGTTCCAAGTGAAAAGTGGGTGTTCCAACTGGGGTGGGTGTTGAAAAAGTTCCAAGTGGGTAGGTATAAGTTCCAAGTTGGGATGGGTGGAAAAACGTGGAAATGCGTTTTGATTAGGGTGGAAACCGCCACAAAACCCATAGAAACAAAGCATGTGTTAGGGTGGAAAAGTTGAAAGGAATGTTCCAATGCAAAACGGCCTTTTTCAACTTGGGGTGGAAATTTCCACCCTAGTAGTTTTGGTTACAGTTTTCAGCATTTCAAATTGATAGGTTTGGTCAAATTTGATACTCGATAGTTGGTTATACCTTGGTAGTAGTTTCGTTTTGTGTTTTTGATTTTGGGGCAATTAAGGTGCAGGAACTGAGAAGTTAGGATCGACAAACTGGAGTTTTAGGCTTTAAAAAACTTAAACTTGCCGAGTAGAACAATTAACTGGAAATTCCACCCCACAACAACTGTTTGAACTTGGGGTGGATGTTCCAAGTGAAAACTGGGAGTTCGATTTGGGGTGGGCGTTGAAAAAGTTTCAAGTGGGTAGGTATAAGTTCCAAGTTGGGGTGGGTGGAAAAAACCTGGAAATGCGTCTTGATTAAAGTGGAAACCGCCACAAAACCCATAGAAATAAGGCATGTGTTAGGGTGGAAAAGTTGAGAGGAATGTTCCAATGCAAAACGGCGTTTTTCAACTTAGGGTGGAAATTTCCACCCTAGTAGTTTTGGTTACAGTTTTAAGCATTTCAAGTTGATAGGTTTGGTCAAATTTGATACTCGATAGTTGGTTATACCTTGGTAGTAGTTTCGCTATGTGTTTTTGATTTTGGGGCAATTAAGGTGCAGGAATGGAGAAGTTAAGGTCGACAAAATGGAGTTTTAGGGTGGGAAAATTTAAACTGTCCGAGTAGAACAGTTAACTTAAAATTCTACCCCACAACAACTGTTTGAACTTGGGGTGGATGTTCCAAGTGAAAAGTGGGTGTTCCAACTGGGGTGGGTGTTGAAAAAGTTCCAAGTGGGTAGGTATAAGTTCCAAGTTGGGATGGGTGGAAAAACGTGGAAATGCGTCTTAATTAGGGTGGAAACCGCAACAAAACCCATAGAAATAAGGCATGTGTTAAGGTGGAAAAGTTGAGAGGAATGTTCCAATGCAAAACGGCCTTTTTCAACTTAGGGTGGAAATTTCCACCCTAGTAGTTTTGGTTACAGTTTTCAGCATTTCAAGTTGATAGGTTTGGTCAAATTTGATACTCGATAGTTGGTTATACCTTGGTAGTAGTTTTGCTGTGTGTTTTTGATTTTGGGGCAATTAAGGTGCAGGAAATGAGAAGTTAGGATCAACAGGATGGAAAAACTTAAACTCGAAGTGTAGAACAGTTAACTTAAAGTTCCACCCCACAACAACTGTTTGACTTTCGGGTGGATGTTCCAAGTAAAAAGTGGGTGTTCCATTAGGGGTGGGTGTTGAAACAGTTCCAAGTGGGTAGGTATAAGTTCCAAGTTGGGGTGGGTGGAAAAACGTGGAAATGCGTCTTAATTAGGGTGGAAACCGGCACAAAACCCATAGAAATAAGGCATGTGTTAAAATGGAAATTTTGCAAAAAATCTTCCAATGCAAAACGGCCTTTTTCAACTTAGGGTGGAAATTTCCACCCTAGTAGTTTTGGTTACAGTTTTCAGCATTTCAAGTTGATAGGTTTGGTCAAATTTGATACTCGATAGTTGGTTATGCCTTGGTAGTAGTTTCGTTTTGTGTTTTTGATTTTGGGGCAATTAAGGTGCAGGAATTGAGAAATTAGGATCGACAAACTGGAGCTTTAGGATGAAAAAACTTAAATTTGCCGAATAAAACAATTAACTGGAAATTCCACCCCACAACAACTGTTTGAAGTTGGGGTGGATGTTCCAAGTGAAAAGTGGGTGTTCCATTTAGGGTGGGTGTTGAAAAAGTTCCAAGTGGGTAGGTATAAGTTCCAAGTTGGGGTGGGTGGAAAAACGTGGAAATGCGTCTTAATTAGGTTGGAAACCGCCACAAAACCCATAGAATTAGGGCATGTGTTAGGGTGGAAAAGTTGAGAGGAATGTTCCAATGCAAAACGGCCTTTTACAATTTAGGGTGGAAATTTCCACCCCAGTAATTTTGGTTACAGTTTTAAGCATTTCAAGTTGATAGGTTTGGTCAACTTTGATACTCGATAGTTGGTTATGCCTTGGTAGTAGTTTCGCTATGTGTTTCTGATTTTGGGGCAATTAAGGTGCAGGAATTCAAAAGTTAGGGTCGACAAAATGGAGTTTTAGGGTGGAAAAATTAACTCTGGCCGAGTAGAACAGTTAACTTAAAACTTCACCGTACAACAGCTGTTTGCATTTGGGGTGGATGTTCCAAGTGAAAAGTGGGTGTTCCAACTGGGGTGGGTGTTGAAAAAGTTCCAAGTGGGTAGGTATAAGTTCCAAGTTGGGGTGGGTGGAAAAACGTGGAAATGCGTCTTAAATAGGGTGGAAACCGCCGCAAAACCCATAGAAATAAGGCATGTGTTAGGGTGTAAAAGTTGAGAGGAATGTTCCAATGCAAAACGGCTTTTTTCAACTTGGGGTGGAAATTTCCACCCTAGTAGTTTTGGTTACAGTTTTCAGCATTTCAAGTTGATAGGTTTGGTCAAATTTGATACTCGATAATTGGTTATACCTTGGTAGTAGTTTCGCTTTGTGTTTGTGATTTTAGGGCAATTAAAATGCTGGAATTGAGAAGTTAGGATCGACAAACTGAGTAGAAAAACTTAAACTTGCAAAGTAGAACAGTTAACTGGAAATTCCACCCCACAACAACTGTTTGAACTTGGGGTGGATGTTCCAAGTGGAAAGTGGGAGTTCGATTTGGGGTGGGCGTTGAAAAAGTTCCAAGTGGGTAGGTATAAGTTCCAAATTGGGGTGGGTGGAAAAACGTGGAATTGCGTCTTAAATAGAGTGGAAACCGCCACAAAACCCATAGAAATAAGGCATGTGTTAGGGTGGAAAGTTTGAAAAGAATGTTCCAATGCAAAACGGCCTTTTTCAGTTTAGGGTGGAAATTTCCACCCTAGTAGTTTTGGTTACAGTTTTCAGCATTGCAGGTTGATAGGTTTGGTCAAATTTGATACTCGATAGTTGGTTATACCTTGGTAGTAGTTTCGCTATGTGTTTTTGATTTTGGGGCAATTAAGGTGCAGGAATTGAGAAGTTAGGATCAACAAACTGGAGTTTTAGGGTTGAAAAACTTAAACTTGCAGAGTAGAACAGTTAACTTAAATTTCCATCCCACAACAACGGTTTGAACTTGGGGTGGATGTTCCAAGTGAAAAGTAAAAGTTCCAATTGGGGTGGGTGTTGAAAAAGTTCCAAGTGGGTAGGTATAAGTTCCAAGTTGGGGTGGGTGGAAAAACGTGGAAGTGCGTCTTAAATAGAGTGGAAACCGCCACAAAACCCATAGAAATAAGGCATGTGTTAGGGTGGAAAGTTTCAGCAGAATGTTCCATTGCAAAACGGCCTTTTTCAACTTAGGGTGGAAATTTCCACCCTAGTAGTTTTGGTTACAGTTTTCAGGATTGCAGGTTGATAGGTTTGGTCAAATTTGATACTCGATAATTGGTTATACCTTGGTAGTAGTTTCGCTTGGTGTTTTTGATTTTGGGGCAATTAAGGTGCAGGAATTGAGAAGTTAGGATCGACAAACTGGAGTTTTAGGGTTGAAAAACTTAAACTTGCAAAGTAGAACAGTTAACTTAAATTTCCATCCCACAACAGCTGTTTGAACTTGGGGTGGATGTTCCAAGTGGAAAGTGGGAGTTTCAATTGGGGTGGGTGTTGAAAACGTTCCAAGTGGGTAGGTATAAGTTCCAAGTTGGGGTGGGTGGAAAAAACCTGGAAATGCGTCTTAATTAGGGTGGAAACCGCCACAAAACCCATAGAAATAAGGCACGTGTTAGGGTGGAAAAATTGAAAGGAAAGTTCCAATGCAAAACGGCCTTTTTCAGTTTAGGGTGGAAATTTCCACCCTAGTAGTTTTGGTTACAGTTTTCAGCATTTCAAGTTGATAGGTTTGGTCAAATTTGATACTCGATAGTTGGTTATACCTTGGTAGTAGTTTCGCTTTGTGTTTTTGATTTTGGGGCAATTAAGGTGCAAGAATTGAGAAGTTAGGATCGACAAAATGGAGTTTTAGGGTGGAAAAACTAAAACTGTTCGAGTAGAACAGTTAACTTAAAATTCCACCCCACAACAACTGTATGAACTTGGGGTGGATGTTCCAAATGAAAAGTGGGTGTTCCAACTGGGGTGGGTGTTGAAAAAGTTCCAAGTGGGTAGGTATAAGTTCCAAGTTGGGGTGGGTGGAAAAACGTGGAAATGCGTCTCAATTAGGGTGGAAACCGCCACAAAACCCATAGAAATAAGGCATGTGTTAGGGTGGAAAGTTTGAGAGGAATGTTCCAATGCAAAACGGCCTTTTTCAACTTAGGATGGAAATTTCCACCCTAGTAGTTTTGGTTACAGTTTTCAGCATTTCAAGTTGATAGGTTTGGTCAAATTTGATACTCGATAGTTGGTTATACCTTGGTAGTAGTTTCGCTTTGTGTTTGTGATTTTAGGGCAATTAAGATGCTGGAATTGAGAAGTTACGATCGACAAACTGAGTAGAAAAACTTAAACTTGCAAAGTAGAACAGTTAACTGGAAATTCCACCCCACAACAACTGTTTGCACTTGGGGTGGATGTTCCAAGTGAAAAGTGGGAGTTCCATTTGGGGTGGGCGTTGAAAAAGTTCCAAGTGGGTAGGTATAAGTTCCAAGTTGGGGTGGGTGGAAAAACGTGGAAATGCGTCCTAAATGGAGTGGAAACCGCCACAAAACCCATAGAAGTAAGGCATGTGTTAGGGTGGAAAGTTTGAGAAGAATGTTCCAATGCAAAACGGCCTTTTTTCAACTTAGGGTGGAAATTTCCACCTTAGTAGTTTTGGTTACAGTTTTGAGCATTGCAGGTTGATAGGTTTGGTCAAATTTGATACTCGATAGTTGGTTATACCTTGGTAGTAGTTTCGCTTTGTGTTTTTGATTTTGGGGCAATTAAGGTGCAGGAATTGAGAAATTAGGATCGACAAACTGGAGTTTTAGGAAGGGAAAACTTAAACTGGCCGATTAGAACAGTTAACTGGAAATTCCACCCCACAACAGCTGTTTGAACTTGGGGTGGATGTTCCAAGTGGAAAGTGGGTGTTCCAACTGGGGTGGGTGTTGAAAACGTTCCAAGTGGGTAGGTATAAGTTCCAAGTTGGGGTGGGTGGAAAAACGTGGAAATGCGTCTTATTTAGGGTGGAAACCGCCACAAAACCCATAGAAATAAGGCACGTGTTAGGGTGGAAGAAATGAGAGGAAAGTTCCAATGCAAAACGGCCTTTTTCAACTTAGGGTGGAAATTTCCACCCTAGTAGTCTTGGTTACAGTTTTCAGCATTTTAAGTTGATAGGTTTGGTCGAATTTGATACTCGATAGTTGGTTATACCTTGGTAGTAGTTTCGCTTTGTGTTTTTGATTTTGGGGCAATTAAGGTGCAGGAATTGAGAAGTTAGGATCGACAAAATGGAATTTTGGGGTGGAAAAACTAAAACTGCTCAAGTAGAACAGTTAACCCAAAGTTCCACCCCACAACAACTGTTTGAAGTTGGGGTGGATGTTCCAAGTGAAAAGTGGGTGTTCCAACTGGGGTGGGTGTTGAAAAAGTTCGAAGTGGGTAGGTATAAGTTCCAAGTTGGGGTGGGTGGAAAAACGTGGAAGTGCGTTTTAATTTAAAACCCATAGAAGTAACGCATGTGTTAGGGTGGAAAAGTTGAGAGGAATGTTCCAATGCAAAACGGCCTTTTTCAACTTGGGGTGGAAATTTCCACCCTAGTAGTTTTGGTTACAGTTTTCAGCATTTCAAGTTGATAGGTTTGGTCAAATTTGATACTCGATAGTTGGTTATACCTTGGTAGTAGTTTCGCTTTGTGTTTGTGATTTTAGGGCAATTAAGATGCTGGAATTGAGAAGTTAAGATCGACAAACTGAGTAGAAAAACTTAAACTTGCAAAGTAGAACAGTTAACTGGAAATTCCACCCCACAACAACTGTTTGAACTTGGGGTGGATGTTCCAAGTGAAAAGTGGGAGTTCGATTTGGGGTGGGCGTTGAAAAGGTTCCAAGTGGGTAGGTATAAGTTCCAAATTGGGGTGGGTGGAAAAACGTGGAAATGCGTTTTAAATAGAGTGGAAACCGCCACAAAACCCATAGAAATAAGGCATGTGTTAGGGTGGAAAGTTTGAGAAGAATGTTCCAATGCAAAACGGTCTTTTTCAATTTAGGGTGGAAATTTCCACCCTAGTAGTTTTGGTTACAGTTTTCAGCATTGCAGGTTGATAGGTTTGGTCAAATTTGATACTCGATAGTTGGTTATACCTTGGTAGTAGTTTCGCTATGTGTTTTTGATTTTGGGGCAATTAAGGTGCAGGAATTGAGAAGTCACGATCGACAAAATGGAGTTTTAGGGTGGAAAAACTAAAACTGGCCGAGTAAAACAGTTAACTTAAAACTCTACCCCACAACAACTGTTTGAACTTGGGGTGGATGTTCCAAGTGAAAAGTGGGTGTTCCAATTGGGGTGGGTGTTGAAAACGTTCCAAGTGGGTAGGTATAAGTTCCAAGTTGGGGTGGGGGGAAAAACGTGGAAATGCGTCTTGAATAGGGTGGAAACCGCCACAAAACCCATAGAAATAAGGCATGTGTTAGGGTGGAAAAGTTGAGAGGAATGTTCCAATGCAAAACGGTTTTTTTTTTAATTTAGGGTGGAAATTTCCACCCTAGTAGTTTTGGTTACAGTTTTCAGCATTTCAAGTTGATAGGTTTGGTCAAATTTGATACTCGATAGTTGGTTATACCTTGGTAGTAGTTTCGCTTGGTGTTTTTGATTTTGGGGCAGTTAAGGTGCAGGAATTGAGAAGCTAGGATCAACAAAATGGAGTTTTAGAGTGGAAAAACTTAAACTCGCAGAGTAGAACAGTTAACTAAAAACTCCACCCCACAACAGCTGTTTGAACTTGGGGTGGATGTTCCAAGTGGAAAGTGGGTGTTCCAATTGGGGTGGGTGTTGAAAAAGTTCCAAGTGGGTAGGTATAAGTTCCAAGTTGGGGTGGGTGGAAAAACGTGGAAATGCGTTTTAAAACGGGTGGAAACCGACACAAAACCCATAGAAATAAGGCATGTGTTATGGTGGAAAAGTTGAGAGGAATGTTCCAATGCAAAACGGCCTTTTTCAACTTAGGGTGGAAATTTCCACCCTAGTAGTTTTGGTTACAGTTTTAAGCATTTCAAGTTGATAGGTTTGGTCAAATTTGATACTCGATAGTTGGTTATACCTTGGTAGTAGTTTCGCTATGTGTCTTTGATTTTGGGGCAAATAAAGTGCAGGATTTGAAAAGTTAGGATCGACAAACTGGAGTTTTAGTGTGGAAAAACTTAAACTCGCCGAATAGAACAGTTAACTGGAAATTCCACCCCACAACAGCTGTTTGAATTTGGGGTGGATGTTCCAAGTGAAAAGTGGGTGTTCCAATTGGGGTGAGTGTTGAAAAAGTTCCAAGTGTGTAGGTCCGAGTTCCAAGTTGGGGTGGGTGGAAAAACGTGGAAATGCGTCTTAATTAGGGTGGAAACCGCCACAAAACCCATAGAAATAAGGCATGTGTTAGGGTGGAAAAATTGAGAGGAATGTTCCAATGCAAAACGGCTTTTTTCAACCTAGGGTGGAAATTTCCACCCTAGTAGTTTTGGTTACAGTTTTAAGCATTTCAAGTTGATAGGTTTGGTCAAATTTGATACTCGATAGTTGGTTATACCTTGGTAGTAGTTTCGCTTTGTGTTTTTGAATTTGGGGCAATTAAGGTGCAAGAATTGAGAAATTAGGATCGACAAACTGGAGTTTTAGGATGAGAAAACTTAAACTCGCCGATTAGAACAGTTAACTGGAAATTCCACCCCACAACAGCTGTTTGAATTTGGGGTGGATGTTCCAAGTGGAAAGTGGGTGTTCCAACTGGGGTGGGTGTTGAAAACGTTCCAAGTATGTAGGTATAAGTTCCAAGTTGGGGTGGGTGGAAAAACGTGGAAATGCGTCTTAATTAGGGTGGAAACCGCCACAAAACCCATAGAAATAAAGCATGTGTTAGGGTGGAAAAGTTGAGAGGAATGTTCCAATGCAAAACGGTTTTTTTTTTAATTTAAGGTGGAAATTTCCACCCTAGTAGTTTTGGTTACAGTTTTCAGCATTTCAAGTCGATAGGTTTGGTCAAATTTGATACTCGATAGTTGGTTATACCTTGGTAGTAGTTTCGTTTTGTGTTTTTGATTTTGGGGCAATTAAGGTGCAGGAATTGAGAAGTTAGGATCGACAAACTGGAGTTTTAGGATGGAAAAACTTAAACTCGCCGAGTAAAACAGTTAACTCAAAATTTCACCCCACAACAGCTGTTTGAACTTGGGGTGGATGTTCCAAGTGGAAAGTGGGTGTTCCAATTGGGGTGGGATTTGAAAAAGTTTCAAGTGGGTAGGTATAAGTTCCAAGTTGGGGTGGGTGGAAAAACCTGGAAATGCGTTTTAATTAAGGTGGAAACCGGCACAAAACCCATAGAAATAAGGCATGTGTTAGAGTGGAAAAGTTGAGAGGAATGTTCCAATGCAAAACGGCCTTTTTCAACTTAGGGTGGAAATTTCCACCCTAGTAGTTTTGGTTACAGTTTTCAGCATTTCAAGTTGATAGGTTTGGTCAAATTTGATACTCGATAGTTGGTTATACCTTGGTAGTAGTTTCGCTATGTGTCTTTGATTTTGGGGCAAAAAAAGTGCAGGATTTGAGAAGTTAGGATCGACAAACTGGAGTTTTAAGGTGGAAAAACTTAAACTCGCCGAGTAGAACAGTTAACTGGAAATTCCACCCCACAACAGCTGTTTGAATTTGGGGTGGATGTTCCAAGTGAAAAGTGGGTGTTCCAACTGGGGTGGGTGTTGAAACAGTTCCAAGTGGGTAGGTATAAGTTCCAAGTTGGGGTGGGTGGAAAAACGTGGAAATGCGTTTTGATTAGGGTGGAAACCGCCACAAAACCCATAGAAACAAAGCATGTGTTAGGGTGGAAAAGTTGAAAGGAATGTTCCAATGCAAAACGGCCTTTTTCAACTTAGGGTGGAAATTTCCACCCTAGTAGTTTTGGTTACAGTTTTAAGCATTTCAAGTTGATAGGTTTGGTCAAATTTGATACTCGATAGTTGGTTATACCTTGGTAATAGTTTCGTTTTGTGTTTTTGATTTTGGGGCAATTAAGGTGCAGGAACTGAGAAGTTAGGATCGACAAACTGGAGTTTTAAGATTTAAAAAACTTAAACTTGCCGAGTAGAACAGTTAACTGGAAATTCCACCCCACAACAACTGTTTGAACTTGGGGTGGATGTTCCAAGTGAAAAGTTGGAGTTCGATTTGGGGTGGGCGTTGAAAAAGTTTCAAGTGGGTAGGTATAAGTTCCAAGTTGGGGTGGGTGGAAAAACGTGGAAATGCGTCTTGATTAAAGTGGAAACCGCCACAAAACCCATAGAAATAAGGCATGTGTTAGGGTGGAAAAGTTGAGAGGAATGTTCCAATGCAAAACGGCTTTTTTTAACTTAGGGTGGAAATTTCCACCCTAGTAGTTTTGGTTACAGTTTTCAGCATTTCAAGTTGATAGGTTTGGTCAAATTTGATACTCGATAGTTGGTTATACCTTGGTAGTAGTTTCGCTATGTGTTTTTGATTTTGGGGCAATTAAGGTGCAGGAATGAAAAAGTTAAAGTCGACAAAATGGAGTTTTAAGGAGGTAAAACTAAAACTGGCCGAGTAGAACAGTTAACTTAAAACTCCACCCCACAACAACTGTTTGAACTTGGGGTGGACGTTCCAAATGGAAAGTGGGTGTTCCAACTGGGGTGGGTGTTGAAAAAGTTCCAAGTGGGTAGGTATAAGTTCCAAGTTGGGGTGGGTGGAAAAACGTGGAAATGCGTCTTAGTTAGGGTGGAAACCATCACAAAACCCGTAGAATTAAGGCATGTGTTAGGGTGGAAAAGTTGAGAGGAATGTTCCAATGCAAAACGGCCTTTTTCAATTTAGGGTGGAAATTTCCACCCTAGTAGTTTTGGTTACAGTTTGCAGCATTTCAAGTTGATAGGTTTGGTCAAATTTGATACTCGATAGTTGGTTATACCTTGGTAGTAGTTTCGCTTTGTGTTTTTGATTTTGGGGCAATTAAGGTGCAAGATTTGAGAAGTTAGGATCGACAAAAAGGAGTTTTAGGGTAAGAAAATTTAAACTCGCAGAGTACAACAGTTAACTTAAATTTCCACCCCACAACAGCTGTTTGAACTTGGGGTGGATGTTCCAAGTGGAAAGTGGGAGTTCGATTTGGGGTGGGTGTTGAAAAAGTTTCAAGTGGGTAGGTATAAGTTCCAAGTTGGGGTGGGTGGAAAAACGTGGAAATGCGTTTTAATTAGGGTGGAAACCGCAACAAAACCCATAGAAATAAGGCATGTGTTAGGGTGGAAATGTTGAGAGGAATGTTCCAATGCAAAACGGTTTTTTACTACTTAGGGTGAAATTTCCACCCTAGTAGTTTTGGTTACAGTTTTCAGCATTTCAAGTTGATAGGTTTGGTCAACTTTGATACTCGATAGTTGGTTATACCTTGGTAGTAGTTTCGCTATGTGTTTTTGATTTTGGGGCAATTAGGGTGCAGGAATTGAGAAGTTAGGATCGACAAACTGGAAGTTTAGGGTGGAAAAACTAAAACTCGCGGAGTAAAACAGTTAACTCAAAATTCCACCACATAACAACTGTTTGAACTTGGGGTGGATGTTCCAAGTGAAAAGTGGGTGTTCCAATTGGGGCGGGTGTTGAAACAGTTCCAAGTGGGTAGGTATAAGTTCCAAGTTGGGGTGGGTGGAAAAACGTGGAAGTGCGTCTTAATTAGGGTGGAAACCGGCACAAAACCCATAGAAACAAAGCATGTGTTAGAGTGGAAAAATTGAGAGGAATGTTCCAATGCAAAACGGCCTTTTTCAACTTAGGGTGGAAATTTCCACCCTAGTAGTTTTGGTTACAGTTTTAAGCATTTCAAGTTGATAGGTTTGGTCAAATTTGATACTCGATAGTTGGTTATACCTTAGTAGTAGTTTCGCTTTGTGTTTTTGATTTTGGGGCAATTAAGGTGCAGGAATGGAGAAGTTAGGATCGACAAACTGGAGTTTTAGGGTGGAAAAACTTAAACTCGCGGAATAGAACAGTTAACTGGAAATTCTCTCCCACAACAGCTGTTTGAACTTGGGGTGGATGTTCCAAGTGAAAAGTAGGAGTTCGATTTGAGGTGGGCGTTGAAAAAGTTTCAAGTGGGTAGGTATAAGTTCCAAGTTGGGATGGGTGGAAAAACGTGAATATGCGTTTTAATTAGGGTGGAAACCGCCACAAAACCCGTAAAAACCAGGCATGTGTTAGGGTGGAAAAGTTGAGTTGAATGTTCCAATGCAAAACGGCCTTTTACTACTTAGGGTGGAAATTTCCACCCTAGTAGTTTTGGTTACAGTTTTCAGCATTTCAAGTTGATAGGTTTGGTCAAATTTGATACTCGATAGTTGGTTATACCTTGGTAATAATTTCGTTTTGTGTTTTTGATTTTGGGGCAATTAAGGTGCAGGAAGTGAGAAGTTAGGATCGACAAACTGGAGTTTTAGGGTGGAAAAACTTAAAGTCGCAGAGTAGAACAGTTAACTTAAACTTCCACCCCACAACAGCTGTTTGAACTTGGGGTGGATGTTCCAAGTGAAAAGTAAAAGTTCCAATTGGGGTGGGTGTTGAAAAAGTTCCAAGTGGGTAGGTATAAGTTCCATGTTGGGATGGGTGGAAAAACGTGGAAATGCGTTTTAAATCGGGTGGAAACCGGCACAAAACCCATAGAAACAAGGCATGTGTTAGGGTGGAAAAGTTGAGAGGAATGTTCCAATGCAAAACGGCGTTTTTCAACTTAGGGTGGAAATTTCCACCCTAGTAGTTTTGGTTGCAGTTTTAAGCATTTCAAGTTGATAGGTTTGGTCAAATTTGATACTCGATAGTTGGTTATACCTTGGTAGTAGTTTCGCTATGTGTTTTTGATTTTGGGGCAATTAAGGTGCAGGAATGGAGAAGTTAAGGTCGACAAAATGGAGTTTTAGGGTGGGAAAATTTAAACTGTCCGAGTAGAACAGTTAACTTAAAACTCTACCCCACAACAACTGTTTGAACTTGGGGTGGATGTTCCAAGTGAAAAGTGGGTGTTCCAACTGGGGTGGGTGTTGAAAAAGTTCCAAGTGGGTAGGTATAAGTTCCAAGTTGGGGTGGGTGGAAAAACGTGGAAATGCGTCTTGATTAGGGTGGAAACCGGCACAAAACCCATAGAAATAAGGCATGTGTTAGGGTGGAAACGTTGAGAGGAATGTTCCAATGCAAAACGGCCTTTTTCAACTTAGGGTGGAAATTTCCACCCTAGTAGTTTTGGTTACAGTTTTCAGCGTTTCAAGTTGATAGGTTTGGTGAAATTTGATACTCGATAGTTGGTTATACCTTGGTAGTAATTTCGCTTTGTGTTTTTGATTTTGGGGCAATTAAGGTGCAGGAATTGAGAAGTTACGATCGACAAACTGGAGTTTTAAAGTGGAAAAATTTAAACTCGCAGAGTAGAAGTGTTAACTTAAAACACCACCCCACAACAACTGTTTGAACTTGGGGTGGATGTTCCAAGTGAAAAGTGGGAGTTCGATTTGAGGTGGGCGTTGAAAAAGTTCCAAGTGGGTAGGTGTAAGTTCCAAGTTGGGGTGGGTGGAAAAACGTGGAAATGCGTCTTAATTAGGGTGGAAACCGCCACAAAACCCATAAAAACAAGGCATATGTTAGGGTGGAAAAGTTGAGAGGAATGTTCCAATGGAAAACGGCTTTTTACTACTTAGGGTGGAAATTTCCACCCTACTAGTTTTGGTTACAGTTTTCAGCATTTCAAGTTGATAGGTTTGGTCAACTTTGATACTCGATAGTTGGTTATACCTTGGTAGTAGTTTCGCTATGTGTTTTTGATTTTGGGGCAATTAAGGTGCAGGAATGAAAAAGTTAAGGTCGACAAAATGGAGTTTTAGGGTGGGAAAATTAAAACTGGCCGAGTAGAACAGTTAACTTAAAATTCCACCCCACAACAATTGTTTGAACTTGGGGTGGATGTTCCAAGTGAAAAGTGGGTGTTCCAACTGGGGTGGGTGTTGAAACAGTTCCAAGTGGGTAGGTATAAGTTCCAAGTTGGGGTGGGTGGAAAAACGTGGAAATGCGTTTTAATTAGGGTGGAAACCGGCACAAAACCCATAGACATAAGGCATGTGTTAGGGTAAAAAAGTTGAGAGGAATGTTCCAATGCAAAACGGCCTTTTTCAACTTAGGGTGGAAATTTCCACCCTAGTAGTTTTGGTTACAGTTTTCAGCATTTCAAGTTGATAGGTTTGGTCAAACTTGATACTCGATAGTTGGTTATACCTTGGTAGTAGTTTCGCTATGTGTTTTTGTTTTTGGGGCATTTAAGGTGCAGGAATTGAGAAGTTAGGATCGACAAACTGGAGTTTTAGGGTGGAAAAACTTAAACTTGCCGAGCAGAACAGTTAACTTAAACTTCCACCCCACAACAACTGTTTGAATTTGGGGTGGATGTTCCAAGTGAAAAGTGGGAGTTCCATTTGGGGTGGGTGTTGAAAAAGTTCCAAGTGGGTAGGTATAAGTTCCAAGTTGGGGTGGGGGGAAAAACGTGGAAATGCGTCTTAATTAGGGTGGAAACCGGCACAAAACCCATAGAAGTAAGGAATGTGTTAGGGTGGAAAAGTTGAGAGGAATGTTCCAATGCAAAACGGCCTTTTTCAACTTAGGGTGGAAATTTCCACCCTAGTAGTTTTGGTTACAGTTTTCAGCATTTCAAGTTGATAGGTTTGGTCAACTTTGATACTCGGTAGTTGGTTATACCTTGTTAGTAGTTTCGCTATGTGTTTGTGATTTTAAGGCAATTAAGGTGCAGGAATTGAGAAGTTAGGATCGACAAAATGGAGTTTTAGGGTGGAAAAACTTAAACTCGCGGAGTAGAACAGTTAACTCAAATATCCTCCTCATAACAACTGTTTGAACTTGGGGTGGATGTTCCAAGTGAAAAGTGGGTCTTCCAACTGGGGTGGGTGTTGAAAAGTTCCAAGTGGGTAGGTATAAGTTCCAAGTTGGGGTGGGTGGAAAAACCTGGAAATGCGTCTTAGTTGGGGTGGAAACCGCCACAAAACCCGTAGAAATAAGGCATGTGTTAAAGTAAAAAAGTTGAGAGGAATGTTCCAATGCAAAACGGCCTTTTTCAACTTAGGGTGGAAATTTCCACCCTAGTAGTTTTGGTTACAGTTTTCAGCATTTCAAGTTGATAGGTTTGGTCAGATTTGATACTCGATAGTTGGTTATACCTTGGTAGTAATTTCGCTATGTGTTTTTGATTTTGGGGCAATTAAGGTGCAGGAATTGAGAAGTTAGGATCGACAAACTGGAGTTTTAGGATGAAAAAACCTAAACTTGCCGAGTAGAACAGTTAACTGGAAATTCCACCCCACAACAACTGTTTAAACTTGGGGTGGATGTTCCAAGTGAAAAGTGGGGGTTCGATTTGGGGTGGGCGTTGAAAAAGTTTCAAGTGGGTAGGTATAAGTTCCAAGTTGGGGTGGGTGGAAAAACGTGGAAATGCGTCTTAATTAGAGTGGAAACCGCCACAAAACCCATAAAAACAAGGCATGTGTTAGGGTGGAAGCGTTGAGAGGAATGTTCCAATGCAAAACGGCCTTTTACTACTTAGGGTGGAAATTTCCACCCTAGTAGTTTTGGTTACAGTTTTAAGCATTTCAAGTTGATAGGTTTGGTCAAATTTGATACTCGATAGTTGGTTATACCTTGGTAGTAGTTTCGTTTTGTGTTTTTGATTTTGGGGCAATTAAGGTGCAGGAATTGAGAAGTTAGGATCGACAAACTGGAGTTTTAGGGTGGAAAAACTTAAACTCGCAAAGTAGAACAGTTAACTTAAAATTCCACCCCACAACAACTGTTTGAACTTGGGGTGGATGTTCCAAGTGAAAAGTAAAAGTTCCAATTGGGGTGGGTGTTGAACAAGTTCCAAGTAGGTAGGTATAAAATCCAAGTTGATTTGGGTGGAAAAACCTAAAATGCGTCTTAATTAGGGTGGAAACCGCCACAAACCCCATAGAAATAAGGCATGTGTTAGGGTGGAAAAATTGAGAGGAATGTTCCAATGCAAAACGGCCTTTTTCAACTTAGGGTGGAAATTTCCACCCTAGTAGTTTTGGTTACAGTTTTAAGCATTTCAAGTTGATAGGTTTGGTCAAATTTGATACTCGATAATTGGTTATACCTTGGTAGTAGTTTCGCTATGTGTTTTTGATTTTGGGGCAATTAAGGTGCAGGAATGGAGAAGTTAAGGTCGACAAAATGGAGTTTTAGGGTGGGAAAATTTAAACTGGCCGAGTAGAACAGTTAACTTAAAATCCTACCCCACAACAACTGTTTGAACTTGGGGTGGATGTTCCAAGTGAAAAGTGGGTGTTCCAACTGGGGTGGGTGTTGAAAAAGTTCCAAGTGGGTAGGTATAAGTTCCAAGTTGGGGTGGGTGGAAAAACGTGGAAATGCGTCTTGATTAGGGTGGAAACCGGCACAAAACCCATAGAAATAAGGCATGTGTTAAGGTGGAAAAGTTGAGAGGAATGTTCCAATGCAAAACGGCCTTTTTCAACTTAGGGTGGAAATTTCCACCCTAGTAGTTTTGGTTACAGTTTTCAGCATTTCAAGTTGATAGGTTTGGTCAAATTTGATACTCGATAGTTGGTTATACCTTGGTAGTAATTTCGCTTTGTGTTTTTGATTTTGGGGCATTTAAGGTGCAGGAATTGAGAAGTTACGATCGACAAACTGGAGTTTTAAAGTGGAAAAACTTAAACTCGCAGAATAGAAGTGTTAACTTAAAACACCACCCCACAACAACTGTTTGAACTTGGGGTGGATGTTCCAAGTGAAAAGTGGGAGTTCGATTTGGGGTGGGCGTTGAAAAAGTTCCAAGTGGGTAGGTGTAAGTTCCAAGTTGGGGTGGGTGGAAAAACGTGGAAATGCGTCTTAATTAGGGTGGAAACCGCCACAAAACCCATAAAAACAAGGCATAGGTTAGGGTGGAAAAGTTGAGAGGAATGTTCCAATGCAAAACGGCTTTTTACTACTTAGGGTGGAAATTTCCACCCTAGTAGTTTTGGTTACAGTTTTCAGCATTTCAAGTTGATAGGTTTGGTCAAATTTGATACTCGATAGTTGGTTATACCTTGGTAGTAGTTTCGCTATGTGTTTTTTATTTTGGGGCAATTAAAGTGCAGGAATTGAGAAGTTAGGATCGACAAAATGGAGTTTTGGGGGTGGAAAAACTTAAACTCGCAGAGTAGAACAGTTAACTTAAAGTTCCACCCCACAACAACTGTTTGAACTTGGGGTGGATGTTCCAAGTGAAAAGTGGGTGTTCCAACTGGGGTGGGTGTTGAAACAGTTCCAAGTGGGTAGGTATAAGTTCCAAGTTGGGATGGGTGGAAAAACGTGGAAATGCGTCTTAATTAGGGTGGAAACCGGCACAAAACCCATAGAAATAAGGCATGTGTTAGGGTGGAAAAGTTGAGAGGAATGTTCCAATGCAAAACGGCTTTTTACTACTTAGGGTGGAAATTTCCACCCTAGTAGTTTTGGTTACAGTTTTCAGCATTTCAAGTTGATAGGTTTGGTCAAATTTGATACTCGATAGTTGGTTATACCTTGGTAGTAGTTTTGCTGTGTGTTTTTGATTTTGGGGCAATTAAGGTGCAGGAAATGAGAAGTTAGGATCAACAGGATGGAAAAACTTAAACTCGAAGTGTACAACAGTTAACTTAAAGTTCCACCCCACAACAACTGTTTGAATTTCGGGTGGATGTTCCAAGTAAAAAGTGGGTGTTCCATTAGGGGTGGGTGTTGAAAAAGTTCCAAGTGGGTAGGTATAAGTTCCAAGTTGGGGTGGGTGGAAAAACGTGGAAATGCGTCTTAATTAGGGTGGAAACCGGCACAAAACCCATAGAAATAAGGCATGTGTTAAAATGGAAATTTTGCAAAGAATCTTCCAATGCAAAACGGCCTTTTTCAACTTAGGGTGGAAATTTCCACCCTAGTAGTTTTGGTTACAGTTTTCAGCATTTCAAGTTGATAGGTTTGGTCAAATTTGATACTCGATAGTTGGTTATGCCTTGGTAGTAGTTTCGTTTTGTGTTTTTGATTTTGGGGCAATTAAGGTGCAGGAATTGAGAAATTAGGATCGACAAACTGGAGCTTTAGGATGGAAAAACTTAAACTTGCCGAATATAACAATTAACTGGAAATTCCACCCCACAACAACTGTTTGAAGTTGGGGTGGATGTTCCAAGTGAAAAGTGGGTGTTCCATTTAGGGTGGGTGTTGAAAAAGTTCCAAGTGGGTAGGTATAAGTTCCAAGTTGGGGTGGGTGGAAAAACGTGGAAATGCGTCTTAATTAGGTTGGAAACCGCCACAAAACCCATAGAATTAAGGCATGTGTTAGGGTGGAAAAGTTGAGAGGAATGTTCCAATGCAAAACGGCCTTTTACAATTTAGGGTGGAAATTTCCACCCCAGTAATTTTGGTTACAGTTTTAAGCATTTCAAGTTGATAGGTTTGGTCAACTTTGATACTCGATAGTTGGTTATACCTTGGTAGTAGTTTCGCTATGTGTTTTTGATTTTGGGGCAATTAAGGTGCAGGAATTCAAAAGTTAGGGTCGACAATTTGGAGTTTTAGGGTGGAAAAACTAACTCTGGCCGAGTAGAACAGTTAACTTAAAACTCCACCGTACAACAGCTGTTTGCACTTGGGGTGGATGTTCCAAGTGAAAAGTGGGTGTTCCAACTGGGGTGGGTGTTGAAAAAGTTCCAAGTGGGTAGGTATAAGTTCCAAGTTGGGGTGGGTGGAAAAACGTGGAAATGCGTCTTAAATAGGGTGGAAACCGCCGCAAAACCCATAGAAATAAAGCATGTGTTAGGGTGGAAAAGTTGAGAGGAATGTTCCAATGAAAAACGGCCTTTTTCAACTTGGGGTGGAAATTTCCACCCTAGTAGTTTTGGTTACAGTTTTCAGCATTTCAAGTTGATAGGTTTGGTCAAATTTGATACTCGATAATTGGTTATACCTTGGTAGTAGTTTCGCTTTGTGTTTGTGATTTTAGGGCAATTAAAATGCTGGAATTGAGAAGTTAGGATCGACAAACTGAGTAGAAAAACTTAAACTTGCAAAGTAGAACAGTTAATTGGAAATTCCACCCCACAACAACTGTTTGAACTACGGGTGGATGTTCCAAGTGAAAAGTGGGAGTTCGATTTGAGGTGGGCGTTGAAAAAGTTCCAAGTGGGTAGGTATAAGTTCCAAAGTGGGGTGGGTGGAAAAACGTGGAAATGCGTTTTAATTAGGGTGGAAACCGCCACAAAACCCATAAAAACAAGGCATATGTTAGGGTGGAAAAGTTGAGAGGAATGTTCCAATGCAAAACGGCTTTTTACTACTTAGGGTGGAAATTTCCACCCTAGTAGTTTTGGTTACAGTTTTCAGCATTTCAAGTTGATAGGTTTGGTCAAATTTGATACTCGATAGTTGGTTATACCTTGGTAGTAGTTTCGCTATGTGTTTTTGAGTTTGGGGCAATTAAGGTGCAGGAATGAAAAAGTTAAGGTCGACAAAATGGAGTTTTAGGGTGGGAAAATTAAAACTGGCCGAGTAGAACAGCTAACTTAAAATTCCACCCCACAACAATTGTTTGAACTTGGGGTGGATGTTCCAAGTGAAAAGTGGGTGTTCCTACTGGGGTGGGTGTTGAAACAGTTCCAAGTGGGTAGGTATAAGTTCCAAGTTGGGGTGGGTGGAAAAACGTGGAAATGCGTCTTAATTAGGGTGGAAACCGGCACAAAACCCATAGAAATAAGGCATGTGTTAGAGTGGAAAAGTTGAGAGGAATGTTCCAATGCAAAACGGCCTTTTTCAACTTAGGGTGGAAATTTCCACCCTAGTGGTTTTGGTTACAGTTTTAAGCATTTCAAGTTGATAGGTTTGGTCAAACTTGATACTCGATAGTTGGTTATACCTTGGTAGTAGTTTCGCTATGTGTTTTTGTTTTTGATGCAATTAAGATGCAGGAATTGAGAAGTTAGGATCGACAAACTGGAGTTTTAAGGTGGAAAAACTTAAACTCGCAGAGCAGAACAGTTAACTTAAACTTCCACCCCACAACAACTCTTTGAACTTGGGGTGGATGTTCCAAGTGAAAAGTGGGAGTTCGATTTGGGGTGGGTGTTGAAAAAGTTCCAAGTGGGTAGGTATAAGTTCCAAGTTGGGGCGGGGGGAAAAACGTGGAAATGCGTCTTAATTAGGGTGGAAACCGGCACAAAACCCATAGAAGTAAGGAATGTGTTAGGGTGGAAAAATTGAGAAGAATGTTCCAATGCAAAACGGCCTTTTTCAACTTAGGGTGGAAATTTCCACCCTAGTAGTTTTGGTTACAGTTTTCAGCATTTCAAGTTGATAGGTTTGGTCAAATTTGATACTCGGTAGTTGGTTATACCTTGTTAGTAGTTTCGCTATGTGTTTGTGATTTTAAGGCATTTAAGGTGCAGGAATGGAGAAGTTAGGATCGACAAAATGGAGTTTTAGGGTGGAAAAACTTAAACTCGCGGAGTAGAACAGTTAACTCAAATATCCTCCTCATAACAACTGTTTGAACTTGGGGTGGATGTTCCAAGTGAAAAGTGGGTCTTCCAACTGGGGTGGGTGTTGAAAAAGTTCCAAGTGGGTAGGTATAAGTTCCAAGTTGGGGTGGGTGGAAAAACGTGGAAATGCGTCTTAGTTAGGGTGGAAACCGCCACAAAACCCGTAGAAATAAGGCATGTGTTAGGGTAAAAAAGTTGTGAGGAATGTTCCAATGCAAAACGGCCTTTTTCAACTTAGGGTGGAAATTTCCACCCTAGTAGTTTTGGTTACAGTTTTCAGCATTTCAAGTTGATAGGTTTGGTCAAATTTGATACTCGATAGTTGGTTATACCTTGGTAGTAATTTCGCTATGTGTTTTTGATTTTGGGGCAATTAAGGTGCAGGAATTGAGAAGTTAGGATCGACAAACTGGAGTTTTAGGATGAAAAAACCTAAACTTGCCGAGTAGAACAGTTAACTGGAAATTCCACCCCACAACAACTGTTTAAACTTGGGGTGGATGTTCCTAGTGAAAAGTTGGAGTTCGATTTGGGGTGGGCGTTGAAAAAGTTTCAAGTGGGTAGGTATAAGTTCCAAGTTGGGGTGGGTGGAAAAACGTGGAAATGCGTCTTAATTAGAGTGGAAACCGCCACAAAACCCATAAAAACAAGGCATGTGTTAGGGTAGAAGCGTTGAGAGGAATGTTCCAATGCAAAACGGCTTTTTACTACTTAGGGTGGAAATTTCCACCCTAGTAGTTTTGGTTACAGTTTTCAGCATTTCAAGTTGATAGGTTTGGTCAAATTTGATACTCGATAGTTGGTTATACCTTGGTAGTAGTTTCGCTTTGTGTTTTTGATTTTGGGGCAATTAAGGTGCAGGAATTGAGAAGTTAGGATCGACAAACTGGAGTTTTAGGGTGGAAAAACTTAAACTCGCAGAGTAGAACAGTTAACTTAAAGTTCCACCCCACAACAACTGTTTGAACTTGGGGTGGATGTTCCAAGTGAAAAGTAAAAGTTCCAATTGGGGTGGGTGTTGAAAAAGTTCCGAGTGGGTAGGTATAAGTTCCAAGTTGATTTGGGAGGAAAAACCTGAAAATGCGTCTTAATTAGGGTGGAAACCGCCACAAACCCCATAGAAATAAGGCATGTGTTAGGGTGGAAAAGTTGAGAGGAATGTTCCAATGCAAAACGGCCTTTTTCAACTTAGGGTGGAAATTTCCACCCTAGTAGTTTTGGTTACAGTTTTCAGCATTTCAAGTTGATAGGTTTGGTCAAATTTGATACTCGATAGTTGGTTATACCTTGGTAGTAGTTTCGCTATGTGTTTTTGATTTTGGGGCAATTAAGGTGCAGGAATGGAGAAGTTAAGGTCGACAAAATGGAGTTTTAGGGTGGGAAAATTTAAACTGGCCGAGTAGAACAGTTAACTTAAAATCCTACCCCACAACAACTGTTTGAACTTGGGGTGGATGTTCCAAGTGAAAAGTGGGTGTTCCAACTGGGGTGGGTGTTGAAAAAGTTCCAAGTGGGTAGGTATAAGTTCCAAGTTGGGGTGGGTGGAAAAACGTGGAAATGCGTTTTGATTAGGGTGGAAACCGGCACAAAACCCATAGAAATAAGGCATGTGTTAAGGTGGAAAAGTTGAGAGGAATGTTCCAATGCAAAACGGCCTTTTTCAACTTAGGGTGGAAATTTCCACCCTAGTAGTTTTGGTTACAGTTTTCAGCATTTCAAGTTGATAGGTTTGGTCAAATTTGATACTCGATAGTTGGTTATACCTTGGTAGTAATTTCGCTTTGTGTTTTTGATTTTGGGGCAATTAAGGTGCAGGAATTGAGAAGTTACGATCGACAAACTGGAGTTTTAAAGTGGAAAAACTTAAACTCGCAGAATAGAAGTGTTAACTTAAAACACCACCCCACAACAACTGTTTGAACTTGGGGTGGATGTTCCAAGTGAAAATGGGAGTTCGATTTGAGGTGGGCGTTGAAAAAGTTCCAAATGGGTAGGTGTAAGTTCCAAGTTGGGGTGGGTGGAAAAACGTGGAAATGCGTCTTAATTAGGGTGGAAACCGCCACAAAACCCATAAAAACAAAGCATGTGTTAGGGTGGAAAAGTTGAGAGGAATGTTCCAATGCAAAACGGCTTTTTACTACTTAGGGTGGAAATTTCCACCCTAGTAGTTTTGGTTACAGTTTTCAGCATTTCAAGTTGATAGGTTTGGTCAAATTTGATACTCGATAGTTGGTTATACCTTGGTAGTAGTTTCGTTTTGTGTTTTTGATTTTGGGGCAATTAAGGTGCAGGAATTGAGAAGTTAGGATCAACAAACTGGAGTTCTAGGATGGAAAAACTTAAACTTGCCGAGTAGAACAGTTGATTTAAACTTTCACCCTACAACAGCTGCTTGAACTTAGGGTGAATGTTCCAAGTGAAAAGTGGGTGTTCCAATTGGGGTGGGTGTTGAAAAAGTTCCAAGTGGGTAGGTATAAGTTCCAAGTTGGGGTGGGTGGAAAAACGTGGAAATGCGTCTTAATTAGGGTGGAAACTGCCATAAAACCCATAAACATGAAGCATGTGTTAGGGTGGGAAAGTTGAGAGGACTGTTCCAATCAAAATGGCCTTTTTTCAACTTAGGGTGGAAATTTCCACCCTAGTAGTTTTGGTTACAGTTTTCAGCATTTCAAGTTGATAGGTTTGGTCAAATTTGATACTCGATAGTTGGTTATACCTTGGTAGTAGTTTCGCTATGTGTTTTTGATTTTGGGGCAATTAAAGTGCAGGAATTGAGAAGTTAGGATCGACAAAATGGAGTTTTGGGGGTGGAAAAACTTAAACTCGCAGAGTAGAACAGTTAACTTAAAGTTCCACCCACAACAACTGTTTGAACTTGGGGTGGATGTTCCAAGTGAAAAGTGGGTGTTCCAACTGGGGTGGGTGTTGAAAAAGTTCCAAGTGGGTAGGTATAAGTTCCAAGTTGGGATGGGGGGAAAAACGTGGAAATGCGTCTTAATTATGGTGGAAACCGCCACAAAACCCATAGAAATAAGGCATGTGTTAGGGTGGAAAAGTTGAGAGGATTGTTCCAATGCAAAACGGCCTTTTTCAACTTAGGGTGGAAATTTCCACCCTAGTAGTTTTGGTTACAGTTTTCAGCATTTCAAGTTGATAGGTTTGGTCAAATTTGATACTCGATAGTTGGTTATACCTTGGTAGTAGTTTTGCTGTGTGTTTTTGATTTTGGGGCAATTAAGGTGCAAGAAATGAAAAGTTAGGATCAATAGGATGGAAAAACTTAAACTCGAAGTGTAGAACAGTTAACTTAAAGTTCCACCCCACAACAACTGTTTGAATTTCGGGTGGATGTTCCAAGTAAAAAGTGGGTGTTCCAGTAGGGGTGGGTGTTGAAAAAGTTCCAAGTGGGTAGGTATAAGTTCCAAGTTGGGGTGGGTGGAAAAACGTGGAAATGCGTCTTAATTAGGGTGGAAACCGGCACAAAACCCATAGAAACAAGGCATGTGTTAAAATGGAAATTTTGCAAAGAATCTTCCAATGCAAAACGGTTTTTTTCAACTTAGGGTGGAAATTTCCACCCTAGTAGTTTTGGTTACAGTTTTCAGCATTTCAAGTTGATAGGTTTGGTCAAATTTGATACTCGATAGTTGGTTATGCCTTGGTAGTAGTTTCGTTTGTGTTTTTGATTTTGGGGCAATTAAGGTGCAGGAATTGAGAAATTAGGATCGACAAACTGGAGCTTTAGGATGGAAAAACTTAAACTTGCCGAATAAAACAATTAACTGGAAATTCCACCCCACAACAACTGTTTGAAGTTGGGGTGGATGTTCCAAGTGAAAAGTGGGTGTTCCATTTAGGGTGGGTGTTGAAAAAGTTCCAAGTGGGTAGGTATAAGTTCCAAGTTGGGGTGGGTGGAAAAACGTGGAAATGCGTCTTGATTAGGTTGGAAACCGCCACAAAACCCATAGAATTAAGGCATGTGTTAGGGTGGAAAAGTTGAGAGGAATGTTCCAATGCAAAACGGCCTTTTACAATTTAGGGTGGAAATTTCCACCCCAGTAATTTTGGTTACAGTTTTAAGCATTTCAAGTTGATAGGTTTGGTCAACTTTGATACTCGATAGTTGGTTATACCTTGGTAGTAGTTTCGCTATGTGTTTCTGATTTTGGGGCAATTAAGGTGCAGGAATTCAAAAGTTAGGGTCGACAATTTGGAGTTTTAGGGTGGAAAAACTAACTTTGGCCGAGTAGAACAGTTAACTTAAAACTCCACCGTACAACAGTTGTTTGCACTTGGGGTGGATGTTCCAAGTGAAAAGTGGGTGTTCCAATTGGGGTGGGTGTTGAAAAAGTTCCAAGTGGGTAGGTATAAGTTCCAAGTTGGGGTGGGTGGAAAAACGTGGAAATGCGTTTTAATTAGGGTGGAAACCGCCACAAAACCCATAGAAATAAGGCATGTGTTAGGGTGGAAAGTTTGAGAAGAATGTTCCAATGCAAAACGGCCTTTTTCAACTTAGGGTGGAAATTTCCACCCTAGTAGTTTTGGTTACAGTTTTCAGGATTGCAGGTTGATAGGTTTGGTCAAATTTGATACTCGATAGTTGGTTATACCTTGGTAGTAGTTTCGCTTCGTGTTTTTGATTTTGGGGCAATTAAGGTGCAGGAATTGAGAAATTAGGATCGACAAACTGGAGTTTTAGGGTTGAAAAACTTAAACTTGCAGAGTAGAACAGTTAACTTAAATTTCCATCCACAACAGCTGTTTGAACTTGGGGTGGATGTTCCAAGTGGAAAGTGGGAGTTCCAATTGGGGTGGGTGTTGAAAACGTTCCAAGTGGGTAGGTATAAGTTCCAAATTGAGGTGGGTGGAAAAAAACCTGGAAATGCGTCTTAATTAGGGTAGAAACCGCCACAAAACCCATAGAAATAAGCCACATGTTAGGGTGGAAAAATTGAAAGCAATGTTCCAATGCAAAACGGCCTTTTTCAGTTTAGGGTGGAAATTTCCACCCTAGTAGTTTTGGTTACAGTTTTCAGCATTTCAAGTTGATAGGTTTGGTCAAATTTGATACTCGATAGTTGGTTATACCTTGGTAGTAGTTTCGCTTTGTGTTTTTGATTTTGGGGCAATTAAGGTGCAAGAATTGAGAAGTTAGGATCGACAAAATGGAGTTTTAGGGTGGAAAAACTAAAACTGCTCGAGTAGAACAGTTAACTTAAAATTCCACCGCACAACAACTGTATGAACTTGGGGTGGATGTTCCAAATGAAAAGTGGGTGTTCCAACTGGGGTGGGTGTTGAAAAAGTTCCAAGTGGGTAGGTATAAGTTCCAAGTTGGGGTGGGTGGAAAAACGTGGAAATGCGTCTCAATTAGAGTGGAAACCGCCACAAAACCCATAGAAATAAGGCATGTGTTAGGGTGGAAAGTTTGAGAGGAATGTTCCAATGCAAAACGGCCTTTTTCAACTTAGGATGGAAATTTCCACCCTAGTAGTTTTGGTTACAGTTTTCAGCATTTCAAGTTGATAGGTTTGGTCAAATTTGATACTCGAGTTGGTTATACCTTGGTAGTAGTTTCGCTTTGTGTTTGTGATTTTAGGGCAATTAAGATGCTGGAATTGAGAAGTTACGATCGACAAACTGAGTAGAAAAACTTAAACTTGCAAAGTAGAACAGTTAACTGGAAATTCCACCCCACAACAACTGTTTGCACTTGGGGTGGATGTTCCAAGTGAAAAGTGGGAGTTCCATTTGGGGTGGGCGTTGAAAAAGTTCCAAGTGGGTAGGTATAAGTTCCAAATTGGGGTGGGTGGAAAAACGTGGAAATGCGTCCTAAATAAAGTGGAAACCGCCACAAAACCCATAGAAGTAAGGCATGTGTTAGGGTGGAAAGTTTGAAAAGAATGTTCCAATGCAAAACGGCCTTTTTTCAACTTAGGGTGGAAATTTCCACCTTAGTAGTTTTGGTTACAGTTTTGAGCATTGCAGGTTGATAGGTTTGGTCAAATTTGATACTCGATAGTTGGTTATACTTTGGTAGTAGTTTCGCTTTGTGTTTTTGATTTTGGGGCAATTAAGGTGCAGGAATTGAGAAATTAGGATCGACAAACTGGAGTTTTAGGATGGGAAAACTTAAACTGGCCGATTAGAACAGTTAACTGGAAATTCCATCCCACAACAGCTGTTTGAACTTGGGGTGGATGTTCCAAGTGGAAAGTGGGTGTTCCAACTGGGGTGGGTGTTGAAAACGTTCCAAGTGGGTAGGTATAAGTTCCAAGTTG